>JAREIS010000027.1:2055000-2782500 GCA_030060385.1 Muscicapa striata striata | reverse complement strand
CTATTCCATAGAAAGCAGCATCCTGTACCGGGAAAACTTTCAAATGCACAGGTAGAAATTGAATGGCAAAGGCCCAACCTAAAACCCAGGTTGTCACTTCATGCTTAAAGTTGTCATGTGTGTACCCGTGAGGTAGGAAGGAGAGGTAAGATTTTGTGCATTTTGACCTCATGCTTCTCACATAGGTGCTTGTAATTGCCTCTTTCTCAGCTCCAGCAGCTTGGGAGGGAAGAAAGACATCTAGTGTTGGTCCTCTGCACTGGATACCCAAATCAAAAGGTTTTGCTCTCATAAACATCAGTGTCTACTCCATAAATTTGGTTATCTACACTTTTTCCTGATTTCTATTATCATGTAGTCAGAAACTCCTTTCCCTTGGTTAGTGCTTTGCAATACCAAGGGTGATGAACAGTTTGTGAGCATTGAATTGCATGTACAGAAAAACATATAAACTTTTTATAACAATGCAAGAATGAGTAAAGCATGGTATTTTCTGTAGACATGTTATCAAACGCCTGAACAGCTGAGTGGTTATGGGAAGTTTTAAGTAATTTCTTTGAGCTGGAGTAAGTGAAACATAATAGTTAATTTCTTCTCTCTTAATTATTGCTGGAATAGACCATCTATAAAGATGTCTTTCTGTCCACCCTGTTGAATGAAAAATTTCCACAGATGCTTTTGCAACCAAAAAAACCCCAAAAACATGTGAGGGCTAGATTTCACTCTCAGAGGTAGTCAGAGGACTTCTCTGGGCTTCTGGAAGCAGAGTTCATCAGCTGGTGTCAGGGGGAGCTGATCTCATGCTTATTTGATGGCAGAACGTGGCTATCAAAATGCTGGTGTTTCCCTAACAGTGACAGGTGAGCAAGGCTCCAGAGCTCTGTCATATCAGATTGATCACACACATTTCCAGACAAGATTTTTGAAAGTGGCTTCTAAAGGGACAAGAAGAAAAGCCTGAAGTAGAGAATAAGGGGGCTGGCCTTGATCTGGCAGTGTGACATGAATTCAGTAAAACAGTGAGAGCTGCCCAAGTGTCTGCTTGCCGCGGGAATGGTTCAAGTGGCTCCTAGTGCAGGTCGGAGAACTCCTCTTGCCGGAGGGGACAAAGAATAGCAGTGAGGGAATACTTGCTATTATAAGCATGCTGGCTACTGGCCGGCCATGTATTAGCAGTACTAGAGCTGTGAAGCCATATTTCCGTGATAAAAATGGAAAATAATACCTTTATGGAGGTTACCTCAACCTTGCAACTGCCCTGCAGTTCATTAGAGTGATTGCTTTTGAATCATTTAAGGCAAAGGGTGAGAAGGTGGTGCTGGTGCCTGAGACAACTACTTAGAATGAATTACTAAAGTTTGGAGGTAACTGTGGTTTTGAACATTCACCCATTGTTTAGGGGCTTGTGAGAGTGGCACATTCCTTCTAGCTGGGTGTTTGACTTACCTGTGAGGAAACAGTGACATTTAGAAACCAAGAATGAGTTTAAAACATCCCAGCTTAGAAGCCACTTGGAGTACAATGCACCCATTAAAGAGGTTAGGGTGGTATTTGTGTGCTCCTGAAAAAGAAGGAAAGACCATAGTGTCTCCTGAGAAAGCTGTTTTAAGGGGTTCTTGTGCATTAGCAGCCGCAGAATCAAGCCACTAGCTGAAGGCTTTTCTGCTTGATTGGTTTTAAACTACAAACACTCAGATATACTCCATTTCTTTGACTGCTTTCAGCACTGGTTGTGACCAAAGTCAAGCACAAAGGTACAAAGGGCTTCCTGTGTGTGCATAACTTTCATATTAGTTCTCACATGGAGAGGGGAACATGGCCATAAATGCACGGGTAAAATATCAAGCAGAGATTTCTTTCCTTAAAGACAATTGTGCTTGTTTCCCCTCCTGCTAATTATATCCTATAAATCCCCTACTCTCCCAACTCAGACAGTAACATTTTGTTACCTACATTCTGTCAGTAGACTTTACAAAGATCTCTAACACATGTTATAAAAGTTATTGCTATAGTACTATATATAACAGCTTTGCATAAGAGAATAGAGGGCTGCCACATTTAGAAAATGCAGGTGCTATGTAAGCCCCTTTCTGAAAGAAAGAACTTAGCTCAGTTTCCTTTGAAGAACCAGAGACTTGAAATTGAAAACTGTATTAATGCCATTGTCTCCTTGTATCAGCAGGTTCCAGAGAGATTCCTGGAAGTGGCTCAGATCACGTTACGGGAGTTTTTCAATGCCATTATCGCAGGCAAAGATGTTGATCCTTCCTGGAAGAAGGCCATATACAAGGTCATCTGTAAGCTGGACAGTGAGGTCCCTGAGATTTTCAAATCCCCAAACTGCCTACAAGAGCTTCTTCATGAGTAGAGAGTTCAGCAGCTATTTATGAATGTATGAAAGTAGCAGTCCCATTCTGATGCCCAAGTCATGTGTGTCTCTATTTTAATTTCATATATATGTGTATCGCATACATATATATATGTATATGAAATTAGACTGATCCCTCCTGGATATAAGTTTTCGTTCAGTTCCAAGGGGATGGTTGTTTTACTTCAGCCTTTGGTTTACTTTTGCCCGAGACCCTTAACATTTGAAGAATCAACGGGGTTAATTTTCAGGGAGAAGAGTTTGGAAGCGTGTAAAAGCCTGTCTTAGCAAGTTAGGGCATTATGTTTAAAAATGCTTTGTCAGATTTATTGCTTGCTGCAAAGTGGCATTTTGTCTTGGTGAGACTAATGTCATGGCACAATACTACAGACAATGAAGTTTATATTATGTTTATACTGCTAAAGGTCTGAACTCTGTGGAGTCACTTCATAAGCTTCGAGCTTTTTTATTTGTATTTATATACTTTTTAATCAATAACTAGATTTTGTTTCATACTTCAAAAAAATACATCTGTTTTAGGTACTCACTCCAAGAAGTGACACCCAAAAAAGCAAACCCTATGCTTCATGTTTTCCTTACAGAAATGACAGATACCCTGCACCAGTAACCAACATGCCAGGTTCTTGTTATTCTAAATTGCAGCAAGGGATGTTTGCACAAATCAAATACTGTTCTTGCAGGGTTAGGCCAGTAATTCATGCACAATATTGTATCAACCACACTAATTTTGGAATATGGTCAGCTTACTAAAGCGGAAGCATTTCACTCTCCATAGAGTAAAAATGAAACCTTCAACATCGTCTATTGCCATGTCTCAGTCTTACTTTAAGTGGCATTAGTCCCTAAATTTATTCTTTTCTTAGTCCATTCTGCCCCCCAAGATCCCCTTTCCAGCATACAAAGTTTCCTGTCCATATTTGACATCTGTCCTGAAAAGCACTTTTTGAATGATCTTAGATATAGCAGGAGAGTCTTCACCTCACAGTGCTGAAGCAAAGGAAAGAAAAAAAAATACAGGCTTGTTTATAGCTATAAAATATAATTAGTCTTTTCCTAATCAGAAGAATAAAAATTACATTTTCATAAAAATGTAATCAAGCATTATACAAAAATCACAGTGTCCTCCTGGCTATGCAGGGTTCAAATAGCCAAACTGGATTTTTAAAATTACAGTAAGTGCAGCTTTAAAAAGAAAAAAAAAAAAAAAAAAAAAAAGAGAAAAAAAAAAAATGTATTTGAGCAATGTGGCTGCACTTGTCTTCTGAAGTTGGAGCTAGTGGTGACCAAAACCTGAGCTATGACTCGTGTCAAGTCCCTGGTGGATCTGGGTTTGCCTGAATGCTACACCACGATATGACAGAAAGAAAGAAAGAAAGCTGGCTGCTAGTTCTCATGCTTTCTTCAGTGGCTCTCCTTTTCTCATGTTTTCAGAAAGAAATTGTCTCCAGAAGTTTGGGGGAAGGTTGAATATGCTATGGCACAGTGTATTTGTCATTTTCTTTGTCGTCTTTTGTACGGATGCAGTAAGAATTTATTGTTATCATCAATACTATTTTCCCCTACATAATTCAATCTAAATCTAGAGGAAGCTCCTAATTAGCCGTGAATTATATTTAGACCATTGAGGATATTGGTATCTTCTTTATTTTAAAATTACATTTTGACTTTGGAGAGTGAAAGTTTACCCATGTGACTGAAGAGCTGACCTGATCATTGCAATTTCACTTCATTTACAAATACTGCTGATAGACAGAAATGTATGAAAGCAATTATTGTTAGCAGAAAGCCTTAAAAACCTGCTGACTTCAAATTAAACAGCACAATCCTCCGACTCCCTGTCATTCTTTTCAAGCACTGGCAGTATCTGTGGAGTATAGGCAATGCAGACAATAGCATGGGATGAAGTGCCAACATTTTCACTATGCATTAAAAGCAAAACAAATCTTGATCTTAGACTCCCTGAGAGTACCTAATACTTTACGTATCCTTACAGTAGATAGGATTTTTTTCTTTCTTTCTTTCTTTCTTTTTTTATTTCCTTACATTTTATTTAATTTTATTTTGTTTTCTTTATTTCATTTTTCCTTTTTTTTTTTTTTTGTTTGTTTTCTTTTTCTGTGTGTGCATGATTTGGTAAACATTACACTTCATAAAGATGTAACTCCAATGAATTCTGAGTAAGAAAGGATGAAAATTGTGTTCATGCACTTTTTTTGATTTATGGGAAGGAGTGGCATAAAATGCTCAAGTTTTAATACAGTAAGTTCATCATTGGCATACCATCAGATGCAAAATATTACTTTGCATTGTTACCTTGGACATAAGAAAGCAAAGCCATACTTTAATCATACTATGTGGACATACTACTAGCTACCATCTCAACCTGTGATTTTACCGTTGCTTTATATTATTATTATTATTATTCTATTATTATTCTATTATTAATATTATTATTATTATTATTATTTGGCAGCAATGGGATTCACATAATCTAAATAAGCGAAATTGTGTACTCAACACTTGATGTTGTTGCATTTATTTATTTATTTATGGGTAGTATAATCTCAATAGTAAATGAGGCATAGGAATTAGGAATAAAAATTTCATCTTAAAAGCAAAATAAAAACTTCCTTGGTCTGAAAAAGGAATAAATGATAATTTGATTATTTCGGTGTGATTTTTCTGCATTTTATAGCCATATTGCCTTTGTGCCTCCCAATTCACCTAAAATTACAAATACATGGCATAGCTTGTTCTAAATTCTAAGTAGAATACAATCCAGTTTCTTTTAAACGATCTCAATATTATTTCACTAAAAATGGCTAAAAGGCAGGAGGCTACTTTTATTGTAATGAAAGGTTTACATAGGAAAAGAATTTCAAAATCCATGTAGAAACCCCACCTTACCATTCATTTACTGCTAATTCAGATTTATTTCTGCATATAAACTTGAGGTTATAGTCTGTGCCTAGACCTTAAATGCACCAGCGGAAGGATAAAAAAAATCCTTCAAAATACCAGTTTTTCCCCCACAAGTACAATTGTTCTTGTGCCTTCTGTGGCTTACAATTTTCATCTTTTAAACTTTATTTTTCAATTACTACAGCTGCAATAAACACTGACTTTTTTTTTTTTTTCCGGCTGTTTGACATAATGTTGATAGCTATGCATATTTTGTGTCTTTTTAAAAATTAAAAAAAATAAAAAATAAAAAAAAACAAAGCAGGAGAATACGTTTTTGAAGAAGAGAATTTTTAGAACAGTTTGATAACGCAAATTATTTTTTCTCAATTGTTTGAGCAGCATTCGAGTTTTGAAAATTCTTGTAGAAGCCAATTTTTTGTAACTGTGGTGCAAATCTTGTGTTTTCTTAGCCTGATGAAAAGTAGTATAGAAGCAATATTTCATACGTGACATATGTGCATATACAGATACGTATGTGGTCACACACACAGGACAACATGTGTGGGCATATATATGTATATTTACACAAAAACACACACACACACAAAAAAGATGCGTATGAAGTGAAAAGCTTACCTTTTTCCTATCTAGATTAAGAACCTATTTTAGACATTTGTTATGTTTTGTGAAAAGAATGTTCTATTTGAAACTACAAAACATTTAATTCTTACTGTATCTCCGGTTGTTTAATGGGAACGTTTCACATTTAATGGTAAACACGTGAAAGATGTTAGAATGTAGTAATTATTTAAGGAAGTGTTCACCCATGTATTCCTGAGGTTTGCTTTGTGCCTCTGAGTATTATTTAATTAAAGTGTTTTAAGTTTGCAGAATCTTTGTTACTGTACCAGGTATGTGGGTGAACATTGAAAATCGAGGGGAACTTTTATAAAGCAATGTAAATATTCAACCTTACGGCTGTTCTTGCATAAAGACATAAGATTTTAATAACTACATTCTGAAAACATCTGTTGAATTTATAAGAAACACTACAGTAACTGTGTAGATAGTTGAAAGCATTCTTGAAAATCCAGCTCTCTACTTTTAAAAGTTAAGTCTCTTTCATCAGATGTCAAGGGAATGGGTAATACAGTTTCTGTAAAATTGCAGAATTTTTTTCTATGTATATGAAGTCAGTTAATAGAAAAATGTTTTTTTTCCACAGGTTAATATTAATTAAGAAATAAAGGTGAAGATTTTGTGGCTTTAAAGATAGGATTTTCACCAGCAGCATTGAAAGATTATACATATATATATATACAGAAAGATATATATATATATATTAAAAATGGAAAGTGGTTTACAAAACCCCCAAAATGAGCACTGTACATGAGAAGTGAAAGCAAAAACTATATTTGCCATGTGTATTATATAGCAATCATTGGTGTTAATAGTGCAAATGTTTCCTTCTGGTACCAACTCTGTGTTTGAAAATTCCGATACGCATTGTTTTCAAAAAGCTCCCCTTAAGGAATGTAACTGGTTTTATGAGTAAGCAGTTACTGTATTGCACTTAAATGTTCTGTTGAAGGAAATGCAATTTTGTTTTCTGTAGAACTGTTGGTTGTAAACCATCTATAAACTGAAGATAAAAATGCTCATATTTAGAGCTGGGATGAAAACTGGTATTTAACCTTTGTATCTTCTTAGGAATATCCTTTTTAGTGTATGAAAGGTGGTGGCACTATGACTTTATTCAGTCTTTTCATCTGAGCCACAGTCACCTCTCTCCCAAAGCAGCCACCTTCCAAATGCACAAATACTGGGATATGTAGAAACAAATCTAGAAGAAACAGTGAGCTTACATTTTTCTCTAAAATCCATACCTTCTGCATTAATTGTACCACTCGAGTAAGATAGTAGACAAACAGGATAACCATCTCATTACCATATAACATGTAAGAGTCAGAAACTAAAAAAGGAGGGGGAAAAAGCCTCTTTAGGTTGGTTTTAATGCTGCCCAGAAGAGTCAAAGGTTAAGGTTTAAACTGATATTGTCCCAGCCATTACTCATATGTATATAGTTACAAAAGTGACAAAACACTGCCTTTATATTATTTAGCAATATGTTGTAAATAGCATTATTAAGCTCTTTTTTTTTGTAATAAAGACCCTTTAATTTGAAGATAGTACAATAACTGAACTGATAAAGTCAATTTTTGATTTTTTTTTTTATTTTATTTTTTAGCTAGAGGCAATTTCAACTGTGGATTTTTTTGTTGTCGTCTATTGTTCTGAAGACTTTGCATAATTTATTTGTTTAATTTATCCTAATTTATTTGATGAAGGTGTACAATTTTGTATTACCAAGGATGTACTGTAATATTAATTGATGACAAGATAAAACAATAAGACTCCCCTGTCCGTTTGGAAAAAAAAAAAAAAGGTGCAGTAGACAATTGATTGAAAAAAAAGTTACAATTCTAGCTTGGCAGCTACTAAATTTAAGATAAACACAGGAAAAATGTTGGGGGGGGTGGATTTTATTTTGTGTGTTTAAAGCTTTTGTATACTCTCCAGACTTTTACCTTTTTGCTTTGTACCACTTAAAGGATACAGTAGTTCAATTGCCTTGTGTGCCTTCCATCTTCTCTAAACTGAATGTATGTGCAGTATATATGCAAGCTTGTGCAAAATAAAATATAAATTACAAGCTCATTGCCATTGTTTACATTTATTTCCAAAAGTTTGCGTTGCCCCACATCAAGAGGTGAACTCCTGAACCGCTCGGCTGTGGCCTGGCTGTGCCTAACACTGTGGTCCTCTGAAGGTTTTCTTTTCCCCTTAGTTCAAATTATTTATTAATGAAACTACCAGCCCTCTTGCAAAATGGATATAATGATTGATGGCCTGGGTGTCCTACCTCCAGCACAGCGCCGGTTAAGATAATGAATGTTATTTTGCAATAGTCTATCTGCCAAGGAATAACTCCCTGGAAGAGACCTGCTATGTCTGAGGCATAGACAGCCCTTTAAATTAAACGTAGCCAATGTGAGCTATTTTGTTTGTACTGTTTAATAATTTCCTGGGTATGCCTGCCATGCTGGTGTCCTGCAACACGGAGTTCCCCAAGCTGGGTGAATGCAGGGATAGTGCTTGTTGAGCTGTGGTGGTTCACATTTGGTTCACATTACCAGTTCAGCCTTGTTAATGGTAGTGACCAGGCACCATCCTCTGTTCTTTTTGTTACAATCCATCACACATGGTTCTCTTATGTTTCAAGCTGTGTATACATCAGCACTGCATATAAATACTCTGTTCTTACACAGTTCTTCAAAATGTATTAGTTCACGGTTTTTCTTCTGCTCTTTTCTGTGTCTACTGTTTCATACATATCTTAACATTTTGGGGTTGAGTGGACCTTTGGTTTACACAATTGTCTGTGTTTCAGATATGAAAGTTCTCTTTTTGGCTAAGAAATTGTGCAGATGGCAGTGAGACTGTAGCTTATTTAGATCACAAAATCCTGCAAGACTCTTCTGATTTTGAAGGAGAAGCATGTTAAAAATGTATTTTGATCTGAGGTCATTTATTTTCAGTATCTTCCCCAATTCAGCCTCAGGACACTAGAACTGAGCTGGAGCCTGAATCCAGCTTTAGCTTCATTGTAACAACCAAATAAATCCTTCAGATCTGCAACAGCAGTTAAAACTCCATGTATTTTTATACAACTGGAGTTGCATTTGTTGGGCCACATCAACACCAGGTGTAAAGGAGGTCTGTGGGAGGTCATGAAGTTGCATCCACATTACTGGTAGTCATTTAAAATGTGTGATCTTCTCTAGTTTTACTGTGAAGAAATTGACTCTTCATAGTTACATCTATCCACATAACAAAACCAACATACTAAAATATTTTTTGTCTTAGTTATCAAGACTTAACTAGATGAGGGAGAGGGAGATCATCCTCAGGTACCCAGTTAATGGACCAAAGGATCTGAGCTGTGTGGGTAATTGTCAGCTCACTCTGTGCCTCTATCAGTTTTTCTCTCAAATATAGCGGTTCTGTGAAATGCAGGACACTTATTTGCCATTTTATCTTGCAGTGGAAAGCACACAGATCTCTAAATAAGAAATCCTAGTTATTGGCATCTCAGAATACTGCAGGAGTTCAGAGCTAGACTGGAACTTGGCAAGTAGTCCCTGTCATTGCAGAGGGCCAAATCAACTTTCCCAGGCTTCAAGCACCCTGAAATGATCCAAGTTCTGCAGATCTGGCCATCTGTGCTTGGAAATCCTCAGTTCCCCTAATACCTGGAATTTTTACAATAAGAAAGATACTATGTTCTAGCTTAAAAATCACAAGGAAACATGAATTATCCCTGAGCAAGGCAAATAATTGAACAATTGTATGTCACTGAGACCATCACTAGCAACTGGGGTCTTTTACACATCACATTACTGAGCAGCTGATTGTGGAAGACTGCATTTTGTCATTTGAGAGCCTGAAAGGGTTAATTGCTCTCATTTTCTTGGTCTGTACACTTATTTATGCCCAGTCTAGGTTGTGCCAACACAATTTCTATGGAGATGATCCCTTCTGATCCAGTCTTCCCTCTTTGTTAGCAGGGAGAGCGGCAGCATATGACTGACTGCATTTGGAAAATAATGGCAAATACATCCCTCACTCTGCAGCAGCTTCCAGTGCTTCCCCAAACTCATCACAGTGACTTTTAAAATATGGCATTGTGTTTGTTTCAAGAACACAGTATGCAAAATTAAGTCTTTGCTAAGTTCTGTTGTTGAATGGGGATGGATGGAGAGCTCCCAAGGTGGAGGCAGAGCTGCTAGATAAAAAGAGCTGGGAGGTAAGAGGGTTCTTTCCCTGCCTGGTCCAAGAGTTTGACCCTCTGGGCACATTGCAGGGCCTGCCTGTTCTCCCAGATTTTCAGTGGGCAGGGGCATTTGGAGAAGCTGCCTATCAAAGCTTGATAGATTGGTGGGTGCAGAAAATCCATCAATTACTAAAATGGCCATTTTTGTGGATGGTTTATTAGGACCACAACCATGCCTGTACCTCAAAGAGATGAAAGAGGGATGTTTTATTTAAATATCAAAAAATTTTAGACACCCAAATGGATGCTTGTTGGCTTAGGTTAGTCTGACTCTTTCCAGAGCTACAGAGCAGAGTGAGGCACTGAGTCTCTTTGAGAGAAAGGACCCCCCCACCTCACTCTGCCCAGAGTCTGGGAGGCTGTGATTGCATTTTCGTGAATAAATCCTGGGCGAGTGAACAGTGGTACTTTCCCATTTATTTGGGAATCAGTGTGAAAAAACAAACAAACAAACAAACCAGCTATTTGCTTCACAACAAAACACATGAAAATGAACTGCTGTTTGTACCCAAATGCAGCTAATTGCATGCACGGTTTAATTTTATTCTTTAAAATTAGGCTTAAGGTTGAGTGTCTGTCTAAGCAAAGCAAAATAAAAACCGAGAGATGGCACAGATAGCTAAAGAAATACTACTGGCTCCAATGTAAATATGTTTGTGGTTTGCAAGAGACCTGCCAGTCAAGCAGCTGTGGGAGGTAACAGGGGAGAACGCATGAGAGGAAAAAGTCTTGTGGCAACAGTGGCCAGTTTCATTATGGCCACTGCCAGACTGTGAAACAACTCTGGGGGCTTGAAATCCTATTGCCTATTAAAACTGGGCATGACAGCTCTTTTTTATGCTTCACCAACCAGAGATGGAACAGTGTCCTAGGGGAAATAAGGAAAAATATTTATTACAAGTGTTTAACACCTTTTAGTACAAAACAACCCTAATATGCAGCACTCAAGGATAATTCATGCCAGCACATGTAAAACCAGGGGAAATCGTTTATCAGCTCAATAATTTGGTCAGAGCTTTTAAAGGAAGATATGATGCTCCAGTCAAAACCGTAAGGCCACATTTCTCTGAAGTGGAGGCACTCTAGATTTTTTTATTATTATTTTTACAATTTCTCAGCAATCCACACAAGGCTCTGACAACACAGCCACCCCAGGGACTGCATGCCTGCCTGACTCGGGCTGAAGCCTGGCCGTTCAGGCTGGGGGTACCTGCCCCTCGTGCACGGCAGCAGTTGCTGGCATATTTAAGAAAGCCACAGGACAGTCAGGGCTGGATCTTGAACAACACGCAAGGCAGAGGTTGAAACTGCTTCAAAGGCTTATCTGAAAACCAGAGCTTGTCTCACACTGCAAACAGACTGGGAGCATAAGGACACGCGGGTCAAGGGGTGTATTTCAAATCTTTCTGGATAAAATGTGTGAGTTTGGAAGTGGTATAATATAAAATGAGCTTTCTTTCACCAACATATGCATTGTGACTTCCCAGCTTTGGGACAAACCTAGAACTCAAGCGGGGGGAGCTCCGTCACTCGCTGAGCGCCACCGGGAAAAAATCTCGAGTGCGTTCAAAAGGCTGCTCTCAAATCCATTCCTGCTCCGTGCTCCCATCTAACAGGGAGTGAAACGGGGATGCGGGATGCTGGCAGCATCTCCCCAGGACCCCCTGCCTGCCCAGGGCAGAGCTGGGAGCGGCCCCGCTCCCGCAGCCCGGCATTAATTAACCCGGGTTACTCATTAACCCGGCAGAGCCCGCACACGCACGGGGGTCCCGCACGGCTCCCACCATCTCCATCTCCAGCTGAAAGCTCCCTGCCTGGCATCCTCCACATCCCTGCGAGCGGCCGCTGTGTTAGGTAGCACCCTGATCCCCCGGCCACTGCTTTCCCAAACCCGGGGCAGCCGGAGCAGCCTGAGAAGCGCATCCACGGCCGGGATGAGTCCTGCCCTGAGTCAGGTTTCTCCTGCCGTCGGGAAGAGCTGCTCAAACCGTGTTTCTGCCCTTCCAGAAATTTCCAGGGCGCTCAGCAGCCTTTAGGCAGGGCCGGGGCTGGTGGCGGCACAGGGTGGCAGGGGAGAGAAAGGTGACGGTGTGCTGTGGTGGGACAAGGGGAAAGCCAGCTCTGCCAGAGTGACCCTGTGCAAAGGCCGGGCAGATGGGCGCTGCTTGAGGCCACAAAAGCTGCTCCCTGCTTTGCCCAAAGCCCTTTTGGCACCCAGGGAGTGCTGGAGGACAGCGCTGGCAGGGAGGGTCCGGGCCCCCCAGCACAGCAGTGCCAGTGTCAGGCACCCCTGCCCTCCACGCTGCTCCCTCCCTGTGTTTCCAGATTTCAGGACCCTCCTCGGAGGAGGGGGGAGAACTGGGGTGGCGGTGCCTTTGACAAGGTGAACGTGGCAGCAGCCCCAGCAAATAGGCGTGTGTGTTATCCCCAGCAAAAGACAGCAGCCCGGTGATTCTGGATATGGTGTTACACCACTTGCAAAATTCAGGATTTGTCCAAAACATGGTACTCTTTTTAAATAGATAATATCAGTAATGTGTAATAACTATTATTGTTATTATTAACCTTAAGGAACTTTGTTATTCCATAAATATAAATAAAGTATAGTTTATCCTTAAGCTGATTTCAAATGACCTGAAAAGAGGATCAAAAAAAGTGCAAGAGAGCTGTACAGCAGGGGAGAAAATGGCGAGTGGGGGAAGGGGGGTGAGGGTGTTGACTGTAAAAGAAAGAAAATTATCCCAATTCTAGCACTGCTGGAAAAACGTGAAAGTTATTGCCGCACAAAGAACCTCTTGAACTGCTCTGCCTTCCAAAATTTCTACTGCACTCTCTGCAGTTACTTGTGTATGGCAGAAGCAGCATCTTTGTATTATATGAACAGTCTGCTTCATAATCAAATACCATCTGTCGCTACATCTGAACTTGTTTTCAACATCTGTGCGTTCTGGTCTTAACAAAGCTTTAAAAACTAATTCAAAAACTTTCACAGATCACTGACTAAATATGTACATTTACCATCTTTCATATTGGTTTAAAATATTTCTTCTATAGCTGCATCCCCTTGGCTGAGAATAGTTAAGATGTATACACTGAGTTGCTTTATTAAGCTTATTTTCTAATGGCCTTGGGTAGCCAAGTGCAAAAGAGGGACACTTGCTCAGGCACCGAGAGGACCCATCATATTCTTTCTTGGTGCCAATACAGTCCCTTTCTGCCAATGAGAAACCTGAAAGTTGATCAGCTACCATACCCCAATTACTCAAAATGACACTACAGATAAAACTGCAACCAAGGGGAGAATCAACTGTATGGCTTATATGCTGCTAAAGTGTGTCTGAACAAATGGTGAAGTAAAATCATGAGAGCCCTCAGGAGGATAAGTACGTTGTTACTTTGCACATGCTTCAGAAATGTGAAGTACATCTTTACAGAACTTTTGGCCAACCCCCTGGCAGATGTTGACCAGTTTTGCTTATGTATACATCAGTTGCAGAACACTAAAACAGAGATTGGAAATTTTAATTTAGTCAAGGCAGTTGGGCTAAAATGATGGCTTTTGTTGAAACCATTAAATAGAGCTGCCTAATGAAGTACAGTACAGCACTGGCAAACCGAGCCCTGATGAGATGCAGCAGCTTCCAAACTGCAGCCCTGCAAAAGGGAAGAAGGAAGCTTGCAAGTCTTTAACTAAAGTGGAATGGCGACAGCCCTTGTAAAGCTGCGTTTGATTTTGTGTTTGAGGGCAGATGCACTTGTACATTATCGCCCTGACATTTTAACCATTAGTTGGAAATGTGCCGTTGCAGTCCCTGCCATATATTTCTCAATCCTATTTGTTAGAAAGTGAGCTAATAGACAGTGTGATGAAGTGATCATAAATTCGCTTTCAAAGGGCATTTGGGTTCAGAGCCTAAAGATTGAATATGGCAAATTCTTAGGCATGGGGAAGAAGGTGGGGGCCAGGAGGGTCATTCTCACTGATGGGTTCAGTGATTGATTCCACTACAGAACTATATTTGCCCTTTACTTGGCTGTTTAACACAGAATAGCTATAATAGGTTCCCGATCCATTATTCCTCTTCTTCCTAGGGTCACTATGAAGTGAAAGAAAATATAACCTTGGCTGTGATAAAATAAACTTTAGCATTATGAGGTGTTTGGAAATTGGAAGGTGTCTGATTGCTTTGTATAGGATAGACACAAACACACACACACACACACACACACAAAGGTTATAATATAATCCTCTGTGCTGCCTCTGACAAATGGTTATTACTATTTAGTATTGGTTTTTTGCTCATGCAATAATATGGTGTCATGCAAGTCCACACAGCCTTGAATTCTTCTTATTATAAACAGCCTTCCAAAAATCACATGCAGAATGCTGCTCTTTTATAGGTGATTAACAGCATTTTTTTAAGATAGGTGGCTTAGAACAAAATTTGCTTTGAGAGAGAAAAAAATTATCTGAAAGGCAAGATGAAAATGAGTGTTTTAGCACAAGGCAGCCCCAAAATATTTTCAATAATTAGAAGAGACTTATGTTCCATTTCACTGTTTTATGTATTATATAGTATAGAGCAAGTGCCACTGTAGTTAAGTGTTTGTCAGCATTTCCCTTGTAAATCCTGGTTTTCCAGAGGGTTGCTCTAACTTGCCAATTTCAAATCGCACTGGGCTAACACTCACTATCCACATTGTCAGCCCAGATGCAAATTTCTGTTGTTGTTATTACCAAAAATGAAATCAAGTGAAGCTGCTGGTTTTTAGTTCATGGCAAAAGATGATGGTTGGGAAGTGGGGGATGGTGTTGCCTTGTGTGCTTTTTTTCTTTTCCCCTGTTGCTCCTGGTTGGGATTTTGTTGCTGCAATGGTGTGATTCAAATGGGTTTATTTTCAAAGGGATATGAAAGGATATTTTTTTGTACACCCCAAAAAAATAAGTGACACATAGAGGGCTCAGGGAGAGAAGAGGGCACAACTGGTACAACTGGTACAACTGGTACAACTTATTCCCAGCCAGGCAGTTGGCATCCAGGGGTGCACCTGCTGACCCCATTCCAGGCTTGGGTTCTGCATCATAAAGGCCTTAACATGCTAATAAATGTCCATTAAGCAGCTGAGTCCTGCAAGAAAACACAGAATTAGTTGACCCAACTGGAGCAATTCCTATGGAGCACTGGATTAAACTCATGTTTCCTCCTCCTAGCCTTTGGGGACAACTTTTGGGCTCCCTACAGGGCCTTATAAACAGAACCACAAAGAAGGGGCCAATCCCCAAAACCACAATGGGCACAGGACAGCACAGGACTTTGGGTCTGCAGTCCCAAATGTTTTCTGTTTGGCAATGGAACAAAGGGGTGCCTCCTCCACTTTTAAGTAATTAAAATTATTTTTCCAACTTAAAAAAAAAATAATTCTGAAGCATTGCTGTCCTCTTATTGATTGAATCTTTTACTATATTTCTCCTGATTCATTTTTTATACTGGAGAAGTCTGTTCTGAGATGTTCTTGGCTGTTTTCCTCTGTGGGTGTGCAGGGCTACACCTGTGAGGCATAAGCATGTGAATCCAGACTAAAATCAGATTTCCACCACTGCAGGGGTATATTATAAGTGGAGAAACAGGCCTAAGGTCAGAGGTTTGCATTGAGGAGGAGTGCACTAGCAGGTCTTTGCAAATCTAGATGTTTTCTGCAAGTAAAGAAATGGGGAGTCCCTGAGTGAGCAGTTGTTACCAGCTCTAGGGAGGCTAAAAAACTGGTAATACCACACTCCAGCTGCCTGGAGAAAGATAAATTAGGGAATAGGTTCGTATCACTTGGAAGGTACCCACAGATCCTGTAGCACTTTTAAATCAGCTGATGTGACTTGCAGAGCTGGCAGCTGGGGAGTTTGTCTTGCTGGGCGGGCAGGAGTGGGGCTGGTGATATTTTTGGTGCTCTGGACTGAGAGACCAAGGTCAGCAAAAGAGATGATGACATTAGTAGTGTTACATCAGCTTACATCAGGTGAGGTTTCAGTCTGTGCTCAGTAACAGCAGGTTATCTTTGTAAGCCATTGCTCAGGTACCCCCTCCAAGATCTGCCTGAATCAGAGCCACCCCATACACCACTTCTGCACAGAAAACAAGGTCTGTGTTAGTCACACACTGTTTTCCCCACCTGGAAAAATTCTTAGGTAGATTCCACTTGAAAACAAAGGGCAATTCCCTGCCTATTTAGTGTTAAGTCAGAATGCCAGTTTTATTTTATATCCATTCCCCAAATTTCCATATATTGATGCATTCCACCACAAAATTCAAGCTTCAAGATCAGAGGACCCCAGCTAAATGTCAAGATATTTCCACACAAAAGAAAAACTGGATTTGCCCTCTATGTAAGGCACACAGCAGATAAAACCAATAATACCTTATCTCCTCCCATGACTTCCTGGCCAGGAGCAGCAGCAATATATATTGAGATATCAATTGACTGTTTATAGGATTAAGTAAGGAATAGCTGAAATCAGTCCTTGCTTTTATTTGAGTTTAATTCATCCAGTCAGAGATCTGTGTGGTAACCACCTATAATAAAGTAATAATAGCAATAATAATAGGGCTTTGCACTTTTACAGCATCTTCCACTGCAAGTTATCTGTGTGCTTCATAAACATTACTCTTGCATCCATTCCTTCAATTCCTCCACTTTCTCCTCATCTTTATCTGTAGAATCTGCAGTATTATGATAGCATGAATGGCCTTACAAATAAACTAAGGCAAGCTTTTACTTCAATGAAATACAGAAAGAGCAAGGTAAAGTTATGTGAAAAATATGAGGGAAATTCAGTAGGCTAGAGGTGGGATATATTCATTTTGCTAACATATTATGTGCTCAGTTAAGGATAAAAGAAAATCCATACATTCTGCTAGGTTCACTGATATTCTTGCATTAAAGGAACATAAATCTACATGCACCACTCAGCATATCAGGTTTCTGAGATATAAAATGAAGAGGAAGAAAAATATCAATGAAGAAAGTTTGGAAAGACATGGGTTTTGTTTCTTTAGGACAGACATTATTTTCTAAAATCTCAGTCTTATGAACACATTTTTTCATATAAGTCACAGCATTGAAAAGTGGCAGGAGGTGTAGGCATGGGGCTGCAATTTGAAAATCCCCAGAAAAGCAGGTCTCCATCTAGGATTATAGGGCAACTAGCTCACTAAGCACAATTATGAGACAAATAAGAAATACTAACAAATACTGACACAGGTATTGTATTCAGTGTCTTGAACTGACTTCAGAACAAGGAAGGAAGATGCTATTTTCTCCAGGAAATTCATCCCTGGAATCTCTAGCCTGTCTCCGGTGGAAAACTTCCTAGAGTGAAGTGCTCTCTAGTGGATAGCAGCACAAAGCCCATATAGCACTAAGCTTGTGCTAATGGCTTCTTCTATTTCAGTGCTTTAATGTAAAGTGAAAGATAAACAATATTTAAAAGATGAGGACAACACCTGAGAATGCATAAAAATTATGCAAGCAGGCAGATTTGGGAGAAAAATGCTCAGTAAAGATGAGTTTTGTAAATGGAAAGGGCTTCTAAGCAGGAAAATCCCAATGTTCCACCAGCATCAGTGGCCTTTCCCCTCTAGCACTGGGTTAGGTTTGAAGATTCTCTCCACAAAGAAGCTGTTCCCTCTATGACTAAGTGGCCATTTCCTTTGCTGGGCAAATCCAGGTTTTAATGCAGCATAATGAAATACTGGGAGAGGCATGGATAGCAGAGGGAAAGGGAACAGGCAGTGCACTCCAATGGAGGACTAGAAGAAATAAGAGAATTATGGTCCATGCTTCAAATTCTCTATCCATAAAATACCAGCAGCAGGAAGTATCTTCCTGAGCCAAGTGTATTGAGAGGAAACTACTTCCAGCTATTACCCCCTCAGTAATTTCATTCTGCCCTCCCCCTTTTCTCAGTATGACAGTGACTGTAGCACTAGCCCAGAAATTGGATATTTTCATGCCTCAAATTCACTGGTATTTAATTTTTATATCAGTCTCAGAACCTATCACATATTTGTTTTGATTTATTCAATATTGATCCTTTCTCTGACTTTCGAGCAGCTATCACCTTCCCCGCCCGTTCCCAGGGAATCTGCCAAGCCAGCAGTTTGTGATTTTGTCATAATACATGTGTTTCATTTGCCGAGTGGCTGTCACAAGCATCTCACAAATGTTACATCCCCTCTTTCTATTCACACGTTCTGTATATGCAGTGTTCCCAGAGATGGGCTTTTCTTGTGTGGAGAAGCAAGGCTTTTTGTATCAGTTTGCAGGATACAAATCTAAACCTGTTTTAGCAGAGAAAGAGGAGCTTTATTTTTGCAGGATTTGAATAAATGCTCTTATCTGGCTTTCCACAATACACTGTGCACACGAGAGCAGAAAAAAGACAGCTGACTGAGGTGAACCCAGGGCCACATTTTCTGAAGTGTCGAGGTGGCTTCAGCAGGTTTCACTTTGTTGGCAGTCACTCACATTTTGCTTGCTCATGGTACACAAGCACGTCCTCATTCCAGAAAATCAGTGTAAAATACTCTAAACTGCTTTCCTCCAATCTTTTCTTCGTTAGTTCTGTATCTCACTGCTTCTACAGCATGGCCATGAGAAGATGGCCAAATATCACCAGTCTAAACATTTTACCTTTAGGAGTTACCCTCTTCCAAGGAAACATAAGGCAAAGCCCATACCAAGCTATGTTAAGAGCACAGCCAGCAGACCAAGGGAAGTTTTCATCCCCTTCTATTTAGACCCACCTGGAGTAGCACCTCTCTCAAATCTGAAAGTCAAAGAGGATATTGAGAAACTGGAAAGGTCCCAATAGAAGGAGACCAGGATCATCAGCCCATGAGTGTTGAAGAAAGATTGAAGCAATTGGTCATATTTAAGAGGGTGAAGAGGAGGCTGGGAAGGGAGGTCAGTATTTGGAAGGTAGTCACAAAGTCAGTGTTGGAAGGGTAGTCACAAGGACAACTGATCTGCTCTTCTTGGGAGTGACAGACAGTAAAACAAGGTGCAACAAAGGTTTTTTGATTTTTAAATATATTTTTATATATTTGTAGCTTTTTAGCTTTTTAATGTATAGATGTATAGTTTCTAGCATTTTCTTACACTTTGGAATAGTAGATTACCCTTTCTAACACATTATGTCACATTCTTGAAATTCTATTTAGTCTTATTTCCAAGAAAAGAATTTCTGACAAGGACGTCTTGTTTTACACCAGTGCTTGGAAGACATAACAAAATATAGGGCGAAGAACCCCTTGGAGTCTCTCCAGTAGGGTAGGTCCCAGGGTGGGTTCCCAGGAAAACTGGTCTCCTATTAGATGTACTTGTTAGTTATACTAATTAATTAAACTTATAAAATAGTGATAATCTGATGCCACGAGTGCTCATAGCTATATTTTGTGCACATGAAAGATTCATTAAAGAGCTGCTCTTTATGTCAACCACTTTAATGTGGTTTGGAAAGTTTTTATTTTGATTCCAGGCAACCTAACCACGAGCTGTGGCTCAGAATACTCAGAACAGACAATAAGGAACACTTACTCAGTAGAGGAATAATTTCCTAGTGCAGGAACAAACGACCCAAGAGCTGGTATCTCACTCAGTCCATGGAGGCTTTCAAGATTCATCAAGAAAAAAGCCCCAAAAAACAGATGTGACATTATCTGGCCAGTTAGTAATAGCTGTACACTGAGCCGGAGGCTGAACAAGATGACCTCCAGGAGGTCCCTTACATTTCATAATTCTGTGGTCAAAAAGGGTTAAGAAAGTTCAAAGGAACTTCTCAAGGAGCCCTCTGAGAGCATACACATATACACACTAACAGAGGGAAAAATCAAACAGGGCTTCCAACATAAGCATCTTCTCAAGATATTCTGCCATCAGAATTAAACTCCTGTGATCTCCATAGGCATTTGAGACATGAAGAAGGGCAGAATATAGAAGTGTGAGAAAAATAGTCCCTATGAAGTTTACACTCAAGTTTTTCATCTTATCTCCCTATAAAATTCTTGTACCTCTTGGGAAACCCCCAGCTTTCTGCAGAAGCAATTGCCAACTTCCTCCTAGCTCTTCCCTAAACCATTTATTTTCTTTAAACTGTTTTCCCTTCTTGTGAGCTTGCATTCTTTCTAATTCCTCATCCTGACATTATTTGGGTTTTGTCTCTATTCTCCCAGGAGCATGCCATCTTGTGTAAACCCGAGATCTGGCTCCTTATCTCCAGTAATTTCCACTCTCAGCAGCCTCAGAAATAACTGGTTAATTAGAGGCATATGCTTGGGGGCTGTGTCCATTTCCACAGTTTATGCTGCATCACTCAGGGGAAGCAATGGTGGGAAAATCTATTCTTTTCTGTGGAGAAATACCTTTTGTTTGCCCAGGCAGCTTACAAAGTAAAAGAT
Organism: Muscicapa striata striata; assembly: GCA_030060385.1. Taxonomy (NCBI): domain Eukaryota; kingdom Metazoa; phylum Chordata; class Aves; order Passeriformes; family Muscicapidae; genus Muscicapa; species Muscicapa striata. The sequence goes on along the minus strand of JAREIS010000027.1, from coordinate 2,761,862 downwards.
GGTTTTGCACAGGGAAATTGAGAGATGGGGCAGACTTTTTGCAGGGATTCTTTTCAGTAAGCATTTTGCTGCATTACCATTTCTGCTATCGCGTCCAGTGTCACCAGGGAACGGTTCAGCATAAACACCTCCTGAGGAACTGTTCCAGAGCCTAATGCCAACCTGAGACAGCTGCTGATGCTGAACAACATCATCAAGGGCCCACTGTCCCTTCCTGCCACTCCTCCTCCTTCACTACCAGTGAAAGAACTATGAAAAGACCAAGAGCTGGTGTACAGCCAACAAGAACTAAAGATCTTGCAGCTGGTTGTACCACCTGTGCCTTGTGAAATTCCAGCCAAAACAACGTCCCCTCCCTCCCCTCAGATAACCCCTTTATTAGAGAGAAGGGCATCCCATTTGATAACTTTATCAAGGGGAGGGGCACGTGCCCAGCAGCAGGTAGGGCAGGCAGTGGCTCCTGCTGTGGCCAGAGGTGTGGGCTACTGCTTGCCTGTCCTTGGTGGGGGTGCTGGGGTTCTGGGGTGAGCTGTGCCTACGCTCAAAGGCACACGCAGCGTGCAAGGCACATTGTGCCAGATATATATAGCTGCTCAATGCCACCCTGCTGAGCCAGTGCCAGGGCACAGCACGTGGTGCCGGCTCTATTTGGGCTGGTTTGAGGGAGATGTGCAGAATCCACCAGTGAAAGCGCTGACACGGGCGGCTCTGACACAAAAGGAAGAATCCTTCACTTAGGGCCATAGAGCAAGCCCAGTGTTCTGGATTCCCCCATGGACATCAAAGGGCATTACACGTGTGTAGTCACAGCACATTGTCTCAGGGCACGTTCTGCCAGGCAGCGCTGAGGGGAGAATTTTGCTTGAAGAATGCTAGAAATGAGTCTATAAACATCAGTTGATAACATTCTTCAAGCATCAAAATATTACACCTATTTGGTTTTATCTTTTACTAGCAACTAATATTTTGACTAATGATGCTTGTTTTAACTGAACTAGAAATGGCAAAGGAACAGTTAAGATGGAAATTATGCCTCTTCAGTCCATTTCAGTCATGTATCTATTTCAATTTGTGTGTTTTCACATGTGGCATGAGCTTACACTCTTGTCCTGCTTGTGTCCATGTCATTGTTTAGATTCAATACTGGTGGATGCTAGAGAGAAAAAGACCCTAAATAAGCCTGTCTGGATACAACCAGAGTTGCTGTGATTACAGTTCATGCCCTGGTGATTAATGAGAGAGGTGAGACCTTACTTTCTGTGAGTTCTTGATCTAAAGGGAGGCTCCTGATGCCAGCAGTAGCCCTGCCTTCAAACACCAGATTTAACTCTATTCAGTGAAGGGCAGCAGCATTCATATATAGTGGCTCATTTGAAAATATCAGCATTTCAGCTTTTTTATCCAATTAAAAACATCTGGCACTAGGGTGATCCAGCTGGCAGCCCATGGCTCCATACCTAAGTTGTGGAATGGCTGCACCCTTGGTTGCCTCAGCAGAGACCAGGAGCAGCTGCTAGGGCAATGCTGAGGGCTGAGCACCTCTGCTGCATCCCTGCATCCCTGCCCAGCTGAGGGCTTCCAGACATCCCCTGGAGGCAGGACTGCTGCCCTGGGCACAGCTGGAGGCTCAGAGGGTGGGCATCTCTTCCTCCTGACCTACAGCAGGGAAACATGGGCTAGGGGCAGCTACCCAGAAGTTTGGGAGTTGTCCTGTACAGAGTAGGTGGAAATCTATTGTCTATTTGATGCCAATCTCCTATTGGGGGTCACCCAACATTGTACTGGGAGCACTGGGAACATTTTAAAGCAATCTTTGGAGACAGAAACTGCTCAGCAGGAGGATTTCATTTTGCACACTCAGTTCTCCCAAGCAATTTCTGCCACAGAATTTCCACTCTTCCTTATTGACTCCTCAGGGTGGTACTGGGAGGAAATACACCATGACCTTCATCAAAATAAGAAGTACCATTAAGACAAGTCCTATTCTTTCTCTGCTTTCCTCACAGAGTTTAGCGAGGCACAGGAATCATCAAATTAAATGGCTGGGTCAGCTTAATGCAATAAATCTATTAGTTCATATCATATATTTGATTTATACTACCCCAGACAATTACTAGCATGTCATTTCTTTGTTTAGGGATTTTTAATTTGAAAGTGTTCTAATCCTTAGTGTCAGCTGTTCCTGGTGGGTGATGACATATCTACTGTGAGTGAAACATTCTGATGACATATAGAGTGTAGGAATCAAATGTCATAAGCATAAATATTTAAGCAATAAGACATGACAGGTAGAGCATTTCTTGGCGATTATCACACACCTCGGGTGGTGTTATGACGAGGCATTTGTCCAAAGGCCAACTGACTTTCACACACTAAAAGTACCATGATTGTCTGGAAATGTGCTACTTGAAGTGTCTTATTGACATTTTCCCCTTCTCTTGATGATTTCTTCATTTTCCAATGGAAGCCCCAAGGAATCACCATTTCCTTCCTTCAAGACATGGAAAGATTACACCTTTGAAAGATCTGAGCACCTGAAGCTACATAGAAAGGGAGCCTGAGAGAAGATGGACCTAAACCTTAATAGATGACATCCATTGCCCTCATTCACAGTCTGAAACAGTAGGTCTGTCACTTCCTACCATAATAAGTGCTTTCTGAACCAAGAAGACACAGTCAGCATCTCAATGAGGAGCTGAGTAATTTCTTAAGCAACATTTAAGCCACAGACAACTTTTGAGGAGAAAACACCGCATCATCTTCACTTAAAAGTTGCTTCCTGCAGTTCCTTGCTCTGGTTTAATAGCATTACCCTTGCTATGAGTGATATAAAGCTATGCTGTGAAAAGCAGAGGGGTTAGTCTTGACTGGAAGTGTATCAAATACATATTTAATCCTCAAAGTTATAGCTTCAGTTCAGTCATCCAATACTGCCAAAAGCCACACTTAGATAAACCAGCCTAAACCACTACAACAACTAGACCTTTCACACCTCTGGAGCTCAAGTCTCAGGACTTGTTTAATTTCTGTCTGAACTGGATTACGTTAAATAGAGCACTATACACAAAAATAAATGTTGTGGACCTTCAATGCCTCTAGTAAATTTTTACCTATTTGCTTGCTGTGAAAGAAAGGAAACATATGGAGGAATTTGCCAATTTGGCCAGATCTGCACCATCCATGGTGATTTCTGCTGTGATCACAATACCTTGCCTTTTTGCATAAATACTTGGCTGAGCATAATACAAATAGGTGGGAGAATATAAATACACATCTAGTGCACCTCACTGAGGAGAACAATGGGCCACATTCATAGTATGAAATTAAGAGTTGCAATGCAAATTTTAGGCACAACTGACTCCCTCAGCAACACAGTTCTTGGCAATGTGCAAGCAGAGCCTGGTTTTAATTTCACAGATATCTAAATCATGTTTAACTTTTGCTTTTAGATCAGAAGAAAAATGCCACATCTTTTTCTTTTACCTCCACCAACCACAGAACTCACTGAAATAATGAAGAGTAATAGTAGTAGCCACGACAGTATTTTCTTGCTCCAGATGAGAGACTGATGTTCCTATGGATGACTTTCTGCCTAGTGCTAAGGTGAACCCCTTTTTTTGTGAAGAAAGAACCATTCTGTCTGATCTAGAAGCAAATTTCCCACTCTTCCTCCCTTGGCTGTAGCTCCACAGCAGCTTCAGCACCAAGGTTCAGGTTTGTTCCTCAGCCTACAAAACCCAGCAGTAACACTCAGCCTCAGTAGCACTTAACACTCAAATCACAGAAAGGCCAACAGGACCATCTCAGGCAATAAAGTAACAGAAAAATTCAGAGATGGAAAAGACACTAGCAAAGTTTTCTTTGTGATCATTGTTTAACACTGTAAGTAATGAAATATTAATGAAAGTATGCTACTTTCATTTTGTGAGCAATTTAATTCAATTAAAAATAAATGGATCTCCTTGGCTCAGTGGATATACTGATATTCAGCACTGCCCTTAACTTAGTTTCAACAGCATTTAAACCCAGCACAGCACAAAGTACAGCGACTGAAACATAGCCCCCAGCTAACATCGTTAACTCTTGAAGTCCCAGTGGCACGATTCTGTCACCCTGCTGAACCAACACGGCCTCTCCCAGGGAGAATTGGCTGTGCAGTTTAACTTGCAGGAGCAGTCATTTATACCCAGTGTGTTAGCAAAGATATCTTGCACTGGGGCACTGTTTTCTTGAAAGGAAGTAATTTCAGAAAGACTTAGCAGGCCTGCATGGGCCTGAATCTGCTCGCATGCCGTGATCTGGTTAAGTAATATATCTGGGAACTTGATGTCACATAATGTAGAACTATTCTTTTATTGCACTGAAAGAGCTGTTTTAGATTCCCTCTGAGCCCATAGGCCATGTCTTTCTGATAATAAGAGTGTTATCAATGCTTTAATATTGAACTCAAATCTCTGCGTGAGAGAGCATCTAAGAGCTATTACTCAGTGCTGAAAGCAAAACCCAACTGTTCTGAATGGGGAGGAAAATGCCAATCTGTTGACAAAAAGTTAAACAGAGGTGAAATCTAAACTCTGGCCAACATTTTACAGCCTTAGCGCATTGTTAACTTTTCAACTTATCTGTCAGGAATAGGAAACTAATGTTTAAAAACAATGTATTGCTTTTACGAGCAAGGTCAGCATTTGTTAGATTTCAGGGTTATGCTGAGCACAGTCAGCCAGATATACACAGAAAGAATTGCTTCAACACCCATGGCCTGAGGTTTTCCAAAAGTTAAAATGTGCAAACCAATTTCATTCCCCTTTTTTTCCACTCAACCAACAGGAGCTCTGCTCTGACATTTTTGTTCAGCCTCTGTTTTCACGTGTGGTAGTACAAGCTGGAGCTTAACACCTCTCAGAAGGGGCTGTGGGACAAACCCCAGGTGGGAGGAATGGCTGCTGCATTTTGCTTTTGGGGGAGCTCGTGTTCAGGGTCACTCTGCTCTCTTCCAGGGGCGAGGTCCAGATTTGTGCGTCTGCCCCTTGGACAATGCCAGGCTTTGTTCGAGCAGCAAAGCATCCTTGCTCAGCCATGCAGTTCCCAAGGAGCTGTGTAGGTAAGATAATACAGGGGAAGTGGAACAGAGAGTCATTCTCTGGGAGAGAGACAGAGATCTTGTTCAGAAAACGTGGCTCAAGGGTGTTTTCCCTATATGCTTTTATATTGAATAATCCCAGCCTGTACACTCAGAAAATATTTGATCCATGAAGCAACTGTATGGACTAGCAGATCATGGTGTCATTAGAAAAAATCTGTGTGCAACGTCCACTGCACAGTAAACTGGCCAACAAGAGAGAAAAAAATTAGTTTAATGCAAAACAAAGAGCTTCTAAAACGTGTGCAGTGTGTGCTGCTTTCCTGACAGATACATCCCCTTTCTTTCCTTAGCAGTAAGCAGGTGGACAAGACTAACCCTTTTTTGCAAGCAGTAAAAAACACTGTGAATGCCAGTTTAGGTGAATTTGGGTGGGAATCCCAGTTACAGAGGGGTATTTTTATCATTCATATTGAAATGAAATTTATTTCTCATAGAATTAAGAATATTTGTGGGTTCCATGCAAACAGGCAAAATTGCTTCTGTGAAAATAAATCACAACAGTATGATTTAGCTGATCAATCCCATAAACAATCTGAGAAATTGCAAATACTCAAAAATTACCAGCTTCTGAACAAGTTGTAGACCCAACTACAAAATATAATCCTTAAATACAGGTATAAAAGCCACACAAAAAGGCACAATAGGTCTCATAAACAATCTGGGATGAATTATTTGACCGATTCTAGTTAAAGTATATTTTGTACCTTCTGTCCCATGTGCTTGGAGACTTCCCAGCTTGTTTTAATCTCTCTGAGCAAATGAGAGCCCTCAAGGCTCATTAGGGCTATTTACACAGTTCTCAACTGAAAAAAAAAAAAAAATCTAAAAAAATGAATAAATAAACTGATGTGGGGTATGAATGGGAAGTTATGTTTAAAATCAATTTCCAAGTCTCCTGCCAACATGGACTTCCCTGAGTCTACTTCAAAAATATAGTTATGGGGAGGGAAGGAAAGAAATGGTGAAAAGGAAAATAAAAAGAAAAATAAATGGGAGAAACTATAAGAGTAAAGGCTAGTATCAGAGATTGTGGACTCTAAAAAAAACCATAAATACAACTCAGAGAAGAAGGGAATCTCAAGACTGTGATTTAGTCTTGCCTCTCCATGGGCAGCCATTTTTTTGGATCTTCTCATTATTTGTAAAATAAATGTAATGGCACCTTTTTTTCCCCCCAAGTTATTGGTTCCATTTCTCTATGGGATATCTCTTCCTGTGGATGTACACTTCTGTGGTTATTAAGGGAGAGGGACTCTTGTTACATGGGACTAGAGGAGCATTTACAATCATATTGATCTCCCAGACATGCAGGTGCAACTACTCATGGCCAGCCAGTTCCTGCCATCCATATACACATGTTCCTTTGAATGGCAGATTGCACCTACCCACCCATCCCAAAATAACGCCTATCTGATTAGCATAGCACCTGGGCTATCCACATTTTCCAGTGCTGAGCCACTTCTTGGAAAGCAGAGCCTTGCTTCTGGGAAGGGGAGGGGGAAAAAATGGATATTGCAATAGGTTATAAATTGCCAAGTGGCCATTCAAGTGATGCATGTGAAAGGAGAGGATCTTCTCATCACATTTCTTCCTAGACCCTGCAATTCTGTCAGCAGAAAATGGGGTCCTTCTCAGCCCAAAGCAGGTTTCAGTATGCCCTGTTGTATACTTCCTTACAAGCACGTTGCTCCAAAGAAGAGAGCTCTAAACTGATCCCTTCACATTTTGGAAGGCTGGGGAGGAAGCATTCTGTGGTCAGTGACACCACAGCTGAGGTTCTCAGCTCTGGTGGTCTCAGATGCACGATCAGCTTCAGCTGAATCAAGGGGAATCATGCATGCAAACCCAAATGAAAAGTCAGCCTTGCCTCCGTGGTGTGCACTCCGCATTGCAGCCAAGATACATATTTCTGAGCAAGACTAAAGTGAGAATGGACTTTGAAATTATAATGCCATCAAGTAGAGCTACTAACTAACTGAACAGCATTTGCTTGGGGCATTCAAGATTATACACAAATATCAGGAGCTCTATCTTGAGGTTTCATCCAGTCTTCAACAATGTATTTTTTTAAAAAATCACAAATTTACAATAGCGAGTGAATAACAGGACACAAATACAAAATTGTTCAGCATTGACTATTAAACATGGCCTGCAGCTGTACCACCTGGGGCTCTGATCTTGACAGCTCTCACAAGTTACAAAAGACTTGACTCTGGTCAGAAATTGGACAAAAATCCTCTAGGGAAAATATAAATGCTACAGATTTTTGCAATTCAGTAGGAGTTTGTGGTGTTTGAAATGTGTTGTAACTGATGGCTTTTAAAGGCTCTTTCACTTCTTGGGGCAAGGGTGTTACCTGCCACATTCCTCCTCAGTTATGAAATGACTTCCCACTTCTCTGAATTCCCCTCTATGATTTCCACATGACACTGAAATGTCCAAGGCTAAATTATCAGGTACTGTGGCTATGTGATCTCCAGCAGTTGCTGCTTTTCTCTCCAAAGGTACCTGCATTACCACGGAGGGTAAATCACTTCCTATGGATGTAAAGTCTCTAATAAATTGCTTGGGATCCTTTGAGATGACATATGCATGAAGCACTGCTTTTAAAATAGTACTAGAATGCAAATAACAATTATGTGAATCAAAGATGGCAATAAGAAAAATGTCTGCTTTTTGCTATCTATTTCTCTGTCTTACCCATTCCACAAAAACAACAATTTGAGCACATCTGCAGAGTTAGATCCAGGGCTTCACCTTCATATAATCTGGCAGCTGGAAATGGTTTTCCCTTCAAATAGCCCCTTCAAAAGCTTTTGAGCTCCATGTCTGTTTCCTCAGAGAGTGTTCAGTGGGAGAAGCAGCACTCAAACCCTTTCCTTCATTGACAGTGATTGTTTCCCCTGCTTCTCTTCCCTTACCTTGTGGTGAAAACTCCCTGGGACTGCTCTAAGGAAATTCTGTTATGTGCTGACATTTACCAGGTGACAACAAGGTCGGGTCAGGTGTTTGATACCCAGGTCTTTGCATGTAATTATCAGGTAGTGTTACAGGTAGCTGAGGCTCAGCACATTTTGAAGGGTTATGATGAAGCAGCTCCTTTACTTATCTAAGCTTTTTCTCAGTAAGATTTTTAAAGAGGCAGGTGGAATTTTATTCCTAATTCTATGCCTCTCATGGTCACACTTGGAGGTTACTTTTTGTGCAACTAAAAATTGTGAATAAGCAATGAGTGGTTCTGTCAGCCCAGAAAGGTGACAGTCAATAGTATCTGTCAGTGGTAAAGTATTCTATGAAGTTTTGATATTTGCCACCACATTTCTTCTCTGATGTCAGCAGATCAATCCCCTTTCTCTAAATCTTCTTAAAACCTCAAACGAGTGCTGCTTTCAACTCTTGAAAGAAAAAGCTATCCACTTTCTGGGTTTTTCTTCTATGTCCAGAAAACAGTCCAACAGAAGCTTCTTAAATCAACGAGAAGCTTCACTTGGGATTAGAGTATCAGTCGGTGGATCTGACCAGACCGGAGTTAAATTACATTTCAAAACAAAATTTTAAACACTACAATCATCATTTCTGAGTCTTGTTTGCACACATTTCGGTCTGTTTGGCTGCCTTTTAAGCTCAAAACCTCGCCGTCGCTGCGAAGTTGCTGTCTTAAGTGTAAATCCAATCTCGATATTTTCCAACAGAGGGGAAAAAAGAGGAAGAAGGAGAAGCCGGGCGGGGGAGAAATAACTTTGTAAGCGGCGGTGGCGGCTTGGGAAGCGCTGCCGCGGGCAGGCTGTGCGCTAACCCAGAGGCTCACTGACACCCAGCGGCTGCGGCGGAGAGCGCACGGACACGGACGGACACGGACAGGGACACGGGGACACGGACACGGGGACACGGACAGGGACACGGACACGGACACGGACACGGACATGGACACGGACACGGACACGGGGACGGGGACACGGACAGGGACACGGACATGGAGCTCTGCGCACAGGGCTGGCAGCCCGGCTCAAGGAAAGCTTTTTCCTTCATCTCGGACACCTCTGCTCTTCGCTGATCCCTCCCTTCGGCACCGCAGGGTGAGCGGTTCTTGGAAGGTGCTGAGCGCCCGTTTCTCCCTCTCCTGGTCTGGTACCTCTCAGATATTTTCAGAGTCCAAGGGTAAAAACTATCCCTCCTTTTACACCCAACAAGGAAAATTATATACATGCCACTCTGCTTTATTTTTCTTCCAAAATTCTTTATTTGATGCCTCAGAGAGCAGTCACCTTCTAAATTCACTCAGATACTAGTTACACGCAGACCAGAAGAGTATACCCTATAGCTGTAGGGCCATGGTGCTTCTAATCACCTGGGGAATGTGCCCGTGGTTAGGAGGGCTGAGGTATTTCAGGAAAATAGCTACTGATCATCTGAGAAAAATACAAGAGTAGGAATTGGCAATAGAGGTACAAAAAACACAGGGGGCAGAGTCCAAGAGAAGAAAAAATACTTAAACAAAATGTTCGACCTCCATCTCCTTGAATACTGTAAAAATGGGGCAAAATAATTGCATGTAGAACAGTGGAACAGTCACAGAAGACAAGTGTCCAGTGCCTTAAAAGAAACCCATATAAACTGACCTTAGCCTTTAGTGTGCAATAACAGAGCTGCTCCACTGAACATCCTCTAACTGAGGATATTCCTGGTTGAAGGATTGTGTCTGTCTCAACACCAATTTTTTAAAAAACAAAATTAAAAACAAAACCAGAGAACAATAAAAGGCTGTGGACTCCTGAAGCTGCAGGACTGGATGCCCAACCATTCGTTGGTACATCTCCAGCAAAGACAAAAGGCATCTCCACTGTGAAAATGGGTGTAGCTGTGCTTCTGTCAAAGATTAGCAGCCCCTCTTTACACAGTGCATGGAGTGTGTAGCAGCAACAAGCAAGAGCTTTGCTTCTATTGGTATCAGGGTTCTTGCCATGCTCAAGTTTCTGGATGCTTGATGAACACTAAAGGAAAAGTGAAAAATCAGTCTCACCACAAAAACTCCTAGTTCTCACCTCCAAATGTTGAAATCTGTATTCTTTTACTGACCAGTGCAAGGAGGAATTTTCTACCTTATTTGAGACTTTGAGTGTTGTGTAGAAAAGATGAAGTTGTCACTTCACTTGTAGTTTGTGTGTACGAGACAAAACATTAGGAGTGTAAATTTTTGGTTTAAAAACAGAATTTTAAATTTAAACCAGAAATGTATAATCCTGACTAGCAACAGGTCTGTGGCCAGTTACATCTCTTTAGTTGCCCTCATGCTGAGCACCCAGCAGCTGCTGGGCATTTCACAGCACACACTGGAGTATCCTTAGAGTAAGTGGAGATCCCCCATTAGCAGCTGGAGCTGGAAAGTGTCTTAGAACAGGGCTGGGCTGGCCCAAAGCAGCCCACAAGACTGCAGAAACATGCACTGGTCACAGTGTGCATTTGATTTCCTTGAATGGGTTTTCTGGCTTCTCTTCAGATGTTACTGTCAACTTTTGCAATCATCCAGAGAGGAGGTTTGTTCCTCTCCCAAGATCTGGAGTGACAGCCCCATGTGTGACACTAATCTTTTGACAGAAAGTTCCTTCAGTCTCTCTTCAACAAGCATCCCAGCAGGATAAGAGAATCCAGAGACAGTGCAATCTAGAAATTTTGACAGAAAAATAATCTAAAAAATGTGGGATGCGGTCCTAAATTTAAAAGAATGAATTGTTTTGCTGGGGTTTGGTTTTGTTTTTGTAGAGAGAATAATTCCCTTGTTTTCTTCTTCAGCAATTTGCATTTGAATAGGTGGATCTGTTCTTTACATTACTTTTGAGAGCCTGCATTTCCCAAATTCCTATCACACCACTGGGCTTTCAAGGACAGGAGGGAAGCCAAAACATTTCCATCTAATGCAAACACGGATTACTGGAAGGATGTTCTCATTTTTTAAAAATGTACTAGGAGCAAGAGCCAGGTTTGCTAGCACCTTCCCTGCAAGCCATAGCTTCCTTGGCTTGCCTCATGTAGAGAAAGAAAACCTCACCAAAAGGAAAGGGCAGAAGTTCCTGGAACACCACAGCATGCAAAGAGGGATGAGAGAAGTGCTACTGGGCAGGCAAGCACACCCACAGCAGCTGCAAGGAGAGGGAGCATACTGATGGCTGCAGCCTTTCCCACCAATCTCCACTGAGGCAGCATCCCATTTTATCTGGGGAAGACCACCTCTAAGGGAAAAGATTCAGTGCAAGGAGAGAAGAGATTTAATACCTCACACGGTAGCAGAGATGAGATTCCAGCTGCGACTACTACCCCCAGGCAAATCCAAGTTTCCAAATGTCCCAGGTGTGGTTCCAGGAGGCATCTTCAGTTCCAGGAAGCAGACCTCTGTGCTAGCAAAACCAGCGTCCAAAGCACATCTTGCTTAGAGTCTAGATGGAAACTTCACGTCAGCTTGAACCCTTCTTGCAGCCAATGGATACAGCAAAGTCCTGAGAAATGCTGGTGAGCTGAAAGTTGTCATCTCTGTGTGTATATGTATGTATTGTTTTAATGTGTAGATATATATATAGATATATATATATATAAAGGTATTGCCTCCACTTGACTCTTCCTCTGCTGCAAAAAGTTTGGGGTATCTGGGGGTCTAGTCAAGCACAAAGTGAGAAATCTCAGTGTGCTGCTGATGCTCCATCCCTGCAGAACTCATTACATGTCAGTTGCTCTACTTAGGGTGGATTGGGAGGGGGATCTATTAGAGAGAAAAAGTACAGAGTAGAGTTAAGAAGCATTTTTTTTCCTTCTAACTGCTGTCCTTTCATCTGCTCTCCTTCTCATGTTTCTGGGCTCTTTTTTTTCCTCTTCTTCCTTCTCCTTCATCCTATGGAAGTTGCACTGAATGCTGATGAGATAATAAATGGTCCAACCCCAGGCAATCATTTGCTGGTAATTAGTTCAGCCAGTGAACTTCTAAGAGTAATTTTTTTCCACCTGCCCAGCCAGAAAACTTGGGTGGTTAGTTACCCCATCACTTTGGGGAAGGGGCACTCAGAAGCTCAAGTACCTGAGCTCCTGGATACACTCTGTAATCCCTAATTAAGCCTAGCCCTAATATTTAGTATTTTATTTACTTTTTATGAAATTCCTTACTTAGGCCAAAAGCCAAATGTAGACCCAGTAGGACCAAATCTGAGATTTTTTGTAAGCTTCTGCTCACAAGATCACAAGTACAAAACAACTGGAATAGCACCAGTTTAGGGAACTTGGGGAGACTGTGGGGGGTCCTTTCTCTGTTTCAGAAAAGACATTTCAAAATTTTCCTTAGAAGGGAGATTTGGAGAGGGAAATCATGACGTTTGGTTTAATGGGGTTGACAAGAAAGGTTCCAGCTTTGCCCTTTCCCAGGATATCCAGCCTCCTCACCCCCACCTGGCTTCTGCAGCTCCCAGCCCTGTGATGAGGAGCCTGTAAGACCTCAGGGCTGTTGAACCTGAAGCAAGCACCCTTGGAGCTGGGGAATCAGCAGGGATGCAGCCCAGAGTGCTCCAAGTGATGGAGAAACCTTGGAGCTGGGGATCAGCAGGGATGCAGCTCAGAGTGGTCCAAGTGATGGAGAAACCTTGGAGCTGGGGATCAGCAGGGATGCAGCCCAGAGTGCTCCAAGTGATGGAGAAACCTTGGAGCTGGGGATCAGCAGGGATGCAGCTCAGAGTGGTCCAAGTGATGGAGAAACCTTGGAGCTGGGGATCAGCAGGGATGCAGCCCAGAGTGCTCCAAGTGATGGAGAAACCTTGGAGCTGGGGATCAGCAGGGATGCAGCTCAGAGTGGTCCAAGTGATGGAGAAATTTTGGAGCTGAGGGTCAGCAGGGATGCAGCTCAGAGTGCTCCAAGTGATGGAGAAGCCCTGGATCCACAGCCCCTGGAAGCTCACCAGCTGAATGGAGTGAAAGGATACTGGATGCTGGAAGGCTTTCAGGGGAACCTTTGCCTGACAGGGCCCAAACCCACCTGGATCCAAGAAACACTCTGATTCCAACAATTTGGCTTTTTCTGACAAAGATCTTTTCCATCTGAGAATTCCTGTCTGGCTCTGGTGTACCCTGAGAGCTTCAGGGGTGACCTTTGATGAACTGAGGTGAGATTTGGGGGGGTTTGGGTGTACAATTAGCTTCTTCATGGTGTAACACGAGATAACCAGGTCTGCAGGTCTGCAGGTGAGGAAAAGGATTTCTGTGTAGGCAAACAGGTTGGGGGTTGTGCCCTCCCTTCTAATGGTGATCAGCATCAAACACAGAACACAAGGTTAAATAAACCAGCCATTTTTCTGCTTTGGTATTGGTAATTCATGTTTTCTGCTTATTAGATTAAAAAATAAAGCACCTTGAAGACACAGAGAATTTATCAGGCAACACTGCACTTTCTGTATCACTGAAGAAAGGACATACCCACACTTCTTCCATACAGATCATCTCCAGAAAGTTTGGCTTAAACCTTCATTTTCTAGTCCCAGTTTTTTTTTTTTTTTTTTTTTCAATTGTCCCTTTTCTCTTCTTAAAGTCACCTTGGGTGGCAGATGTCACTAGACCTCAAAAGGGTCGCTTGGGTAAATAGGTAAATAATATTCATTAAATAGTACATGGCAGCATATCCCACTTTTCTTTCTATCTGTTCTAACAATACCAAATTCCTCATCCCTGAGACTTACATAAAGCCCACGACAGAGGGTTCACATTCAAACTCCAATCAGCAATTCACAAACTAACAGAGAATGATCTAGCTGATTTCACTAGGGACCTCCATATGGTGATGAAATTTATTCTGAGCCATGTTTAGGTTTTGTAGTTGTGGGCACCATACAAAAACCCTGAGAGAAATGGAGATTTTTAAAGCTGAACTGGGAATTTACTAATACAGCTCCCACTGAAATGAATGGATGCTATTTGCCCTCAGAATCTCAGTCACCCTAGAAGTCAGACAGAGTCCTCTATACTGCATGTTTGTTTCTCAATCAAAATTAGGATAATCTCTTTCAGCTTTTTAAGTCTACAACAATTTCCCAAGATACACTTTTTCAGGCAGTACTTGTGTTGTTATATCCTGGAGCTGGACACATCCTCTCCAGTTTTAATATTTTTAACCTATAAATTGTTCAGTTGGATTCAATTTTCAAAAGGGTATAATAAGAAACTTATATTCCCCAACTCTTTGAAGCATGTAACAAATGTACAATTTTATAGTACGGTATAGGTCACAAGTTTGTGGAGCTATTTTTCAAAAGAAACTTACATTCCAGGTATATTTTATTTTTTCTCCCTACAGTTTGAAAAATTGATTGATTTTTTCCTTTAATTTTTGCCTGTTTAAGTACAGGACTTTGGTTGTTTTTTTCTGTGTTTTTCCTTTCAGACAGCATATTTTCCTGATGGAACTCCCCTCCCCCCAATACACAATGTGCTTTTCTGATTTACCAGCTCTAGCATTTTCTGAACAATCATGTGAGCAAGAGCAAGGACTGAATATTTTTAGACACTGGAACTAAGCAGATGGTGAAGGATGCAGAAGATCAATAACTAGTTTTTGTAAAGTTTGCACTTCTGCTTATTTCAGTGTATTTCAAAATGCAACAGGAAGAATATAAAACTTCATGGAATGAAATGTGAGGAAACTGCTCTGGCCTGTGTGCCTGTTATGGGAACATTTTTCCAGCCATTCTTTGAAAGCAAGCCATGCACTCGCTCCAGCTTTAATTGTGAGCTCTCCTTTTGTTAATTTAATTGTACTCACGTTGCTGTTTGGTAAAAGGTCTTGGACAGATGTGTACTCATCTGACATTCTTCCAAGCATGTCTGCATGGTCAAACTTGAAAGGTTTTTGGGAGCTGAAAGTCATCCCATCAGGAACCTGAAACAACACCATCTGCTTTAGGTGACTAAGCACATGTGAAGAATAACCATCTCCCTCCTTCTGGGCTCGAGCCTCCTTGCTCCCTTGGGCTTTTGCTGGGGAGCAGCTGCCCTTCAGAGGTGCAGAGGAAGGGGAAATCATAAAACAAGTCCTGGCCCCAGCACAGTTTTCACAGCTCCTTCAGGAGCCTGAGAGCTTAACTGAAGACAGGGTGGAATCAGGCAGATGCTCCAAAGCCAGCAGCACAGTGCTGGAAACAGGCACTCCTGGCCCAAGGTAGGGGCACTTAGCAGGAGAATCCAGTGTCTTGTTTTGTGACAGTGAGTAAATGTCGCCACCCTTCTTCACCATCGCTCCTCAACTGCAGAATGGGGCAGCACAGCCTCATTGCTGTGCCTCCTTTCCCTTACAAACAGCAAGGCTGTGGGGCCAGCCCTGGGTCTATGTCCCTGCAACATTAGCCCTTAAGCACCAAGCAGAATTAGGAAGGCCAGCAGCTGACAAAGGCTGACACAAGTCCTGTGAAGTCATTAAGAAAGATTTCGCATTATCCCAGTGTTCCCAGACACTGGCTGTGGTGCTGCAGAGCAGTCACCCTTCAGCAGGATCTGCTGCAAGCCTGGTGTGAGCAGCCCAGTGCCACAGACAAAAGGGCTGGGAGGCAAGCAGCTCCTGCTGCAGCTTTTCATCCCAGCTGCTGACCTTTGCAGCCCTGCAGCTTCTGCTCTTCAGTGGCAATGCCTGCCCCGTGCTGACTGGGAGCGCTTCGCCCATTTCCCTGGCCTTGAACCGGAGCTGTCCCTAAAACTGGGCAAGGAGCATGAGGCCAAAGAAGGCCAAGACACATTTGGAAGCTTTGTTTTCAACAGAGAAAAGGTGGCTGAGGTTTGCATGGCAGCTTTAGGGCTTGCAGCATCCTCAAGCTCTTGGTGCTTGGTATGGCAAGACAAGTGTCCCACAGCTGCCATCGTGTCCAGCAATGGCACAATGGTCCAGGACACTGGAGGCTGGGACCAGCAAGGCTCCTCATCTCACAGGAGGTCAGGGTGGAGGTGCTTCCTCACACCAACTTGAAAGAGCTGCTGTGGGGTTTGCAGGTTTCAGGCAGACCTCAGCACCCTAAGGGGGCCCCACTAAGTGTGTCGCTGTTGTCTCTAGCAGCTGTCCCTTCCACCCCAGCAGTGTCAGCCTTGGAGCCAGGCCAGCAGCTACGTGTGGAAGCTGTTCCCTCCTCCAACCTTCTGGACCTTAGGCAAAAGAGCTACTAAATGAGCCATACTGACACCAATACTGCAATCAATTTGTTAATAAGGATCAGAGACAGACTCTGCTGCTGGGAGGAGGAGGCGAGGGGAAAGGAGATCATTATTTTTAATTTAAATAAATCAATATGTTAATAGGGGAAAGGATGCACCCTGCACAAGGATGGTGGAAGGGGGTTGGCAAATGAGTACAGCTATTCTCTTTCTTTTTTTTTTTTTTTTTTTTTTTTTTTTTGAGGAGAGAGGGAAGGGACATAGTTTGTCATTTGTGCTTTTTTTTTTTAAAGAAAAGAAAATTATTTAATGTAAAAAGAGTAGGAATAGATACATTTTAAAAGTCCTGTAACAGCAAATAACTAATTCTAATAGTCTGAGACTCAGAAGCATGCCTGGCTCTTTTCTTTCTTTAAAACAAATTAAAGAAAAAGGAATGCTTGATTCCCAGGAGGGCTTATCTAAGGCCTCTCATCTCTAATACATATCTAAAGAGACAGAGAAAATATCTTTTATCACTTAAATCTCCCTGAAATTTAAGACCAGCTGGGAATTTTTTTATGTGGATATGATTCATTAAATTCATATCATTCCAAAGAAACCTTCCTGCCGGTTTATCTTTGCCACTGCAGTCATCTCTCCAGAAAAGCACAGTTTCCCAAATGTTGTCAACCCGGACAGCTCAATTTTTGGCTGAAGGTTAGATTTCATTCGGAAACTATGGAACTGGCCCGACATTTTTCTTTTCAGGGAACTGTGTTTGCAAATCATTCTTGAAGTCAACTTTTTCCCCTCTGCTGAGACAATAGGAAAATCCCGCACCACCGCGCCACTTCCACCAGGCTTCTCAGTCCTGAGAGGGGCAGGGATTTTATTTTCACGCCACACTGCAATATTTATGCATTGTACTTGTGGGTTTAGAGACTTTGATCAAATACAGGTACAGGAGCTCGGAGAGGAGCCGCATCCAGCTTCCTCTGGGATCGAATGCAGCAAGTTTGTATTTCAGCGAACCTCGGAGCCGCTCCGCGGCGCGGCGATGTGCGAGCCGATAAATAGAGGGCTGCGGCGTAGTTAATATTCCCGAACGCTCCGCGGAGTTTTCGCAGGCAGGAAAAAAAAAAATGTATGTTTTACATAATGAGCTCCTTCCCATGTAGCGCCACAAAAGTTACTAGGGAGACGGTCTGTCCTGGGCGCACGGAAAACAAAGGGAAGTTCACGTGGCGAGATCGCTCCTCGGCGGCTCCGTCTCGCAGCCAACGCGGAGGGCGGGGAGGCAATGCCGAGGGCAGAGTTTGAAAAGCGGAGCGGAGCCAGGGCAGCGGGAGGAGAGGCTTTGGGAAGAGGTCAGGCGGAGGGCAGGGTGGATGGAGCTCAGGGCCGGCTGGGCGAGAAAGGAGGGATGGCCCCGGCAGATGCTCGGCGTGCAGGGAGCGCTCCGCATCCCGCATCCGGCACCCGGCACCCCGCATCCCGCACCCCGCATCCCGCATCCCGCACCCCGCACCCCGCACCCCGCATCCCGCACCCCGCACCCCGCACCCCGCATCCCGCATCCGGCACCCGGCACCCCGCACCCCGCACCCCGCATCCCGCACTCCGCATCCCGCACTCCGCACTCCGCATCCCGCATCCCGCACCCCGCATCCCGCATCCCGCATCCCGCATCCCGCACCCCGCATCCCGCACTCCGCATCCCGCATCCTGCACCCCGCACCCCGCACCCGCATCCCGCACCCCGCATCCCGCACCCCGCATCCCGCACCCCGCACCCCGCATCCCGCACCCCGCACCCCGTGTCCCGCATCCCTCACCCCGCATCCCGCACCCCGCATCCCTCATCCCGCATCCCGCATCCCGCACTCCGCATCCCGCACCCCGCACCCCGCATCCCGCACCCCGCACCCCGCATCCCGCACCCCGTGTCCCCACCATCCCGCCCGGCACCACCGGCCCTGTCCCGGCACACAGCCGGCCCTTCCAGCACATCGCACCCAGCCATGGGAAATTACAAATAGCTGCAAGCGAACGCGCCCTGAACTCCCTGGATTCATCCCAGGGTACGAGAGGAAACAGTTTTCACCCCAGGATTTTTCTTTTCTCCCATTCACCACAGCTCTGCCTTTTGAAAATCTCTGTAGGACGTGACTCAGAGCAGAAATTTGCCCCTGGACTCCCTGTTTTGAATTCTTCTTTCCCCCAGCAGGTCCCTAGGCACATCAAGCTCTGGTGTTTCCTGGGTGGAAGCATCATTTTTCCTGTTCTGCCCTGGAGGAGCTCTCTACTTCCCTGTATTTCAGTCACACTTACTTCTCTAAGATTTAGAGTTATATTTCTAAGGTCTAGAAAATTCAAGTAATACAAATACTCTGTTAGTAAAGGCTGTATTATCTTCCTTAGACATAGGCACAGCCCTTAGATTCACATTAGGGCTTCTACCACATTTCCAGAATCCTCACAGATGTCCACTACCTCGAACACAGTGAATGTGATTAAAAGTATCATTTCTTCTCACCAGACTTCTGTGGGAGTATCAGATCTAAACTAGATTATTAGACTAAAACCCTGCTTTTCAATTCAATTCAACCCCAGTTAGCAGTTGGGATCCTCTGGTTACAATTTGGAGCAATCATCAGCATTTAGAGGCCAGACTCATACAGGAATCACCAGCAAGAGCTCAAACCACAGATTTACTTTGGTTTTGCAGCTCCTATGTGTGTTACAGTTCTCTGTTGATCTCCAAGTGCAGTCAGTAATACCAGCAAGAAACCTTCACTAAATATTCCTAAAATACCCATTTTCACAAGCCTAGAAAAACAAGGAAAATTTCCCTGATAGAATAGTTCTCATACTAAAAAAAATCTTTTTTTTTTGTTCAGTAATTGTTTTTGCTTTAGCACTTCATGCCATCATCACAAGAACAGTTTTACCAGTGGGCAATATTTTGCTGCTGCCTTCAGACCAGCAATTAGAACAACTAACAGACAGTTCAGACAATAGCCCATTTATCTGCAGAAAGGGAATTTGCATTTCTCTTTATATACCTTATGTTAAACATACACAGTATCATACAATAATTATCACTATATAAACAAATTGCAATTCTACAGTCTTCAGAGCAGTGGCATTTTGTTTTATTAGTGCACCTGCACAAAGACTTTTGAACTGTTTAAAATATTTTGATCCTCTTGTTCATAGCTTTTGAGTACTTGCATTATATAATTATCAAATGGTTGCATATATAAAATATACAAGGTATAAATATGTATAATTGATACACTAATAACATACACGTTAAAATATTGTTATTAAATATTAAATTATATATAGTAGATTATGCTTTATACATTATTTTTTAATCTTAAATGATGCATCATATATTGTGAATTTCATGGATTTTTTTGCATATATCTCTAAACCAGTATTTCACATGTCTCCACACATGATCACACCTAATATAAGCACCTGTGTGTATTGTGCACAAATACAACAGCACCATGTTATTAATTCTTAGCTGTATTTAGGACTGCTTGTTTTCAAGCATATGGTTTAAAGGAATTTCCTTAAGACATATTCACTAATTGCACAAATAAAATATATTATTAATGTCTACATTGGTATCAGGTGCTTTCTGTTAGGAAAAGTACTATGAAGAAAAGTATTAGTATCTGAGCCTAATTATTGGTGCTGAAAGTCATTTCATTTCAAACATCCTATTAACTAAAGTCCATACACAGAAATTATTGGCTGCTTGCACCAATCCCCATTATAAAACCCGGTGAAATCCTTTGCAAAAAAAAGGGAAGACTACAGCTTAGACCTTAAGTACTTTGATAAAAATATAAGATCAGTTTCATCCCAAGGTACAAATCCCAATCTCCATCTAAAACTGCCTGACCCTAAAATATATTCAGAGCTTGTTCTAATCACAGGAGATGTATTCTGAATAGGACAGCCCTCTATCATCTGCTAAGTCTCTTTAAGTCATCGTTTTCACTGTATCTGAAAAATTAATTCCTTTTCAGAAATATTCTCATCTTCTACTAAAAGAAAAAAAAAAAGCTTTTTGATGTAGAGTGACAGGATTATGAAGTGACCCTTCAGGTCAGAAGGAGACTTTTCCTTTTCTCATCAAGGAAATCAATTTCTAAGTCCAAGTCTCTTAAAATAATATATTCTTGTGGCACGCATACAGCTTTTTTTGATCTGCTATGAAAAGAATAAGAGGTAAAGAGGATCAGGGGTGGCGATGGAATATTATAATCTGCCACACTCACACATCAGCATTTCACTAAGTAATTCCAGATAAATTGAGGATTTACATATTTAAGATTAAATGGGGAAAGAGTAGCGATGCATAAATAGAAGAATACAAAGATACAATTTAGGGAAGTTAACTCTTAAAAAAAATTTACCTGATGTTTGGTACCCTTCCACTGTACCACCTCATATTTTTTAAAGCATATAATGTTTATAAGGAAATAACCAGGATAATCTCTTTGAGATCAACTGAGCACAAACACAGATGCCTTAGGGTTTCTCTCCTCCACCCCTCCCACCTTCACTACTGAAAAAATACCAATTACCATGACAAGAAACAGTTAAATGCCTCCAAAGACACATACACACAGCAGATGGAAAACAGGAGGAAACCAGCTGGAAGTGTGTTTCCCTTAGAACTGTTTTTAACAGCCTGTGCACAAATAATGTCTCACTAATACGCAGATAAAAATAAAACATAAATATTTAAAAGGTGACTGGTCAAAGCAACAAGATGGCATTCGATATGGGAACTTTCCCTTTTTTACTCCCTTCCCTGCCCATATTCTGGGTTCAGAGACATCCTGATCCAGGGCTCTGACTCAGGGGAGGTAACGTCGAGGCACAAGCTCTGGTGATGGCTGTAACCTCTCGTGCTGCTGTTTGCCAGGTTTTTTATGCCTCACCTGCCCAGCCTTTGTCTTTTTGTGGTGAGCTTCCTGCATGGAGGGTGTCCCAGCACTGCCCAGCTGAGCTCCAGAAGCAGTTGTTCTCACCAGCACAAGATAAGGAGGCCAGCCCTTCACAAAATTCTTTCTGCTCCTGGGTGCTTAAGCAGAAGCATTTTAAAGGAACTCCTTTTCCAGAAACTACTAAGCACTTTGTGATAATCTGGATATTTTGAAGATGTCCAATAGATCTCTGTAATCCATATTTACCACCAAATATCTTGATCTGACCCCTCAGAGTCCAGACAACATCCAAACTCCCTTGTACTCCTGTAACTTTTCCATTAGGGAGAGCAAAATCAGTGGAGATGGGGAGAGGTGGAAATAGCCATGATCCCTTCTAGCTGAAGAATGAAAGCAAGGACAGGAGCAAGCACAGGCATTGCTTGTAAGAAATAAGAGAGATTTCCAGAGGTCTGGGGCTAAAGACAGCTGCAGGGGGCAATGAAGAAGGGAAGTCCACAGTTCTTCCCTAGAATTCCCCAAGCCAGAAGCATTTGTGATACATCCTACTTGTCCTGTCTTTGATCTTAACTATTATCATCAGGTAGGACAATTTTAAGTAGAGTAGATGGGTTGTCTGCCATTTATTTAGATCCCTTCCTTTACAGTTCCTTCTCCACTGATTCTCATTAGGCAGCCCTCTCACACTCACCAGGAATTCAGCAAAGCAGATCCTTTAGCTGGTGTTAATTGGTCTAAGTCCATTTGCTTCAAAGAAGCTGCTCAAACTTACAGTGCCCAGAAATTTGACCCAGTTTCACTTCTCTGCATAATGTGTTCTCTTGATGGAGGAATAGATATATTCCTTCTGCTTCTGAAGTGTTAAGTCATTGCACACATTTTTGAGAATCTAAGAAATCTGGATTTTTTTTTTTTTTTTGGAGCAAATAAACCCTGTGCATGGTAACTTAGGCTCTGGAGCATGAGGCAGAAAAATAACAGGGTATCATGCTGGTCCACTCAAAGGCAAAAAGAACAAGAAAATGCTGTCATGACACATCCAAATGACAGCAGAAAACAGGTGAACACATGAACACCTGCAGAAATCTTGGCCTGAATGACCTGAGACCATCAAACACACTCTCTAGACCACTGGTTAAATAAGAAATCAAGAGGGATTTGGTGCAAATAAGACTTGCACCAATGGATGCTGCAAGTCTGGACCAATGGGTGCATGTAGTCTGATCATTCAAATGAAAGAGTTTTTGTTTTGTTGTGCTTTTGTGTGTTGGTTTGGTTTGGTTTGGTTTTGGTTGGGGTTTTTTTTTTTGTTAATATATTTTTACAGGCTTTTTCACATGCCTTCAGAACCAAGAGAGATGAGTGAGTGAGTCCTGGCCACCACCACTCTCTCTTTAGGAACAGCCCTGGCTTGATTGCAGAGGGTGGCTGTACCACACAGCAGCAAAGGCAGTGGAGGGTAAGCAGAAAGGACAAGTAATTGCTGATCTGTGAGGCAAAGATGGAAAGAGAATGGTCTTACTCAGGTGGCACCACAAGGCTCAGCAGTTAAGGAGGAGCCCTTTTCAGAAGCTTTTCCTGTTAAAATTCTGGCAGCACATCCCTTAGCTTTACCAGAATATTAAACATGATTTTAAAGTTGTTGTTTTTGAGAGATCATTTTCCTTGTTGAAAATCTACAGAAAAAGAAAGGTCTGTTCCCTCTGATGTTTCTTTCCCTCCATGAATAAACTATGCCTTTGTCTGTTTTTATTTTTGTAGTGCTGCATTTATACCCAGCACCTTCAAACACATATTATTTTAGAGATCTGATACCATCTAGTGTTATTGCTGGCTTTTCACATCTTACACTTATCAAGTAACCACAGTCAGCAACATGTCAGAGTTCATCACTACATCACGTCAGTAGCAAAACAAAACCTGCTTCCCACCCAATATCTATATTTACACACCCCACAGGTGGGTGAAATTTGCAGTTCATCTAGGAAATTCACTCTCCTTTAATCTTTGGAAATTAGTTTGTCTGTGTGTACATGTATCATTATCATCTAGTGCTTTGCCAATGATTTATTTCAGCCTCTGTAGAAAATAGGCTGGGATTACTAATAACAAACACAAGTGTTTATAAACAGCCTTTATATAATCTTGGGCAGGCCAAAGTCAAGGGTACATTTCCTTCAAACCAACCAATGTTTTACTCCATTTTTCAGGGAATTAGATGAGAATTTAGTTTGCAAGTACTAGTGACTGGTGCAAAGTCTTCCTAAATATTCATAGCTGCTGAAAGCTGGTGCTACCCAGGAGGGAGATGCTTACATGATTTCATACTATATCAGAGGGCAAGACCACCAAGAAAAGCCAATCTCTGCAGGACAACAAAGTGGGTTCATCTGTTTGGGTGCTTTAAAAAACAAAGAACTGAAAATATGCAGAAACACAGTATTCATAGAGGTGAAAAAGAAAGGAAAGAACAGTGTGGATAGTCTGATAGAAGATGGAGGATTAGTATCCATGGAGACTCCTTTCTTCTCTGCATTCACCCAATACGTACAGGACGTTTGGTGATTCTCCACAACATCCCACAAGTGCCTTCATCTGGACAGACAGCAAACACCTCTCTAGCTAAAAGGGTAATTGGACTCCCTGTCCCTTAGCTCAAGACCTCTCTTCCTGTAAAATTGCCATAGATGTCAGTTACAACAGTAATTTCTGCAGTAGGGCCACTTTGGAACTGCACTGGTAGCCATCGATACTTTTAGGCCACTCAGCAACCTGTATGTTAAAGATACTTATTTCTAGCCCTTGCAAACAACTTCCTGCCTCTAAAGGAAATTATTCTTTAATGATTACATGGAATTCATTTGGAACAGAGGGAAGGGAGATCATAATTTTGTAGTTTTGTGGAATGTATTACTATTATATTTTTTCAGCACTGGGTTTCATTTGCTCCCCTATGACTGTTGGCAGGGGGTACTAAATGCTTTTACACAATAAAGGTGTGTTAGACACTAAAGGTGTGGACTTTTGTGGTGGTTACAAATGCTAAATGCCTGGGGCTAGGAAACAGATACCTGTTTTTTAGGTGCACTCTTCCAGGCAGACTTTTTCATTATACAGGCCATGTGAACGAGATCAACTTAGAGGGAAATGCCCTTGTGTGTAATAAGTGTAATTGTGTAATAAGAAGGCAAAGAGCAAAGAAAAGAGGGAGAAAGTCCATCTAGATGCCTCCAAAAAAACAGATGTTGGTGTATGAATGTTATTAAATTATGATAGTGGAGAAACAATTCAGCAGATAGAAATTCCCACATGCTTCTGTTGTTTTAAGATGCATGGTTAATTTACAAAACACTAAAAGCTATCTGGTTTCATACACTCCTGTCCACACCTGGAACAGAACTGTGTTGAGTTAGACTTAGATGCAGGACCAGCCACCCTGCAGGTCCCCAAAGCAGAGCTAGCCACACCCTCCAGATAATTGCTGCACTGTCAATCAACAACTTCCCCAAAATGGAAAGAATTGTCAGAGCCTGCAGCCCACTCGGGTGTGGCCCCACCCTTGTGGAAGGAGGCATGAACTAAAATAACACGGTGCTAGTTTTGGGGAGCTCAGCTGGCAGGAGCTCCAAAGAGGCTGGATCCAGCACAGGTGATGCCAAAGCAGGGGCAGAGACTCTTTTGGATACATCTGTGCTTTGGTTCTACTCACCCAGGAATCTTTAAGGCTTTACTCAAGGCTGTTAAACTACAGTGAGAGAAGTTCCAAGGACAAGAAAATGTTGATAACAGAGGGGCAGTGACAGCCTCAGGACCAGCTGCTAATGAGAATTAGCAATGCACGTCCCTACACCTGTTATCTAGGAACTGAGTAACACTAGTAGGTATGATGTGACCCCAAATGTGGTTTTCCATTCCTCAGCTTCATCTCCCATCTGATTTCCTTCTACTATTCCAGTTACACCTTTTTAGTCTCTGAGTTGTGCATGTCTCTGTGGCTGGTCTCATTCTCTCTGGAGAATGGGAGAGTGAGAGAATGCTGCATGTGCAACAGCTCCGTTGGAAAGTTTTCAAGAGGAAGGCTGTGAAAATAACTTTTTTTTCTTCTCTATAGTAACATTTTTCAAGGGCTGAGAACTGGCTTGGATATCATCTTTTCTCATTTCTCATTTTAAAAAAATTGTGTTGACATGCCTTTATTTGAAACAATGATTTATCAAAGAAAAAAGGAAAGAGCAGCTGTTTCTCACCCTTTGAAACCAATCTGACTAAAGTATCTCATATTTCTCATTCAACTTTAAATGCTTAATTTTCATCTATATGAGAAGAAGACTTGAGCAACACCTCTTCTTTGTCCTAGCATTAGATACTTTTTAAAGTGTTGTTTGTTCTGGTTGAAGTCCTGAGGAATTCCAAACCACAAATTTCTCTCATGTGAACACAAGCACATACAGCAACAAACACATGCACAGAAGTTTTGTGACTGAACCATCTACCTCAGCTGATGCCTGAAAGTTGACAACATATGTACATTTTATTCACTCTTACAGCACGTGAGGGCTTCCCAGTCTCAACTACTTTCTGTATTTAAATTAAATATATGATAAAGGTGTATGCTGACATGCTTTCCTTGTGAAAGGCTCATTGATGGACTGCAGTAATTAATTTGCTTGTACCTAATTTCAGAAAATTACTGTAAAAGCCCCCTCAATTTGACACTGAGTGCCTTTTATTAACAAAGCAAGTTCTTAAAGTATCCTTATTTTTACTGCTACTGCTATGTTGGCAGCTGAGATGTGATTATACCTTTGAGATCCATCATGTCACCTATAGTTATCTGAAATGCAGTTCTCAATTCATTATACACAGAAATAAAGATACAAATCCAGTCGTACAATCTCATTTTATGTGACAGCTCTCAGTCATGTGGGAGATGTGTACCTCAAAACTGCATTTATTATAAATCTATATTAAAAGCCTGTCCTATATGAGCATGTGGATTAGAAAACTTGTTTCCTGACAATGTCTACAAATGCACAGTCCAATCCATATTCCTTGCCTTAATACAGATCTAATAAAAATGTTCACAAAATTCTTAAGAGTTAGCTGCATTTCAATTTCTCCCCCTCAGGTGCTTCCTTCCCAAGGGACTGGTTGTTTTAAAAACAAATCTACCTATGAGTCTTGTTTTTCCTAGAAAATCTCCAGATAAGCACAAGTTGAAATAGCTTTTTTTATCATCAAAGCTATTTCTTTATATCTTTGACATTGGTTTTGTTCTTTTAAATTAAAGGGGGCATCTGTAAAGCTCTGAAACTGCACAGCACTGAATTGCGGGTCTGTCTGGAAAAGGCCATGGTTTAAGGCAAAGCTCACAGCTCTGGAATTGAACAGGGGGCTCCCAGCTCCCACCATGTGGAAAGAGCTTTCCAGCCCACTGCATCAACAGCAGAGCCTGTGCACGGGCGTGGCCACCCCAGCTCTGGAACAGTCTGGTAATGTTAAGTCACACGTTGCATGGATGGGGTCAAGGGAGGAAAAGGGAAAATGTTCCATTTCCCATTGCTTCCCACCACTTCCAAATTTAGAAGTGAGGCTGGGAGTATGGAAAAAAGGCATTACCTCCCACAACACACCTTGACTCTCTTCTGTCATCAGACCATCACAGTTCCAGCCATTTGACTGGTACAGCCTTAGAAGCAACAAGAGTTTAATTACACAGATATTTGGTGGGGGAATCTTCTGGGTAGTTACAGTGTGTTCAGAAAGAGCTGCTTTGAAATCATTTGAGCAATGCCCAGCATTCCCTGTGAGAGGCTCCCTGCTCTGCTGAGTTGATGCAGACCCCTCTCTAAGGTAAGGAGCACATTTGCACGAGCTGGCAGAACCCACGTGAAAGCTCAGAGCTGCTCTGGGCTTTCTTGACATGTTTGCATAATTGTGGTTTTTCAGACCAAAAGAGGAAGGTAAACTTCATTCATGCCTGACCTGCTGGCCTTCACAGCTGGAACATGTTGGAATCACTTCTGGCACTGAAAAGGTTAATTGTCTCCTGCTGTGAGGTAGGAGTCTAGAAAAGGATACCACATTTGGTGGGAATTATAGTAAATGAGGTTTTCTTTATAGCACTGCTCATTCTCAACATGTTGAAAGGGCATTAGTTCACAGTCACTTTCTCTGGAATTATCAAATCTGCTCAGGAAGCCTTCATTAGGATATTAAACAAGACTTAATAAGTGAAAGTGATTTGCATCGCTGATAATCGTGTGCATTAATCAAGCAAGCTTCTGTCTCTCCCTCTGCAATATGTTTCATGTTCCATTGTAAAGCCTCTTTAATTCTGTAGGGCTTCTTAAAAGGGAAACGTTACATTTAGAAAGCCATTTTTAAAATTATTTACTTAGCAAAGATCACTATAAATAATGTTCAACTCACTCCTCAGCTTTAACCATCAATATAATTAATACTGAGGGGTTTGTATCAGGGATATGGACCAGATGTGTTCCCATTTATCAGATATAGATTGCACTTACTCTAATAAATGTGTTTTCATTCTAAATAAGTTTTGAAACCAAATAACTGCATGTGACACTTTAATCTGAAGTCACAATTTTAGGCTAAGGCATTTATTTCTCATGCCATGGTGGACCATGCAAGCTTTCAGTCCATCATCCCACATACCAGAGTCACCCTGGCAGTTCTTAATGAAATTGTACAGTAAATATCCCCTGCTCTTTGGTGATTCCAAGGTAACTTTGCATGATTTATTCTTAGGGGCTGATGCCACTTCTGTAGAGCACAGGCAGCTAGCATGGTGTAAATAATCCTCACACTTCTGCAGCATCTCCCCCTCTCAGGATCCCACAAAAGTTTGAAAACAGGTTGAATTTTCACAGCACCCCACAAGACAAGCCTTTTGCACCAACACTCAGGGCACAAGTATTTTTGCCTACACCAGCAAATGCTTGAGAGAACAGAATTAGACTCTCAAAAATTAGAATTAGACCCTCTGCTGCCCTTGTCACCAGCCTGCACTATGCCCATGTTGGCTACCCCCTCTAACATGACCCTACAAACACCATGAGGGCTCTGCACACTCATCTGTGCCTCCTGCAGATTGCATAGCCATGGCAATAAAAAAAAAAAACAAAACAACAAACCAATCTTGATATTACTGCTCTTCACCAATCTCACCAAGGACAGCTTTAAGGAAAATTTTGTCACATGAATTAGAAGCCATTGTGAAAAACACATAGATGCTGTTTATAGTGCAACAGGAGGGGCTTTGGCTATAGTCAGTGAACATACAGAAGTGGCCAAACCCTAGTCTAAGTAAAGAATAACACTGATGTCAGGATGAAGGAGCACATCATCTAAACAAGTTCACCAATGGGAGTGACCTCTTTTCCACCAATATGAGCTTGAAACAAGGAGGTTTATACATTTTTTAAGGAGAGCCTGAGCTCTTGTCCATATGAGAGACTTGAGCAATTATGATCATGTGTGGCTCTTTCTGACACAGCTGTGGTTCTGTTTCTAAAGAAGGGGTGGAAATAACAGGTGGGAGTCAAGGCCCACTCTTTTTGCAGGTATGATTATTTAGCCCACTCCCTGGAAGAGGCTGCCATTGCTTACCTCCTTCATGGACTTTTTGCATTGTCCTTACTGCATTTCATGCCATTTATATTCTGCCAGGACTCAAAAGCATCATTTAAGAAACCATCACTAAAATTACAACCATGAAAGTATTTATTGTTCCTCAGAAAATGCTGTTTGCTGGAGCTCATGTTTGCATTCACTGAGGCTGAGCACATAGCTTAAATGGAGCTAAAGAGATGATGTTTCTATAAAGTTGTGGAGACTCAATTCATTCTAATGGCCTGAAACATGAATTATTTGCCCTGCTCCACTAACTTCATGGTTCAGTAAGCTGCTATAGCTCAGATGGAACCATTTATCTGAAGAGAGAAAGGTGTTATTCCCTGCTTACCACTGATTTCTTTTATTTGTGTCTGTATGTGTGTTTATGAGTGGTGTTTTCTAGCTAGCAGGTGTTAAACTTCATAGGTCTAACTGAACAGTTTTCTCTTTTTTCTAGAGTGTATTTGAGAAGATCAACATCCAGCAATTCCTTCCCATTTTCAGTATCAAGTTTTATGGTTGGACCATTCACATGGGTGAGAAACTGTTCCTCTCAGCTTTGAAATCCCTTGTGTGGATTCCCTCTGACAATAACCAAATGGGAAACATATTCCAGTGTCCACTAGTAAGAGCACAAATGCAAGCATATTTTTTTTCTTAACTGCTGCACAAAAGCTTTAAATTTTCAAAGCAGGAGCATAAAGTTTAAGCTCCCAAATCAATGCTTTGGTGTTTAAATGGATTTGGCCATTTATTTTGCAAGTATGTTGGGAGTTGCACTGGAGGTCAGTGCAGCCTGAGCATGGTCCATTACCCTCTGCAGCAGCAGCAAACATGGAACAAAGGGACCCCTTCATTATCCCACACAAGGAAAACTCTGGCAGAGGCTGAAAGAAGGTAATGAGTATATCTCCAGTGAGCAAACAGAGTGCCACATGAAGATACCCAAACTAGCTCTAATTGACCAAAATGCAGTTTCTCTACGTGGCACTGCTCTGTGCCATGCAAACATGGCTTAAACCTGTGTTTGTGGTGGTGCATTCCTGGTGGTTCTGGGTGAAGTTAGCTTTAGGGCCAAGACCCCCTCCCTATAGTTCTGACAACTAGAAGATCAGAGATAATGCTAATGAGATCCCTCTATTCTGAATTATTGCTGCCAACTGTATCAGTGTTAAAGCCCCTACTCCTGGGATCATATGATTTGCTGAGAATCTCTACTCTCATTTAATAATAAAAAGGTAATTTCCATCAATGATGCAGAGGAAAGCTTGGAAGCATGACCAGAATATGTCCTAAAATCTCTCCTCTCCTGCCAAAAAATCCCTCAGAGGTAATAAAAGAAGTCTAAAAGGTATTATTTTTAATCTTCCAGTATTTAAGCCAATGATATAATTTTCTGTGCTGCAGCATCTTATGATTTTTGAGCGCTCAGAAGTATTAATAATGCAGCCTGAAACAGATATTTGTGAAAATGCAGCACTAAATGGCATAGGAGAGAGGCACATGAGGCCTTCAACACAGCAGAGCAGGGCTGGGAAGGGAGGGAGAGGGAATGGCCACACAAGCTGTGCCAGTGGCCCCAAATAAAACATGCCCTGGCTGCCTCTCTGTTTGGAGACCAAGAGGAATGAAGGGTCTGGTGCTCACATCCATCAGTTTGCTTTCCCCCAAAACAGGGTGGCTGTGTTCAAACTGCCCCCTGGAACTAGGTGGCCACCCATGAGTTAATTTACCACCATAGTTCCTGGGATAATGGGAAGGGAGAGCTGCAGCCTTGGCAATGTAGGAACAGTGTGCACAGGATCTCTGACACGATGGGAGCTTGCAGGCTGGAAAGGGTAAAGGAGGCACAAAGGGAGTGAGTGTCTGCCAGGTGGGAAAAGGAAAATAGACAGAGCCAGAAGGCAGCAAAATATGCAACTCTCTGAACACTAAAATAGAATTACTTCCTGGACAGAAAGGCATAACTGCCCTTCTCTCTTTGCTGGAAAATTTTACTATGCAGCTGCAGTTTGCCACTACCTCTCCATCCTAGCACTTGTGGAGGTTTCTTGATAAATAATAAGCTTTACTAAGCCAGACTAGCATGTGACCCAGAAAGAATTCCATACCAAGTTTTAATTTAATTTTTACATGCCACATTGGAAAATCAGGCAGGATGATATCAACCAACTGCTTTCAGGGGAAAAAAAAGCCCACAAACACACAAGAACTCATCTAGAATGAGACTGTTGATTTGGGCTTAATTGGAGCAAATGTTGCTATAAATGGCATGTGAATATAGTTTCTCAGACTGCTGAAATTTGTGAGTAATATTGGTGTCAAATACAGACCTGTATGATTTTGAAATAGGGGAATATCTACAAGTATAGGGTCTGCATATCTTCATTGCCTCTGACATATTTTTACACCCTGAGAAAGATATTGCACATTAGAGACAAATACTTCCACCAGTTTAGGGGAAAAAATTTGGATGTGTAATTTTTGGGCAGGCTCATTTCATGACCTGAGGCCAAGTCTGTGAAAAAAATTTTCTAACCATAGGACACAAACACAGAGGGATATGGTCACAAATATTTTTATTAGTGGAAAAAGCAAAGCAGAAAACTCTGGCCTTTGAGATGCAGGAGGAAGCAAGGAAGTTGATTGCACTAACGTAATCAAAGCACTCAGACTCTGCCAGAAGCCTTGGACATCACCTGTTTTTAACTGTGAGGGCCAGGAGGTCAGATGTAAACAGCAATAATTGCTTTCAGAAATGATAACAAACATTAAGCAGTCCTTCTCATAGAACATCAGTCTGATTTTGGTGATCATGGTGTGGAAATAATAAGAGGAAATCCTTTCAAGGTTTTGTGCAAGCTTGGCTGTGGATTCTCCCAGCCACCAGCTTTCTCACTGTTATGCATTAATTGATTGCTAATCTCTGTTTGATGGCCCAGTTGCAGTGGGATCTGCTCTCACAAACTCAGAGAGTTTGTGACTCCTCTCAGAAACCCCATTCCTCTCCCCAGAGGCACCTTCTGAAACCTACAGTAGACAATAGCTCACTGGTAATTTCTATAATGATGTGCCAGTGGAACTAAGATACTTTCCTTCTTGCTTGAAGCACTTGGATAACCTGTCAGTGTCTGTTATGTTACCATGTCATATCATATTTTATGTGACACTGCCTACAGGGCTGCATATATGGAGTTTCATGAGCCCCTTCCCAGTGGTCATGGGGCATGTTTGGAGCAATATTATCTTTTATAACTTCTGGAGTAACACAAAACATTTTTGGAATTAAAATAATAAAACTGACCTCAACCTGAGACTTTGCTGTTGGCCTGATGTATGGTGCACCATGAAAAAAATAACAAAACAAAACAAAAGGAATGTGCCTTCTGTCCTTCATGGTAAACTATCACAAGGATCCAGCAGCCACGTAAAATTGGATTCTGGCAGGGTGATCAACTCATTTGTACTCATATATCCTGTCATTTGCCTTGTGATCTGCTTAGCAATGTCCTCTTGGTGAACCTGACATTACATCCTAAATCTACAGGTCTTTTTTTTTCCCCCAGCACTATTACCCTTCTCACATGCTGCAAACTTAGCGTTGTTGTTCGAAAATACTCAAGTAAGAAAAAAACACAGATTAACCAATCAATAGCAATCAGCACACAACCAAAGTAACTTAATTAATATCAATGGAAATTTGTCATAAAGAGAGCAAATTCAAGGAGAACCATTATAGACAGCTCTTTAAAGCAGGTTTTATAGTGCCCTAGTACAGTAGCATCTTTCTTCTTGTTGGAGATGGACTGTATGCAGAGAGGAAGGGAGAGAAAGAGAAAGGAAGGGAGGAAGAGCAACTGATGTGGCTGGCTTTCTGTTTTGATATGTCTGGGTGGCACATCGTCTTCAAGGAAAACTGAAATACCAGTAAAGGCTAGGCAGGAACTGTGGGAGGCCAGGAATCTTTTTTCATGCCTTAAAAATTATGTATGTATTAAGACCTTTTATACAGATTGGTGTTATTTTATCCACATATCTCAGAAAGCTGCACATCATTGTAACTTTAAAGAGGTGAGGATAACCTGGAGTACATAAAATGCTTATGAGTGACAGGGTCAAGGATGGAACCAAGGGTCTATAAACCCCAAATCCTTGCTCTCACAAATAATTAATACTTACCCTCAAATGTGAAGAATGATTATTTTTCTCTTTTTGGGGCTATATAATCTCTTATTGATTAACTAAGAAATTAGTTGTTCAAGATCCAAGCGAAGTAAACACACTGCAGTGAAAGGTGAAGATCCCACATTAATTTGTCTGTGATAGCCTCCACTTCTGAAGAAAAATGCTCCTTTCAAATGATTTTATTACAAGAGCAATAGAAAACACTCTTTTCTTAAATGAAGTTATAAAATGATTTTTACCACATCCTCCCTCATCTCCTTTTTCTATGGATCAGAACGACAGGAACCAGATGCTAAGGCAGAAAGGACATTGTTCCACCTGCAACATCTGGCTCTTTGGCAAGCCATACGGGAAGCTTCAAAGTTGCATCTCTGCCTTTCACATGGTAAGGCTGCTGGTCGATTGCTTTATCTTTCTGGATGTAATTTTCCTTTGATTCACCTATAATTCTGAGGAACTGATGCATTTGTATCCATTTTGAATAAGGTTCTGTGCAAATGCTACATTTGATCTGCAGGCAGATCCTTTTATTTTCATTTAAATGTTCTTTATTTCGTGCACTAGCTCTACTGCTGCTCAGCTACATTGCGGCTGATACTTGAACACATGCCACAGCCTTTTTTTCCTACACCAAGTTAAATAGCCAGGCTCTCAGCCATGCAAAACCAAGTAGAAATTAAAATACTTTTCTTGGTATTACTACCTACTGCAGTGAGGCATTTTAGAGAAGAAGCAGCCGCCTGTGACAAACATTCTTTGCTCACTCCTGTCCTCAGTTCCTTAGTCCTCTTCTACCAGATTTTTTCCATTTCTCTGTTTCTTGATAGCATTAGATGAAGTAAATTGAACATTAAAGTAACTTTCAGTTGAACCAGAAAAACAAGATGACTGCAAGTTAAGACTGAGCACCAGTCTCCTCAGAACCAGCTGGCCTAGTGAGTAACAACTAATTTCACCTGTTTGCAAGCACTTTGATGTCAAATTATGAAAAAGCCCCTGTCTCTACAAAAAGATAATTGAGATAGCAGAGAACTGTATGAAGCTTGCATAGCACAACAGTGCTCTGACTGGGCTCTCTAGAGGGTGCTGTGAAACACACTGTTAATTAGTAGGAAAGGAGTGATGAATTATTAGCATCCGTTCATTCAGGATTTAAATCCTGATTAGAAGTGTATCCTGCCCTACAGCTATCAGTACGTTTTTTACTTTGTGTTGTAATCTGTAAAAGGGACCATGGTTCCCATCTTCCTTCTGCTATTCCCTTCCTCCACCTGCACCAGCCATCAGACTGAAATCTATTTTCATAATTACTCTATCCCTGCTCTGAGGCAGATAACTTGTAGTCTGTCTGAAAGCAGGATAAGGTGAAGCCTAAGAGAATTTTTTTTCCCTTAAAGAACCACTTTTCTTCAGGTTCTCTACCTGGGGCCAACCAAAACTCAGCAGCTGCTTCAAAACAGCACAACCCATGATAGCAGGTCAAGAAATCAGTCCACAAAAGGCAATGAGTATGTTCCATGATGTGGCCCAGCAGATATGGGCCACTTTAAACACCACTATTCACTTTAAACACACTGGGTCAGGCTCTGTTTCACGATGAGTGGTGTCTGACCTAAATCCCAAGGCACAAGGAATTGCAGTTTTTCCTGTGTCTAACTACCAAGCTCAAGGATAGATCCCTTGCAACCTGCAGACATAAAGTCACAAAGAGTAAAATCAGTGGCAGTGAAAGACATGCAGGTTGCACCAGTGTAATTGGCAAAAATACGACCCATTGTGTTCCAGCTTCACAAAAATCAGCAGGATTAAAGAAAGCAAATTTTCATCTAAATTTAAACTTATTTGAAAATATGAAAAGAGTACCCAAAACTTGTTTTGTCTTTCTGAGTTTTAAGGATCATTCCACTATGAGTCAGAAAAACTGGATTTTCTCCAACCTTCAGAAATTTGTTGTCATGAAAGTTTCTAGCAACAGAGGAAGCTGCAAGTGAGGTTATGGCCCAGTTCTCCTAGCTACTGTACCAACTCAAGGTAATGGATGGTCTTGCAATAAAAATAAAAACTAGATGAGGAAAGTGGCAATGGAAAGAGAAACATAGAGGTGAAGTGACTTACTAAGGTTACAAAGCAGAGCTAAGAGCAGAATAAAATTCTATTCATGCCTTCTCCAAGTACCCACTAGAAGAGGCCATAGACATCCCTCAGTTTTTCCAGGCAGTCCCCCAGCATTATTTACCCTGGATTGGGTGCCTTCATTTGGTCTTCTTGGGGAAAAAAAAAAAAAAAAAAAAAATATCCTTGGGCTGTACTTTTCATTGTTGACAAAGTAGTAGTAGTTTACAATTATGAACAGCTATAAATGAGTTTGAGCTCATTTGTTATGTTTATGGTACCATTTTGCACATTTATGTAGTTGGTTGTATAGGAATAGAAGTGTATCTGGGGTTTGACTCATTTCTCCTGCTCTGTGCAGACTCCTTCAGCCATCTGACAAAAAGGCAACTGGCTAATAATCTCTGGGGCATTTTGTGGAGAAAGAACTTTGACAGTATTATTTTCTTGACTCGAAAAGAAAATAAGAACTAAATAGGATCTGAGGATAATAGCTCCCTTGGAAGTCTACATCCTTTTCCCTCCCAATAGTGGAGAAACAAGCAGGCATGAAGCACCTCAAGTCTTCTCAGATGTAAAGAACTTAACTCCCTCACTCTGTGCTTACAGACATGGGTGTCTGCAGTTAATGGAGTTAAAGTCGTGCTGCTTGCAAGCCTAAGAGTGAATAAATAAGTGTTTTAACGTGTACTTTGGTGAAAGGGAGCGAAAGGACTCATAACTCCAGTGGATACTGACAGTCACAGATTCTCTGGGCTCACTGATGCTGACACCCAGCCCTTACTGGCCCAGCTGCAGCAGCTCCCAGCCTCCAGCCCTCCCACCATTCTGTGTCCAGGGGAGCCAAATGACTCCTTTTCCTGCTCCATAGGTACCAGCCACTCTTTCCTCTAAATTTGCCCAGCTGACCAGTGTAGTTCAGTGGGGCTCACACAGACTGTTCCCAGCCTTTCCTTAGCTTGCTGACACTTTTGCTCTGGACTAGAAGGAACTTTTTTGTGCCAAAACCCAAACTTGATTTTCTAGCCTGGAAGTAGACACTTTTCTTCTGAACCCCTCCTCTCTCCTACTGGGCTCTGCTCTCTTCTGTCTTTCCAAAAACTTTGCCTTGAAGAAGGCTATTTTCAGTGAAATTGAGGCATCGTGGTGGATCACTGTGTGCAGGAGATCCCCCTCACTGCTATGACATTATCTGAAAGATTCATTAACTCTGTCAAGAATGTCACCTACCACACTCCAGTGTCTTGAGGGAAGGTCACAGAAAACAACAAAGGAGCTGGGAATTTGGTGGGCACCAAGAGTAGACAGGATAAAAGATGTGGCCAACAGAGCTGGGAGACAGATGGAAGACAGACAACCAAAAGAGGTGGATACAGACTTCATTTGAGTCAAAAGTCTGATATGCCAGTGAAGGCTTTGCTTCCAATACCTCCCCTAATGCTGGCAAATGATGTAGAAATACAGATTTATGGTCTGACCAACACTGCTTTGCCAGTTTTACAGATGTGCCTTTCCTCTTCTGCATTTTTAAGCTGTGCAGTTACCAAGATAATTCTAAAATGTTGAGCTTTTTCTTCTGTATAAAACGTCTCATCTTGTTTCCAAAAAACTTAATGCTTTTCTCTGTAGATATGATTTTATAATTTTCCTTCCTCATTTACAGGAACATTGTAGTTTCTTAATGGTCAGAAAGCAAGGGCCCAATATTTGAGTGTTGAGGACCACAAAAAAAAAAAAAAAAAAATTCCCTGTGAAATGAAGATCCTTGTGTGTGCTCAGCACCTTTGAAAATCAGTCTCTCTTGGGCTTAGCAATCAAAATGATTGCCAGCAGTCATATCCCTAGACAGTGGGATCTGTATGAAAATATTTTTCTTCAAAATCTTGTCATAATTCCAAATCACACTGCTTCAAGATCCTGTCAAAAATATATTAAATTTCTACGTAATCCAGTCCAGTTTCTGTGCAGAAGAAAGTTTAATTTGTCCTGTTCAACCTGGTGAGGCTATTCATGTTCTCCATTCAAACAGGCCAGCTCTACTTTTGATCACATCAGCACCAGAACAAACATCATTTCCCAGGTATGGTCTCAGGATATTCACCTTTTAATGTCTCCAATCAAACTGCTGTTTTGATGCTTCTCCTTCTGTTCCCAAATCCTTTCCCTACATTTCATACAGTTTTCAAAGGATCTCTTTCTGTGGTGCCCTGTGAGACTTTCCTCCACTATCTCACTGAGTGCCCCAAAGTGAGTGGTGATTTGCCTCCTCTTCAGTCATTGTTCTTCATGTGTACCTCTGCAAAATCAACAGCAATCTCTTTATGAATGCAGCAAAACTGTTCTTTCACAAACCAACATTAGTATTTCACCTGTGGCCTTTCCCTGGAAAAATGGAATGACAGAGGGTGTCACAACAATGGTTAGGCAATTCTTCCCATTTTTGTTGACTGTGCTTACATCAGACCAGTTTGAATGTGCACACCCACCCACAAGCATATATATTTTTTTAGCAAATTCTGTCCAGCTAGTGAATGAAAATCAAAAGGGCTGCACTGCCTAGTGACACATCTACCAAATGCCCAGGAGAAAAACTTAGCATTAGCCTTCAATAAATGAATGGATTATATTGCAAATATTAAGATGGCTAAATATAGGCATGATCTATGAATTAAACATTGCCTAACTTTGCATGATGCTAATTTATTTTGGCATATCTTGATGATTGCACTGTGGCTGTGTCCTTCTGGATGCTTTTTAATTGTCCAGTGGTTGTCCTTTGCAATCCAGCTGCTGGCTACAGTAAAATATACAGTAGTCCTTGTCAACAGGACATACACAGCTGCACACACACATTGTGCACCAGACATGGGTGATGTTTTGTGAGGTACACATAGACAGACAGCATCTATGCATTCATGGCCTCATTCATTAAAAAAATAGTAAAGCAAAATTCAGTTATTGAAAGGATTAGAAATACTAGAATAATGTCAGAAGTGCTTAATGACTGCAGACTAAAGTTTTCTGTGCCTTTCCAAACAACAAACCATTAGCATTGCCCATGCAGTGAAATGTTACCCTATTCTTAGCATTAAATCTCTTGCATCTGGCCTTCTGGGAAAACTAGAGGGAGGCCTCTGCCAAGAAAAAGCAGCCTTTCTGCTGGGTGCTCTACAACCACAGAAGAAGAATGAGCCACTGCTCCAAAGGCACTCTAAGGTACAGGAGAGATGAGAACAGGCTGAAATTAGATACACAGAGAAGGGGCTTGCCCCAAGTCCCAGGGCATGGCAGCTCCTGTAAGCTTCTGTCTGAGTGCAGGATGAGCCTAACCCCAGACAGGAGATAGGACAGCCCTTGGTGGCAAGGCAGCTTCAGGAGTAATTAAAGATGAGAGGGGCTGCTGGAAGACAGGGAATTTTCAGGGGAGCACTGAGGAGCTGAAAAGCCCCACTGCAGGGTGCAGAAGGCACTGTGCTGAGCCA
This sequence comes from Muscicapa striata striata, assembly GCA_030060385.1. Taxonomy (NCBI): domain Eukaryota; kingdom Metazoa; phylum Chordata; class Aves; order Passeriformes; family Muscicapidae; genus Muscicapa; species Muscicapa striata. Next base: position 2,723,187 of record JAREIS010000027.1, on the reverse strand, counting down.
GGAGGATGTGCTGAACCTGCCCTGGCCAGGGGGCCATGGCACAGACACCCCCAGGTGTAAGCACAGGGTGCACACTGGCCTGAAGGAAGCTCAGCATTTTGAGAACTTTGCTTTTACACAGCACAGTCACTCAGAGCATGGCCAGGTCTCTGTAGCACATGGCTTTGTCCTTACATGTTCATTTCAAATACAGGGGCACTGCAAGTGCCATGCTCCTTTCAGCCAGAAGGGCTGTTTGATCCATAAACATGCTTTTTACTCTTTTGGTCCTCTTAGATGCCCACCTGTGCCTTAGAACTATTTCTTGAGCAGGACTTTCAAATGCTCCAAGGGTGCTTGTAACCCTCTCCAGTCCCAGAGTTTTACCATATCTCTTCTTCTCCCAGTCAGAAAATGCATCTGAGAACAATGTGCCAATGCTTTCACACAAGAAACTGTGCATATCCCTGACATGGTCCTGACTGTTCTGCTAAAACACAGAAATTCAGCCTCTCCCACCTTCCCCAACTTCCAAATGCATGGTCACCTGGAAAGAACGTGCAAAAAAAGAAAAAAATATATTTACCATTGCCCACTGTTAGAGGATATGCAGTATCCTGTAAAACCTCCTGGATCAATCCAGGCATGACATACCCTGATAATCCTTCTTCCTAAATTAATTTATGCAGATCCTGCTCAAGTTTGTCAGGTACCAATATCAATGATTTATTTCATGTAAGGGAAGGCTGGACAGGGGATTGTCTCTTTAAAATGTGTTAACTCCTTTTCTATATTTTCCCTCTTTTTTCTTTCAAACTCAAAATATGGAATTTTGTGTGGCTTCAGATCTTCAGGGGAAAAGATTAGGCAGCTTTGGAACATGGCAATGTGCTTCTAAGCAAGTGGCAAGCACCACCTCAAACACACAGCCCTAGAAGATGTGCTCAGTAAACTAGTATGATTTTTTTTTTTTTAATGAAGAGAGATGAGCTTCCCATTGCTCTCTGTCAGGTAAAGCTCATTATGGAGGCTAGTTTCACCAGTTGATCCCTGTGTTTACCAAAACTATATACTCAGAGCTCAGAGAAATAAAAGAAAATGCCAAAATATATAAAATAAAAAAATATTTGAAATTATATGTGTAATTTATAGAGCAAATTAACAGACATTACTTGTACAAGTAGCCTGCAATGTCCTTAAAAATATTCTTTAACTGAGGAAAAGTTTTCTGACCTTTGGAGGAAATGCTTGCTTCTAGCTATGACTAAAAAGAGATTTCCTTCTTTCTCTGTTGTGTTAAGAATCTTTTCTTCTTATAAAGAAGGCACCACAGTGGTTTATAACTGTCATAAAAGCCTGCAATCCTTTTGAGGTTAAGCTACTCAGCTATTCAACTTTTACTACAGAAACTTTGAAATTCAAAAAGAAAAAATAATGTAAGTTTTTGAAGGACATGTGTTGCTGTAGGTGATCCTGTTAATTAAAAGTGATTGCCTGCTAGGAAATCATACTTTAAAAAGTTTCATGAATTTATTAGAACCCTGAAGGTATCTTTGTATGCACAGGGCTTTACATGCCATTTATGCAATTTTGTTTCAGATCTGTTTAAAGCTTCACTGACGCTCCCTGAGCAGGGAACGGCACTGCCAGCATTTGTATGTATTTTGGCTAATTGAATTATGTGAAAATACATACTAATGAAGCTTTACCAGTGATGTTTGCTGAGGATAGTTTAAGTCTCATTTTCTTCTATATTAGCAGTATCTTTCCATAGCAGATTTACCTTTTTGAACAGCACACATTCCTATAGGTTTTTGTGCAGAAACCAAGACTAATTTTTTTTTGCAGTGTTATTCAGTAAGCAGGCATGTGAATGTATATGTGAATGCATGTCAATTGACACACAGATTTTTAGAGATGAAAAGATAAAGAGTAAACTATGATTTAAGATTAAAATATACTAGTTTTTATTAGGAGAGAACAAATTCAAATGGAAAACTAATTAAGATCTATCTTAACAATTTATTTTTCCTGCTACTAGATTTACAGATTGTATTTTAATTGGTCATTACTTAATTATCCATTTCTGCACAAATCCATCTGGCAATATTCTTACATAGACCTTTCCTCAGCAGTGCTTTGCTGCCCCTTGACAATGGTGTTTGAGGGATAAATGATTGAGACAGAGCAGTTGTTTACCATGTGTGGGTTTTTTTAAGCTGAACCATGGGAAATATCAAAGCTGAGGTGTATGAATCTATTGCACTTGAGATGTGTGGAGATCCAAATCCCTGTGCTCACCAACTGACTGCAGGTAACTCAAGTTTGTGGCCACTTCACAAAAGCAATCAGCTTAATTGCCTAATAAAAATTGCAGTCTGGTTTGCTGCTCACATTTTCTTTTTTAGGTTAGACATTTAAAAAGTCTTTTTTTTCCTTTCTGTCATGTCATTTTTGTACTTTATAGTGTATTGCATAAACTAACCCAATGTGCAGGCAGCACCCTGCCTTGGTGTAATATCAAATACTGAAATGTTGAAAGGAAAAAAAAATCCTCTGTGACTCTTACCAGCCAAGAAAAAAAGAGCTGAGGAAAAGCAACAGGAGATTTATGAAAGTTCACTGTGCACTTTGATGAATATGTGGGCAGGTAATTTTGCACATGCTTTGGAAGATGTTGTCTGCTACTGAGAAATTTATGCATCCCAGAATTGCTTTGGAATGATCGGTGCTGGGAGTTGTTGGGACTTGACTGGGCAGTTGGTAATGTTAACATCAATCTGGAGCCACTGCACTCTCCTTTGCTGAGCTTTTCCAGATTCACACTGCTTTAAATAATGCACCAGTACAGCTCTGGACAGTGTGCATAATTATATTTCTTTTTAAAAGTATATTAATAGCAAACAGGGAAAACTGTCATTTGGTATAATTCAATCTGTTGCTTTGTTTTTTTTTTACTCTAGAGTCCTTTTAGATTGTGTGCTTTGTATCAGAAATTGAATTGAATTTTTTCAAGATGAGCTTCCCCTGATATTTATAAAATTTAGTAGAGGCAATACTTAGGGTTTTCACGTGGGTGTGCATGTCCATGCATTTCAGAGTAAAAGAGTTCTGTCCAAATTTTACCTTTTTAAAGTCAGAATCTGTATTTATCTATCTGCCTGCTGTGGCATGAACAGTTTGTTGTGTAATGCATGAAAAAGGTTTGTGAATAATGAAGCCAAGAGTTAATACTTTAAAGGATGATATAAAGTACAGTAAGAAAAACAAATATTCAATCTTTTCAGTCTCCCATTAATACTAGTACTGTCGATCTCGACTATAATGTCTTTTAGGATTAAATAAAAGTGTCAGTTCATCTGAATGACTGAGTGAATAATGTATTAATGTGCATTTGATGTGCACATTTACGAATATGTATCTGCCAAGCCCAGTAAAAAAATTCCTTCTACAGAGAGTCCTTCTTTCAAAAATGATACCTCTTGAGGCATTAGAAACAAACAGGGCTTTTCCCTCCAGCTCTTATAGTCCCTCTTCACCATCCAAAGTAATCAGATAAACATTATTGACATATCAGTGAATTCATTATTAAATAATGGTGCATTATCACTTCTATCACTATAATAGCAAGGCGTTTCAGAAAACTTAAATGAAAGAAGGCTGCAGGTTAAGGGGAAGACTTTTGTTCAGTCATGTAAGAGATGTACATAATGTGGAAGAAAGCATCTGTAAAAACCCAGAGCTTTTTGAAAAAAATTGTAACTCCTGATCAAGAGAAAAGAAGCATGTTTTGCATTTTGTCTTATTTATTTGTCATGCCTCTTTGCTCAGTGCTGGTGTCTTAAACTGCTTCTGCAGCAGGAGTCACAGCCAGTTCTACTGCAAGTTCTCTGCCACCAGCACACACTCAAACACTCACCAGCTGTTTTGCTCTGAAAAGAAAAAAAAAGACAACCTGGTGCTGTTACTAAATGCCAAGACCCTAGTTGAGATGCAGACAATGTCTCCAGGCTCCCATTATGTTGCCTCAGCCCTGAGCTCTGAAGAGTATCGATAAGGGACACAAAATAAAACAGGGAAATCAAGAGACACTGAGTAATAGACCTTTGAATCTTTGTTATTGTTAGATTTACAAATAACAAAAACTGGTTTGGGTAGGGGAAGGAAAGCAGTTTGCAGTTCAGCTTTGGCTTTGATACAATATCATTTCTCATATGTGGAAAAAAGCATATTTGAACACTGAGATTCATCGAGGTGCAATGAAACTGAATAAATCATGGCTTCTGTATTAAAGGGTCAGCCCTTCCATACCCCTGAAAAAGGGGCAGCAGTGCTTGTGCTAATGTAAAGCTGATCCACCTGATTGTATGGGACATTCTATGGGCATTGAGAGAGGGAAGAGTTTTGTGCCCTGACTATTTTCCATCTTGCAAGATCATCTTTCCTCTGTATCAACCATTTTTTCATCTCACTTTATTTTTTGCCTGTGGCCAGTAAAATCTCATGGTTTTTGACTCAAATTAAGATTTAGATTGAGATTCTGAATTTTGGATGAAAAGAAACTCTAGATGCTGAAAGGCTTTTTTTTGTGTGGGTGTCAGCTTGTGTGTGCAATTGTTCAGCCTTCTAGAAAGAATTTATAGTTACTTGCTCTTCAAAATGGCACCAAACCCAAAGCATTTTAAGCATAAAATAATAGGCTTTATTAAAAATTAAAAATATTTTGTCTTAAATGTTTATAATTGAAGTCCCTTCCTGGAAGAGGTGCCACCACAAGGTTTGCTAGTCTTTGTCCCTGGGTGCTGTAAGTCTCTGGGGGAAGCCTGATATCTTTTCCTAAGTCCTTGCTACATCACTACCCTTTATCCACTTCAACAAAACTGTGGTGGCACAGTAGTCCCACTTCCCTGTTCTATTGGTGCTACTTGCTGTTGTCCCCAGGGCAACAGACTTCAAAATGCAAAAAAACTGGGATGATCAAAAAGTCAGTTTAGCGCAATTGTTTTAGTTGGGTTGTAGACTCAGGTTAATTCAGATCAAATTTTTGTCATGTCTGTACAAAAATGAAAGCTAAAAATTATGTATCCAAGGGAAAACTGTGGGTTTGCCATCTTTGCATGTCTCTGTAAATACATGGGCTTATTGTGACTCTGCTGAACCTGGAACTCTAAACACATCCTTGGCTTCAGGTAGGGCTGTTAGCTGCCTGCTTTCCAATCACACTGCCCAGTTTGGCCCACATATAGACTGATCTGTGCCTGCACAGCAGGCCTTTGTCTGAAGTGACTTGGGTTTTGTATTTCCAAGGCAGCAACCCTAGATGGAGCAATAAATACTCTTTTCTGGCAGTGTTTTTCTCCTTAAGATGGCAGCTTGAGTCCCATTATTTTTAAGGTAGCCCACTGAAGCAGGCTGTTGCTTTGAGACAAAACCACAAGGAAGTGCTGAATGTGGTTCCTGGGTAAAAGACACCACGATTTCCCACCAGACTTGTGTTACAGCAGAGGTTAAATCCTTCCCCAAAAGATACATCTTTCTTGAGACTCAGTTTCAACCAGTAAAGGATGGGTCATTCAGAATTTAGAAGAAAAAAAAAAAAAAAAAAAAAAAAAGAGAAAACAGACATGGCTCTTTGCAGTTTGCAGTCCTGATAGAACAGCCTCCCCAGCCTCTGGGGGATCAGGTAACAATGGGGTTTGATAATACTGCTGGAGTTTATTTGAGGGATGTTGACAAGCCTAATTGCTTGGCAGCTCCGAGCAGCTGTAGGGCCCCTGGCTGGTCTGGGGGGGGGCATTAACTCTTGGTTTGCCTGTGGGGTTCCTCATCACAGCCAGAACACTGCCTGAGAGAGGTCACTGTGACCCCAGGCTGTGAGAAACACTCTGGGACAGCGTTTTGAGTCTAAATTATGGGAAGTGACTGAGAAAGATAGTGAGAGGATGTAACAGCAGTAGAAGAATGGATAATGTATTTTAAATGGATAGCAGGTCTAGAAGTGGCCTTTCTGCATGTGTCCTCTGCACATTTAAAGCAATGTGCAGCAGTGTCAGTTCTTGCTATAGAAGCTTTTTCCTGTGTTATCCAGATAGTTGCCTGGAAAAAAAAAAGACCAACCAAGGCAAAAAACCCATGACAAATCAGTTCTCTAACAGAGACAATGAGTGAACTTCCCTCAGCAGTCTCTCCACCATTTATTTCTACTTTTCACTGAACTCTGACTTTTAAAACAAATTCTACTGAGAAACAGAAGTGAATGGGGAAACATACCCAACATCATCATTGCTGTGGTACAAAACATTGCAGATGTGAGAATTTGCATCATTTCCACTCTGTGTTCTACCCTACTGAAAATGGGTCATTTGCAAGTCTAGCAGCAGGTATATAGCTGTAACATGGCAGGGTAAAGTTGTTTTGGGAGTTTCAATCATGTATTTCCAGATTATTTTAGTGAAAGTGAAGTCCCCATTTTGCATTATAGCGGTGGTTTTGCAAACAATGTAGTTATCTGATGTGGAAAATAAAACACACAATTGTGCAATTGTTTTGGAACACAATAAAACTGCCATTCTCATTAGGCAGTGACCATTTGATACAGAAATTCCTGAATTATGTCTTAAAATTCTGGATTAGTACTTGGCATTTCACCCTTTCATGGCTTGTGCTTGCAGAAGACTGAATAGCCAAAATTTTAGCAGGAACCAAGAAGCCTGAATCTCTTCATCATCACTGCCAAAAGGTCTGCATGGTGTTAGCCACAATATCTTCCTAGTCTCAATTCTCTGTCAGCTGGGAGACAATCCTTAAAATTTGGCATGCAAGGGCAGCTCTAAGTCAGCCCACTTGGCACAACCACCCCAGGCCCAAAGGATTTCTAGGATTACTATGTTTCAGAGAGACCCCAGCTGTGGCACACAGTGTTATGACTTCTTCCTGCCATGTACATAAGCTGTCCTCAGATCTACCTGGTCCAAAACATGTGTGCCATCTTCTAAGGGTCAAAAGGAAGCATATTCCTTCCCTTAATTATTAATCAATTATTCTCCTTGATTTCATATTTATTTAAAATAGTGTTCTGAACACATGCCCACCTTTCTTCATGAAATCAGGAGTTTCAAGACTGTGTCATCTGTATACCCTGCACATTAGAAATATTTTAACTCTTTTTACTGATCCTTGGGCTTTAGTGCAAAGGTTTCTAAGATGAGCTAAAACCCTAGGAGATCTGTGAGTTATTTCTAAGGAATGCCTAAGAAAAGTGTACTGCAAATAGTTATATTTTCTTTTGTAAGCACCTAAACATCCAGCAGAAACATTTTCAAGGGTTACAAATCAGAAGCTGTTGAGAGCTCCTGCTTCAGTGACTTCTTTCTGGGAATGCAATTCAGACACGCCTGCCGAAAAGATGACTCCCTGAGCTCTGAGAACACTGAAAGCTTCCTTTGCACAACTCATGTGACTTCTTTGTGTTTGTCATTTGGCTTGGATCAGTGAATCCCACACAGTGCATCATTTCTGATAGGAATGGCCAGAAGTGCTTATATATCAATCCACACCGTCTGCTATTCAGGGAATATTGTGGCCACACCTCCTTTTGGTGCAGAGCTTTGGATTTTTCCTTTGGCGATTTGCAATGCTGACTTTTGTTTTCTTGGCAATGTGCAAACTCTGAATAGGACAGAGCTATTTTTAGCTATACATCAACACATTAAAAACAAAGAAATAATTCCCAGTATCCATACATGAGCTGAAGTACAGGAGGATTTTAGATAACAAGTAAACTCAAGTTGCTTTGACAGGCTTTAATGTCTAGCAAGATAACTGTTCATTTTGCACTGTAAGTAAAAAACACCCTCCTATCCATTTTAGATAGTCTCTCCTTTCATCACTTCTATCAGAGAAGAATACTTTGTTTACTAGGTGCCTTGTCCTCTTAGAGTGCTTCAAGGATTGATGAAAGCTAATCAGTTCCAGCATTTAAGATACAGTAAATGACACAATTACCATGTGTATATTAATGTACATCAAGGGGATTAATTTGATCTTCTTCCAGCTCAGTGAAAAAGAGCACAGTAAGGCAAAAGAGGCCCTGGATTCCCAATGAGTATTTTCTCTTGTGTATTTTTTTTCCACCTGAGACAGTTTTTTGTTGTTGTTGTTGTTGTTTTTGTTTTTAAATGCAGCTCTTAATCCAGGCCACCCTAGAGCATGAACCACCTGAAATGGCATTTATGCCAAGATAGCTGAAGGCCACAGCATTCTGCCAGCAGTATCCATGTGATGTCCAGGGCATAATAAAAGCCTACAGTGCTGTGTAGTGCCCTGAGGACTCGGACACGAGCTGCATATTAAGAGTCATGCCTGCTTACTTCTAGTCTCTTAGGCCATAAACAGCTTTGTTCCTAAGTGGCATGTTAAGGACAAATAACTGCTTGAAACCCTTCCAGGTAAATACTTTGAGGCAGCACTAATTTGAAACACCAGAGATCTGCTCAAAAATAACCTGAACACCTGTGTAAAATCCTACACCTGGCCTTTTCTCGTAATGCAGTTTAGAGTTGGTTGTGGATGCCCCATCCTTGGGAGGGTTCAAGGCCAGGTTGGATGGAGCTCTGAGCAACCTGTTCCAGTGGAAGGTGTCCCTGCCCATGTCAGGGGGGTTGGAGCTGGATGGTCTTTAAGGTGCCTTCAAACCCAAGCCATTCTATGGTTCTATGAGTTGCAATTCTTCATTTCAGTTGACTCACCCAGACCATGGGGACAACCACAACAGCTTCTGCAACAGCCAGGGACCACTCCAGCCTTCATTTGCTGGTGCTTATGAAGGCCCTTAAAGGCACGTGCTTCAAGAACAGCTGGAGTTTTATTCTGTCACTAACTCACCCTTTGTCCTTGAGCATGACGTTTAAATTGCTGGAATCTTGAGTGAAATGGTTGAAGGCAAGGGGCAGCGGATGGATGGATGGATGGATGGATGGATGGATGGATGGATGGATGGATGGATGGATGGATGGATGGATGCACTGGCCATGGACTCCTTCCTAAGCAGGGCAGCCCATTTGAGTTTCCCTCTGCAAACATAGGAAAGGGATAGTGTTAATTGGACCCAGCGTGGCCAGGCGAGCAGCACATTCTGCCTGCACCCCCCGGTTTCCCGGCTCTCCCAAAAGCTGCCTACACTCCGGAGCGAGGAGCTGGCTCCCAAGGACACGCTCGTGTCCCTCCGAACGAGTTCGTGGCGCTGCCAGCAGATGTCAGCAAGCGATAATAAAACGCGCTCCCGAGCCTCGCAGCAGAGCGTGAGTTCGGGGCTGTGCCGGCACCAACCCGCGCTGCGGCCGCGGGCACCCGCACCGCACCCGAGCCATCCCAGCACGGCACCGCCACCCAGAGCAGAGCCGCCACCGCCCGAGCCACCTTCCAGCTGCTTTCTGTGGGCGTGATCCTCCCAAAACCCTCCCGGAACGGGGGAACCTGCCGGGATGCCAAGTCCAGGCCACCCGGGACACGGGAGCATCAGGAGGTCCCTGCCCCGGGAGGAGAGCAGGGCTGGGACTTCCCACTAAGGAATGAAATGAGCCAGAGCACCAGCGCTGGGAAGCCCTCGCTTGGTGCATACAAATAGCCAGTGCTTCACTGGATCTGCTGACAAGCCACTGCTAAGAGGAGCAGACAAAACAACAACAGAACCAAACTGTGAAGCTCTACCCCCAAACTCTCTCTGTACAGATTTAAGATCTATCCCCAAACTCTCACTGTACAGATTTAAGAATCACCTCAAGTGGCAAAATAGCATCACAACAATCCCTGTATAACAGTGCTTATACCATTGTGACATGCTTTTATATAGGTGTAGGTATAGATTTTAGTATGGCCAGAGCCAGAAGTGGAAATGGAATGCCTTCAAATCAATGCTGATCCTCTTCATAGCCTCAAATTGATCTGCTGACACTTCTCAGAAACACTATTTAATGTAAGCAGGAAGTTTTGAATCAGGACATTTTATCAGGTCTAAGAGTAGTTTAGTTCTGACTGCGGTTTTAGTGCTCCAGGCAGAAAAACAGATCCCAGAATAACATTCTGCAAGTTATTTGCTGACTACTGACTCAATCCTGGCCTCACAGTTATTTGCTGACTCCTACCTCACTCCTGGCCTCACTAGCAGGAGTAAGAGTGAGGTAGCAAATTCTAATTCTTTGTGCACTTCTTGATGAACAACTCATCCCCTCATCAAGGAAACTGGGGCCCTGTGAGTGTTGAAAAGGCATGTGGAAAATTGCTGTCCATTTGCTACAGGAGATTGAAGCAAAGTATCACAATTAAGCTTGGAGTAATCTGTGTTTGCATCAAGCCTCAGAGACTTTCAAGAAAGCAGAATGAAATCAATCAGGAAAGCAGAATGAAATCAATGTCCTGCAGCTGAAGTTTTGAGACAACCACCTGGAAGCAGACAGGTCAGCACACACCAAGAGGCAGTGCTGGGTTTAAGTCTTCTTTGTGCTTCTTTGGAAAAACATATACTTTTCTCACTCAGGCCACACATCAAGTTGTTTCTCAGATTTCCAGCCTTTACAGGAAGGCTGAAAAGCATCTGATTAAAGCAAACAGGTTACAGAAGCATTTGATTTAAAGGCAATTAAGGAAACTTTTTAATAGAATTGAAAGACATTCGAGTAGCATCACCTGGCCTCGGACCTTTTGCCTAACTTTTTTTCTTGTAATTGGGCTTTCTTTTCAAGTCTCAACTATCCACAAAGAAATCTTTCTCAAAAAGTTCAACCCTCATACTTCACTGAACGTGTTTTTCTGCACTGGATAATTTACATTTTTTGGCCCTGGTTTGAAACCCATTTCAGGTGGTTTGGAATTATCTGAGCCTGAAAAGGGATTGGAACCTATGCAGAAAAATATGAGTATGCCAAAGGCTTTGCCAGTTCTGTCCCAGCTGTCTGAATTGTCACCAAGCACAGAAAATACTGTCCCCAAAGGAATTGCTCCTTGATATTTATAGGCTGCTAAAGTGAAGCAAGAACAAACCCTTCTGCCCTGTCCTCTCAGGGAATTCTCCAGGCAGACAGTATTTCATCTATGCTCAAACCAATGAAGAAGATGGATGAGAATAACAAGATGGAAATTCACCAGTGCAAATTCTGGATAATGTCAGGAAGTTGTAAGAAATTTCCTACTCCTAACCTATGTATGGGAAGAATACAGGGGAAATAGGCAATGGGGAGATGGGGCTGGAGATCATCTACAAATACCTGTGCACTGGATTTAAGTCCTTTTAGATGGACCAGAAAGTCTAAAGCACAGGTTGCAGAAGCTCCAAAAAGACCTGTAGTTACAGGAGTAAAGGATGTAACAACATTAATGAATAAGATTTACAATACCAAAGTTGGAAATCAAGAAAATTAGGTTTAAAGACCAATTTATGGTATCTTACATCTTATTAATTGCAGCAGCTGATTCTTCAGGTTCCCATGGTGCATTAATAACAATTCACCCAAAGCTGAAAGGTATCACTAGCATTAATGTTTACCTCACTGAAACCAGGTAGAGCAGGCTCTCATGGAGCTTAGCTTGGTATTTTCTTTTTTGCTGCATTGTTATTGCTACAGTAACCCCAAGAAAACACCAAACCAGGGGTGTTTGCACAGGTGTAATTGTTCTTGCAGGGTTTCTCCCGAGGGCTGCAGCACAGACTGAATACAGGTGCTGGAGACCAGCAGAGCCTGACACCCACAACACAGCTCCCTGCTACCCCACCCTGCCCCTTACCTTCCTACAAAAATACCCCTTGAACTATTTATTGCTAAACTCAGCTAGGGAGGCTGTAATATGAGAGGTTTACTGGTGCCAGTGTGAGTTTTTCCACAGGTTCCACAGGATCTAGATCCAGTCCTGAGGTTGCTTATTTGCTGTAAACTTAAGCATGTACTTGCAGGATTAAAGCAGGTGTTTCAGTTCTGTGCCTGAACAGAGAAGCATTTAAATGCGGGCTTAAATGATTTGTGGAGCTAAAGCCTGGAAACCCCCAATTTCTCCTCAGCACAAAGAAAGAAACAACAAATTACATGAGAAGTTACTCGTGAAGTTCAGAGAATTAGAATTAACTGGAAGGAAATTCAGGGAGGAGGAAAGTATTAAAAAGAAAAGAAAGGAAAATGTCGTTGGATGCTGCTGGGAACCAGGGAAAAAGCAGCCTTGAAGCCTTGGGTTTCTCAGGCTGCTCAAGGACAAGACATTATAACAATGATTAAACACCTGCTAGAGACATGAGAGACGTGGTGTTTTACAGAAAGCATGTTTTCAAAGAGGTGTTGCCTCTTGGACCAATGAGCCTTTTCTATTTTGTTTTGCACGAACTACCCTATATAACTGTGGTGTTTCTTTAAATAAAGCTCTCTTTCTGCTTCTCCATTACACAAAGAACTATGTTGCATTATCCTTTTCGCTGCTCTTATAGCCAAAATGCAACAGAAAAACAAACTCAAAACTCTTCTCTAGCACTTCATTTTTACAGAAAATATCCACGGCTTCCAGAAGAATTTAATCTATTTTCCAGTGTCCACCAGAATAACAGTCTTTCTCAAAACACCAGCACAGATGCAGCATCAGATGTGATGTTCTGGCAGCTGCAGGAAACAACCTTTGCAGTCCAGCAGGAAAAAGGTCAGATCCTCTTGTCCCTCTTTCTGCTCAGAAAACCCTCAGAAACCTCTGCTGTGCTCAGGTGTGAAAACTTTGCCTGTCCCACAGCAGTTTTTCTCTCAGCATGAGGAGATGGACCTACCTCAGCTAGTAAAGCTCTGAGCCCAACCAATGCCTGGAATGATATTGCAGGATGTTCAATGTATGCTTTTCTAAACATTTGATTAGCAGATAAATGTCATGCTCTTTGTCATTTAATTACAGGTATAACCTGGAACTATGAGTTTTTTCTCTAGTCCAGAATATATATATTTAAAATATTTTTTTTTTAGTGGGATGTTTGTTACTGGGAGGAAGTGTCACACAATTTCAGCATTTCACACAGTTCCTTCTAACTTATTATTGCCCCTTCACACTATTTAGGCCTCTCACTGATCCTTTCTTTGTCTTGTCAGATTTCTCTTTCGATGACTCAATTAACTCTGATGGAAAGTTCTTTCAGCTGTTTTCCTCTCTGCTGCTCTTTTTTCTTCTCACTGCTATTCTATTTTTTTTCCAGACAAAACAAGGGTACAACATCTCAGCTGCTGATGCCCCGTTCCCAGCAGCCCATTGTGTCCAGGAAAGCAGGGATTTAAGAGGCATTTAGGCAATGTCCCTTCTCCTGTGGAAAAGGAGGCACCCATGGATTTCATCAAATTTTTCCAAGGGTTACCAGAAGTCTGTTGTAACTTCTGTCCCCACCTCTCTTTGACCACTCTGGAGTCATCCTGAGCCCAAACCCCAGCTCAGGAAGGGTGAGCACAGGTCCCTTGGGAGTCCCAATGCCTGTTTGTGTGCTGAGGGAAAATAATGCAGTGTACCATGAGACATGGAATTTTCTGATTGTAAGCAATTTCAGAGGGAATCTAACAGAACCATGAATGGCAAAGGACTACTTTGGGCACAGTAATATTTTCCATCAAGCAGTTGTTATCAAATGGATGGAGGTACTGGTGTTGCTGTTTTGGTCCTGATGCTGCACACTCATCTTAGAATTTGCTTGTGCTAAGCAGCAATCCAAATATCCTTTTGGCTATGTTTTAGGAGGTAGTACAGGTTCAATAGGCACTTCTGAATCTGAAGCAGTAAGAAAAATTATTACTTGTGATAACTGCAATTCCACTGCAAAGGACTGCTTAAGAGATTGTAATATTTACCAGGAAGGTGAGTTTTTGAGAGAACTGTGGCCAGAACTGAAACAGGATCAAAGAGGAAAGACATCAGCATTCACTGAGGTATTGAGATTTATATCATAAGCCCGACATAAACTGGAATTTACCTAAGGGTCTGAAGAAAAAACAAATAAATTTGCTCCTTAGAGAAAAGCTGTCTGTATCCTCTCTTCATCCCATGTCAGTTCTGTGATCCCTGAAAGATGTTTTTTAAAATATGTTCTTCATCCTGTTTATATAAAAATTAACGTTGAAAACTTGGAAGAAAATGCAATTTTCTATGGCTATGTTCCTTGTACAATCTCAGACAGCTTTAAAATTATCAAAGGTGTAGTGAATACAAGCAGCTGCATCAGTGCCATGACTATACATCTGTCTAAAGATTACAAATGAAGGTAGAACAAAACCATAAAAATATGGATGATGGACTCATTCTTCTAGAGGATACTCAGCTTCTACAAATTTCATTAAGGTGCCAGTGTGCATCGAAAGCACTCAGCTTTTAAAGTTAGATTGTGATACCTCTTTCAAGTTGCATAATACCTAATTCTTCGAATTATCCCATTGGGATGAAGAATTAAGACATCACTTGAAACTGATAAGAGTATCACAATCTAACCTTAAAAGCTGAGTGCTCTCAATTCACACTGGCACCAGGCTCATTGCCAAGAAAATTAGTTGGACTTCTGAGACAAATAATATTCCTTGTTTAACACAAATTATATTTTCTACAAAAATCATGTGAGAAATTTCTAAACTTATAGGCTAAATCCTCTAAGGGAGAGAAGAATAGCTCCAGTTTCACTGCCTAAGTGTCTGTTCCATTTAAAGGATATTAGCTAGCCAAATGAAAAATGCATGAATCAATCAGCAACAAGGACCTTGATCTCCAAATGAGACAATGCTGAGCTTTGAGATTTATGGTCTTGCTTCCAGAATTCCATTATTTGGAGGAACAACAACAATAACAATGGGAGATGACATCAGAATAACGTGTGTTCTTCTTTTCTTTTCCTTTCCTGTTGATCACAAGATGCTGACTTTGTGTCATTCACCCCTGTCAAATGAGTAAATGTGCAGTGCTTTAAAACCTCACCAGATGCATGCTGGGTTCAAAATAAAATGAGAATATCTTGAATGGAAAGGCATTATTGCCACTTACATTTTGCACTGCTAATTAGTTTATCCACAGAGCACTTAGCTATTTCTTCCCTTTTGCCTTTATTCCTTCTGCAAACAGAACTTCTTTTGATTTTTGCACAGAGAAAACCTACTGTTGGGAGGCATACTGCAGTGGTGTAAGGCAGACAAGGATTTCATTCTAACCACTCATGATTCTTGTTTTCTTTTCTCTATAAAACTGCAGTTGCCCCTTGATTTTATGGTATCCACAGTAGGTGAACTTCCTTCAGACATTGCCTGGCAAGACCTGCCACAAGAGGCTTAAATGCTTCTGCCATAACACCTAAAGTGAGAGAAGGTAGGGAGGGGATAGATTTACTGGAGGAGGCAAGAGGGACTCTCATTAGCACCATCTGGACATGGGAACATTCACAGCTTATTGTATCTTATAGTGAAAACATGCACACATTTAAAAGTGTCTGCAAAGATCAGATTCAAACTCAGCCCTAAACTGTCTCCAGATGAGGGAATTTAGATTTTAGGACACATCAAACTTACCACTAAACCTCTTTCCCTGATTACATGAAACTCATTTGGGATGTCAGTGACTTTAATACAGAATACATCAAGTTAGGGAGGTAAAGAAAGAGTTGAATCACTCGAAATTTCCTCACCTTTCAGGAGTAACTCAGTCACTGGTTATCTGCAAGGAAAATGGCATCCACAATGAAATCATGGCCCTGTGTACCAACCTGTGCATAGAAAAAGGTATAGTTTAACTGCAAAAACAAAAACCTCATTGACATGGAATCTCTTCTCACCAACTTTGTGCATTCTCCTACAAATAAATCAGCAAAGAACATTATTTAATTATTCTGTGTGCCACAGTCAGAACAGCCTTCAGTTCTTGGTAAGGAATTCTCACCTCCTATCAGGAATACAAATTAAACCAAGGATGATTTCTTCCACAGATTATTTGAACTAATATTAGAGTACCCTTTCAGCCTCTATATGCCTATCACTTATTACTTTTGCATTTGCTTTCCCAGAAAAACATCTGTTTACCATCTCAGGATACATTTTACAGAACTTATGATGAAGACTATGAGGAGGAAGCAACTGTTTTCCATACTTCTGACATGAAACAAAAGCTGCTGGAGTCAACATAGGAATTCCTCACTGGCTTTGTAAGTTTAGGATTAGACCATTTTAAAAGCAAGATTTATCTTTAAAAAGACAATGGAAGAGAGCGATGGGAAAATTTTGAAATTATGGTGGCTAAGAAACCATCTGGCTTGGAAAAATATTAGATTTAATATTAATATTTTTAATATCAATATTTTTTAAATGCAGGCATCTATTTTGTACACTTGGAATAAGTTGTTATTATTATTTATCTCTTATCATTACTGGGGGTGCTTGCTTAACAAGAAATCCTTATGTTTTCAGAGTTCACTTGCTCCTGCTGTTTATAGGAGCAGTTTGCTGAGCCCAGCAGTCCTCAGGTCATTTACTTCAGACAAACCATGTTCTCCCTGTCTGGCTGCTGCTGTCTTGAGTGATGTGGCCATACAGAAGGCACTTCAATGTAGGACATCATGGCATTGCCTGGTGCTGGTTAGTTGATGACTCAGTGCCATTTCCAGGGAAATAAGTGACAGAAAACCCTATCTTTGTACTTCCTACATACCCAGGTGAATCATGTTTTGGAGAGAGAGAGGATAAGGGAATGGACTGCACTCAAAATTAATCTGTAATCTAAAAATAATAAATCCCCATGCTTTATGGCCTTGAGGAATTAGAAGGTTTGTTCAGCTTTGGGAAGAAAAACACAACTCAGTGTGAGGAAAAACAGTAAATGCAAGCTGAAACTAGTTCCCATTTTGTGGCTAAGTCTACCTTTTTGACATTGCCCCTGTTCTGAAATAGAATAAAATTTCTTCCAAATTTTTCCTTGAAGTGCTAGCAGAGAAAAAGTATTTAAGATTAGCCCAAACATTTTCCATATAAAGTTTTCCTGAAACATTCTTGACAGGCAGGGAAAATAACTGGGCACAGGTACCACAGAGTTTTTAAAATATATCCCACTGCAGCACGCACAATAAGGCTTTGACTGTGCTGTTCTAACCTGCTCTCACCACAGAATTTCTTTACCTGCTCCAAATGTTCTTTTACACCACTAATGTGAAGGAAGGGTGCTTGTGGTGCTGTGATGACACTCCCTTATTTATCAATAGAGTCTGCTGGGAAAAAAAAAAAAAAAAAAAAAAAAAGTTGACTTCAGTGGGCCCCTGCAGATGGAGGAATCTGGAGGTCTGAAGTTGGATTTCCCATTCCAGCAACACATTGTACTAACTCACAGTGGCTCTTCTGTTAGCTAAGAGCATCACCCAGCTTCCAGCAGGGCTACAGCTGCAGGAAAGGACTGGCAGCTAACACAGTAATGAGTAAGTATCTATTGAGATTCACTCATTACTATTAATTTCCCCATTGCTTCCAACTGATTCAGGAACTACTTATGGAAATTCTTCTTCTGTCTTGCTGAAATCCAGCGCTGTTGCTGTCAAACCTGCCAACAGGCGCAGCAATTCTACTGTGATAAAATAAGTCCAATTCTATCCCAATCTTGCTTTCCTAGGGAAGAACAGAACTCATTAAATAATTATCAACTGTGACAAGAAAGTAGCTGGCCAAACACTTGCTGCTAATCTAGGCATGACAGCAGGACTATACCTTTCAAAGCAGTAATTAGTTAGATGAACAACAACATAAGTACCAGACAATGACACAGAAAGGACTGTCCCTAAAGGACAGATCCATTATTCGTAGGGTTCAGTGTTTGTGTGACTTATGAATGTTATTTTGCAGTATAAAATTACATTTCTCCTCTGCTGCCTTTCTCTTTGTTTTCTGCACAGTTTATGGAAGGAGACAGAGAGAAAATCTGGAGCTGAAGCCATGAGAGAGCAGGTGGCAGAAGCTCTGCAAGACCTTCCTTACATTCATGAAACAAGGGTGGGTGGATAGATCTCAAACACCATCAGCCCACACTCCCTGCCCTGTGTGGATAAGAAATCTGGTACTTGCACCCTGCCCTTTGTTTTATGCTTGGACTGATACTCACCCAGTATAGATTTGTAGGTTAGATCTGGTAATCCTCACAACTTTCCTTTCTCAACTGGGCAGATTCTTGGGTGGTGTAAACTGGTGTAACACAATGAAGTCAGTGGAATAATACAGATTCATCCTCAGCACACACCAAAACAGCAGTGAGTGCCAGAGGTGTTGTCCTACCAGCTAAAAGAAATCACAAGCCCAAACTGCTGCCATTGGATGTAGAAAGCAGGATTACAATCACACGTAGAGTCGGAGCTGAAATTACACCCAGACAAACTTGTTTCCAACGGGACTGTTCCAGTGCTTAAAGTTAAGTATACACATAAGTGTTTGCAGGATTAAAGCCTTGGTTTGTAATGACAGAGCAAATCCAAATAGAGATGGATTAGCTGGCAGGGGGCAGGTGAGGTGGTCAAAGGCACATGCAGTTCATCATATGGCTCTGTAATTTACTACGCGATTATCACAACTACATATTTGGTGTGGGGATATAGATATACATGCACACATGTATACACAGAGCCAAACTTTATTGGCACAGAGGCCCCTCAGTCATTTCAAATTTAGACTCTGGGCTGCACTTGTTCCAGGATTGTGTGTCTATTGCCAACACACTGAAGCGCCTCAGGCTTCAGTCTGATTCTTTGTTTGCTTGCCCATTAAAGTTCTTATCCCACACTCCCTTTTGGCAGAAAATTTTGTTATTTCTGCTTTATGCTGGCCTAGGCCCTTCTCTTGCCTCTCTTCCTATTAACCTATAGCAGTGACAGCCAGGAGCAAACTGAAGCAGCTGGTTGGAGATGCTACTATCAGACTGAGAAACAGCTGTTGTGCAGAGGGGCCACCCTTAAAAACTTCTATTGCAGCATTGCTGGGCTGTAGTTTGGCCATTGCAGTTGGGGAATTGGGGAAAGAAAGCACTTTCATTTTCAGATATTTAATTGCTGAAAAATGTAGGGGTGTGTGCAGCATCTTTATTGGATGTCACACAGAAGTAATGCTTTCCAGGTATTTTTTGGCACTTTGCATCATTATCCTCTTACTGCCAGCATAGAATGGCCCCATGTTGCAACTCAGCATGCAACTGACTTCCAATTTTCCTGTTTAAATTAATATTTACCAGTTGGTTATTTTTGGCAGACTTTTATTGATAGCACTGATTCAAAACAAATAGCCAAATTCTGCCCTTGGTTACAGCCTATGACATTTGGAGTTAACTCCACTTTTACCAAAACCACCAAGGGCAGCCATGGTCCTTTTCCTGCCTTTTTGTATGTAGCATGACCTTTGCTCTGTCCTTACCTTTAGATAAGAAATGGGCAGCAGTTTTAACTTTTATTAAGTTGGGATACAGCATTGAGTAGAGCTCCAAAATGTGTGGATTGGGCACCTCTCTAAGATATCTAATAGACCCTGCCTCTTACTCTTCAGCAACCAGTCACTTCAGAATACCATCATGTATGTGCAGAAGAAACTCTTGCAAAAGCACTACAAATTAGACCAGAAAATCAGCCAAAAAAATTAATTACTGGAGTACTTTTGTCTCCATCAAAAATCAGATGGGCTTATCACTCCAGACTTATTTTAGTTATTTCAAAGATGTAGCAGAGTTATTGACCAGGGCATAGGACCTACACTGTAATTTGAATAAACTCAGAGCAAGTGAAGTACTTAAAGAAGCTGCAGAGAATTTTCTGCATGTCCTGCTGTATATCTTCCCCCATACCTCTGTAAATGTGCAGCATTCCTGAATTCAGGTTGTTGGCATGAGTAAAAACCTCAGCTACATCTATAGAAAAGCCATAAAATTCACAACAGTGCCATGTATTGGTATGTGGGCCTAAGAACTGTTGCATTCAGCTCACATTAAGAGCTGTACTTGGAACCACATGTCCTGTTTGTCACCTTAAGGGTGGGAAACTGCCGAAAGAACAAAGTCAGCCACCAGGGCTGCCAAGCTAGGTTTGCTGTGACATTGATAAATATTCAAGCCAATATCTTTCAAATGTTATTGTGAATCACCTTTCCCTCCTTCCTTCCCCTGCTTCAGTCATCTTGCTGGCTCAGAATATTCACCTTTGTCTCAGACCTCAGCTGCCTTCACTTTATTGCATATGATTGCTATTGTCTTTGTCTCTTTTATCCGCTTCGCTGTGTCTCATTTTCCTAAAGTATCTGGCACCCACTTTTCCATAACACTGTTCCTTTGTTTCAGGAAAACATAATTTCAGGAGGCAGCAGAAATACAGTTCCAAAGGCCACAGGGTGACATCCTCTCTCACCTGATCTTTATTCATATCGGGGTTTAATGGTACTTTTTTTTTCCATTTCTCAAGCACCCTGCAACACCCTTCCTCCCTGACAGGAAGGCATATTTTATTTCTCATAAAAATGCTTTCCTACCAATCTTCTGTTCTTCAGAAGTTTCAGAGACCTTTCTGTTAAATACTGGTTTTCTCATGTGGATAGGCCTGTTGACCTGGTTGTGGTTTATTACTGTTTTGACACTTTTTTCTCCTTCCTAGATTTGGAAGAACTTAGACCCTTTTGTCATTTCCAATTCCTGTCATATTGGCTTCAGCAGCAATCTTCCCAAATACTGTGGTAGCAACAATTGAGAATTCTGAATATCTGACCTGTTTGGCTTTCTAAAAGTAATATTTTTAACATAATACCATTAATCTTGTGTTTGTGGCTCATACATAATCAACCTGCCCTGGATAGCATAAACACCACCAAAAAAAAAAAAAAAAAAAAAGGTACTTTTTCTCAATTCTCTCATTTCTACCAACTCAGGCAAGGATGCTGTTATACTGTCCTTTATGTACACTTTCTTAGCTCCCTGGTGCACTAAAAAAGGGCCCTCAGTCCATTGAAATAACACAAAACCTCAGTTACTGATGGTAGTGGTATGTGATTTCCTGTGTACGTTTTACACCAGAAGGTACAGTGCCTATTGTACATCCCCATTTAGAACTCAAACACAATGGCTCATGCAGCTGCATGGTGACCTGCCAATAAAGTTTAAGACAGCATAGACTTCCACATGAATCTGCAGATTAATGAGACAGAGAACTATCTTCTTTTTTCCCCCACAAAAGGCTACTCGTGCATTCAGAATGTGCTGCAGACTAAAACCAAAGTTCAGCTCGCCACAGGAGCAGAGAGAGAAGAAACACGCACAGGATACACTCAGAAACAGCCCAGCCCTTATGGAAAACTCCTGTGGAATTTAACACAAAACCATACGCTTTCTACAGCTTTTTTTTTTTTTTTCCCCCTACCATCCTATAGCTCAGATACCTCTTCTATTAAATTCTATACAATGGCTCAAAAAACTTCATATAAAAGATATAATGCTCCATAGGTTTTAGAGTAATTTTATAGTGTTCTGTTACATTTCTATAGGACCCCCTTGTTTCTATTCCAATTATGTTATCCAGAACTTTTCATAAAAGGCCTATCTTATAACAGGCCCTTTCCCTCTCTTTCTGTTTTCCTTTAACAAGATGTATAGAAAGATACGCATTACAAGGTGTGTTTCTTAAAATCCCATTATTTTAGGTATATTAAATTCCCATGGGGCAAAAGCATTATTTGTCTTTTGGCTAGGAAGCTTAGAAAATTAGTGAGAAAACTGTCAAAGCCAGACAAATAAAGATTTATAACTGCCGTCTCATCTTGATTAGGCCAATGAAACAACACTAGTGTGGAAGAGGGAGAAAAAATATGAGCTTTCAATCTTTTTTTTCCCTTTAATTTTGAAGCAAAGCCCAAACTATAAGCACTTACAGAAACCTTTCCTGGCAAAGGTCCTCTCAGGACTTTATGTTAAAAGGTGAAGTCGATAGAGCAAGGGTTAATTTAGCTCCTTGAGAAAAGTCTTCAGGAAGTGTTTGGCACATCACAGTCCTAAAATTACGATGTAATTCTTAAATGTCTGTCTTTCTGGAATACAGTGGTTTTGTCTTGGGTATTAATTCATTTTCATTTCCAAAATCATTTGAAAGATTTTGGGTTGCTTATTGTTTGTCAGTGGACAAAGACAGCAGGTGCTTCAAGGGTGATCTGATACCTTTATAATCTGAAAGTGCTAATCCACTGTGGAAAGATAACTCAGACTATTGTTTGAGCTAATAATTAGAGGCCAGGTTATTCCAAAATGGACTGGAGAAAGGACAGTAATATAAATAGAATTTTTCATTCAAAAGGCCACCTAGTTAATTGTGTTATAACAACACTGTTGTTATCTGTTATCACTAGTCCCTGTTTGACATGGCCATGGCTCCAGAGACAAAATTGTCTTCACATACATTGTTCAGAGGGAAAAGGAACACAAGATATTCCATATGGCCTCATGATGAGCAATAAAAATTACAGTGACTAATGAGATGTTGTCTAAGAAATAAGTTTCATTACTCACTTTTTGCATTTACAGAGTTAGTGATCAAAATAAGGAATTCCATATCTATGAAGGTAAATGCTGGGTATATTAAAAAATGTATAGAAGACTAAAAGTGAAGGTAATTGAACCAATGAAGGTCACATGGCCTATTATTTTTTCCCTTCCACAAATTTCACAGAGTAACCGTGTTTTGATCTCAGAGAGGCAGGAGATGGAAGCTTAAAGCAAAGTGGCAAGATTTAGCTTATCAGTTTTAGACAACTATTTTTAGTCATTGATCCTTGACACAAGGATACTGTGCCAGTTTTTATGGCTTGAAGACAAGGGACCCCAGAAAGGTTTGATAAAATGAGAATGTCTTTAAAAAGGACATACATATAAAATATATATATATATATATATAAAAAGTAAGAGCAATCCTCTTTGAGTTGATTAACTTCATTTATTAAATAATAATTTTATGTCAATTTTGACTCATCAAGAGCTTATTTTGTTCATAAGAATGCCTTTGATGGTATAAAAAGGTTTCTGAATACATGAATCACAATTCAATACCATCCAAAGCATCATCAGTTGTCCTAAAAAGGGACAAGTTCAAATTCCCTAAGTGTTAATGTGGATTGTGTATACACTTAATTTATTATCAAATCCTTATTTCATTCCTGAGACAACAATATTATGTCTTACAGCTTTCATGATTGTTTCAATTCATCTAGATCCTGCACACATTTCAGGACTTTTCCTTTTTTACATAACTCCCTTGAGAAGCAGCTTTGCATTGACTCATTTTCTTTCTTTTCCTTCCTTAAGAAAGTTTTGTCTCTGTGGATTTTCTCTGAAGATGTTTTAACTGATGAGCTGTGTTCTCAACACTGATTTCCCAGACTGGCTGAGCAGTGGAGTCTCATTCTCTTTGTGAGTATGTTCACTGAAGTTGGTACTGTGGTCCAGCTGAACACAGTTTTCAACTCTCAATACTGTAATCCCTATCTTCTGTTCTTTGTCTTTCTTTTATTCCTTAAGATATTTCTTGAAGTGTGGAGAATCTGTACTCCCCTTCTAGTGCTGGAGGAAAAGTGTCATATTAATCTTTGGGACTGCAGATTTCTGTTCCTAGTTTTCTAGTGTTTGAAAAAAATCCTGAATTTGTTAACACAGCCATTTTCTGGAACAGAATTTATGATCAATACATTTGTCAATGAATTCCTGGTTTTATTGTTTTCATGAAACAGAGTAAAATAGCATGTAAATACATCCACAAAGTGCAATGAGGCCAAGAGCAAGATCCTGCACATGGGTGAGGGTGATCCCAAGAACAAGTAGAGGCTGGGGGATGAAGGGATTGAGAACAGCCCTGCAGAGAAGGACATGGGGGTGTTGGTGGGTGAGAAGCTCAACACAGCCTTACAATGCACCCTGGCAGCCCAGAAAGCCAACTGTGTGCTGGGCTGCATCAAAGCAGCATGGGCAGCAGGTCCAGGGAGGTTTCTGCTCTGGTGAGACCCCACCTGAGGTGCTGTGTCCAGCTCCAGGGCCCCCAACAGGGGAAGGACATGGATCTGCTATAATGAGTCCACAGGGGGCCACAACAATGATCTCAGGGCTGGAGCACCTCTGTTATACCAAGACAGGCTGGGAGAATTGGGGTTGTTCATCCTGGAGAAGGCTTACAGAGGTCTTATGGATCAAAAGGGACCTACAAGAGAGATGGAGAGCAACTTTGTATAAGGGCAGGTAGAGACAGGACAAGGGGTAATAGCTTTAAACTGCAAGACAGTAGGTTTGGATTAAATATTGGGAAGAAATTATTCACTGTGAGGGTTGTGAGGCACTGGAACAGGTTGCCCAGAGAAGATGTTGATGTCCCATCCCTGGCAGTGTTCAATGCCAGGCTGGATGGGGCTGTGAGCAGCCTGGTCTAGTGGGAGGTGTCCCTGTCCATGGCAGAGGTTTGGAACTACATGGTCTTTAAGGTCACTGACAACCCGAACCATTCTATGATTCTATGTAACTAAAATATATTTTTTACTTTCATTTAATATTTGCACCATACCTTTGAGTAGATCTAAACCCATCTGTATTACCCAGATGAGTTGCTGAATAACCTCATTTTCTCTCCAATAGATTGGGATTTTCCAAATTGTTGTCTTAAAAAACATTTGCTTTTTTATCTGGTCAATCATATCTGCCATACTGGTCCCTTTACATGCTTGGGCCCTGAAGTTTATTTACCCTCTGCAGGTGCTCCAACTGCATGTATGGATTCTGACAGCTCCAAGACCCACACAGCTTTTCTTTCTCACTCCATTGAGAGGCTTCTTATTGTAGTTTTATCATTATTATTATTATTATTATTATTATTATTATTATTATTGTTATTGCTACTGCCATTTTCTTAACCCTGAAAGCTCATAGGCCCTGACAATGGACAAGGGAGATGTGGGTGTATATCTAAATACTGGATATAATGTCTGGATCTAAAATACTTTCACAGCACAATTCTCCACAGTGCTGAATACCTGAAATCCCTGATCAGTTTACACTTACTCTGTCTCTGTTCTGGATCATACCGAGAGCATCCCCAAAGGAATGCAGTGGCCATGTGACAGATGGTTTCCTCCAGAAAGCATTCCCAAAGGCAACACGGACAAGACTGCACCCTGCAATGCAAGACTACATAATCTCACAACATCCAGCCCTTCAAGTATTCCCTGTGCCACATCCCTGAGCTCACAAAACTCTGCTCAGTGGAATCAGCACCACAGGGATTGCAGCTTCAGGGATGCATTATTCCATATACACTGAGCAAACACCACAAATTAGGAGTGCTCTTCTAGGCTCACTAGCCCAGGCCCAGAGCAAAACTCCCAGGCTTTGACTACATTTTTCTTTCCCCCATCCACTTAGTGGATGCCCCACAAGCTAAATGACCACCATAAAAAATTGTTTCAAGCAATGAGAATTCCCAAAGCCACTGATTGAAATAACTCTATATTTGACTTAATTTTCAAATGCACTCTGGTACCTAATGCAGAGGTGGGAGAGCACACATTTCTGTATAAACACACCTGGAGGCCTTCCAGCTGTTGCTGATGTGACACTTCTCACCACAGTGTCCCTCTACAAATATTTAGTACCCTGCTGGATCAGGTTTCATCTCTGAAGAAGTAGAAGTACCTGTCATCTGATAATGGATGGTGGCTCTTGTTTCAGCAAAATCTGTGTGTTCTATGCTTCTGTCCATGAAGAAAAGCAGGCACAGAAGGAAAAGCAGAAGAGGAGGTTGACAGAGAAAACACCAAAAATATGGACATGAATTAGCCTGCTGAAAGATGGGCTCCTCAGTCAACAGGGAACCATACCCTGTAAGAGGGAGCTGATATACTTAAAGAAGTATATATTTTTTCATTCATGATATTAAACCAGGTCAGTAAGGGAAGAAGGTAAGAACAATAGTAATTAGTTTTTCCTTCTTCCTGCTATTAACTTCATTTTGTTGGAGAAGAGATTAGAAGGAGGAATAGTGGCCTGCAGCAAAAAGGAAGAAAGAGGAAAAGTATGACACACAAGAAATTGAAGATTAAGATACTTGTATCTTAATCCAGCAAGGAAAAAAAAAAAAAAAAAAAAAAAAAAAAGTTATGTGAAACATATTATACACAGAAGAAATCCCAGTGATAGAATTTGCCAGGAACTACATGAAGGTAGTAAAATCATTAATAATGAAGAAAGCCATATTCAATAAATATGTCTCTCCTTGATTTGGAAAAAGCAGGATAACAGCAGTATCATATCAGGCAGCCAAAGCCTTTTTCAGTCCATTAGTAACCAAATAGGATGTTAAATATCTACTTGTGATAAAAACTTGCAATTCATCAGGCCCAGATAACTTGCACCTGAGGAGTCTCAAATAGTTGGTGGAGCAGATTCTTCCTTCCACATGTTAATTTTTAATGGGCCTTGAAATAACACAGAAATTCCAGAAGACTGGAAAAGGACTGATGTTTTGTCACTATTCAGCAAGGACGAACATGATGACCTTGGTAAACACAAGCCAGCAAACCTAACTTCAAACTGGAAAGGAGGTGAGGGGGGAGCAAAATAATAGAATATGGGATTCAACTGATAAAGAATGAAAGGACAGGAAGTAATTAATGCCAGTCAGCATGGTTTTATGGAAAATAGGTCTTGTCAGACAAACCTGATTAGATTACAAATTTGGTTAAAAAGGTAACTGACTCAGTGTGATGTACTGAGACATTTGTAAGGCATTTGATTTAATTTTGCAAAACATTCTGATTTTTTAAAAAAATATTGTATAGCCTCAGTGAAATACCCCCTAGCAGAACAATGCTTTTATTAAGCAGCAAATCTCAAAAATGTTTTATCTCTGGGAAGTCATCACTGAATGCAGATATTATTAGTGGCTGGGAAAGGGTCAGTCTCAGGCATGTCATTTGAGCATTTTTAGCTGAGTTAAATATAAATTACTGTTGATTGTACTGCTAATGCAATCTTTGCAAAAACAAATAGAAAATTAACCAATATGTACCGGGATGTGATGTTACATCTTTATATAACACTGGTGTGGCTACTGAAATACTTCACAGCTTCAGTGATCATATGTTTTCACAATGCAGGGGAAAAACACGGAGAGGTTTAAAGAATAGCTGCAAAACTCATTGTTAGAACTGAAGAAAATGCCTTACCTGAGAACTTTAGAGAATATGGAGAGATTGTTTGGTTACAGTGAGTAAATACCTCCACCAGCAGAAAAGCAGCTCGCATACTTTCCTTTTTCAGCACCCCCAGTGTGCTCGGAAAAAAGAGTTAGGCAGTCTTAGGGCCCAGGTCACCCTGAAGGGTTTCTGTTTCCACATCAGTAGCAGGATAGGTTAAATACAGCCTGGTGGCAATGGGGTGTCCCTCATGTCAGGAGGGGTGCCTGACCTACTACACACGGCAGCACTCGTGTAGGTCGTCTGCATCTGTGAAAACTCCAAGATCTTTCTCTTGCTTGTAATCCCTCTCCAAGTAAAAGGGCAGATAAAATGACCCTGGATAACTCAGAAAGTGTCCTGGCCAATTATCCTAGGGAGCCTCAAGGAGTTATCAGAGGATCAAAGACCCTTCTCTAGTCTTCGACTCGGAAAAGTTGCAGCTAGACAACAAAAGGAGAGGCAGAGGAAGAATGTGACAACTTAATGATGCTACAGTAGCACTGGGTAAGATTCTCAACTTGAGCAAGCAGGTGCCACTCCTTCAAAGTCAGTGGAGAGATGCTAATTTACACCAATGGAGAATCTGACTTAATATGTTTTTTTATTTGCTTGAGTCCTGCCGTGGCTCCATAAGCAAAGGTTAATGCAGGTCTGCCAGGGGCAGGCTGAAGTTAACTCAGAAAGGCAGTTGTGAGGTTGCTGATTCTGATAAAAGCAAATTGTGAACTGCAAGCATCTGAGTGTTGAGTGTCACATTCACACCTAACTGCTGCCCTTGCCTGTTCCCCACAGTCATCCAGCTCTGTCATCATGATATGTTCCTGAAACCACATTTGTGCTGCTGTCACTTTTTGTCTTTGGAAATTTGTGTACAGGCTTTCAATAATGACAAACTAAAAATGCTTGTAAACTTCAAATGAATGGATTACAATATGCTTAACCCAGGCAAATCACTTCCATATATTAGGCAGAAACTTGATTGTTTACTTCTTCTAGTTCTGCAGTTGCAGTAGGGATATTAATAGTGATAAAACTGTAGGAGGCACCTGATAGGTGAGGACAGTGAGGAGTTTGTTCCTTTCATGAAAAAAAAAAAAAAATTAGGAGCCTCTTTCTAGATCTCTGGATCTTTCACATGCCAATGTCTCTAAAGAGAAGAGTCAGACATCTCCATAGGGTTGCCCATCTTCTCCACTTCCACCAGTCCTCTTTGACTGGGAACAAGGTTCTGACTATTAAGAGAACCACAGCATCTCTAGAGTATTTTTGTCTGTGTTTCAGTACTGGGCAATGTCAACACTGTCAACATGTCAGCAATTAGTGGCACAGATGTAGAAGATAACATAAGGACAAATTTTGAATGTCATGCCCAGGCCCCTCCAGGGCTGGGAGATGGGAGCGCATCTGCCTAGAAAGGCATTGGTGACACCATCCTTGCAGCCCACACTGAATTCTGAACTCACTGCCATCCCTGAACTCCATCCCACCTTGCAGGTTATTTCCTCAAAGTGATTAACTGCACTTTTCTTCTTTGAAAGGCAGCATTTCCCACCTCCTGCTGAGTTTTTACATTCACACTTAAT
Organism: Muscicapa striata striata; assembly: GCA_030060385.1. Lineage (NCBI taxonomy): Eukaryota > Metazoa > Chordata > Aves > Passeriformes > Muscicapidae > Muscicapa > Muscicapa striata. The sequence continues at coordinate 2,694,395 of JAREIS010000027.1, read as the reverse complement.
CTCTGGTTCATAACAAATAATGCACTCACCTGCTGAAAAGGCACAAATCTGAATCCAAACTACCCATAAATTGCAAAGATACTGGAAACATATGCCTAGCTACAGCAGGACAGAGTTTTGGACAAACCATTAAATCTACCCACAAAACCTATTAAACCAACTTATGCTTAATTTGTCACTTACACTGCACTGTGGGATGTGTTTCCAGTTGCCCCTGTTGTAAGTACCTGTACTAGTGAGCTGAAAGCAGCTGATGATACCAAGAGGTTCAGAAAAAAAACCCAAAAAAAAAAAAAAACCACCCCAAAGGATAAAAAAGACAAGGTTACTATACCAGATCTCTCTGGAAATAATTGCATCAAATATAGAAAAGGTTATACACCGTTTCCTTTGTCCTTTCTCTCCCCATAGGCTGCTGGCCTCTGATTGTTTCTTGTACCTACCCTGTAGCTGATTTTATTGTTTATTCCTAGCTCCCCCTCCAGTTTGCTCGGGGCCCTGTGTCTTAGCGAGTGACTCCCTGCTCCCTTTCCAAGTTCAGAACCTTTCTGGCTAAAGTCTGCGGTGACACATAACACAACAAGACAGCTCTGAGCACAGGGCATGCAGCCCCTCCTGGAGAGTGCCGGCTGCGGTTCGGCAGTACCGTTTCTGGAAGATAAAGTGGTTAAACCTAACTAAAAGTGACTAACAGGGATGGATCTTTTCCTGTCAAACACACAAGGTTTTCCAGAGAGCGGCTCCAAGGTTGTGAGTGAAGGTGAACAGTTCTGCTTCTAAAGACTGCTTAATTTTAAGAAATTCAAAGAGTTGGCACGACACTTTGTTCTGTGACTTTCTTAAACCTATACCCTACTTCACATCCTTTCATGAGCCATCTTCTTTCTTATTTAAAGCAGACACAACGGAAGTTAAAAAAAAAGACAGAAGAGATGAGAAGTCTCTGCATATGTAAGGTATAATTTAGCGAAGTATTTTATCACCCAACCTCGCCAGGTCCTCAACACATTCTGCAGGCACGGACTCCTCCACTAATCTTGTGAACAGTGGGGAGAGAGCTCTCCAGTCTTTTTCTGGTGGCAGGAAACTCCCTGGTGTTGACTGTTCATTCAGCTCTTGCATGAATATTTATATGGCTAAAGCCTTGAGAGTCTTCATGAATTGATTACTAAGTCTGTGTTTTGCAACAAAACATTATTTATTTAGGCACTCATACTGATTCATAAATATGCACGTTCAGATTTTCTGATGAACGTAGTATGAAAACACAGATAAAATAAGGAGATCCAAAAGAATATGTTTTATTAACAGGTTTTGTATAAATACAGAAAACATTGGGATAAATACTCTAACAAAGTAGTCACCAAACTGTTTTCATTAATAACTTATCAAACCAGTTTTATTTTTGAAAATATCCAAGGGAAGCTAAAAGCTATGCAGGCAGCTGGTTGAATTTCTCCTGGAGGGTTTGAATGGGACTGCAGGCCGGTGCTGAATTTCACTCTTGTGAATAAATCCATGTATTATCTTTTGGAAAGCAATATTTTTCAGGGCAAAATAAAGCCTATTTAGTAAATTATTATTTTTGTGTTTAAAACTAAATGACTCTTTATTAACAAAGAGACCTAGTGAAATTTGAATTTTTCCACATTACCTGAGGCATAATCAAATTGTCAGCTGTTTTACAAGGGTGATAATGTGGAACACAAGTGTGGTAACATTTGCCATCATTCCAGCTGGTGTCCCCCAAAAGACACCTTCTCACAACCTTCTCATCAGTGAACCCACACGATCTTAGAGAAGCACAAGTTATTGTTTAGAAGTGATCTGATAATGAACATCATAGAATCATTAAGGTTGGGAAAGACCTCCAAGATCATCAAGTTGATAGGTATGAGTTGTTAGATTTGTTTTATTTGGATACAGTGTCATTTGGAACACAAATTAAATGCTGACTTCTGGAAAAACTGTTGGAATTTGTCACTGATTTCACAGTGTGACCAGGATTTTGCTACTGGACGGTCATGCTGTTTTGAGATTTCAGGAGAAAATGCTCAACCATTTCATTTCATGTAGAGAGAAAAAGAGCTAAGAATATTTCAAAATAGTTTATAATGCTATAACAAGATACAACAGCTGAAGAGCTGACTGGGCATTTTAAGGGTGAAAATAAAGTGCATGTGTTTACTAGGAGGGTTGGTTTTTTTTAAACCACTTATTAAGAACATTTTAAAATCAACACCAGCTTTTTCCTAGAAGTTTTGTTCTATTTTGAGCAGGAATTTTTTCAAGGAATTTACTAGATTGTGCAGTGTAGGAAGTCAGAGTAGATGGGTATAGGAGCTTTGACTCTATTTGTCTTACTATAATGGATCTATAAATTAAATTGGATTGACCATGAGGGCAGTTTCCCAGTTAATGCTAATTCATTCTTAAAGTGAATACATTATCAATCACTATTTTTAAATACACTTAGATATAGAATAGTCTATAATTAAGAGTCCAGACCTTTGAGCTTGACATCCTCAATCTACACTGAACAGGGATGTAAATGGCAGTCCTCACACACTAGATGAGGTATTTAGTTAGATACTGCTCTTATTACTTTAATTGGATACCCTAATTCTATCCCTGCAGGTCTACAGTTGGTCATGACCAACATCTAGCTCAGATGTTGAGGGTGATAGGATATTTTAAAAGGTTTGCACCTATTTTCATTGCTCTGTCTTTCCTTGTAAAAACAGTGATGTTTTAACTAATTCAAATGATTAATTAATTATTAATTCAAATAATTATTTCAAGTAATGCTGGTCCAGAAAGATACACTATTTTTTGTAGTGGATCCACTAATTTCATCATGTAACAATGGATGAGAGTATCAGAGAAGTTAAAAATATGCAACAGGATAAAAATTATTTATATGGAATAGGGTACTGTTAGGGCCCTGAGGGCACAACTACACCTTAATCTTCCTGTCCAGCTTCCCTGGGGACTCCCACCCACCCTGTCTCCAGCTTCCCCTGGGACCTGGCTCACCCCTGACCATGCCTGGGGCTGTCAATGAACCCGCAGGGAGAGACTGGGCTTGCCACCTTCTCTCCCTGCCCTGGTTATCTATCCAGGAGGCCACACCACCTGAGCTCCCTGTGACCTGAACTGCAAACCTGCTCACAACTGAGGTGCCTTGATCAGGGAGGCCTTGCCGCTCCTCTCAGTGGCACTTCATCACCCTGGTGTGAAATAAGTTTCAGATTACCCCACTAACTATTCTGCTACTGCAGGCAGTATGCTCCTTGCTCACTGTGTTCCTCTAGAGTTCCCAAGGAGAAGCGTGCATGGAATAACAAGCAGCTGCTCCTGAAGATATTTAAAAGCTATTCCCTGAGATAACTACAATATCTTCACAATATCACTGCACAGCGTTGGAGTGTGGAAGGATTTCTTGGTCCTTTGGCAGACAGAAATCTTCCGAATGTGATAAAACAAAACCAGCCACTTTCTTTGACACAAGAAAATTTGTGGTTAGGCACGTAAGTTAAAAATCAAATCAAAACAAACCCTAAAAAACCAAAACCAACAGCTCAACGCAAATCTTAGAGGCTGGAAAAGCCACTGGTGGGAAGAAGGAGAGCGAAATCATCTCAGTTGTACCTTTCCTCAAGTATAGAATAGGACTCTCTTCACCGGGAAGTGTATGAGGTGCTGATACTAACGAGAGGGCTGTGAGGCCCCTTCCCCGGCACCCTCGCTGCCCGATACCGGCATGGCTCTGGGGGATGGATAAGCTTCCAGCATGCACAGGTTGGCGTGGGCAGCTCCTCCCGGATGGGCAGCGTGTGGGCGGCCGGGCAGGGGCAGGGGCCGGGGCCGGGGCCGGGGCCGGGCCTTGGCAGGCACGGCTCGGGGCAGGGGTGCAGCCAGGCCAAGGCGGGCCAGGCTCGGGGTCGGAGGTGCAGCCAGGCCCCGGGGCAGGGGCTGGAGGCACAGACAGGCCTCGGGACAGGGATCGGGGCTGCAGCCAGGCTTCGGCCGGCAGGGCTCGGGGCTCGGTGCCGCAGCCAGGCCTCAGCGGGCAGGGCTCGGGGCTCGTTGCCGCAGCCGGGCCTCGGCGGGCAGGGCTCCCTCCGTGGCGCAGCCGCTCCCGGTGCGCAGCCGCCGGCGGGGCCCGCGCCGCCCGGAGGAGGCGCTTCCCGCGGGCGGGCGGGCGGCAGCGGCGGCCCTGAGTGCCGGCGTGCGCGGCCGGGAGCGCAGCGCTGCGAGCCGCCCGGCAGCCTTGCCTTGCCCTGCCCTGCCCGGCTCTGCCGTGCCCGCGGCCGCGATGCGCTCGGAGGCGGCGGCGCAGCTGGGCGGCCTGGAGATGTTCGCCAGCGCCGGCAAGGGCCGGGGGCTGCGGGCGCGGCGGCGCTTCGCCGTGGGGGAGCTGCTGTTCAGCTGCCCGGCCTACGTGGCTGTGCTGACCGTCAGCGAGCGCGGCAGCCACTGCGACGGCTGCTTCGCCAGGTAGGGCCCGGGCGGCGCCCGGAGGCCGCGGCTTCACAGATTTCCGCCTCCTCGGCTCGTGGTGCTGTGGCAGCGTGGAAGTTTTAACTCACAGCTGATGCTCAGCAGCTTGGGAAAGAGAAAGGAAAAAAAAAAAAAATTCTGCTCTTCCCGTGTTCTGGCGGTCACGTAGACACGTGCGTAACCATCCTCTCGCAGGAAGTTTCATTGATCCCTCTAGTTTTGTAATAACTCCGTGTTCGCTGTTTTTAATGAAGGTTTGATAAGGGAGAAAGGATCTGCACTCGCCTAATTCACACTTCACATTTCATAGTACGGATGGAATATCTATGAATGAAATGTCTGTATCTCCGTAATGAAACATACAGAAATATCTGTATATTGCCTCTGTCTGAAGCCTTAGTCCGCAAATTACTTTTACTGGGGCGGAGCGCAGGCAATGCAAGAAGTTGTTTGTCGCATGGCTGGGAGCATTGGGACTGGAGTGCTGCCTGCTGCTGCGTGCTGAGCGATTCCTGCTGCTGGAGGGATGCGGGGGGCTCGGGCTTGCCGCGGCCTCTGCAGCTGCCTCCTCACCTGTGCTAAGGGGAGGTATTCAAGGGTTTGCCTCAAGCCTCTCGATATGAGCTGCTATAGGGAAACAGAAAGGAAAGAAAGGCCTATTAGGTTTAGCAAATTCAGCATGGATATGACACACACCACACCATATTTTTAGAAGATGTAGTAGTTTCGTGGCTTCTGACAGCCTGCTGAGGAATTAAGTGTTTACCTGGTTATAACTCAGAACAAATGTCTTTTGACATTTTGAACTTGCCTCAGTAAAGAAAAACAACTGTTGCAACTGTGCTATTTTTATCCACACATCCTTTTTCTTTCCTCATTACCTTATCTACTTGTGACTTGTTCACTTGATTCACCCCTCTCTTTGCATGTGAGCACCTAATATAGTTCCTAGTGAAGCTGGTGAAGCGAGCCCCATCAGTTTGAAAAAGGGTGCAGCTGAGATGATTTTCCTCACCTCCTTTACACCTTTCCCCAGTCTTTAGGATTTGCGTTGAGGTGTTGTTTTTTGGTTTAGGGTTTTTTTAAACTCTTGTACCTAACCACAAATTTCCCTGTGCCAAAGAAACTGCCTGGTTTTGTTTATCATATTCAGATTTATCTGCCAAAGGACCGGGGAATACTTCCATACTTCAATGATATGAAGTAACACTGTAAGGATAATAGTTATCTCATGGAATAGCTTCTAGTTATCTTCGGGAGCAGCTGCTTGTTATCCATGCAAACTTGTCCTTTGGAGCTCTGGAGGAGCACAGAGATCAAGGAACAGACTGACTGCAGCAGGACAGCAGTTAGTGGGGTAATCTGAAACTTATTTCACACCAGGGTGATGAAGTGCCACTAAGAGGAGCGATGTCTCGGCGATGTAAGGTGATCCGCCGGCGCTCAGACATGTGTTCTGTGTCTGTGACTGTTGCATTAGCACTGAACTAGCACGTACCAGATTCCGAACTGGGCTTGTTGAACTCGCAAAGAGCCTTAGCAGGAAGGTTGTGGGCTCCGCACCAGCCGTGGGAAGGGAAACTTGGCGAAGCTGTCGTGAAAACTTTAGTGTCAACATGGGCAAAATGAGGCCGTAACATTGTATTTGCATGAGATAGTGGTTGTTACTTTAAATACGCGGTTGTAATGTCAGCAAGAGGAGTCATGATGTTAGCCCGGCTCGCTCAGGTTGCGCCTTGTGCGCTTTGCAGATACAGTCAGAGGATGCCAGACTTGCTGGGGTTTATGGGCTCCGAATGCCAGCGACCACCAAAATGTTGTATGCTGTCACATCATGTGAGGACCCTCACCCTTGATTTACTCCAATGAGCTTACATCAGTTTGAGACGTTTGCTTTTTTTTTTTTTTTTTTTTTTTTTTTTACTTACACCAGGGAGGGTGTGCAGACATTTTAAAAGCATTCAGTACTGCTGAGAGATCCCTATTGCTGTCATACCAAAATGTCACTTGTTGGGTAACACATGTTCTATTTTTGTTGGGATCTGTTGCAACACATGCACTTTAAAGCAGAAAAGGACCTTCCTCATGGCAGTTCCCCCTGTTTGGGTATATACAAATATAAAAAAGGAGAATGTGAGCCTTAGGTCTGCTCAGAATACGCAGATATCAGAGCAGACAGGGTGAGACAGCAAGGGGCTCTCAGGTGACAGGAGATCAAACAGTATATTTAATAATGCAGTATTTTTTCTTGGCTTTTGGGGGCACTTACTCAACAAAGGTCATGCATTCTATAACCAAAGAAGCAGTAGAATGGTCATAGCAGAACCAAAGGGTTAATATTGGTGGACAAGTACAGAGCAGTTTTAAAGTTTGCAAAACCCAGTAAGTTTAGCTCCATATGCATGGTATAGTGGCAAAAAATGATGCTGTCTGTCAAATAGCGTAGAGTAGCATGTTTCCAAACCTAGCAATTAATCAAGAAAGCTTTTGCATAATGAGAGTTGCTTGGAAAAATGTGCTTTTGAAAGTCTAATACAGTTTTCACTGTGAAATGCAAAATAACTGTGCAAAAAGTGATCCAGCATACATTTTATTTAATTCAGGTTTCTAGAACAGAATAACTTCTGTGCTCTTTTTAAGGAAAGAAGGATTGTCCAAGTGTGGAAGATGCAAACAGGCCTTTTACTGCAATGTGGAATGTCAGGTATGGTCATGCAATTTGTGAGGGTGGGGGGGGAGGAGGGTGGGAGTTGCAGACCTCCAATTTTTGTTTGTGTGGTACTGATGTCCTCTAATTGTAGCTGTGGTTAATAGGAGTCCAGTCAGTTCCAGCATCACACAGATGCTGACCGTGGAGTTGTGCATTGGACAATTACAGGATTTCGACATGGTCTGCGCGAGTCTTTCAGGATCAGTAGCTTCAGGGCTTGGTACCACTGAGACTTTGATTAGAGCTGCCTGTCAACCCACTAATTATGTCTGTATTACTTCTTCTTTTAAGGACAAACCATGTTATTTAGCATTAGCTCACTAAACTGGTAAGAGATCCTGTGTCTAACAGAAAAAAAATCAAATCACTAAATAGCCATCTTAGGGGAGAGAGAGTGTTTTTGTTTTAGATTTTTTTTTTTTTTTTTTTTAAATATTTGCAAATATTTTGAGTATTGAGATTACCACAGGTGATGGTAGTCATAACCATTTGAAATCTACCAGGCTTTCTCCCTAACTTACTCACTGTGGCAACTTTCATTCTTTTTGTATACTTTGCTTTTTAAAGGCCCCTGAATGTAGAATATAAGTGCATATAAAAGTAGAGCAATACAAAGCCATCCTAAACATTTGCATGCAGTTTTAACTCTGTTTTTAATTCAAATTAGAATAAATTTTTGAAAAAATTAGAATCTAGTCTTTTTGGGCCCTCGATGCGGAAAGAATTATCCAGTTTCTGTGTGGAAAAGCTCAAGAGGGTTGCTGGTTGAATAACGTGAGCTATGCAAGGTCTGTGGAGCTGGGCACAGAGTGTGGAACAGTGCTTATGAAGGATTTGAGTCAGCCAAGGTCTGGCATGCAGCTGTGTGTTAGCTATAAATAATGCAAACCTTCTCCCACACGTTAACATGCTGTTGGGTGCATGGGTGCACGCCAAGTAGTCTCTGTTGTCATTACCTGGGCAGAGATGTTGTGATTTGTGCTGTTCAGTTCCCAGGCACTTTGGACATGGCTGTTGCTTTTATTTCGAGGATGTATCTTATTCTCCTGTTGCCCAAGTTTCAAAAGAAGCCTGAACTGTCCTCAGCTTTCCTTCTGTTACCTTCCCAACTTCCTGCTTTTTCACAAAATCCTAGTGAGTTGGGGATTAATCAAACGGCCTTTTGGTTTTGAAGCACCAGGAGAGAGAGCTCAAAAGGCTTAACAGAAATTAGTTTTTTACAAAATTTGCAGTAGTTAATAGAATTTCCAAAGTGAAAGCTTACTGTATGAGCATCCCTAAGGGTCTTGAGAGGGATCTGGATGAGCTTTAAAGACGGTGTACAGAAAGCCTATGATTCATTCATGGAAAATGCTTGTTCTAAGAAATGTTTCCTCATGTCATTTTTTCTTACAAGATTTTAACTAAATGAGGGAAGGAAACCCTTGAGCAAAGCAGTTGTTTAGCAGCTTTTTTCTGAGACTGTGAGTTTCTTCTCTTACTATATAAAATGTAGTATGGTTTATGAAACAGCTATGTAAGATTTTCTGAAGTAGGAAAGCTCAGTAATTTGTTCTGGGAAGAATAGCAAGTACATGTCATGTTGGAAGTAGAATAACTTACTATAACTTATTTCTTCTAATCCATGGTCCTTTGCTTTCATTGCCTTCAGCATCCTGACTTCCAGCCTTGACAAAGTTGATACTTTTATATTTACAAACAAGGAGGGATTGATTTTTTTTTTTTTTCCTCCCTGGTGAAGTTTTGTACATATATTGCTTTTTTTAGATTGATTTTTTAAAAATATTTTTTGGTGGTCAGAATTCTCTCTCTCTAGAGAGACATGTTCCTAGAGTAAAAACCTGAACTGCTCAAACTGAGTGTCCTTAAGTCTGCTAAATTTACTGATCAGGAAAAGCTTGTCTGTCTGATAAAAGTCAGTGATTTAGAATCTTTCCTGCCTGTTGGTTTGTGATATGATGCTCTAGATATAAAGGCCTTTTTTAGATTTTCTTGGTGTCTAAATTACAGTATGACATGCACTTCCCTCTTGCTGGTGATGTACATGTGGCTTTTGATTCCCTAGTTGATATAACTCTGTCTTCCATCTTTTGGGCCCTTCTGAGTCAGCCTGATGAAACTTATGAATGTTGCTGAGATTGAATTTTTTGACATTGTTTCAAAGTTACCCTCAAGCACAATACTCTCTGGAAACCGGTCTCCACTCTCTGTTCATGCTACACAGACAGTCTGCACTGCATCTTCATCCCTGCCTTGTTCAAAGGCACTTTTCAGCAGTTCAGCTATCCTTTGTCAAAGCCAAAAAGGAAATCTGTGCCTTGATACTGAATTTGTAACACTGGAATGTACAGGAAATGTGTCCCTTTTGCCTTCATGGATGTGAGACATCATGCAACAGTAATAAAAGGCCAGGGCTGCACTTGAGAACTGTCATGTTATTGTTCATTTAATTTGTATTTTATAAGTAATTTTTCCCTGTAAATCCATATTTTTTTGCTCAGCTCAGCTAAATATTGTATGTACCCAACAAGGGCATGGTATGATTTTGTATGTTGATTAGTACCTTGTTAGTCAATAAGTTAGTCAATTCAGTTAGACAAATGTTTATCACAAGAGGCATACTGGGATAAAAACCCAAAACTTTTGAGCTTGCTCTCTTCTTACTTAAAGATGTCCTATACCACAATTCATAGGAATTCTTGCTCTTTGTGGGGAGGGGCAGATCTATACACACACACACACACACACACACACACACACTTGCACCCACACAGGCTTTGGCACAGCTCCCTAATGTTCCTGTTTGAGGGTAGATAACCATGTGTTTGGCCTATATTAAGCTGGATGTTTGCGTAGGTGTGGATTCAGGGCACGTGAGAGTGGAAGTTGCCTTCACTGCCTGTCCTTGCTGCTTTTAATGTTTTGTGGGTTGCATCTAGTCTGGGTTTGCTGGGTCTTTCTTTTGCCAAGCCCTAATCCAGGTCTCCTTTTAAAAGGGATTGTGATTTCCAACAGATTCACACCATCCCACTCTCTAGTTTCACCTCCTTGGAACACAGGCCTGTTATTATAGTGACTTTCAAACCCCATCTGCAGCTGTTTGGATCTTGACTTCTTAAGTTATAATAATTTTAGTCAAGCAGGAGGAGACCTGTGTTCATTTTTTCTCTTTAGAAATTAGCTGCTGAAACACCCTGAAGAGAAATGTTTTAAGAAGGTTATTTGGTTGCAATTTTGTAACTGATGAACTTGAACCAGCTACTGGAACTCCTCTTGCTGTTATTACACATCGCTATCATTCATCCCAGACTTAGTGGAGATCAGCTAGCCAGTGTGCAGAAGGAGATGTTTCTGTGGTGGTTTTCAGCACTCAAAATACATATTGAACAAACCATTTGTGTTTTTCTCAACATGTCATGTTAAAGGCTACTGTAGTTGGTATTGCTGGAGTAAGTGAAACAAGTATTTTTAACCAGCTAGTAAGCCTCAAAATGTAGTTGCACATCTATATTTAGCATTAAGCAGGTGTGTTTTGAATGGGACTTTGTAGAAATTGCCTGCTCCTCTTTCTTGAGCTGTAGAAAAAAATACAAAATTTTTTGCTGTAATGATTCTGCACAAGAGGATTTTGACACTGCAAGATTGTGTTTGGTGCCTGTCCCCCTATAGAAAAATTTTCCCAATGTATTTTTCTTTGATAAATGTCTCTGTGAACATGTTAAATGTTAACCCATGAAAGTCAAATACCCTCTATAGCCCAGCATTTGGTAAATGATGAGAGGGAAGGTTGGCTGTGAAGGTATATAAAACTTCTACCTTCACTGCTTGTTGAAAGGCTGTATCAGACAACTTTACCAATTAATACCAGATATCAGAAGTTGCCTCACTGAAATTCAGTTAAAGAGATAGATGCCATTTGATCACAATTGGGCCTTAAGATTTTGAACTGAGCTTAACCCCTGCACTGGCTTGTCCATCATTTCTCTCTGGTATTTTTGTGTGTTTCTTTTTAATTTAGTGAAATAGAACAGAGTTTTTATTTAGTATTGAAAAAGTCCATGTGAAAAAGGAGGTATGAGGACATTTGTTTAGACTTGAGTCTTATTTTTTTTTTAATATTATATTTCGTTACTTGCTTTTTTTATCCTACTGTGAGGTATAAGACAGTGTTCTGGGAATCAATCCAGTAGTCCTAGATGGCAGAATCTTTTTTGAGGAACTTGGTGAAGAGGAGTGTTCCATGCTTTGATGTAAAAGGCATAACCTTTAAAGAATTTCCCTTCCAAAAGTGTTGTCACTCCTAAATGAAGGAAAAGTATTATGGATGTAATGAAAATAGGAAGAAAATATCATTAATGTAGCATTAGGGATTCAGCTAGAACAATGCTACTTGTTATAATTCAAACTACTTGGAGGAAAATAGGGAAAAGAATGCAAAATAGTCCTGCTGTGATCGCAGGGAAAGCTGCTGTCATGGTGTTTCTATCCCAGGTATTACTCAGTCATCAGAACTCTCTTTTTTTGTGGTGTTTCAGGCTTTTATCTCATTTTGCACAATTCAGCTGTATCTTGTCCCTTTAACCTCCCCACCAGTTCATATAACTCAGTATGATTCTGCCTGGGGAAAGATTTTAATTAACGATGTGTAAAGAATAAAGGGAGAAATGGATTTTTTTAAAAACACTGCTTCGAGACAGGCACGTGATTTTGCATTTTGATTTTTTGTTTTATCAGGTAAATTCTCCTGTTTATTTAATGAGTGTGTATGGATGAGAGTCCTGCAATGTTTCAGGTTCAGTTCCTTCAATTTTTGAACAATCATGCTAAAGTTAGTGGGTGTCCTGGTTAAGCAAGAAGAGGTGAGAGACGAGATTTCCCTCTGTCTCTTTTTAGCCTTTAGCCTGTAGATTCTTTAGCAAAGGCTGTCAGGAATTCTCCAGAAAAGTTTTTGGGGTATACACAGGAAATGGGTCTCTCTGGGAATGCATTTTGTGTGACAGCTGTAGGAGAGTCGAGAGTGTAATTTCACATGACATGATTACAGTGTAATATACTATTTTGGTTCTGGTCTGTATTGCCACATCCTCTTAGAATATTTACACTGAAGCTTATTTCAAGCAGCCTGTACGTAGGGTTTTTTTGGAAGTACCATACTGAGATATCAAGGACAGCAAAGCTGGCATTGTGAGGGCTTGAATACCCTTGCAGTGTTGCACTGCTTCAAATCCTACCCACGGCTGGGACTGGTGTTGACCTTTCTTTTCCTAATAAAATAACCTCCTAAAGTTGTCTGTGCCTAGGACAGTTAAAACAACTGTTTTCAATGGAAGAATTTTTGGTGCAGTAACTCTGAAATTGGTAATCTCAGCTTTTGTTTTAATCTACAAAACCTGTAAATAAGCTGAGCAGCCAAGGCAGGAGGCACTGAGGGTCCTGATTCCCCTGACTGGTTACTGCTTTGGGTTGTTGTATGTAGCCTACAGCTGTAGTTCCCAACAGACCTGTAGCATATCTACCAGTCCTGTGTAGATGCATCAGACAGCCTCCAGTGTGTCTGCCTAGTGTGTTCCAAATGGCCCTTGCCTTTGGTGGTTAGGCACCTGAGGGAAATTATTCCTTCTGTGCCACTCAGTCACTATGATGGGCCACATTGTTGAGTTTTTATAATTATTTTTTAAAATTGGGGGTGAGTGGGCCAACACAGGATCTGCCATGCTGAGTGAATCACCATATTGAGATTTAAGAACATTCTGGAAGGTGCTAAAAGACTTTCAAGTTTTCACTTAGAGATTTGTGGGATTTGTTGTGCGGTTTTTTTCTCTGCTAATGTTTTCCACCAGGTTGAATCTGGTATGAAAAAAAAATTGATGCTCCCTATGCAGACAGAGCACTACAGGCCTGTTCTAACATAGTCCTATAAATGTGTGTTTGGGATGAGATATGGCAATAAATAACTATGCATTTCTTGAATATTTCCATGTTTAAATGAGTTAATAAATAAGTAAGTAAAATTAAATTTGATGCATTCTGAGGACAGCCTGTGCTGCTGCAGATTGTTAATATGTGATTCTGTGCTATTCTTTGGAAGATTCTGTGGCCTTGGTGGAACTTGTAGAGTGATAAAAGCCAATGAGTGCCTTGTGCCATCACTCCTGTATGTTGTTACTGTCTGTTGGGCTAGGAATACATTGCCTAAACTATAGTCTATACATTTAACTGAAATGTTTGTCTGTATTAGTGTGTTTTCATTGTCTAGCTGTACTTTTATTCTTCAGCATTTAAGGAAAAAAATCTGATAATTCCATCAGAATGTTTAGGTTTGACCTTACCATCAAATGATTCTTAGTGATTGTGAATCCATTGACTTCAGACACATTACTCCTGATTACACCAGGGTCACCTCATAATGAGGGGCCAAAGTATTAAATGGAAATGAACCCAATAAAGTCATCAAGCTCAGACCTACTGCATCCTCACATGCTTGGTCTGAACAATAAGAACTGGTGATTAATAAATCATGTTGTCTGTTTGCTTCTTCGTCATTTAATACTTTTATTCCATTGAGTAAATGAAGATGTTCTGACCTCAGCTTGTCCTTTGTGAATTTGTTTGAAAAAAAGCAGGATAGCTGTACCCGTTAAGTGTGAGTCAAGCTTTTGTTCAGATTTAGTGAGCATCATCTTATTTTTTAAAGGAAACGCATTTTGCTTGACCTCTAGGATCTGGCAGGACTTGCTTCATCCCCTTTTTCATAAGTTTATCTCCATGGCACTTTTTTTTTTTTTTAATTTTTTTTTCTATATTTTCAGAAGGAAGACTGGCCAATGCACAAGCTGGAATGTGCCTCCATGTGTGCTTTTGGGCAGAACTGGCATCCCTCAGAGACTGTGAGGCTAACAGCAAGGATCCTTGCCAAACAGGTGAGCAGAAGGGGAGGCTTGGGAGGTTTGCTCCTGCTCCAGGTTCCAGGGAAAGAAGGAAAAGGAAAATTGACTGACATTAACTGTCCCTGCAAAGCACACACACACACACTGAAGTTTCCTGCGTACAGACAGATGTAACACAGACCTGTTCAGTTGAATGAACTTACCATCAGGCCACTGCAGCAGGGTCAGGGCCAGCATAGTTCAGCTGGAGACTTTTGCAGGAAGCTGGCAAAAGGCAAGTGAGGTCTTCAGCTGTAACCTATGGCCAAGGTACTGCTGAACAGAGCCTGGAAATGTTTACTGATGGCTTCACATTGGTGTTTCAGCATTTGTTCTGGTATATTTGAGCTCCTGGTTACACGTGTGGGCAAGCACCAAGGCTACACTGATGAAGAGGAGGAAGAATAAAATTTGACATTTGGGCTTAAATTTCAAGGAATGCTTCTAGAGTTATCTGGCTGCAGGCACTGGTACATACCTTTATGAGTCAGTTGCCTGTTGTAGTATTTTTCAGCTACAGTAGCATAGCATTTTGCAGCATATAACTTCCAGTACATTTGTGAGTCAAAAACACATCTGGGGTATTTAGGTATAAACATTTTTGATTATGAGTTAGCTGGTGAAAACCATAGTTTGAGAGAAAAATCTCAGACCCTTGGTCTTTGGAGTAAAGGGATATTGTAAGGAAAGAAGATTGCAATTTCAGCCTCCATTTCAGTGTTCCTTAACTATATGGATACTGAGGAAAGCACAAGTGCTAACAGGGAGGGGATGGGATTCATGAGTTTCAAGGTTATTGTGCTGTGTATCTTTGTACAGCCCTAAACTCTCTCTGTAAAAACAAATCCTCTTTGAAGCATATTTTTGTGATTGACGTCTGCTTATGTGACAAGGGCAACTTGGATACTGTATGTAGGGAGGATTTTGGTGGCCTGCTGGGAAGGTAGCTGCATCCTTGCTGTGTGTGTAGATGTGTGTGCATGAATGTACATGTGTGTGACTTAACTAAAGCACAGTTTGGTAGTGATCCACAAACAAAATCGAATGTTTAATGACAAAAAGTCGTTGGAGTAAATTTCTGCTTTCATTGCTTATGGGGAGGAGGGAGAACCCTACATGTCATATAAAAGCTAAATATGCAAACCATAGTCCCTGAACCTCAGCTGCTGGGCCACCTGCAAAGCAATATTTAATGGCCAAGATTACAAAGAAGTGGCCTTAGGCCAGCAGTGGAGCATTGCTTTTGAACTCTGTCAACAGTCAGTTTATTCACTTTCCTCAAAGCAAAGCCTGTCTTCTGCCTGCTTGCTATTGTTAGCAGCTTTCTGGGTGTCTAGAACAAAGCAAATGACATATTTAAAATACTGTTCAGTTTATGTATATAAATTTGATAGGAGTTCATCTTTTGCTGCCTAATTTGGTGTGGAGAGAGTATTTCTATGCCTTTACTTAGGGCAGTCAATTTAACTCATTGCTGCTCATCAACTCTCATAAATTCCATAGACTATGTGTTTGGATCTGTCTTAGAGGTAGGAGTTCCTAAATTCTGAATGAGTACACAAAACTGCCAAAGTGAAACATTAAAATATTTTCTTTTTTTTTTTCCCTTGTTGTTAGAAAACTCACCCTGAAAGAACACAGTCAGAGAAGTTACTTGCTGTAAAAGAGTTTGAATCACGTAAGTAAAAAAGGCTTGCAGGTAAACAGAGGTTTTGATTTAACTATATTAATGATTTGTTTCCCCATGGCTCCCCTCCATCAACAACTTCCAGACCATCCTGCTCCTGCTGGAGGAAAGGAGTAAACAAAGAGAATTGGTTCCTCATTTTTTTGAAAGTGCAGTGCTCTTCCTTTTTTTTTTTTTTTTCCTTGAAAACCTAGACAGAGTTAATTATGTAGCATACATCCATCTCTTGCTTCTCTGGTATTCTAGGGTCTTTTGAGAATTGTAATGTTGTAAAATTAAAATAGCTGGTATTTGTTACCAGGAGGCATAAAATCAGAGACAGCACAGTTGCTTGATGGTGACAGTGACTAAGGGGCTAATTGCAGAACCCTCTGGACTGTGCTTCAGTATCTGTCACTGCCAGTCAAATCTGACATGTTGTATATGATTCCGTGTCCTAAATGCTCTAAAATAATCCAAAGAAGGAGATAAGGCAATGGCTTTCTTTTTACTGGAAAGCTACTGTTTACATCCAAGTTAGAAACTGACCATTAGTAACCATCCTGGCACAGTTTTCACCAGTCTGTTGTTTTATTTCTTGATGCTGAGCATAATATACACAGAGGCAATGGGTTGTATATTCACATTACTTACTCTGATGGCTTCCAAAACTTTTTACAAAATGCTGAATAAATGTACTCATTGCTAGGACTTGAGGTAGCAGAGTAACCAAGCACAGTAGTCTTATTTGCTTCCTGAACAAAGGCTCCTGTCATTGCTTTTGGGACAGCTGGGGGGAAAAGAGGGGAAAATGCCAACATTTAACTTTGGCTAGGGCAAGGATAGTTCTACAGGTAAGTTGGCAGGATTGAGGTTGAGGAGAACGGGTAAGTGCTGAAGTAATTTCTGTGTATTCTTCTGCATTGCAGCTTGCCTTCAGTAATTTATTAATTTGGGAGATAAAAGGCTGAAATGTTTTTTTCTGTTGCAGTGTCCCTGTTGTCCTCTAGAATCCTTTGTTTTGTTAGCAAGCACCCCTGTTCCTGCTGCCTTTTTGACTCACCTCACTGCTTAGCACACCTTTATAAGTGTCTTATGCTTTGCAACACCATACACAGGACAGGAAAAGGCACCTGGCTGCCAGTTGGAAGCTCAAAATTTCTTATTTCTGATTTGTCTTAAATCTCATCAAATGGTCCCATTTCATTATCCTCAGTGCTTTTTTGACTCCCCCATCATTCACATATGCTCTTACAAATAATTTCCTCCTTCTTCCACTGCTGTGCAGCATTTTCTCTCTATTGTTTTGAGTTGAAGAGAACAGGAGAGAACAAGTAACACTGCCATTGTGAGAGAGTGGATTAGGAAAACACTTCAAAACACTCTGCTCTTGAGGGGAGAGAGAGGGGGACCAGGAGTATGTGGTTGATCATCTAGTTTACTCTGCATGGACTAGGTAGGGAAAGGTTCAGTGGCCATGGCTTTGGCTAGAACTTGTCATGAGCCTGAGGGTAAATCTCTGAAGAAACCCATAATAGAATACAGTTGGCAGGTGTGCCAGGACATTTCCACTGATGTTCCTGCTGTCTCCTATTAGTGGATGTCTGTAGTCTAAACACATTTCTGTTGGTAGTCTCCCACCAGCCCATGGAGACATGGGCACTTTCAGGCTCTGTTTGCTACCTCCTGAAGCAGGTACATGCAACAGGTGGATTTCATTCCTGGGCACCCTCATGTCATCCTCCTCTTGCTGCAAAGAGCTGTAACCAGCCCCAGTGTTGTTGCTAGATCCCTATCACGTGTGGCCACAAATAGTTAGGGTTTCTGTGCTAGGAAAGACCACATCTTTCAAAAGCAGCAGGGATAAGCAGCCTGAGCAGCAGTTTGGGCTGGTTTGTGCTGGTAAGGAATAGGTCTGTATGAGAAAGTTTCATTCTATAAAGCATGCTTTCAGGTGAGTGAGGTTTAGTGTGAGTTCACACCACAGTGGATGGGACCATGTAGCTCATAAGGTCATGTCAGACAGCTGAAGACAGTTATCCCCAGCTGAGAGAGGACAGTTATCCCCAGCTGAGAGGCTTCCAGAGGGCTAGGGCTGGCTGGGCTGTTTGCTCCAGTTAACAAATGCACTTTAAAGACTACAACCCGAGAAAGTAAAGTCTGTGTCAATTATCAGCTAACCTAAAGATGTGAGAAAATGCTTTTTAATCCTTCATGTTGGGCATGGGCTGGACTTGATGACCTTGAAGGTCTCTTCCAACCTTGTGATTCTGTGATTCTATGTTTTTGTAGCGCACGTGTGGCTTTAGCAGAGGCAACGTTATGTTTGTGGAAGAGCAGGCACTTCTTGCAGTACTTCCAAGTGGCTTGTCCCTCAGGGGTTTCTGTTAAAGTCTGAGCCTCTTCTAACCTGAGCCTACCTGGAGGGATTTTCCTGTTACTGAAATTGAATGTATTTTTTATCCACAGACCTTGACAAACTAGACAATGAAAAGAGAGAGCTGATTCAGAACGACATTGCTGCTCTTCATCACTTTTACTCAAAGCACTTGGACTACCCTGACAATGCTGCCCTTGTAGTTCTCTTTGCACAAGTAAGTTGGCTAGAACACAGCTTGCTTAGGTGGATGGTGCTCTAGGAGTTTAGCCTTTCTGAAAGGGGGAGAATGTTAATGGAAATGGAAAGGATAGCTCTTTGCTTATCTCAGGGACAGATGACTATACTTGATGGAGATCTGCTTCATTGAGCAGTAGTGGCTGGATATGCCCCACTTCCATCCTGAGGGGAGAGACTCTTGTCTGCAGATTTTCCATGAGATGCTTCTCAAATACTGAAGAAAAGGGGAAATAGCCTTTAATAAACTGTGTCAAAGTTAAGCTTCTTGTGGGCCAAAGTGTGGCTGTTGTTGAACTAACATGGAAGGCTGTTAGCCTGAGACCCTGCAGAGGCAAATCCTTCATTCAGGCTTCAAACTTGTGGAAATCCTTGCTGGTCAGGTCATTGTGTTTGACCTTCACAGGGAGTAAACTTCAGAGACACAGAAAGAGCAGCAGAAAGCACAGCCTAAAACTTTTATCTGGTGTGTGGCTTTTAAATGTAGTCAGGTGGTTTGGCCATCTGAAGAGATGAAGGAAAGACAAGATGTCTTGTTAGATAACTTCTGATAAGTCACTTCTTTTTTCTCACCTACTTTTCATATGCATCTGAATTGAATGTATTGTAGTGGATGGAATAATACACCAGTGGAATACTGAAAGATCCATTTTCTTCTTTTTCCTCTTTTGCTTTAATATAAGCTAGTTTTGTACTTAAGTGTCAGAGTAAAATAGTTTCTTGAGATGAGGGCAAATGTTGACCTCTGTGATGAAAGCTGAGATGGAAATATCCTGTTTGGTAGAGCTGGGCATCTACCAACAAGGAGGCACAGTTACTTTTTTCTTAATACAGAAGTACTCTTATTCTTTAGGGGAATGATTCTTTAGGATGTTTAGCATCTGCTTATCATCCCTTGTGTTGTTTCTAATTACATTTTCCTTTCAATGACCAGAGGTTTTTTCTCTTTTGAAGACTTTAAAATTTATATTTGTCAGAGGGATACTTTGAAGATGTTAGTACAACCAGTTTCTTGTGGTATTTCTGAATATTTTTGTTAGAATGTAGCCAGAATTCCTCAAAGATTTCATTATTTTGACTATAATGACTTTTGTTTCATGTCCTGTCCAAGGGCAGCTCCACCAGATTGTGGTACTTTAACTGAGTTCTGTGAGCTGCTGACTCCCAGATTTCATATTCCATCCATTCTTCTCTATGGAGGTCACTTGTGAGTGTTACTTTAAGCTCATCCTGATCATCAGGTAACTATTTGCCACTGTGGACATTAGAATTTTTTTAACTAAAATCTCCAGAAGTCATCTGGATGCTTCTCAGAAGTGTTTTACAGTATGCAACCTTCTGAGGTGTTAGTCCCAGGATAAATAATTCCAGAAGAAAGGGAGGTATGCTTGTACTTGAGCTGTACAAACATGTTTCCTAATGATCAGTTAACTTGACCTAAAACCAGTAGTATGGATATGCTGCTGCTCCTTTGTTTTCCTTCATCACTTTCTGTGCCCTCATGTGGTCTTATTTTGCTCCTCCATTCCATTCCCCATTGTTTCTCCCTGTGGTTCAGGGCAGTCATTTGGGACTTGAATGCCTCTGACTCCTCATTACCCATAGTGAACTTTGCCTGATGCTCTTCCTTACACAGCCTAAAGTGTAAGTGGTCCTTTTGAGTGAAGTAGAGTTCTTTTGTCCGAAGTCCTTGCCTTTCACTGCTCCTTTCTCCAACAGTTGGCATCATTCTACTGTCTTTTGTCCCCATGGAATATAGCTCTTGAGTCTGGAGCTTTTCTTCCTCAGTCTCACCTTGTCATACTCTTCAGACAGTTTGACTCTTGCCTCAAGTTCCATGACCTCACCCTTTCCCTGAAGACCTTGCATATTGTGCCTTCCTTTGCACATTCTCTTTTCCACCATTGGGAGCAACCTTGAGCTCCAGTTTAACTCCTGTTGTCTCTTCACTCCCTGCACTTTGCCTGTTTTTAGTCATGCATTTATCTGGTGAAACCAGTGACATCTCATCCCTTCTAATCCCTCCTTGTGTCATTTCTAATACGATACTATCATGAAGTCTGTTGGCTCTGGCTTAATGGAGGGGACTTGATGATACTCACTACATATTTTTATATATTTCCCTGTGATTCAGAACCATCAAGCTGCTCTTTGTCAGTCTTTGTAGCCTTATGTTCTTACTTGCTGTTGATATTATCTTTCCCATCTATTGTTTTTGCATTCAGCAATTGCATTTTAATTTTGGTTCAGGTATACTCTTATATTGGCCAGTGGAGTAGCATGCCCAAATTCAGAGACTGGGAATCTTTGGGCACTATATTGCTAAAAATAACAGGATAAAGATAAGCAAAGATAACAGAGATACTGATGAGTGAATCAGGATACTTGCCTTAATTGTGACTTCACCCTGAATAGTTCATACTTGAGGAGTGGCTTTGGGTATTTGGGTATTTCTAAAAGCCAGTCCAGGCTGCATTCCAACTTCTGGGCATATCACTTTGCTTGGTGAGCAACCTGGTCTACTGGAAGGTGTCCCTGCCTCTGGGGATTGGAGAAAAAATAAGAGATTGGAACTCAATCTTTACAGTCCCTTCCAAACCATTCAGTGGTTCTGTGATTATTGTTGGTAGTATTTGTTGTCAGCTCTTACCCTTTCCAAAACAACTACTGCACTATATTTGATTGACTGTTCCTGTGCCCTTTCTAGCTTTAACTGGACTTGGCCATGTTGTTTTAGTGAGCAGTTGTTTTAGTGCATTACTGGTGCTTTTCTTCATGTTTGTAGGGAGATAATGGTGAATGTGGAGAGGGTTCTCTTTTTGTCAGTATGTGTGTGATTTGAAGTGGAAGTGGAATAAAGTACTTGACTGAGGTGCATTTTGGCCACTTAAAGTCATACAAACCACATGAAAAAAGCTGAAACTTCTGTAAGATTCCTTTGACTTGGATGAGAACAAAAGTGAGAAGGTTTTAAAACCTGCTTGAATCTATTCTATAAGAGAGTTTTGTGAACAAGTTCTTTTGATCCTGTGTCTGTTTAAATTAGGAATACACTTCCTCTCATACTCTGTTCTTGTTCTGTCCCCTCCCATTCTATGTCTTTATGAGGTTCAAGTCTTTCTCAGTGCTTTTGTTGTTTTCACATGTGCTGTGGCTGTAGCTGACATGTGCAGTCTTTGATGACAGGTGCCATTGTGGCAGGTCTCTGTGACATATGCTCCATCAAAGCTCTGCACTGCTCCAGCCTGGCTGAGTTTTCTGCCCTTCATTCCCACATTGCTCCTTGCATGTGTAGTTCTGCTTTGGCCCTTTCCTTGTCATGGCCCAATGAAGTCTCTTTGCCCCGTGCTGGGGCAAGGTTTTGTGTGCTCTTTTTGAGCCCGACTCCTCTTGGTTGGCCCTCCAAGGAGCAATTCACTAGATGTGTCCTGAACAGGTGCAAGTGTTGGACTGTCAGTGCTTTAGTGTCCTGTGCATTCCTTTGGAGGGGGACTTTGAACTCACTTCACTTGTCAAGATGTCATGGAGCTCCCTGTGAGTCCTGGAGAGGTGGAAATTGTAAACAAATTTCTGCAATTGTGTTTGATGTATGAGAATGTGATGTGTGTACACGTGGAGTACCCAGCTGACCAGAAGCTGATCCAGCACCTTTCTCTTTTTCCTTAGGTTAACTGTAATGGCTTCACAATTGAAGATGAAGAACTCTCTCATTTGGGGTCAGCCATATTTCCTGAGTAGGTTGATTTTAATATTTTTAAAAGATAAAATTAACTTATTTAAAAACAAATAGAGGAAGTAGATATCTACCAAAAGAATTAATTTATCTTATTTTAAATATCTTTAATTGGCTAATGAAATGTGGCTAATTATTTGCAACGGTTTTTCTGAAAAATCCAGTAATTTTGGTAAAATGGCACATGTAATTCGTTTTGAAACTTAGATTGTGAGCTATACTCAGATTGGTAGAAAACACTTGGGTAGCAGGCTCTGGACAGGGACATAAAGTAATGGTCAAAGCCAAATAGAGGATTGCAGGTGACTTGCTCTGTTCACAGCTTCCTGTTTTGGCGGGGTATAATCCTTCCCCTGGTGCTCTCTGAGCAATATTCCTTTTACCTTTGTTCCTTGGCAAATAGTACACCCCTTTCATAGCTTCCTTGAGCCTCCTTGCTATGACAGTGGGGAAAAAAAAAAAAAAACAAAAAAACATGTAAAAGCTTCTTAGCTTTACAAATAAACTGCAGATGTTAAGTGTTAACTGCAGTTCGTGAACAGGGGACTACAGCTTTCTTTAGGGCCAAGAAACATTTCTTGCATTTTTAAATCTGCTCTTCCCAGTTAATATTGTGGCAGAGGAGGGTATTTTCTGCCCCTGATCTTTGCACAGCCTGTATGAAGGTATTAGCACTGAGGCTTAGTTTGACTTCCTGGTGAGGCTTGGATTACTCATAGCTTATCTGTGTCAAAGTAACCTGAAACTTATGGATGCCCACTTAAAGCTGGATGTGATTTTGCCAAGTGCTGCAGACAAGCAGCAGTAGCTAGTCCTTGCTTCACAGATTATTCTTCTTCTTCAGGCTGGTCTGTCTGAAGTTCATATCCCTGATCTACAGATTGGAAATTAATGCCTTGGAATGCCCAGGATCAGAGTCATTGTGGGAAAAGGAGAGTATCAAACCAGGATGTCCTAGAAAAATGTCCACCACCATCCTTTGTAAATGCTCAGGATACAAGACTCGGATCTTTCCTACTTAACAGCTATGCCTGTGAGCTAAAAATACTGAAGAGACAGTTGTTATTTTGCTAGATTGGAAGAGAAAGAATTAAAATTACAAATTTTATCTCAGATGAGCAGTGAACTGCACTTTCTCCAGGCTTGATAATAAGGAGGTTTACTTTTCTCTATCCATCCAGGTTTTTGTCCAAATCATGTGCTTGTATAACAGAGAGAGATCTCTTCCCTCCCACTTCAAACATGGAGGCTGTTTACATTTGGACAGAAGCCACCTAAAATTTTAACACCTATCTTAATTTGCAATGCAGCAAAGTCTTTTGGTTTTTTGCAGTTACTTGTTTCCTTTTAGGTTAAACATGTTTTTCTTTCTCCTCTGAGGAAAATAGTCTATCATGTTGATAGTAAAGCTATATGAACATACCTGTCAGGTGTCCTTTAGCACTGTAAGAAGGGAAAAATAATAACTTGCTAGTTCTGCTATAATAGGATTTAAAAATGTAATGATTCATTAGCACAGCCATTCTCCATATCATTAGAATAAATAGCAGTACAACAGATTCTCCCAAGGTTACCTTCATGTTAAGCCTCAGAATAAAAACAGCTTAGAGAGACAGACTGACTCAATCTTTCATACTTATTTATTTTGTGAAGTGGTGCTTAACTTTTTGCCTGTTGCTTGTGGTGGTGGTTGGGGAAAACATTTACTTTTCTACTTTTACAGTGTTGCATTGATGAACCATAGTTGCTGCCCAAATGTGATTGTGACTTACAAGGGAACCTTGGCTGAAGTCAGAGCTGTTAGAGAGATTGAGCCTGGAGAGGAGGTAACTGCAGTGTTTGAATGTTCTCTGTTCTCGTGCAACCTGACAGGATTCATTCTGTTTCTCAGGGATCATTTCAATTAAATGGCAATTTAATAACAGGAAAGAAGGATCTCTTGTTTCTCAGAGAAATGCAAGATGATGCTTTGGAAAAATTAAGATTGAAGGGATTTTTGGTGGTAGTACCCTATTTTTTTGCAGGAAGGGCACCTGCAGCAGTCACTGTGTATCTGCCAGCCTCTCTCTCAGTTTACCCATCTGTAAAATGAGGCTGAGTTTACTGATGTTTGGCTGGTGCTTTGAAATTCCAAGATCAAAGCAAATTATTACTGCTATAATAGTTCCCAGTATAATAGTAATGTGTTGAAATTGAAGCCAGAATAAACAAGGTAAATGGGTACAGATAAATCCTCTGACTTCTGTTTGGACAGAGCATCCACAAAACATGGGACTTGATCATATCACCTCAGTGGCATTTTCTGGGTAATCACAGAAAGAACAAATGTGTGGTTTTAGGTGGAGTGGAACTGAACAGGGAGGAATAAAAATCTGTGAAATTGAGTAAGGCTCTGGGTATACCTTGAAAATTTCTCAATCAAATAATGAATCTGGCAGGGAGTTTTAAACAGTAGAGCTGCACTTTACTTAAAAAAAAAAGCAAAAAAACCCATATTAAACGGAGTTGGGAAGGATGTTCAAATACCTGCAAGGAATGAGGATACTGAACATCCTCCCTGGGGATGGAGTTTGCACAGAATTTCAATGACTCATTTGTAAATGTTAATTTAATGGGCAAAGTTAATGCTGATAAGCTCAGATTTGATTTTTGATAATATCTACTGTTTTCTAAGGTGTGTGATAGCAGCCTGGAAGAAAGGTAGGGAGGTTATTTTTGTGGGTTATAGCTGTTCCCCCTTGAGAACAAAGTGAGTTTAGTTGCTGTAGCCAAGGGTGAACAACTCAGGTGAGCAACTTCTTTTGATGCCATTTGCCATCGATGATTTGTCTGTGATGCTGGCAGTCACTGTAAATGCTTTGTGGTGACAGACAAGGACTGATTCTGGCTTCAGAATTTTGTTGTGGAATCACAGACATTTTTAGCATTTTGGGGGAAGGTGTATCATTAGAGATAGAGATGTGGAGTCTTTACCTTGCTCAGCCTCTTCTTCAGGTTGAATTCTGCCTTAGAAGCTGCACCAGCTCTCCAGGACCTCACAGGTTTTGCACATTGGCTTTTCTGACACTTCAGGGTTTTCTGTACGGGAGCTGTGGCTGTGTGTGGTCATGGTGCAGTCTCCCAGCCTGTGTCTCCATCTTCAGGCTCCGTGCAGCCATTGCAGGGCAGCATTTTAAAGTTGTTTTTTTTTTGCTGTTAATGTGGTCCCTGCATTCCACGTGCTTTGAAAATATCGAAGAGAGAAGAGGAGTGTGAGGGAAAGGGTGAGATGACATGCTCAGGCTTAAGAAGGTGCCCTGTATGAAATGGCATGTAATTTTACTTTTAAAGAACAGAGAAACTTTAAGCAAAAAGACTGAGCAAAGCATTTCAAATAACTATAGATGAGGAAATGGAGCTAAAGCTGTTCCTTGGTCTGCAGAATGATCAACTGCGCTATGCACAGAACGTGTTTCTTGGGGGAGATCTCATTCTAAAAGCACTGCATTAAAGCTAGTTGCAGGGGTTCTTTTCTGAAGACCATTGAAATAGAGGAAAACTTAAGAATAGTGTATATGAAGGGCCTTTAAAATGTTCAAAAGCAGGTTTCCTTTGCTTTAAAATATTGCTGCTGAAGTAAATCTGATATTCTTTCTCCTTGAACTGGAGCACTGGGCCTCTCTTCTTTTCAGAGATCTAAAGGTCTTGTCCTAAGTTTCTAAAGCTACTAGTGACTGCTATTGCCCCAATTTTTGTAGGTTTTCAGAAAGAAAAATTTGAGATTCCAGCCTCCAAAAAACCAGGCCACTGTAATTTATCCTAGGCTAGATACCTGAAATCATTATTTTACTTCTGAAAAGTAGGCATCTCTTTGTAGTCTGACAGGAGCCTGAGATTTATGCTATGATAGTTTCCTTATCCACACCTGAATCTTGCTGTCCTGGGTGCAAGCCAGGGTAATACTTGAGGGAAATTCCATAAGAAATAGGAAAGGAACACTTCTCTGTCAGGTTGCATTTGCAAGTGACAAGTCCTGATGCTGCCAAGGGGCTTGGAATGTGGGGGAGTGGGCAGGTGAAGTGGCTGCAGGGGTCCACAAGCTGCATGAATATGTAGTTGTCATACATATCACATATATCAGAACTAGTATAGTAAATATGTTTAGTGATGCTGCTTCTCTCTAACAGTTTTTTGGTTTTGTTTTTTTTTTTTTTACCACATAGATTTTTAGCAGCTATATTGACCTGCTGTATCCCACAGAGGACAGAAATGATCGGTTAAGAGACTCCTATTTCTTTAGCTGTGATTGCAGGGAGTGCACTACGAAAGAAAAGGTAATGGAATTGGTGTGAAATATACTTCTGACTGTAAAGGACCTACCCATGTCCTTAGATGTAATATTCTATCTGGCTTAATTACATTTTGGAAAGTAGGATAATGGGGATGGGGGGAGGTGGTTGTGTTTTTCTGTCTTTCTGTCCAGAGTGCTTTCTGATACTCATTCTTTCCACTGTAATCATGACACATCAGGAAATTTACTGGTAGAGGCCTATTTGAAGTTGAGCTACAAAGCAAAGATTGTTAAAAGTAGATAATTACACTGTGTCTATGCTGCCTGGCCAAACAAATTTAGCTCAGAACTTGACTCCCAGTGAGTAAATCTTGCTTGGGACATTTCTGGAATAGGGTGCTGCTGCATTTCCTGGTTGGGACATTTCAGTCAATTCTAGGGGACATTGTATGGCATGTTGGGATGGTTTGGAGACCCAGCAGAATCTGAGGAATGGTCTTTTCTACAGTAGCATCATATTGGTCTGCTCAGGGACAGTGCAGTCCTGGGTCACAGCCCCTTGTGATATGCAGGCCACAGAGTTATGTTCATTTGAGGAGCTGGTGCCCCTCAAAGGACAAAGGAAGATCCAGACAATGTTCCTGATGACAAGGTGTTGGGTTTTTTAAAGAAAAGCACTTCTTGGAGGGAAAAGTACCCAAACCCAACCGATACTGAGACAGCTGTGCCTGTGCAACTATTTGGACCTCCTTCACTGAAGGTCCTACAAGAATTGAGCTCTGTGTAGTTTATCTGTCATTCCAGACAAGAGCAGTGTGTCTGGCATAATCTAATCCTTAAGTTCCAAATAATTTTTCCTCCCATTTTTACCAGGCATCCTTTTGAGAGCTGCTTCCCACCAGACAGCCATCTCCTTCCCCTAAATGGTGTCATCTTTTATGACTCTTTTTTCTCCAGATAAAATACCCAGTATTGTTGCTTGAAGCTATTCTGTTGATACCATATCATTTGTGTTTTTCCCCACAGTTACCTTGATAATTTTGCCACTGAGTTTAATGAAGCCAGGATTTCATCTGTGATTTTCAACAATGTGCTACTCTGGGAGTCACCTGTCACTCAGCCTCCTTCAGTTCTGGAAAGAGTCCCTGTAGCTCTCTCAGCTGGCAGATTAAAGAATAAAAAAAAAAAATCTTGCAACAATGCGAAGCTTAAACAGCAAAAAATTGTCTCCAGATTGTAGCTGACTCATCATGAAATAGTGTGTTAGATAGAGAGATAAGAGTAAGTGGAGCTGTCCAGCAGAAATAACAAAATGTATGGAAATGGGTTTTTCTCTGTAGATCTGAGGGATCCTTTTCTGTGTTTAAGATCATGTCATGTTCCACAGAGATATCATTTGGTAGCCAGCCTAAGGTCCTTGAGCTATTATAGCCTTAAAACTAAGCCTAAATTTGTTTTAAACATTAATCTTTTGGAAGCAGTGAAATTTCTTATGTAAAACGCTTGCAAGACAAAATGAAAAAGCTCCTCAATCTTTCAAAAGAAAGGGACTTCTTGGAAGTAGAGAATGGGAGATGAACTGGAGGGCCAGGGGATCTTAGGATTTCTAGCCAAGGCTTTAGAGAAAAATTGCAGGTGCACATTCTACCTTTGTTTTTTCATCCTTTGAAGAGCTAAGTTCACATCTGTGTCTTTTTATTAGAGAAATTTTGTATAGCAGGTGCACTTTTATATGTAGGGCTTGGAACCTGCCTTTGTAAGGTCCATTGTGTTTCCTTCAGGATAAAGAGAAACTGGAAATCTGCAAGCTGAATGATCCTCCGTCAGCAGAGACAGTAAAGGACATGATCAGATATGCCAGGAACGTGATTGAGGAATTCAGGCGAGCCAAGCACTACAAATATATCCTTTGTCTTGCCCTGACTCCACTGGTGTGTGACCTAAAAATCTTGCTTGCTGGACTTACTTCAGAAGTACCTGCAGGAGAAATACTAAGATGTAGAAATTAAACTTATCTCTGTCCTCTTTGTGTCTGAAGGCATTGCCAGGTAGGCGTATAATGAGAGACCATAGATGTATTGCATTCCTTGACTTCTTCCTACCCCCTAGTGAATTACTAGAGATCTGTGAACTCAGCCTGGACAAGATGGGTGCAGTGTTTGAAGACAGTAATGTTTATATGTTACATATGATGTACCAGGCCATGGGCATATGTCTCTATGTGCAGGACTGGGAAGGCGCACTGTGTTACGGGCAGAAAATTATCAGACCCTACAGGTAAATATGAGAGACTATTTTTTTTTTAATACTCTAATTAATAATCTGAACAATTAAGACGAGTTTGGGCAGAGAACACTTCTCTCAGTGTATGTTGTATAAACATTCTGCCCATGATACTGCTTCTCAAAAAGGAATATTTAAATGCCAGTGTTTGTTGCTACCAGAATGTGGTCTGCAATATATAGCAGGACTGACTTTGAAATCCTTGCTTTGGGTTCTCAAAATAATTTTGTGTCACCTTGGGTGCTGTGCTAATTCTGCTTAGCTGGGTCAATACCGGTTTCTAAAATACTGTAATTTTTTACTAAAGAAGGGCTTCAAACTGCGTCTGTAGCCAGTATTTTGTACAAGGTAATGGAGGCAAAGCCTGTGCTGCTGCCAGCCTCCCGCAGTCTCCCCGTGCTCTCTCTCCCGGGCAGGGCTGCAGGAGAGCAGAGCAGTGTCCCGGGGCTGGGGCCCAGCAGCAGAGGGAGCTGGAGCCGAGCTCAGCTCCTGCGCTCGGAGCTGGGGGTGCCCCGCGTCCCTGATCCCACTGCCCCAGAGCTGGAGGAGTGGGAGAATGCCCAGGCTGAAGCCCTGCGTGGGGCAAGGCAGCACACAGCCTCTGCAGGAGACACGAATGCTGTTTCTGATAGAATTCTCTGTTTTTGCAGTAGTGAGCCCGTTGGTTAGAGCCAGCCGGTTATGCTGGCTGTGTCTGGTCCTGCCTGAATCTCCCAAACAGATTCTCGTCTTGAGACGTGACTCTCTTGCCAGCTGGGGGGAGCACAAGAAAAGCTCTCCCTTTGGAACAGATGCCAACATAAAGTCACAGATCACTTGGCAGAGAGCAGTGATACAAAGGAGGGGCCAACATCCCCCCCTCGCCCCGGGGGCTCAGTACTATTTATCTTCCCTGGGACTTGCCCAGCTCCTCTGGCTCTGAGCCTGGCATTCCAGGTCAGCTCTGCCTGCTCAGTGTGTGCGAGCACAGACTGCCATGTGTGCCTTGCACACTGCAGAGGGCCCCTCGCTTTCCAGCCCACCAACCATTGTGGAACACACAGAGCTACTGCTGCGGGTGCAGGGTGGCTCCAAAAACTCCTAACAATGCAGGCTCTCTCTGTAGCTGGCTAGATTAAAACTAGTGGCAGAAAGTCATTGCCATCTGACAGCTGTTGAGAGGCATATGGTAGTTTCAGTCCAATTCCCAGCTGACAGGCGTCCCCATCCCAGACACAATTGGCACTGGCTCTTGGCAGTCACGGCAGAGGGGATGAGCACTGAATGGGCAGGGGCAATGAGAGGCAGCTTCTTGCCCCATGAGAGGGGGACAGAACTGGGAAAATGCTGTGAAACTGCCAAAGTTGATAAAGCTGAATTTCTTTCTCTCTTGCAGTAAACATTATCCCTCCTACTCGCTGAATGTTGCCTCCATGTGGCTGAAATTAGGGAGGCTGTACATGGCACTGAAGAACAGGACGGCTGGAGTTAAAGCGCTGAAGAGGGTATTTATTGCCTGGTTTCTCCATTAATAACACCAGCTCAGCCATGGGGTCATTGGAACACTGTGTGTGCCTCTGTCAGTGAGCCTGGCATGGTAGGAAGTGTACCATGTGTTGATGTATTTGGTCACTGGATTTTTGGCTCGGATTTGGTTTTTCTGGAGATGGAGGATAGGTCTGCTCTTGGGTGCCTTTTCACAGTGGGTTCATACTGCAGCAGCTGGAGTGAGAATTATGCTTAAACATTTGCCCTGAGTTCTTCACTGAGCTAGAGCTGCACTAGTGTAAATGAAGCAGAACTCTATCTTCCCCTCATTTGCTGGGTAAGGACAGGAAAAATGCTTGGCTCTTATAAAAAGCACATAGTGTTTCATTGAAGTCTGTGATTTCTATATCCAACTTAGACTAGGCATGCTTTTGGTGGTTATTTGTTCTGGAACCAATCGATTTTTACATAGCTGAAGGGAATTCAATGCATCTGGTAATGCTGAAATTGGCAAATACAGCATTTTGGTTTTATGTTTTTCTTCACCCCTTTTTGTTAGTCTGTGCCTTATTCTTTAGTTTTTTATTCTGCTATTTTTTATTAGTCTATACTATGTTTCTTGACTGTTTTCCCCTATTGTTAGACAGAAATTTATTTTAGTTTCTTAAGCATCAGTGGCTACTGTAGCATATAATGACTGTGGAATGTCACAATGTATTTATTTCTTCTTGGTTTTTAGATGCTGGCTAGTTTTTAGCCAGCAAATAACAGCGCCATCCAACCATGGTGAAAGATGCTAGAAAAATGTATGCTCTAAAATTTAACTGTTACCTAGTTTAAAACTGGCATAGGTTTTCCTTCTCTGTGGTGTTAAACCCTTGAGTAGAAATGGGAATTGTGCCAATAGGAGCATGGGATAGGGAGGGTAGGGAACGGTGAGGTAAATTTGTTGGCATAGTTAGTTTCCTAACACAAACATTTTCTAATGACTCACTTCCAAAAGCTGTCTACAGGAACTGCCCAAAGTTATCCCAGCCTCTGATGTTTGGGATTCAGTGGAAAAGCAAAGCCATTGTTCCCTGTCAGTTTGTGAGCAGCTCATCCAGAAGGCCCTCCTTTCTTTTCTGGAGCAGCAGGAGGGGTGGAGTCATTTCTTGCTGCTGAGGTAGAACTAAAAGCCCTTGTTGTACTGACTTAACAAATATGAAAGCACAAAAGTTTCTCAAGGATGAAATGACTAAATACTCAGAGTGCCAGGATACTGCTATTCCTTGCTCTGTCTTTGGTCTTTAAAAATTCTCAGACATACACTGAACTTTTTTCTCAGTTCTCTCTGGTGCTGCCTTTTATGTCATCTTTTCTCAAGATGAAATCTTGCCCCTGCACACACTCTGGGGCAGGAAAGGTGCCAGTCAGGGGTTTGGCTGCCTGCAACATTCCCTCTTGGGCCTGGAGCAGGCTGCAGGTGCAACACCAGGGAGCTGGGCACAGCAGTGTCTGTCTAAACCCTATGGGATCTCACTTCTGCCTAAGAAATTGTTTCCTTCCTAAAGCCTTGGCAGCCCCTGGAAGGAGCAGAGGGTTTACAGGTTCAAGTTTGAAATGCCTCAGCATTACTCTTGCACTAGGCCTGCATGTCTCTGACAGCTCAAGGATAAATTGGTAGGAGCAGAGCTCTCTCTGATACTGGCTAAGTCTTCTAGCAGAATATTACCCACCACACTTGCAGTTTTCTGTCCTGGAGCTGGTTGCATTCAAAGTAGTTTTGTCAGAAATATAATTTTAAAAGGTGCTTTGGGCTCCTTTAAGATCAAAGATGTATTCTCTGAATATAAAACCTTTATTACTTAGTTTTGAATTTCATTTTATTTCCTACTGGGTTTATGACTACAAGGGGACAAAAAGTAGCTAGAGGTGTCAGACTGCTTCAAACCTCTAAAGAGAGTATTTATAGCCTGGTGTCATATATGAATCAATTGTGTGAATATATTTTTTTTCCTTTTCATAGGCAATTGCTATCATGGAAGTAGCACATGGGAAAGATCATCCATACATTTCAGAGATCAAAAAGGAATTAGAGGACCACTGAGCCTTTGAATCTATGCAATCCTTCAAACCTTTATTTAAAAAGCCTTGTTATGGAAACCTTCAGGAGCACTTTGAGCTCCATGAACACAGTTCTCTCCTATAATTGGAATGACAAACACATGTAGGCCTAGCTTCCACACATCTACAATTACCTTTTTTTTTTTTTTTAAGGAAGCATCCATAGTTTCTTAAAGGTTATGCCTTTTGATGGCCCATGTGCAAAAAATGGCCATCTTTTTTCTTTAGGGATGTTGGTGTGGATCTTATTTGTGTAAAGTAAATAAAGTGGTCTTGGCCCCTCTTGATACCACTTGTAGACTTAAATGGGTGCAATAGTTTTGTGATATGTACTTTTGCCCAAATAGTTTTGCTTAATCTGACAAATTAGCAAAAGCCCTATTTTTTCTGTGGTGGTGTGTACCCATTTCTTTTTTTTCTTGCATCATTTTTATTTGCAGTGGCTTAACTGAGAGAGAGGGGAAATGGGGTGATGGATTCTGTACATTTTACAGAAATGCCACCAATTAACCAGTTAATCTGCAGGTCCATCACTGCTCGTGGAAGATGAGGATTCATCACACTAAAGACCTAGAGCTCAATTTGTCTTGTACAGAAAATACTGACACCTGTGTTGGAGCTTGAAGGCTTGCACAAGACACGAACTATGCAACTTCTGGCTTTTTCGACCCCTTTACAAGTTAAAGTGAGTTAGTGCCAAGGAGAGCTCATATTTCCTTACAACCACACCTTCACCTCCAGTGGATTGCAACCATTGTAATAATATGTTAGCAATTATTTTTAAGAGAGGAAGAGGAACATTTTCTGAGGAAAAAGTCCAGGACTTGGCTTTCTCTACCCACATATATAACAAGAGGATTTTCCCCCTGCATTTAGATCAATGGCAAGAGTTTGCTTTTAAGGATGGGGGGAAAAGGAGTGTAGCTGTAAACTTCTAGCATCAAAATTGAAATATGGTGCATAATAAATTACCTGCCCATTCCTTACTGTTTTCACAGCTTATAAAGTATGATGAAAAGAACACATCACCCTTAAGAACTTAATTGTATTTTCTTTCTTGTAAGCACTGCTCTGAAAATAAAACTGCTCGAACAAGAGTTTGTCAGCTCATTTTGCTGGACTCTTTCATTGCTCTCCAGCAAGAAGTTGTTGCTGGAGTACAGAAAACTGCACCAGATCTACAATTCCAGAAAGCCAAGGCCATTTAAGTACAGCCAAGCCTAGGAAGAGGGCACTATCTCACTACTTTTATACTAACCTTGTCTTGTCAAATAAACTTTTGTCATGGGAAATAATGCCTGTACTTCAGCAAGTCTGTCCAGAGCCCAGACCACACTTCAACACCAAAGAATTGGATCAGCTGAACATGAGGCACCAATGGGAGCCTTCCCCCTGTGAAACTTGGATTACTGTTTACAGAAGGTTGCCCTTCTGTGGCCCTGGCTGTGCCTAGCACTTTAACATGGGAAGCCAACTCAAGCAGTATAGGTGTAAATACAAACCTCTTAAGCTGGTAGAGAAAAGAACACAAACTTTGTTGTCATTGAAAAAAAAAGGTTTATTGCATACTGTGAATATGAAGAACAGCCTTACCAAAAAAACCTTTGAGACTGAAGACATTCTCACATTTGCAGAAGCATGTAAGACACTATTTACACAAAGGCAGTGAAAGGGGTAAAAAATTATTGCAGTCAATTAATGCTGATAGGACTTTTTATTATAAAAAGAGAAAGAAAAAGAAACAGTGCAAAAATACTGTCAAAAGTAATCAGTTCTATACACAAGATAAAACTGACAAGCATAAGCTTATGTACTGATATGAATAATACATTAGAATATAAAATAGCATGCATAGATTTTTTAAAGGCTTTCAATAGCATAGAATAGTTCTGCCATTCAGCCCTAACAGGAGGGGTTGGGGGCAGGAAGGGCACATAATTGATGTCTCATTTCTCTACAAAATGTGTAAATACAGTGAGGTGGTGAGATTCAGATCACTGTTTTGTGCTAAACAGTCAGGTACAGAATTACAGAACAAATAAAACAGGAGGCATCACAATACTGAAGTAAAACAGGACAGTAAAATCCAATGACATACAACTTAAACATGATATCTCATTTAACACATTCCACACAATAACATATGGGAATATTACAGTCATCTGCATGTGTAAACTTTTTTCTTTGTAAAATAACCAAAGAAAGGTACTTTACTAGTGAGGAAAATGTGTTTTCCATATGGAACAACCTCAGCAAGATAAACATCCTATTACCGGTGTTTCTGGCACAACAGATTTGCTTTCTTTTAAAGACCAAGCAGAAGCAAGAAAACACTTTTATTTAACATAGACAAAAAGGAAGTTCTTATACATTGCATCTGTAGTTGTGGAACTCACCAGCACAGGACATTGTGGAGGCCAGAGGAATAAATGGCTTCTAAAGAGAAGGTAATGTGACTCAGGGAAGATGGATCCCTCAGTGGGTACTACCCACAGTGAGTGGGATACAGATTTGGCCTCAGGAAGCCCCAAAAGCACTGGCTGCCAGGTACACCAGAGGCTGAGCACCCTTTTCTAGACACATCCCTATTTCTTCCCCAACTACCAGCCACTGTCTAAGTCAGGGGGTGCCCCCCAAACTGACATGGAAACAGTTTGTGGGAAACATTCCTCTTTTCTGCCTCCCTGCCTAATCAAGGAACCCTACCCCTGAAATCACTGGAACTGACTGTCCAACGATTGAGTCCTTACACAGGTGAATCAATGGTAGTCCTTCCCCTGCTGTTATATAGTGCTGGAATTCTCCATTGAAAGCTCCTGTTTATCACTGATTTCCAGTTCACTCTCCGAAGGCAAAGTCCTGTTGTTACAGAGTGTGGGAAACTCCTGGTGAGGGTGCACATAAAGCACAGGCAACAAAACTTTAGAGAAATGCCAGCCAAAAAACAGCAGAGAAAAACCAATAGAACTGTCATCTAAGATACTCCAAAAACACTGACTAAATTTATTTACTTTAAATATTTATATAAACACTGCTATTTTTGACCTGTGCACTGTTTTGTTTCACAATCTAACAATAGTTTATTTATGGTTAATACCTCCATCTTGTTTGCCCCACAGCCATCTGTTCCCTTCCTCAAATCCCAATCCCTGCAAGCAGCTGCATGTATAATGTCCTTCTCTCTAAAGACCTGGATGGCATCTATAAATCCTTAGCACCAGATAGTACAAGAAAACCTCTCTAGAAGGCTAAGAGCAAGCTGGGGACAATTGCTTTTGGGGTTCTGGACTTGCAGCCTTTCTCTTACCAGCCTCAAAACCCATCCCCAACTCTGTGTATCTTGAAGTATATATCAGCAGCTTTATATTAATTTTTTAGAAGAGTGGTCCAAGGCTGTTTTCATGCAGTCCTTCCTCTCATGCCAGCTCAGGAGTTTGCTCCTGCACATGTAATGCAGCCTTTATTTCCTGCAGTGGCTGCCACCCTAGCGTTTTTTTATCCACCAAGATAAGCAGCAAAATTTAACTCAGACCTCCCTCAGTGACGCATGAGAGCTGCTACAGCAGAGATCAGCCTGATGATTCCACTTTCTGAGCACACAGACCACAAACTGTTAGCAGGCTGACAACAGCTAATTCAGTCATCATCTCCTCCCAGGAGACTGGTGGGAAGTTGGCTGTTGGAAACGCAGCATTGTCAGAAGCTCTGCTGAATTTTCCCTACAGATTTCCGTGCTATATCCAAGTACAAGATTGCCCATCAACATTTCTTTTAAGTTGCTTGTGGACTACACAGACATAGCAGGTATTGGATCAAAACATTATGTCCTGGCTGACAATGACAAGCACTAGTGAAGCACTTAGGTTGGAAAAGAATGACTAAGTCTATGTTCTTCCATTTGCATTTCTGTTTGTTTACAAGAAAGTAATTTTAAAAACCCCCAGCTTTTGAAATCATGCAAATATTTAATAATATTTATAGCTGAGGCAGCTGATTTAAATAAATAGAACAGAAATGCACTTCAGTATACTTCAAGGACTGTGCTGGCAATAGGTTGAGTAAGTTCTCAGAGATGTGTCTTCCACCAGCTAAAATTAGTTTAGAAACTTCTGATAAGGCTAAGCATTTAGGATCTTTGTATGCCTATATAGGAAAATGCTTGTGGGAACAAGCTCCATCTTTCCCCAGGTAGTCAAGGACAAGAGGTGCAAAACAAGCCTTTGTAGGACCTGAAACAAGTAGGACCTGAGCAGCTGATGCCCACCGTCCTCCAGTGTGACTGATGGAGCACAGAAACAGGATCCCCACTGCACTGAGCAACATCACAACTCAGCTGGCATCTATCCCATCCCTGCTTGAACAATGGGAAGCATGAAATGCTCAGACCATAACTAACCAAAAAGCTGATGCCATCACCTCAACACTACAGTTGGTAAGAGTTTAAATCAAAAAGGCAAAGATTGTTAAATACAGATGAAGAGTGTACTAAAAGGAAAACAGACACAATGGATGCCCAAGCCAGACTTACTCATCTGCTGCAAGTTCTCTCTTGGAAAGCATCAAGGAGTGTGGGCTGAACATGCAAGGCTGCAAGGTGGGTGCCCTGGGAGAAGACTGCTTGGGTCAAAATTCCATTCATTGATGAATCATTGTGAGATTTTCAATCCAGACTTTACTCCAAATGGATGCAACTGGTCTCAAATTACTGTTATGCTTTGATGTTAAAAAACATGCAACACAACAAACAGCAACTCCCAACTGCCCTTTTCTCCTCAAGGGTTCTGCTGTTTAAAAGTCTGTGGGACAAAAACCAAACAGCGCTGTTGCTTTAAGGCTCATGTGTTCATTCCTTCTATGACTAAGAAAATTGGATGCAAAATGCATTTTCCTGTCACTCCCTAAAGGTTAGGAAATACTGCCCAAGCAATTTTGGCCTGATAAAACTACAACAGGTTCAAAGTGAGAAGGTTCATTTTTTCCCTTACAAAACTGTATCACATTTCAACCATAAAACATAGCATGCTGAGGGCTGCTTGTAAGCTGGGGTGGAAAGGAACCTCTGAAGACATGCACCAGCCCAATCCACTTATGATATTAACAGATCTAGTCAAGATAAAATCTAGCAGGGAAAAATACATTGAAGTCAGATGAAAGGAAAAGTTTAAAATTACCATTCTTTGACAATGAAAGGGAAAAAGTGACTCACATTGGCCTCTATCTACCATACCAGCCACATTAGGAGTTAATTGGAAATGACTGTTTACCATATGGCCACTTATTTGGCTCATTAATAGGCACTGACTTAATTTGGAAAGGATTTTTTGTGCCTTTTTCTAATTAATGTTTTTCTAGGACACCTATGATGCATCTTTGCATAAAAAAACATTTGCTTAATTTTCTTCCCTTCAAACGCAGCTCTTCACACTCTCTTATGCAATGGCTTTCCTGTGCTCACTGTAGCAGCAGAAATACACATTTCAGCCAAGAGCAGCTGAATAATAAGACATAAGAACAGATTCTTTTCCCTCCTGATTTTCTACTTCTCACATCCAAGTGGAGCAATGGGACTTGACAGCTCTGAGTTCAAACTTAATTCATCGTTAGGAAATTATTCAAAAAGTTATAACGAGATAACTAATTTAATACACTTTGCTTCAAGGTTTATTCCTTGGCTTTTTTCCCAGATATAAAGCATCTCTCTGCAATTATTATGCAGATGCTGCTGAAAAGACTTTAAATGGTTGCTGCTAATTTAACAAGAGATATGTTGGCACTGGCAGAAAAAATTAGAGGAAAACTGCAGTTGACTGAAAACTCAACTGATCCCTAAAAAGAACATGGTCAAGATATTACAGTGAAACAATTGCTCTCCATTTTTTGGTGACTACAAGTGTTCACCAGAAACTCTGTCATCATGTTAGGCCTGTATTGCAGAGCACCAAATTAACAGTGCAGTTTTAAACACAGTCAAGAAAAATTCTGGTACAGAACCTTAGTTTAGAACCTAATTTTAGTCCCTTTAGTGCTGAAATTAAGAGTGCTTGTAGGCTTAGGCCTTTGCATATTGAGGGTTTGGAGGTGGGGATGCAACAGAAAAGCAACAGTAGCATTAAAATATTAAAAGTATCTGGGAAGGGATACCGAGAAAGGTGATTTCACCACAACAAAGTAACTGCATTGCATGCCCTGAAAAGCTGTGAAATCTTCACCCTTGAGAATTCTGAAACTGGATGTGACCCTGGAGAAGTCTATCCAAGTTTAAAGTCAGCAGTGGGATGAGTGGGGCTGAGTCCAGAGACCTGCAGGGCACCTCTCTAGCCTGATTCTTTCTCTAACCCTCTAACAATAGTTCACATGTGAAGATCAAGGCAACTGGAGATGCCTAATTTCAGTGAAATTCTTTTTCTACACAGGGTGAGCCTTAAGGCAATAATACTTTCAGTGTAAATCGTGAGAAGGTGCAAGATTTGGATTTTTTTTCCAGATACATTTGGTTGAAAATCCTCTGCTGTTCCACTCTCAGACCACCAGGGTTATTGGACAGAGTCATTCACTGACTTCAGCATGTTGTTGGTCACTGCACTTCACCCTACATTGCTTCTTATGAATCCCTTCAAGGCTTGCACACAGCAGCAAAAGGCCTCCTTAAAAAGATACAATATTGATTTTTTTCAAGGACTGATCTAAAACAGTAATTCTTGTGGAATTTGAACAGTTTAGCACCCAAAACTCTCTGTCCTCACAATGTCCTGTGCTTGAGCCCTCTGTAACGTGCCTGGCTGCACGTGCAGAAGCTCAGGCCTCTGTGCTGTGCACCCTCAGCTTCCACTCACACAGAGCTGTAGCTGACTTCTAGCAGGTCTGGTTTTTACCAGGGAAGCCACATACTGGGTCCAGAACGTCCTCACGTGAGAATAAGCCCACTGCCAAATAACTGTAGGTTTCAGAAGCTGTGTAGCAAAATAAAAGCCAGCAAACTACCTTGACAAAGGATTGTTTTCCTTACAGACATGTTACAATGCAGACAGTCATGTCAAATGTGGTTCACTTTGAAGGTCACTATAAGTTTTACAAGTTATTAAAGTAATTCAAAAGTTATTCCAAGAAAAATAAATTATATCTTGTATAAAATAATCCACGGGAGACTAGTAAAGAACCATAATTCCTTACTTTCAAGACAACTTTAAAAAGTGCAATATATGCACACAGTGTTGTCAAGGCAGTTCCCCTTGCTCATCAGTAAGGTTCAATCAGATCCACAATGCTGGGTCTGGGATGTTTGAAAAGATTAAATAAGTCTTGAGTTTTGCAGGAATTGTATGAGCACTTGGTAGACAAATTTGTACTGGGCTATGGTCTGGATCATAAACACTCTCTGCTCCCGCAGTGTCTCAGCATCACAGGAACATCCATTTTCTGTAAAGCAAAGGGAAAAAAAAAAAGCATAAGGATATGGGTTCATTAAATCAAGCAATCACTGTCTCAAATATTAGTTGTCTGACACAGGGAACTATACTATAGTTATAGAGACAAAGGCTCTGTGGACAAAATTAAATGTGCAGGCAAAGATACAGATTTTTCACTGAAGAGGAAGGGAACTTATTGCCAGCAAAAGAACCAAAAACTCCAACATCTGATCTGCCACAGCCAAGTGCACATTAGCAAATAACATTCCAGAAGAAATAGGTCTGTAAAGTGAAACAAGGACTCAGTATTCACAATACGTGTTTTGCAGACTCCAGACCAGCATAAGTTTGTTGTCACCTACTGAATATCCACTGGGACATTTTAGGGGTTCTCCAAGAAGGCATCGTCCAGCTTAGTTTTACCCAAAATAAACTCGCTTGTATACCCTGAAAATGCTCTGCAGCAGGAACTAAAGTGCAGTAAGTAGGTGCAGATGAGGAAATCCACTGGGAAGGCACAGCCCTAATGCCACTGAGCAGGCACAGGCAGCCTTTCATGGTCTGAACTCTTTAGCAAATGAGCTCTGTAAAACAGAGGCCCATGAGGTCAAGCATTAGAAATCACTGCACATTTCATTAGGATGCCATCATCAGATTTCTGGCATTTAGGCAGCCAAAAACCTATGATGCTGTTGTGTTTTATCTGTTACAACAGGTACACGAGGAGCTATTGAGGAGTTGTTGAGCCATGAAGCTCAGCCTGCCAGGCTTGAATTCAAACAGCGTGTAAAGTGAGCCAAGGCCAGGGACACAAACCTTCTATGGCAGCAGTAAACGTGAGCACTAAGATACACACTGCTTTTGAGGAGGTTCTGGAGCAGTTCAAGATAGAAAACTGAAGAACAGCTACCCTACCAGGCAACAACAGAAACTGCACTTTGTAACGCCTGCTTGCAGAAATGCCAAGAAGAACTTAGCAAGTCTTTTGACTGAGATTCCTGCTAACCCTTGGAGGCCCAACTGAGCATGGAATCTGCTTCCAGGCACATCTGAAGTTTCCTGGAAAGTTTAAAATAAAAGTCACGCTGCATATCCATTTCTGTCCATGTATATAAAACTCAGAATCTCCATTCCATGTAAACAAGTATTAACTCATAGGCTATCACTTTCTGAAAACAAGGCCAAATATTCTGCCACATACCTCAACAACCTGTTATAAAAGGACATCTCTAGAGTGTAAATATTTGGGATGAGTAATGCCATATTATTATCAAACAGGTGCAAAGAAAAATGGAAGCTCTTTCCAGTTTACTTGGCTAACTTGGAGAAAGCCTCCCTGTGGACTCAGATGCTTATGAAATGGTCCTTGCTGAGCTGAGTCATGTGGAACCTGATCTCACCTGAACAACTCTAACAAAAATGTAGGCCAGCCTTGAGCTGCACATAATGTTCCTCTCTCAGCTTTTTGTTGCATGACAGCTCATTGGTTTTTAGTGAAGACACAGTGATCCATGCATGTCCTGAAAATGGACATGGCTTTGCCTTATCTCAGAAATGGAAGAAAACCCCATCCTGCCTATTCAACCTTGCTATTTATAGCCAGCTTAGCATTTGGTTCCAGGTAAGGAGAATCATTAAATTCACCTTCATTGCAATGTAAGACCAACAAAAAGAAAAAAAATACACCTAATGCTCTGCTAAGCTGGCACTTGCAAACAGAACAAACAAAAATGCTGCTCATTTCTGCCTCCCAAACCAAAGACCTCCCATGTGAAAGCAAGCTGTAGATGCAATCATGAGTTAATGTCCCAGTGCCAAGTCTGGACTAAAAGTTTATAGAGCAAGTTCTCAATTACTTTCTTGTACTATGTGTCTACAGCAGTAAGGATGTAATGATGTGACATTTACTTGCCATGCAGCAGTTACTGAAACTCTATCCCTGCAATGAGATACAGTTTTAGACTCAACCAGCCATTGCTCAGAAGCCACAGTGACTGAAGCTGTACAGAATTTGATTAAACATGGCTTTTTACCTGAACCTGAAACCCCAGGTTCAAGAGTTCTCATGTTTGTTCCAGCACTGCTGCAGGCTTTCCAAAATGCTCTTTATCAAAATTTTCAAACTCCCTCCCGATATTTAGTCACTGCTAAAATGTTAATGTATTTATTTGCTAGGACACTTCTGTGAAAACCAGTTCCTAAGACTAGAACATTTCAAGTGATAAGTAATTTTTATTTCAGGAAAAAACCCCAAGCAATTCTACTACAAAATAAACAAGTGAAAAGGAACTCCTCTGTGCAGATTCTGGCACAAACTGAAAACATACTGTCAAGATTTTTAATCTTCTTTTTTTTTTTTTTTTTAGGTGTTAGCTAACCAAAAACATTAACTTGGTACAATCTAGAGAAACAAAGCCC
Organism: Muscicapa striata striata; assembly: GCA_030060385.1. Taxonomy (NCBI): domain Eukaryota; kingdom Metazoa; phylum Chordata; class Aves; order Passeriformes; family Muscicapidae; genus Muscicapa; species Muscicapa striata. The sequence continues at coordinate 2,652,293 of JAREIS010000027.1, read as the reverse complement.
TTAATGAAAATTGTATTTATTGTTAATGATAATTTTCATTATTAGTCAAGACAAAATAATGCTTTAATTAAAGGGACATCAGAGAAATCCCTTATTACTGAGCACTTCCATCAGGTCCTAGTGAAGTTGATGAAGACTCATAGGAAGGATGTCAAGGCTCACCTCCATGCTTAGATGTTAACGTGCCAAAGCTACTCTTTGCCCAAAGGCTGACTTCTGTAAAGTGAGGTGGCCAGACCCTATGGCACAACTCTTAGAGTTTGCTTCTGTGTGCACATACAGAGGGTGCTGTAAAGCAGACACAGCTGCACTGATGCTCACAAGCAATTCAGGATGGCTCTTTTTACTCTCCAGCTTTCCCCTGGCATGCAGAAATTTCATGGCTGCTATGTGAACAATAGAAGCAGTCACTTCCATGTGTCAGTGCATAAAGAAAGTCAAGAAGGGCCAAGAGTCGGAGCCATTGCCCCACACCAGAGCAGCTACTGAGCAGCAGCCAGCACTGGGAGGCTGCTGGATTCCCAAGGGCCCTTTCTTGGCCAGGATAGCTCCTTCTTTCCCTCTCTCCCCCAAATAAAAAGCAAAAGAAGAAAGTGTCAGCTGTGACACAGATCTACAGGACAGGTGAGGCCCAAGCAGAGTTACAGGAGATTTGTCCCAGATGATTTGAGCCCAGGATCTGTAGGGGTCTTGTAACTCCAGAATGATGAGCTGCTGGAGTCCTCAGTCTCCCCTGAACTCACATAGTGGCTGATTATTGGGAGGGGCAGAAGATATATATCTATTTGTCATTCTTGTTGCATTCTTATCTCCACAAACAGCTTTGGTACTTGAGCATTTTCTTTGGCAAAAGAAATCCCTGGTTTCCACAGTTGTCATGAAAACTGCGTGGAACATTTTAGTCAAGATGTGATGTTCTTCCTAGACAGTTTCCCAGTGATAGATGAAAATTAAGTTGCTACCCATGGCTGCTCTACTGGGGCTCTTTTTCTTAACTCCAGACTGTGCTACTCATAATGCTGGCTGCCAACTCCCAAAGCCCTGTTCCCCACAGGAATACATAAATGCACTTATTCTTAAAACACAGTTACGTTTCATTCCAGGTAAGATTACAAGAGAGAGGAAGGAGCCCAAAGAGAGAATTTAGAGGGCAGAAAATTTAGTTAAAAGAGCAAGGACATTATTCTCTAGCCTCTCTCAGGTAGTGCTTGTAAATGCATTGTCTCTAGACTTTAATTAAATCCAGGTATGAAGTAGACTAAATTCTTAAAAGAGGGAAGAAAGCCCTAACTTTGAATGTATTAAAATAATTCTAATAAAAAAATGCATAATACCAACTATACAGAAAACTACAGCAAGTAACCTGCCATGGGGAATTTCTGCCTGTCACATTTAAGGTCCTTGTCTTGCTCACAAAGGTAGTAAAAGAAAGCACTTCAATGCCTTTTAATTTCAACCTGAGCAATGGAGCCAGCCAGCCAAGGGGCAGTGCAGGGTTTGAAAAGGAAGCTGACTTACCTCATTATGCTCCAAGCAGCCGATCATGAGCTCTGTGAGGATCACCACCCCTGTCCTCCCCACGCCAGCGCTGCAGTGCACCACGATGGGAGGGTTGCAGGTGTTGCTGCTGTCCAGCACGCTGTTGGTGTGCCTGCGCACCGACTGGATCTCCTCCAAGTAAGCTGCAAGAAAACAAGCAGGCAAGGTTGCAAACACCTACATGTCCAAATGTAAAAATTAGGAGGGGAGGGGGAAGGAATGTGGAAAAGTTATTCTCTGTCAAAGTGGCAGTAATTTACATTTTTTACAACATAATAATGATCTTGGCCAGGCTGCACTGAACAGTTCTGCATCCAGCAAGTACCAGCTGGGTGTCAATTATTACTTGGGAGTCTGCTCCTTTAAATTAAATAGTTCTTTAAAAAAATTAAATTTTGTTTCCCCCCCTTGCAAATCCCCAGGTCCCCTAAGCAGATGATTCTAGACATTACTTACAGCAATTCCTGCTATTAACAGGCTGGGATCAAAACAACAGCTAAGTCCCACTGCAACTACTGCCTGTCAAAGCCAGTATCAGATGGGAAGTGAGCGTCCATCTGCCCTGATTCCTCTCTTCCTTCTCCCTCCTAGACTGTGACAGAATCTCCCCCCACTCTCTGCTCAGGGTTTGTTTCTCAATAGCTTCAAGCTCTTCTGGGAGATCACTGCTTTGTTTTCCCTGAAGCCATTTGTAGAAAGCTCAGGACTCAGGAGCAGGTGCCTTGTGTGGCTGTCCTAGCATCATTCAACACATCCTGCTGTCAGACCATGCTGAGAACCTCACATGCTGGAAGCTCACTTGGCTTCTCAGCACCCCAAGTGGGAAGTGAGGTCTGAGCTGAACTCTCCTGCTCTGACCTTCATTGTCAGGGCACTGCAGCCCCAGCTGTCCTCTCCCCACAGGCAGGATGGGGCTGGTGGCCTACCAACATCAGAAAAGCTGCATTTTAATGCACACAGGGAAACAGAACTCTAAGTGGTGGCAAACAATGGGAGAGAGGAAATGGGGACAATCAGGTTCCAATTACTGTCATGCCCAACCATAGCTACAGGGGTTGGTAGGAGAAACAAAGTATGAAACAAATGAGGAATTGGGCAATAGCATTTCTTTGAAGACAGATTCCCTGGTACTCCTTTGCTGAAGCTGAAATGTCTTTTTTTTTATTTTTGCTTTCGTGACAGATCTGGGGAAAGGGGCATGCACTATTTACATACAGCATGTACCCTGCAAAGAAGAATGCATCACTGAAGGAGTGTAGCTGTGCCAAAGATTGAAGTAGAACTAATGGATCTTCCTGAGAGAGGACTTAGCTGCCACACAGCTACACTGCAGCTGCAAAGCTTGCAGGAACTAAGAGGGCAGGCATCTTCAACACATCAGTACACCATGTACAGACTCCTTCAGTGGTAATTTAAAGATTTTTGCATCATTCCCTATACTGTAGTGCCAGAGATGTGTCTTGAGTTAAATAATGGTTCCATTCCTATTACTTAATATGGGAGTATATTACTTAATATTACTTGCTAAGAATCAGGAAGTGTTATTAACACATTACAGATGAATATGATTGCTGTATTTTCAGAACTGCATGAACCAGGACCCAGTTGCGGAGGCCCTTAAGCATTGCCTGGGTATGTGTGGTTACAAGGGTGGCAGTGAGTTCAGATTTACAGCATGTGTGATAGAGCCCTCTGCTCTTCTGCAAAAAGAAAAACTGGGGGAGATGCACCATATTTCAACAGCAACTGATCCTCTGACCTTTCTAATCACATTTGTGTACAACCTATTACCTCCTACATCTATTAGGTAGATGGCAGTAACTTACACCGACAGATCAGCCAGCAGAAGTATCCTATTATTTAAAATTTCCTGAGTTTTTGGCACTGCTGCTTCCTTGGATTTTTCCTCCTGCTAATCACCTCAGCTCCTACCTCTGGAATTCCCTTTTTTTTTTTTCTCTCTAAACTGCAGCAAAATATAACCTAGTTGAGGTCTGTGTACACCACAGCAACAACCATTTGCTATCAATCCCAGCTGTAACTAGGTACAGTGAACTGAATCCTGTGTGAGCAATCTTTATCTTGATGTATCATGCAAAATAAAGAAATCTTACATAAAAACCCTTGGACTTCTTCTGGACACCCATGGTCTGGCCAGTCAGTGTACTGCAAATGCCACACTGTCCTCTCTTGTCCTGAGAGAAGGTGCTTGACCTTCAGACCAGTAGTTGCAAAGCAGCCAGAGTCTGTGCGGAACTTGGTGGTCACCTTGAACTTCCCGTAAGTGGCTGAGCTGTGCTTAGAGCCCAGTTTAGGCCAGTAACGATGGCTCTTACTTCTTCCTCCCTCCTTGATAACAAAACAAGACAAAAAGCCATTAGTTTCTGCAATTATAATTCTCTACAAACAAAGGGCATAAAACTCTCTGGATAAGCCACGTATCCTTATTTTAAGAGTAAGGAGCATCCTTCAAAGTAAAGAAAATACTCATTAAAACTTAAACCTCTCAGCCATGGAATATTTTTAAGTGTATAACTACTTGAATACTCTTGTCTCATGACAAATAACAGCTACTGCCTACAACACCTTCGTAAATATTCTCCTCCTGGGGAAGACTCTCCTTTAAATAGAAGGAGAATCTCTTCAGAAGCTTTTAAGCGTCTGCTCTTGATCAGCCTTGGGAACTGGACAGTGACTTGATGCGCTCTGCTACTCCCTGTGTTTGCTGAAAGCAACCAGGCATAAAGCCAAATGCGGTGTTAGTTAACAGCATGTGCCAGTTTTTACAACATAGCACATAGTTCTTGGATTACAATAGGAATAACTGTTTTGCTTGGCATAAGAATAAAAAGTCGTGGGGTGTTTTTGTTTGGGTTTTTTTTAGTTTTTTTATTTTTTTTACTTCTATGGAAACAACAGCTTCTGGTCTCTTTTCAGCTGATAAGAGTGATGGGATACAGAATTGGCCTTGGACAGTGTGGAAATCTCTGTCATTTTAACCAGGAGCAAGTTCAGCGCTCTCACATTCCAATGGAAACATCTTTGTTTGGCTTGGCCCAAGCAGAGGGAAGGAGGGCTCCTGCTTGTTTCGCTTTAGCACTTGCCAAACTGAGTGTCAGAAAGCTAGGAAGTATAGTATGAGAGCAGTACAGGCATATGTTCAAACAGAGCCAGAGGAAAGGGGGATGTTGACAGAAAAAACAGGTTACTGGAGTGGGAAGTGATGATAACAGGAGATTGGCTCACATCAGAATGAACTATTCTGTGACTTCACGTACCTCTTCAGCTGTGACCATGGCTATAACATTCACCCCCTGTTCCCACACCATCTGCCAGAAGTCATGGCATGTGTGTGGCAGGGGCCCTTGGGTAGCAATGTAGTGCCACTCCTCTCCACCTACAGTCACCTGGGAGAAAGGAAAAAAGAGTCAGTGCCTGAATTCTCAGCAGCATCGGTGCCAGAACTGCCTTTTAAACAAAAGAAACTACAGTGAAACCTTTACTTCTTTTTTCTTCTACTTTTGGTCAAAATTATGGACAAAAATCATCAAGAGCAAATCTGACAAAACATAACCTCCAGTGATTCCATGTCCTGTATTGATGCCCATAACCATAAAGCTTTGGCTAAATGACATCCATCTTTCTTGCCATTGCATCTGGATCATACAGGAAAAAAAAAAAACACCAAAACAACAACAAACCAAATAAAAAAATCTGGGGTTTGTTTTTTTTTGGGGCCCTGAGTACAAATAAGCAGCTGAGTGACATCCCTGGGCTTGGTGACAGACCCAGGATGAAAAAAAGCTGAGGGCCAGTGACTACACACATTAAAAAGGCATTGCCCTGCTGCAAATTAACACAGGATAGTGCAGAATGCCTGAACACAAATGACCCTGTGCCTGACAAGCTAAAGGCCTCTGCTGGCTAAGACCTCCCTCAGTTATTTCCCACTCAGACAAAAGTGATGTATTAAACAGCCTCTTCCTACATTGGTCACTGCTGAAGATGAGCCAAGGCATCCCTAGAAGATGCAGCTATGCCCACACTCTGCACATAGCAGAGCTTGATAGGCCTGTTGCCAGCTAGAGAGGGGATCAAGACAGGCTTAATTTCAAGTTACTCTTCCTCACTCACCTTGGGGTTTTCAGTTCAGAACCTGAAAACTACCACAAAGTAAATCCAGCAAATCAAATGGTTTTCAAACTATGGCCATGAGAAATTTAAAATTACCCAAAGCTGTAGTCATGTAAATCTATTTCCCAATACACAACTGGTTTACCAACCACATCTTACACAAATATTTGTGTATTTGCATGACATGTAATGAAATTCTTTTCAAAGCATTAATACACATATTTTCAGACTGTAAATTCTATAGTGCCCTGAACAGAGCCAGCATTACCTTGCAGTCAGCTGGTATAAAACACAGCTTCATTTAACTGACAGGGGCAGTTTAAAAAAATCACTTGAGTATTAAAAAAAATAGTAATTTTATGACATATAATTAGTTATACATCAGAAAAGGCTCACAATTTTTTTCCTAACATTTTAGACAAAAAACCAAAGCTGTTTTAGAACTTCTACAAATCACTTCAAAAGTACGCTTACCAGAAGAACTCGTTATTTTGGAAAGTTGAAATATTTTTCCTTCTCAGGCTAAGGCCTCCTAATTCTGTTGATTAGCCCAGAGCCACTTCTCCCAAAGTTATAAATCCCAAAGAAGAAGATTTACAACAAAAAAGCTGACACACCCATAAATATCAACATACTGGCAGACAACGCTATGAGGAACAATCAATAACTCTGACAGGTTCAACCACATACTGTGTTTGAGGTACAAGTCTTTGAACACACTTTCAGAAATAAAAGCAATTTATTTGTTACTCAAACAACTGTTTATTAAGCTGAGATGCTTGGGGTTTTACACCTGTAAATAACATAGTTTTTGTATGGTAACAAGTTTCTCACTTCACTGAAAACACTGTTCAACCCCGTACATCAGCTCCTTTTCTTTATTTCATACTATGCAGCATTTTATTTTTTGAATGAGGGTTAAAAACTGCAAGACCAATGCTCGTAGACTTCTTAAGTTCTTGTACTGGATGAGAATTAAAGCAAACTGCACAGCCCTAAGCAGCATCCTGTACTTAGACTGATGCAGTGTTATGGAGCTTTTTAAGTCAATACCGACCTGACACAAACAGTCAGATGAAGTCTTAAGAACCTTTGTGCTTAATCCATAAATGCAATTACAATTTTTCTCTTTGGTATAGATGGTGATCTTTGTATCTTAACAGCAATGATCCATGGTAAATAAGCAGAGAATTATTGTAAAACTGTGGGACTTGCAGACCAAGCAGTGGGAGCTTGAATCCTCCAGGCATGGATCTTATCAGAATGACAGAGGAGTTTTCTTTGTCTACTGACTTCTGGTCCAAGCTTCCTGGCACATGACATGAAAGGCCCATAAATAGTCTGAAGGGAACGAGATGCCTGGAATGTTTGCTGCATTCTAATGCCCTAACTGCAGGAAATTAAAAATTAAATATTGGGCCGAAAACACAGACACACACTGTGCTGCTGAGGTAAATTTCACAGATGCAATTTCACCTTCTAAGCAAAAGCACATCTGCTTGGCTTCTGAAAGCGCAGCTCCAAGTGCAGGAGGGAAGCCCTGCCAAGGCCCTCTGTCAGGCATCAAAACACTGCTGCCTGCTCCTGGGTGCTCCATGGACACGAGATGTGTCTGTGTCCAACAGCAACACACAAGATAAAATGTGGGCTCAAAACTGGCCAGGGAAAATAGCATCATTTAGGAGTAGCTTTTTGTTTTTCTCCACCTACTTTGTAGGTAGAAAATTTGGGGCTCAGAAATTCATCATCATAGCAGTGTCTGATTATGCAAAAACTCAGTATCTGCTTCCTACCAGACTATGGAGAAAAGTGACAAACTGCCAGGACCGTGGTTCAGAAATTGTTTTGAATTACCAGGATTTAACACTGTAAATCACAGCCAAGGCCAGCAAGTCTCTTTAAACTTTTAGAAGGCTTTTACTCGAGGAAAATATTAATTTAACAGGATGTTTTATTCATTATTTTCAAATAATTTCTCTTTAATTTGGATTTTGACAATGAGAAAACGCAGACAACCCTCTCTTACAACACACTCTGTCATCTGATGCAGAGGATTTCTGTTACTTCTCTCAGGGTACAGTAAAAGCCAAGAGGGCTTTTGCAAATATTGCTGGAAGCTTTAAGAAAAACAAGCATCTGCAGTCACTGGAACATAGTTCACTGTTAAAACTGACCATGCTTGTAAATACAGTCAGGTCGTATCTTTATTTTTTTCTATATTGATTTAACATGAAATCTGAAGTTTCTTGTCAAAAACATAATTTGAAACATGGAAGCTCAATGCAGTTTCCAGTCAGAGATGCAGGGATCTTACTGCTAAGGTCAGCACATACTTCAAAAACTTTCTTTACCACAATGCAGGTATTGACACTGTTCTAATGCTTCCCATGAGGTTTGAGGAACAAGGCACCTCTTTCTACACTAACCAGTAGAGTCATTCCACAACAAGCTGGCAGAGGTGGGCACAAAAGGGCCAGGATGCCTCTCTAAAATGACTTCCCAGCCTCCAGCAGTTAAATCCACTTAATGTGTGCCAGTTGATAGGGGACTTTACACAAAGGTGTAATGATGCATCCAAAACTTCTCAGAAGCTCCGGAGGTACGGAAGAGGCTGCTGTGCAGCCAGAAACGCAAACAGAGCTTTAGCACACCTTCATTTGCCAAGCAAAACTCAAACAAACTCTCACCTTGATGTGTGAGGCGTTGATGTAGCCTGTATTGTTTTCTTTGGTCGGCACCAGCTCCACTCGGTTCTCCTCGTAAGGAACGACCTCCCTGATGCGGTTGCGCTCCGTGTTTTCAGGCAGGGCAGCAGTGGTGAAGATCCCATCTGCCTTTTTCTTTGGAATCTGCTCGTATTCTGTAAACACCATCCCCTCCTCCAGCTTCCTCCTCAAGATTTTGCACTAGGATTTAACAGAAAGGAGCACCAAGCCATTAACGCTTCTGGGAAGAACATTTACCACTAGACCCATCCATCCATTCTTTGAATTCCAATACACAGCCATAGCATCCTCTCACTCACTCCTTCTGCAGATATCTGAGGAAATATGACATACTTCTTTCCACCAAATGAAACCACTGGCAAATTTTACCATCTACATTCCATCTCCATATTTTTGAAGACAGATAGCAAAAAAAGTAAACCTGTGCTAAATAATCTTGGTTCAGTAGGAATTTCAGTATGAATATATGATTTCAACATAATAGATATTTTAATTATTTTCTTCCCCAGGAAGAAGATCATACTGTAAGAAGTGTGATGTGGTCCACATTTTCAAAATACTGCCTAACTCACAAGGCTGCAACGTCTGTGGTTGAACACAGCCCCACAAGTGGAGGTGAAGTGCTACTCCCTGGGTACCAGACAACACAAGGCTGCAAATTTCTATCCAGAAAACCACAAAGATTCTTTGCAAATTTGCTTCTCAAATCTTAACAGCAGCAACTGTTTTTAATATCTGAAATTCCATATACATGCCCACACCCATGTGTGCAAACATCAGGAGGCAAACAACTTCTTTTTTTTAAATTTAATCCTATTAGAGACATTATCAAACTCCTTATCTGCATCAGAACATGAAAGACAGTATCTGTGGGTGAGCACTGCAGACCTTCACCCAATCAAGTGAAAAATGTGTTGAGTGTTAAATTTTCAAATTGATCTTGTATGACACTGTACAGTCAGGTGAAACAGAGAACAGCCTCCATTTTCATGGACTTCAGTAAATGTTCAAGATATTTGATGCTTTGCCTGAATTCAAAGACATACCAGTGTTAGCCACAGAGCTTTTGCATTAATGTCCCTGAAAACTTTTAAGAGAAAATTTTTTTACATTTAAAAATCAAATTTTAGTATTTTAGGTACTTCCTTCTGCTGGGAACAAAGGGAACAAGCAACATTTCGTGAGGCTCCATCTTACCCTCTCATCCATTGGCACCTTGGTGACTTCATCCTGGCTGTCCTCCGGCACTGGAACCCTAGCAACCGAGAGTCCGTTCAGTGCTGCCAACATCAAGGGCCTCTTCTGGGCCTCCAGGCCTGCCATCTTCTGCTTTTCTAGATTCTTTTGGCAAGAAAAGGCACGTTTTCATCTCTGTGTGATTATTTATAATGCCAGTAAAATGCTGGAATGTTTTTTTAATCTCCAAAATCTGCAACTCTCTGGCCAAGGAATGCAGATGATCACCATTAGCATCGTAAATTCAAATACAACCTCTATTCTTCCTGTTATTCCTCAAAGGCCTGCTCCTACATGAGCACAGAATTTTAATTTCAAAGAAGCAATCCCAGCATGTAATACAGTTTACATGCCATCAAAAGACACACAAATACAATCTCAAGCACTTTCCTGCAGACATTATTCTGAATGCAGGACACACAAAGCATCACCCTGTTATGTTAAAGTAGCACTACCAAAGCCAAGGTACCTGGGGCATCTTTTGAAAAGCAATAATTTCAATCTATAGCGACAAACACTAAAACACAGGCCATTGTTTCTCTTCTGTGATGGTAATGCTTCAAATGAGAAGTCTTCTGATGCACTCAGCTTTTATGGTGATTCAAACAGCACCCATGATATATTCTGCACTAAAAACTGAGCTCACACGTCCCAGAAACTGAAAGCAATAGCAGCCAGGGATGGAAATTACTTATCATATGTATGGATCATATTATGGTATGACATGGAGAACAAGAGCATGAATTTTAAATTCATCCTGCTGCCCCCTCCTTATGCCACTGGGAGTTGAAGCATCAAAAGAGACAGAGCATCTCCAGAAGTACCCAAATTAGGTATATTTTATTACATTTCCCTAACAGCTCTTTCTGCTGGATTTGGAGGGAGGGATAAGCAGAAGGGGTGCCTGGTTCTCAGCACACATATGGAAGCTGTGGTCACCAGATGGGCCAAGCTCAGCTCCTAAAACACACGACTGAACCCAAATGCCCTCAGACATATGTATACACCTTGATTTTTCAAAAACTTGTCAGCTTTTTCCTCACCACTGGGTTCCTCCAGAACATTAAGCAAAAAAGACCAAACATCCAAACACACTCTGGGTTCTTTTTATACTTTGATAAAGTAAGAAAATGCAAGTATTTTTCCTTTGTTTGGGAATTTTATTATTTTTTACTACTTCAAAGGTGAAAAAGAAGGAAATCTGTTAAACAGATGAAGGTCACCAAATTACCATTAACATAACACCTGATTCCTCTGACAAAAGGAAGGTCCACACATGTCAAGATTCCTGATCTAGGCTGAAACAACCTTTAAAGCTTAATGCTAGGTCTATCCCTTTACTTTCAAAAAAATAAATAAAGGACCTTTATCTGAATTACTATTGCAGAGGAAGAATATCCAAACATCTAAGATCTCTTCTCACCTTCATTTCCATCCTAAAATCCTGTAGGCTCCTGCTTTTCACTGATTTTTCTTTCCTCAGAAGATCAAAAGAGCATATGCATGCTTGTTGTTATGCTAAGGTCTACTCATTAATGAAGGATCACAATTTATAGTCAAATACCTATTTACACTCAAAGTTTAGGAGTTGTCAAGGACTAAACTCAGTCTCCATATTGCAATTTAGTAGCTCAGGTTTATTGCTAACAGTTACATCAGCACAACGATGCCCAACAGACAAGAATGACAACAGACATTTTTAGAAAATTTCTTTGAATATATTTAAATTTAGTGAGTTATTGATCTAGTACACTACAAACTCTTTTCTGCTTTGGACTATTTAGATGCTTTAATAATTTGTTTCAGGAATTGGGTTTTTTCAGACCTTAGTGCTAAAAACAAGAGCTGCAGCATACACTTGTGTTTCTGTGACTGCAGTTGCACTGCTCGGAGCACTACACCAGGTACATATGTAGGTCACTAAGTGATAAGTACCCCTCATATTTCTGTCATTATCTTTAAATACTACTCATTTTAAATTCTTTCCAAGTTTAACAGAACCTTACTCATACTTGAGTGCATTTTTAACAAAATAAACAACCCAGATGCTCAACCACATAGCCTCTACATCTGCTGCTTCTCTATTTAGATATCCAGTTCCTCAGTTGTTGGCAAAACCAACAATCCATATTCTATGGCTACCAGGGTTTTATTCAGATAACTATGTCACAAAAAGTGGGAGGAAGAGAATTAAAGATAATTTGACAAACATCCTGAGTTGCCATTATGTTATGTGATACTTCACCCAACACCCTTGGAAAGGAGGAATAAAACACCAGTGCCTCCCATCCATCTTGGCAAACACATTCCAGACTCATCCTGCCCTCAAATCCTAAAGGGAAGCAGGCATCAAGAGGGGCTTTGCCATCAGCCTCCTCATCCCCAGCTGCCTGCCCTGCCACCCACCTCCAGCAAGCACTGCTCCAGGGTGGTGGCATCCTCAGCTGGGTCTGACTCAGGTCTGGCCAGCAGCCAAAGAGCCACAGCTGAGGCAACAGACAAGCCCAAGAAGTGCAGGGGATCAGCCCCCTGAATGGCCCACAAAACCAAATTGTATGTGGCACTTAATATCACATTTCCCAATTTTAAGCAAATCCACAGCTTCCCACCCACGCGCTCCCTGCAGTTTACTGACCCAACAGTTTTCTGGTATGGAAGTTGACCTGTGAGATTACTTATTTCCAAGAAGCCACCACAACAGAGGAAGGCACTTACCCTCATCATGATCTCTCTCTCTATAATGCTGTCCTCGATAGAAAACATTTCAGACACAGGCCTTTCCTTGACTGGCTCTTTCTTGACCCGCTCCTTCACACTGGTGAGGTCAGGCTCCGAGATGGAGGGCCCCAGTGACGACCCATTTATGGCCACTTGGTCAGTCCGGGAGACACTGATGGCTTTGGAGGGCCCTGGCCTCATGGCCTTGGCCCTCGCTACAGCCACGGAGATGCTGACGTGGTCCTGCCTCAGTGCTCCATTGCTGACGCTTTTCCGAGGCCCAGGGTACTCGGGAGGAGGTTTATTTGGTATCCTAGCCAAGGCAGCCTGCAGCTGAGCACTGTACTCCATGTTCTCATGGAGAGCTGCTATCCGGGACACGGATTCTTGCGTCTCCTCCTCCTCTTCGCTCTCACTGCTGTGTATCAGCATTGTGGCGTCAGAAAACGTCTTTTTGTGGTGGTAATGAGGCACTTGCTGCACCTCGTGGCCCATCTGCGCGGCCTCCTCCGGCGGCAGCTGCTCCCGCAGCGTGTTGCGGCGCGGCAGGGGCGCGTTCAGCGTTTTCAGGGCCATGGCCTCGATGCCGCGCACCATGCTGCTGATGACCTCCAGGCTGTGGCGCTTGTTGACGGCCGCGTGGTGCTTGGCGGCCACCAGGGGCTCGCTGACCTCCTGCAGCGACTGGCGCACCACGGGCGAGCTGTCCTCCTGGAAGGTCTTCACCGAGAGCTGCACCTTGCGCGTCACCAGGTCAGGGCTGCTGCCGCTGACGTACCTGTGCCGGTGGCTGGCCAGGTCGGGCGTGCTGGTGGCCGGCCGTGGGCGCGGGTAGGGAGGCGGCGGCCTGAACAGGTAGTTCTTGAGCATGTGGGTGGTGTTGTAGCTCTGGCTGCTCTGCAGCTGCATGTTGGCCAGCTCTGGGGTGCTGACCGTGTGGGAGATGGCGCTGGCTGCGGCCTTGCTCTGAGCGGCGCTGTTGGGGTTCACTTGGTCAGACGGTGCCACAGGTTTGGTATAGCCGCCCCCCTGGGGCCCGTAGGCCACCGTGTAAGGGTGCCGCTCTCGGATCTCGGGCTGGCTGTAAACCAGGTCCTCCGGCTGGTTGTAAGCGTGTGTGTTTCCAATGTTGAGGTTCCTCAGAGACTGACTTTGGCTATCCATCTGGATCACCCCTCTCTTCATCTGCCTCATGACAGTTTCGTAATCGGGGGTTGGCCGGTAAGACGGGACGATGATTGCGCTGTGTCTGTGGCTGGGGATGTAGTCTGCTCTCATGATGTCACTTCCCGGGATGCTCAGATTTGAGGACATTGGAGATGCCTGGATGAAGTTCTGTGAGCGATTGAGGGAGTTCATGCTGTGGGCACTGCATACACTCCCATTGGGTCCATTACCATTCAAGTAGCTGAAGTCCATTGGACACCTATCCAAACTGGTCTGAGACCTACAGTAGAAAGTTTCTTCATTTCCATGGAAAATGCTATCTGTGTAGATAGAGAGAGAAATGTTGACAATTTTAACCTGTCTTGGGTTGCAATACAAGATGTGACCAGAAATGTGTATTCTATCACCATCTGTTGAAGCCGGGTGGGGCAGTGATCATTATCTCCGTGGAACATATTATCTGCTAATGGGCCATCTTTAAAACCAGGTGGGGTGATCATCTCTATCTTTTCCACAACCCATCCTCCCTCCAGGAAGATATCGTCTGCTGCAGGGCCATTGAGTCCCACTGTGTGACTGATAAAATTACATCATCCCATTGGGAGATGCCCCACCCAGGGGGAGGAGCCAAGCCTTTCCTACCCAGATAAAAACTGAGATTTTGAACACAAAAGCAGCCTTTTCCACTGGATTCCAGGGGAACGCCAGACCTTTCCACATCATCCTTGGACCTTCAGATGAAAACTGCACCCTTCTACAGGAGCACTGCTTCAGCTGAACCACATCTGCCACTGCAGGAGGATGCAGCCACCGTTTAATGGGACTGCTACTACCACCCTGACTGATGGGGTGTCAGGTTGTACTCTGACTCTGTCAGTGTTTGGGGTTTGTTCTTTGTAATACTGTATTTCTATTTTAATTTTCCTAGTAAAGAACTGTTATTCCTAATTCCCATATCTTTGCCTGAGAGCCCCTTAATTTCAAAATCATAATAATTTGGAGGGAGGGGGTTTACATTCTCCATTTCAAAGAGAAGCTCCTGTCTTTCTCAGCAGTCACCTGTCCTCCAAACCAGGACATAACCCAGAAGGACTTATTCACTGTTAACAAAACTACAAATGCAGTTGGTACCAGCCAGCCTGAGAGCACACGTGCAGGGAATGTTTAGTCTTGGGAGCATCCCTGAGCCATTGAAACAGAACTAAAGCAAAGCAACCAATGTAAACATTCCTAACACTTAGCAAAATACGGTAGTAGCTCAGATCCTTGTGGGAAACATGAAAGGGGAAAGAGAGGAAATGCTTTTGCCTGAGGTAGCAAGGAAGAATAAAGGGGCATCTCTTCCCTCGGCACCGTGAAAGGGCTCACTGCTGCTGACACGTTAAAACTCCAGTGCTCCAAGCATACGGTTAACCTGAAAAATTCTCTTCTCTCTTCTGTCTGAGATTCTGAGTAGCAGAGGACTGTGAAATTGGAAATCCTACTTTAGACCAATCACCAGTTTTAATGATCTGAAGTAAGACACATTTGGGTGATCAGAGCTTCGGGAAAAAAAAAAACCCAAAACCAACAAACTCCAAACAACAAACCATCCTGCAGATGCACTACAGAATGTTAAATACTTCAACAAAGCATATCTGAGAGGAAATCAAGACAGTAAAGATCATATCTTGGATCACAGCTTTACTGCAAGACTGTCCTTGTTGAAAATCTTGTAAGAAAAGAGTAATAGCTTCCCAAACTGTGAAATCAGCTAGTTCTTTGAAAATGTAGAAAAGTCTGTTGTAAAACTAAGGGAATTTTACAATTCTTTTAAAATTGAGGATGTCCTTCACAGCTTCACCTTCACAGTAGAACAGAAGTACCCACTAAGTCAAGTCTACTGTATGCAAGGAACTCTGCTAAATGGCTCCTCTCAAAACTTACCAAATTCTATCTTAAAAATAGTCAGACCCCACAACCCAAAACACTAACAGGTGTGACTGAGAGTTCCTCTGCTGGTGAGAGCACTTCAACTGTGCCTCTCATGAACTGCAAAGAACAGCAGCCTAACAGACCTGGCTACGTGTATTCCAAAAGGTGGGGTGATTAAGGGTGTGAGACTCAAGCTGTTTAGGGGATGGGCTCCATTCCCAGACTTGATCAAAGTAACCTGGCACAACCCCTTCAAGAATTTATTTGTCAAACATGGGCGTAAAAATAAGTTAACCCTCCTTGTGTCTGTAGGGCTAACAATGCAGGCAGATGGTGGTGAAAAATCTGCAGAAAAGGTTGTCTAACAGATACAGTTTCATGGACAGAACATTATGATTTCTCCCACAGTAAAAGCTTTTTGCTGTCTCCTTTTCCCTCACTCAGTTTCTCTCCCTGGCCCCAGCTGGCACTGCTTTTGAGTACAGCCATCATACTCCCTTTAGAAATTATTTTTTCCAGCTCACTGAACTGGAATACCAAGTTTAAGGTCCATATAATCATACGCAGATATTTTAGGGAAATTTGAAAACTGAAATTGGACTTGAAACAGAAGACTTACTGCAACATTAACTATAAAACTGCTAGTTCTCCTGCAGCAGCAGCTCTCATTTGACCATGATGGCATTATAAATCTAGGCATAAGGCTTAGGAGCTTCTTTGTATGCACATAAAATTGAAGTACATTAAAGGGAAAATACATGCTCTAAGTACCTTGTGAATTATGTGTTTCAGTGTAGTGTTCTCCACACTGGACATGCATAGGAGGCAGTATAAAAGGATGTTGTCTTGGCTGAAATAAAAGCACAAGGAAATAAAAAAGCATTAGAACTTCATTTGCTACAATTTTTGCAACTGAAACAGGAAAAATGGTTCTGTGCCCTTTCCACTGAATACTGCTCTTTCTTACCCAGCCAAAAACACGTCTTGGCAGTTCCTTATAGAACAGAGAATAACTTTTTGTAAATTGCCTGCTAAATTTTCATACAGAGTCCAAAACTGACCAGTTAAGACTCCTTTAAGCTCAACCACTCCAGAAAACTACATCCACAATTTCAGCTCTTTTAAAATTCTTCACATTTTTATTAAAAGTGCTTGCCCTTGAAGAATTAAACCCAAACAAAACAGACACCTAATCAGGACAAAAGCAGACATGGAACAAATTCAAGGACTTAGGAAACTGTTATACAAGCAATAGGACCACATATGGACTTAAAAGAACTCTGTAAATTACATGAACATTGAATTCCTTAGATAATGAATTTGAGTTTACTCCAATAATTTGCACTGAAAGAATTTTTTTAACTGCAAATCTCAGAGGGGGAAAGTCAACATTAGATCAGCAGGATAATTTACAGAAAATAAATCAGAGTTGATGCCATATTCCCCAGCTTTGTCCCTTAGTAAACTGTATTTTGCAATTCTACTTAGCCACCTGCACTGCAATGTCCTGTCTGGTGTCACTGAGCAAAGTTTATGAAAACATATTTCAGTATATGAAGTAAGCAGAAAGACAAGGAAGACACTCCTGTCTCATGACTGTGTCTTCCTTAGCAGCAGAATAAGGGCTTTTCATCCAGGCTGATTCACTTTGTTCAAACTATTAAGGAATATTGTGGATGCCCAAGGCAAAAAACCCCACATAATCTGCCTTTGTGTGCACATGCACCAAATGAGCACCATGCAAGCTTGCTAGCAAAGAGGGGTGGGGAAGGGGTAAGATTTACATTTTCTATGTAAATGGTGAGAAGGAATGAGAATCAAAGATACTGAGCTCAGTATGAATTCTTGCATAACAAAATAGCTGTGTTAAGCCAGAGCTGGGAAACAAGAAGTAGTATTTTTGCTAGAAGAATCCCTTCCAAAGGTATAAAACTCTAGTCTCATTGAACAACCTGGGCCAAGGAGACTGCTGGTGACAATTTTAGGAGAGGAGATGAGGCTGAAACTAACCAAGATGCTGGAAAGCCTAACAAATGGAAGGCAGAGGAAAAGTGCAAGGAAAGAGAAGTGACTTCTACTTGGAAGACAGTGGAGCAGACATATTTTCTTTGTGATAGATGTTATGAAAGGTATCTGCAAGAAATTGGGAATTTTTATTTCTAAGGCCCATCTGCCTCCTTTGAAAAAAAGAGAACCCTGTGGTCTGAAGAACAACAATATCCAAACTAACGATGACTTGGATTCTTTTTTTTTTTTTAATCACGTAATTAAACATACCATTATATTAAGATCTCCTACACTGAGGGGGTTTTTCTGGAAAACCAACATTGCTGGGTGGTCTGACAGGAAAAAGAGACAGCAGAAACCATGCCAAAACCATATAAAGGGTCTTGATCTGAAAGTAAAGAACATGATCCCTAGTGAAGTGGCAGAGCCTCACCCCAAAGATTCCACTTCACTTCCCATTTCTACCTACTGATTTATTGCTACACAAGACAAATGAATAGGTAGGTGTATGAAGGTATGTGCAGTTCAGACAACAGTCAGGAGGGCTTTTTTTTTCCTCTCAAAGAGAACTGTTCCAACAAGTTAACAGAACAATTATGAAAAAGGCAGCTGAAAGTTCACCCTGAGCAGTCAGCAGCCCAGTGCACTTTTCAGTTGATGAGCCCACATTCCTCCTCTTGATCTTCCTGAGACTTTGGGGATTTAAAGCTTGTTGCATGCTTATGTTTTAAACAAAGTGGCAGCAGGATTTGTTTTTCTTTTGAAAGAGCAGATTTCCGTTTTTCATATATAATTTAGAAAACAGTTCACTTTCCCCCCTCGTGATATAACAGAGGTCATAACATAAAATGCAAAGCCCAGTTCACTTTTCCACCTTCAGTTTTTCATAGTCATTTCTAGGCACCTAACTCATAGATACCAAAAATACTGTAAATATGCCACAGAGAATGCAATATACAGCCTGTGTATTACATCATGACACCTAGAAACACCTTAACAATGGAAGGACAAAGAAATCTAGAGACAGCTACAGCAGCTTTCCTGCCAGTGACAGGGAAACAGAGAGTGCAACTCTTAGATCCAATGGACTGTATACATACACAGCAAAACAACCTGTGTTGAAATCTGCAAGGATAAAGCTATCCTCAAATCAGTACCTGCTTAAGCTCAATTTTGTAAAATTTTCACAAGCTGTAACCATGCTGTGGGGAAATGTCAAGAGAACACTTGCCCACATTGGCTTTCTGCCATGCAGCAACAGTGTAATGGACTTTTCACTCTGAAAAGGTCTACAAAGTAGGTATAATCTATACCACATGTGAAAACTGGCAACCTGCATAGAGATAATATTGCCTCTGTCTAAGGAACCAACAGTGCTACTGTTACAGAAATTCAGAACCTTTTAAATAAGATTTAAAAATATTGACATACTAGATGTTAAAATTTAATTTAAAAATAATTTCTTTAGAATGGATGGGAGAAATAAAAGACTCACATATGATTTTTTTTGGCAATATTTCCAGAAAAAATTAACCAGTTTTGTCAGATTGATAGCATTTCTGGGGATTAGTGAAATGAAAATAAAAGCAACTTAAGAAAAACGCTGTATCACAATCCTGACTGATTCTAATAGTTTAACTTAAATTTCACTTCACACATCAAATGGGGTCTTGACCCAAGAAGCTGGTAAACTGTAAGTAGTCTTTATACAAAAACATGAGGTTTGAAGAAACGTGAAATGTAACATTATGTAATGACTAGATTTGATCCATAGAGCACAAGACACTTCAAATTCTTTATAGAGGATTATTTTCTCTACATATTGAAAAAACCTCAATTCAGCAGAAAAGATGCTCAGTTTCTGCAGGGCAAATAAAAATATAATGCCTTGAAGAGTGTAATTTTTACTACTCAGTGGTGATATTATCCAGTTAATCAATCTGGGCAGTCACACCCTTGAAACTCATTCCAATCATATTGCCAACAAGAAATGAGTTAATGGGCTGATTTGAAATTTAGAAAGCAATTCATCTTACACAATGCCTCATCCCATCAGAAATGGTATAGATATTCTTAAGACCTCACAGGGGCACGTACCAAAGATGACCTACTCCAGGTTGGCCGTCGTCGGATAGGGGGAGGAGAATTTGATTGTCTGTGGAGGAAAAAGAAAAATTACAGAAACCACAATATCTCAATTCTCAGTCAAGAATGAATGGGATAAACAAGACATGAAGAATCTGTTCATATTGCTCATTACTGAGAGTTTCAGATACATGAATAAATGAAAATAATTCAGGTTCTCCTTTAAATACAGGAAATGCTCCCATTCCAAACTATACATGCCTTCTGTTCATTATCCTATTTGGCTCACTTGGAAACAAGAAAGAAAAATTCTGGTTCAAAACTAATTAAACAAGTCTCTTAACTAAAAAAATTGAACATGGCACACAGGTACAATCTCAGGTGACTTAATGTGAACATTAAAACAAGGACAATTATATGAAATTGATAGCAATCACTCCAAAGCAATGCACACAGGTCAGGAAGAAAAGGAAAAAAACAACCAACTGGTTAGACAATACTAGCAGAGCCACATACAGTGTTAGAGTAGCCAGGTGCAGTGGAAGGAGCAAGGAGTGTAGGAGGAACAAAAATACGAGGAAGGGAAAGAAACAAGTTGAAGGAGGTAGAAATATAGTGCTTACGTGAAGAGAGGAAAGGTGGAATTTGTCCTCTTACAGTTTCTGATCTGGTGAATGATGTTATGTGCGATTAGAGGAAAGGCACACAGGAAAACAAACATCTATCATTTTAACACAGAGGGCAGGAAAATTATTTGGCTAGAAAACACACACTGGCATCAATATTTGTAGCTCTAGCACACAAGCTTATACCACGTGAGACTGTGGTAAGGAGAGCAGCTCTAATGACAAAAATACATTGAAATTTGTTATTTCACTCTCTGATTTAGTGACATTCCCTGCCTTTATTAGTCCAAATATTTGCAAGCTGGCTATGAAACTGCTACATACAACACATTCTTAGGACCCACATACTCATGGTTTAGTGTTTAGGAAGAAACATGATCAAAAGCTATGGCTTCTGCAGTCTGGATTATGACAGGTAACAGAAAGTTCTCTCTGTTGATGCCAACACAGCTTCAAAGGGGAAACATCCCAAGGTGACAGACTATGCTATTTTGTGTTCTTTCTTGACTGTCACAGGGGAAACAATCAGGAGCTCCCTCTGAATTCAATCTCTCTGGAACCATTAAAATTGAGTTGAGTATTGGACTGCTGACATCCATTATATGCTGCTAAGAAATGTCTTTTCTGGTCTTCCACTCACCTCCCATGAACTGTAAAATCCAACCAAATCTCTTTTCTATAAGTGAAAAGATCACTCTGAGCAGTTCACCTCACTGGACTCTCCTACGCTCTAACTCACCATATGTTAATATAATGTGTGCACACGTGAAAGACCTTCCAATCTTCCCCTCATCATTTTGGCTTTATTTTCCAACAGATGGCATTACCCAGATGAACAGATGGGATGTCCAGCTCTAAACAGTGTTGTTGATAGAGATGAGACTTCTTCATGGTAAGTTTTGCAAGAACTTAATGTTCTCTGCTATACACACCCAGCACACCACAAAAATTTCTAAAAACTCTAACCTTTTGAAAGTCAAACTTATCTCAATGTGAAAATGTGTGCTGGTGTAAATGAGACATTTCAGCTAAGAAAACAGACTTTTGAACTAAAGCTAAAGCCTAAAGAATTCATCCTTCAGTTAGAAGGAATCCACCTGTGTGAGAGGACTAGCTCAAGGCCAGTTTCTAAGAAAGTGCTCAAACCACAGCCTAAAGGAGACTTCAGGTTTAGATTTACAATCTCTGCTGTGTTGTGGCAGTACAGCTATGCAGATTAATGCACCCAGGTGTCCTCCCTCGTTCAGCATGCATAAAAGGCAGATAAATTATCCTGCCCAAACTAGAAGATGACAACCTGCACTTTCCAGTGCCCTTAGCTGCTGGATGGGCAGTCCATCAGCTGCTACAGCTCATATTTTGACATGATAACCTATGTCACCTTTCACTCCAGTTTGGACTAATACTCTGGGCTATCAACAGCAGACACCAAGGCCTTTGATTCAAAACTCCCTGCAGGATTTGGCTGCTTGGGGAGCATCAAAGCTCACAAGGCTCAGAATGAAACTTCCTTCTCAACTGTCTGTTCTTGCTGTTGGTTAAAAGAAAACAGAAAAAAGAAAAAAAAAAAGGAGGAAAGGGGAAAAGAATAACTGACATATGTGACTAGGAAAAAAAAAACCTAAACTAAAACCCCAAAACCCAAACAAAACCAGACATGCAAAAACTCAGAACAATACCAAACCAAGGTGTCAGAAAACAACTGTGAAGCAAGGGTACTCACTCTGTGCAGATTTTGTTCTGTTTGTAAAACTTGTGCCTTGATGCAAACAGACGTGAAATATATTTGGCATTTTCAAGGTCATCCTTTAAAAATGAGAAAAAAATAGGAAAAAAAATCATTTATTCTTGTTATTCTTACCAAGACGTGACAAAAGTTTCTTAAAAACCCAGTTGCAGAAATGTTTGGTAAGGTCTACCATGTACAGAATTTGGCTCCTAAGAACACATCTAGTGGCCTCAAGAGCATTCAAGGCATAGGATTACTGAAACCCAGTGGTGTGCATTTACACACTGCCACTTCACTGCTAAG
Organism: Muscicapa striata striata; assembly: GCA_030060385.1. Taxonomy (NCBI): domain Eukaryota; kingdom Metazoa; phylum Chordata; class Aves; order Passeriformes; family Muscicapidae; genus Muscicapa; species Muscicapa striata. Next base: position 2,630,109 of record JAREIS010000027.1, on the reverse strand, counting down.
GCACAGTAGGGGGGACCACAACAACCAAATGCCTCAGGCTTGCTGGTCCAGTTCCTACACCGGCCTTGGTTCAGGGAGATGTTGAGTGATTTTAAACAGCACAGAAGAGCACCATGGCCCTCTGAGTTCCACTATGTGCACACAGGTAGCTCATGCCCAGATTCTACTTATGCTGCTGTATTTATGCCATTCAAAAAGCACTTTTTGCAGACTTCTCAGCATAGGATATTTCAGCACAGTTGGAAGAAAATACAGAAATTAGTACCTAAATAAATTTAATTTCATTTTCTGCATAAAGTGCAAGATGAACTGTGAGGGGGGTGGTGTTATGCAAGTGAGCCTCTTTAAGAGAGTGGAATTTAAAGTTTTATTTTTACATAAGTAGCTTTCATGATGACACTGATCAGATCTTTTTCTTACTGTGTGAAAGAGTACATTCTCTTCTTTGTTGATCAACTCTAGAACAATTGAAGACTTGTTATGAGCAATATTCCCAATGTCATTCCACCTGCAGAGTAAAAAAATGCATTGGAGTTTGCCAACACATACATTCGAACACTTCACAAACACAGTAAGAATCCCTTAGTCAACACCAGTCTCATTTTATGGGAAATGTTTTCAGTAACTTCTTGGTGAAGAAACCTAGTCAGGAAAATAAGGAAATCATGTTCTGATTAAAAGTGAAAAAAAGCTCAAAACCCAAAGCAGGAGACTTAAAAGCTCTCTTTAAAAGCACAAATTTGAAGACTCACAATAGAAGACACACTGAAAACACATTAATGATAACCATTTTACTGAACTTTGGCACTTTGGAAATCGATTGATTTTAGCCACATGTAATAGAATTATTTTGTTTTAAGTGCCATTCCTCCCCAAATGCTGTTTCCACCTTTCATTCAGTGCCAACTCTTGCTAAAGAAGGTTAAGTTGACAACATGGCTATGTAGGCTATGCATACCATGGTAATACTCTGGCTTTATGCTTGCAATCTCCATTTTTTTTTTTTCCCCAAGTAATTGTCAGGTTGCCCAAGATCTGAGTTATAATCTTCTTACAAATAGCTGACAGACATTTGCGTACATTGCATGCAATCCACGGGGATGGAAAGGACTTGTTTGTTCTGTTTGCAGCATGCATTCCTCTTCATGTCATGGCAGGATGCTTGCAGTGCATATTTCCAAAGAGTAAGAATCCCAGCACCAACTCTCATTTATACATGTAAAGAAACTTCTTGCTTTTGTCACCTGGCCCAATTAAAAGATTATCTAATTCCTACTCAAAATTACATATGCAAAACATCAGCTATGGGGAAAAGGGAGCACTAACATTTTTCAAGCTGACTAATGAACGCTCTTTTAAGGCAACTCTGCCCCCAAAATTCCAGTTGAAGTCTGATATAAGCCTTAGCTACTGACTGAAAAATCAGTGCACCTCAAAAAACATAACTTTTAGGCTGCACAAAATTCCTACTCTAATCACAGGGATTAGTAAAAATCCACTTCAAATAAACAGCAACAGTAATAAAAATACCTGCTAGAAGAACAGCAAAGAAGAGTGAAACCATCCTCCCTGGAATCATGGACATTTCTAGCAACATTTTCATACAGAACAAACTCACAAAAAAAAGTTAATGGATAAGTCATTCTTATTAACCAAAATAAACTGCACAAGAAACAACAGAGTGACAAAGTCATGCTTTTCAAAAATCACAGAATGAGAAAGTTCAACATTTTTTTAGTGGGGCATCTAAATGTGGCAACCAGATTTTCAGAAGTGTTGAGCTCTTAGGCTGCCAGCTGTGAGGTTTAACAGATTTGCATCCAGAAGCATCAAAGAAGAAGGCATAAAGACAAGAGAAGGAAAGGGATCAAAGCCTTGTAAACTAGAACAAGATACATGACAGGCTACTACAACTTTCTTGCCATCCAGCCTATTCAGAGACATCAGAAATTATTCTTTATCTAATCTCTTTGGGCCAATAGACCAATCCTGAAAACAGCAAGGTTACTACTCCTCCTCAGTTAGAGGATTGGCACATATGCAAGTAAGGAAAAAATCCCACACACAGAGCTCTGGAACGAAACACACTTTAAATACAAAAGACCCTCATTTTTACCTATAAATCACAGTTGTCCTTCCAATTCTGTTTTTTATGAAGATGCCCATGAAGAAAATACCGAGGTGTATGTCATTTCCATGGTTATCCTGCAGAAAAAGGATAATAAATTTAATTTAATAAAGCAACTGGTCAAAACTTGTTTATAGGAATGCATGCTGAAGTACCAAATAGAAGCCCTTCAGTGTGGATGCAGGACTAACCTATATTTTGCTGCTTGACTGGACTCTGATTTTCGTTATTTCAGAGCAGCTAGCACTTAAGTGGATTCATTGTGTTGATTAATGAGAACAGAAGAAGGCTAAATGAGCTCAAAGTTCTCCTCTCTCAAACACCACGCAGACCACAAATTGGCATTTATTGTATAATAATACCCCACATCCCCTATCTTTATGATTACAGTTACCTAGAGCCTGTAGGAATACCAAAAGCAATAGCTGTCTTTCACAGCCATGGTATTTCTCCAGACATCTGTTAAAACATGTAGAGATTTCAGAACACCACACCTGGAGATGGAATCCCTCTCAAAAGCTCTACCTTTCACACTTCCTCCTTTAAGTACTCCATGTAGAAGTTCACAGCATGTCACCCCAAAAAGTACTTCCACCTCTATGCAGATACATCTTCCATTGATTTTCAATTCTTGGGTTAAATATTCAACTGCACCACATGCTCCTGATCCATTTTGCAATCAATTTTCTTAAAAAACTTTTTCTCTTTTTTTTGGCTACAAAAGCTTAATACTGTTGACAAAGAGGTTTTTCTACATTTATCAGCAAGCAAGAACAGTTCCCCTCAGCTGCATATACAGTAATTGATTCACCTTTAAAGTGGTAAATAGAAATCATGCTAACACCATGAGTGTGGTTAGAAAGCATGGCTAGAAGACAGGATATGAGAGAAGTTAATGTGCTATGCCTGCTCACACTGCAGAAACCATCAGGTGCCCCTGCATTTTAATAGCCCAGATCAGAGCTACTCTCCTGGCCTTGCTATGCTTCATCCTCAGAAGGCAACGATGGAGTCTCTGCACTTGTTTAGCTACAGAGTGCTTGGCCTTTTGCAAAAAACCATGGCTGGTAATTCATCCACAAGCTGAGTGTCACCAGTTTAGTCTGGTTAGAGGACAATGCATTCTTCTGCCTTGTGCCAGAGGGAGTTTTACAAGGCAAAAAAAAAAAAAAAAAAAAAAAAGGGAATGTGTGGGGGAAAATGTATGTATTTGTATACATACAAGTACATATATCTACTTATGTGTGTGTATACACACAAATACCCACATGGAAAAAATGACACATATTTCTAATAACATTTTCTACCAGGAGAAGATAAACCTTTCATTTTCCCCTTTGAATGCAGCTCTGTTTTTCTCCCTGGCCAGCATGCTGGTCCTCGATGCAAGGCTAACACCTTCCTGCCATTTTGCAGAGCACCCAGTCCACTGTTCATACTTACCTTACTGACACATGCAATAATATCTAGTGACACTCCCAACACAGAAATTTTTTGCAGTAGTGTGCAGCATTATTCCAAATGAATTTGAGGAAAGCTTTCATTTCATTCATTGGCAACAAACATTCCAATTATTTTTTTTTATGGGTTGAAAGTTTTTTGCCATTCAGCTCCTCCCCTCCAGGCCAATTCTGAGATTGGCACCAATTTTGACATCAGCAGGAAGCTTGTTTTGTTTGGTGTGCATCTGTATTTGTTTTTCAATTCCAAGTTATCTTTAACTAGCAGGAAAACCACTTACAATCCACCACTTAGGGTGGCTGGGTAGGTTAGCAAAAAGGAATGGGTCATGTTGAGAACAGAACAGCAGTTTTCAGTTTCTCAGCACAACTTTATCATGGCAGCATTCACTCCACCAGGCCACACATCCAGACAATCCATGGCATAATGGGACTTCCAGTGAAGGGAAAGTGACTGCAACTGCAAACTAATCCCTGAAAATCCTCCTTTTTAAGAATGTGTGGAGGACCTGTGTGAACGTAGAGGAAACTACAGAAAACTGAAGTTAATTCTTGGTAAGTAGCAATTTAGAAAGACATGAAAAGATCCCATTTTCTTATCCTGTCACAGGATAAGCAGAACTGAGATTCATTTGCCCTGGCTACTCTCCCATATACAGCACATGAAAGAAAAGGAAGGAGCATCTCTTACTCCTGACAGAGCACACCCTAGAACATAGCAACCTCTTCTGTAACAAGGATTTTCATGGAAGAGAAGTAGCACTATAGGCCTAAGTAACCCTCATGTTGCAATGTCCATTCCAACTACCAGCAGTCATTTCACCCTCTAGAGCAGTTAAACAAGTCTTGTCTCTTTTGGACAAACATGACTTGCACGCAGACCAAAGGCTGCTGCAGGGTTCTGCAGCGTTTGATTCAGAGGATCCTTTATAATACACACTAACATACCTTCACAGGGAAAGTTTCCTGTCCAAACCCATCCAGACGTTCCACTTCATTGATGTACATTAGCTCAGCCTCTGCTGCTGTAATGCCACTGCAATTAGATTAACAAAAGGCAGCCAATAGTTCAATATTACACACACAAATACTGGCAAAAAATATGTGAGTTTCACAAACCACTTGAGAAAACACTTTGGAAACACTGCCTAGAAATGCAGAACACAAAGCTAACTTTCAACATCAGGATCATTATCAGCAAGGGGGGAAAATTTACTAAATGTCACTAAGCTGAGGTACAAAGCCCAGTTCAAATGACAGGAGGAACAAACAGAACTGATCACATTACTCAGCTTCTTCCACACACATCAAATCTTTTCCAGGCTTTAATAAACCATCAGGTTGTGGATAGTTTTGGATGGACAACTTGAACCATAGGGGTGCTAATCTGCCTGAATATTATACCAGGCCACTGGAGCTTCTTGAAATGACTTAAAAGGAAAGACCTACATTTTCAAGTTGGCAGTTCAAAAACACGGGCACTAAATCCAAAAGTTGAACAGATTCTCTTTCATAAGAGAGAACAAACCAGCAGAAAACTTTTACACACGTGTCTACACATGCTCCTGTCACAGCTCAGGAATTCAAACAGATTTCAATTCTCAAAAGCAGGTCAGAATAGATTGCAGGTTGCTCCAAAAAGGCCACTATTAATTTTTCTCCTTTTTGCTCCTACTTACCACAGCTTACAAACAGAAATATAGGAACCAGACAAATACCTGGGAAAAGGGAGGTGGAATACGATCTACCTGCTGAAGTGAGGGGAAGTATTTGCTCTTTGTGTTGCAGAAATAGCACTATAGAGCACAGCAGGTGGGAAATCTTTCCTTTCAAGTCTGTGAGTTAACCAAGATCACACAAGCAGCCCATGGCAGGGGGAGAACAGAACCAGGCCTGTTCATGGCTGGCTTGGAAGTTATTCCTTTGGTTGCATCAAAGGCCCAGGCTTGCATTGAAACTCAAAACTGAGCATGGCCTTAGACTCAGAGACAGGTATTTGTCCTTTTACAACCACTTTCTCTCATGTAATGGGGAATGCAGCATCCTTCACATAATATTCCTATTGCATATGACATGTGGGCACTGCCATTTTTCCCATAACAGCACTCTGGAGGTTTGAGCACTTCCACCACTGAAACACCTGGACAACATGAAAGACCCCTGCTCACAAAGAAGTTTTTTTTACCAAAGCACTAACGCACACACTCCTAGCTCATTAACTAGTAACACTATACTGTGTCTTCTCCTTGAGACTTCAAACCCAATTCCTGTTATTTTCATTTCCATTACACTGAGAGCATTTGTATCCCCTCCTCTTGGAAGAGGCCCTTGGATTGCCACCAATCAAGTCAAGGGTCTTTCACCATCAGCATTTATGAAATGAAATCAGAAAGAGAAAGGAATCTACTGCATAGCACAAGTAGTGTTGCAAATGCTCATTAAACCTAAAGGTGTAAATGCTCGTTTATTTGGGATTAAGTTCCTCAGCCATTTTGTGTTTACAAGAGGCAGATAATCTTCTGTGATGGACTAATTAAAAATCCAGTGGCACAAAGCATAATACTAACATGAAGATAAGCTGGTTAAACACTGCCAGGAATGCATGGGAAGGCAGGGAAGTGCTGGAACGATGATAAAAAAAAATTTAAAAAAATAGCACAAACTTTATCATATCAAGGTCACCTGTGAGCTCGGTGTTCCTGAGCAACCTTTTGAGTCAGCTCCTCTAGGACAGCTTCATCCTGGGTCCAATCCTGTAAGAACATGAAGTAGCACCAAAAACTAGTCAGCCAAAGAGAGAGAGGTCAAAATGGCAGACAGAAATTATGACAGCAGATGTTTCAAGATTTCTAGTTACAGAGAGAACCTATCACGGACTGCATTGAAAATTCAAGGCATGGAATGCTGAAAATACGTGAGAAGAACACAAAACTCCAATTTTTTTATGCCTTTTTTACCCTTTGAGAGGGTAAAGAGATACTGTTAAAAATAGGAGTAAGGTCCTTATTATTCCAAAGCAGAGAACAGAATATAGAGCACAGATAAAGGATTTTTTCCTGGATAAATACTGAACAAGTCCTTCAAATATTTGGAAATCTACAAAACAATATGTACCTTTTAAAAACAGTCCAAAATAATACACAGACCATGGAAAATGAATTTATGAGTACTTTTTGTCCTGCAACATACAGGTGCTCCCTTCCTCATGTTAAAGGGATTGAAAGTTTTGCTACTTCTTCAAATATGCATTACAACCTACTTTATGCTTGCAATACATTTCTGAGCAGAAATTTTTACACCTTCCAAATTTAATAATGTGCGGTAGAAACAATTCTGAAATAATTGGGAGCAAGTTAATAAAGGAAGTCTACTCATAAATTCAAGGCCAAAAAAAGGAAGCTGAAAAAACTTTCTTGCAAAACCTCAAAGTTCTTACTTTTATTTAAGAGAGCCTTAAGGCTGAATGCAATGTACTTAAATACACTGCTTCTTGCTCAATGGGGCCCTCCCCTCTGATATTTGCTTCTGCCACAAAAAAATGTGAAAGTGGTAGCGTGCTAATGAAAAATGGCATGGTACATGCCTATGCACAGCCACACACCTGTGGGGTGTACTGTGTACATAACTTTGTTCTTTTCACTGCTGAAGAAATGCCATTTGACACACATTGTAGCCTCACAAGATCAAACAGCACGAAGGCAGCTGCCCCTCCCTCATCCACAAGCTCACTTCACTAATGAATTTATAGCAATGTCCTCAGTGGAGGCATTTTCTATGCCCCAAATTCACTCAAATCCTCCAACTTGCTTAGGGACTCGTTTGTATCTGCAGCACTTAGCTGCTGTTACTGAACTTGCAGTGAAATATTTACTGTTGGGTTGTCTATCCTCTATCCTCCCCAGAAGAGCAAAGAGAAATAGCTGAAGAAATTGATTTAATAGTTGAAGAAGTTGATTTAAGAGTAGACTATTGAAGGTGTAGGAAGCAGACACTCTGCTGATCTTCTCAAATTTAGCAGTAGTTGCATGGATGAAAGGCAAGATACCACAAAGCAATGATAAACATGCACAACAGAAGAGAGCTGACCACACCACCATGGAGGCAGCTGACACAAAAACACAGCTCCTAAGAGATGGGCCCAAAGAGTAAATTGCTGAACCACAGCAAAATTAACCACCTGAAAGCTCTTCTAGAGACCTAAAACCTCCCCTATGTTTTTCTGAGTAGAAAAATAGTGCCAGTATAACCCTGGCAGTGCTCAAGGCCAGGTTGGATGGGGATTGAGCAACCTGGGAAGTCTAGTGGGAAGTGTTCCTCCTCATGGCAGAGGGCTTGAAACTAGATGATCCTTGATGTCCCTTCCAACCCAAATCACTCTGTGATTCACTTTGTATTGAAGGAACTTTGCAGAAGTTCATTTACAAAGTGACACCCTGACAAAATCACTTTTCTCCATATATATGTATTTTCAGCTATCTTCTTTCCCATTTAGACTATCATACATGACTTTATAAGCCATTAACTCCACACAAGATCATCAATTACTTATCAGTAGACAAGATGGCTAACCAAAGAAATTCTGCTCCACAGAGCAGATAACAGAAGTTCATTAATGAAAGGTTAACACTGAAGCCACATTTTACATGCATATTCTACATAAAGTCTATTCAGATCTCTGTACATTCCCCTGTTCCTTCTGATTTTTTTCAGATTGTACTGAGCTATCTAGTGGTTCAAAAATCACACATTCACTTCAAGACCCCACGCAGATGTCACCTTTTTGGACTTAAGATGAACTGTCCACTGCAGTTCCTGTACAAAGAGCATGGGTAAGTGGGATGAAATGCTTCTCAAGCCATAAAATTACAGTGAGATGAATCATTCTCCCTCTACCACTCCACTAATTGCAGAGGGAAACCAGATGCCTGAACTTCCAGGCAGCTACACTCAGGGCATGGGAACCCCACCCTGCTTCCAAATATTTTTTCCAGTTAGAAAGAATTCCATGATCTTTTATATTTATGAAGCTTACACCAAATACTCACGCTGAAAGACTTGTTCATCTAAGACAAAGCCAGCCTTAGCTTCAACATTTGTTTTGGTTTTTTCCTTCTCTAATTCATTCTCCCAGAGAATCTCAGTGTCACAGACTGCAAATGCTTGGCATTTGTCACCAAATTTCCTTAGATCATTAGTGATCTAAGCTCCTTCCCTGAGCATTCAAGTTACTTGCTAGTTTCCAAATGTACACCAAATTTACAGCAAATGTTCCCTGGAGAACATTTTGGGAAGACCTGATTCAGGTTCCACTTCAGTGCAATGGTCAGCTGATGTAAATCCACACTCTCCTCAGGAGTGGCTGCACGGTTTGTCCTGGGACACAACATTTACTGCAGCAGCAGCTCTTATACCCCCTTGATTTGCCATTTGCTAACACCACAGTACTGCTAATATACCTTTTAAAACAACTGCATATCCTTTTTTGATTCAAAGATGCCTGTCTCTTTTGTGAGCACCTATTCCTAGTGGAGGCTCAGCAGGAACTGAAAATGGGCTGACATAACACAGCACAGAAGCATTCAGCTGCAATCAAGTTTTGGGGAGCAAATTTTGCTTCCACTAGTCCAGCGCTGGTGCTTTTATTCTGTTATCAACAAAGCCATCTCTGAGTCATGGAGAAATTATTCACAAAAGACCACAAAAGAGAGGGATAAGGAACTCACCATAGGAAACAAGACATATTCTCTGAGGAAGTCATGAGATTCAAACTGATTATAGTCTCCAAAATCCGCTGGAAAAAACCAACACAATTACTCATTTTGGCACTTTCCACACATGTTAAGACCACACTCAACCTTAGCACAGATGCTTAATTTCAAGTGGGAGAGTTCTCTCTGAAGCCACAGCCCAGCACAAAGACTTTTGCTTGTACTTTAGCTTTTAACATGGAGGTCTGAAAATAATAGTGTTATTATCAAAGATCAAATAACAGCCAAGAAGTAATTTCTTTCTTTTGATCCCTAATATAATGACCATTTGCAATGCTTAACCATCAGGAGTGCAAGAGTTTGTTTTTCTGTAGCCTTCTTGAACTCATACCCCATTAAAAAATGCTGGGATTGCTCAGCCTCTTTAAAAATAGTGCACACTTTTGCTTCTCCACCATTTCCAGCCCTGACCAGGCAAAAACAAAGAAAATTTAACCTAAGTCTGCTCCAATTCTACACAGTTGACCAAAAGATTAATTTTACAGCCTATAAACGTTAAAATCCAGTAGGCAATTTTATTAAAAATTGTCAATAATCAGCATGGGGGAAGGTTTATCCTTCTGCAGCCAACCTATCAGTGCAGGCACTGTGCTGGTTTAACTGACTGGCCCACACCTCTCTACTCACTTTTCTGCTTCTTCTACAGCTCTCCAAAAGATACTCATCTCCATGCTCACATTCACTCATATGCCAGGCTGAGGATTCTTGTCTAAATGTCCTTGAGACTGTGGAGTTTTGGAAATGCTTCCTAAAGGCTAAACTACATTAAAAAACCCCAAACAATGCCTATATTTATCTATCTGTTAAATATACAACAGCTTATATCAAAAGAGTATCTTGCCAGGAGGTTTTTATTTTATATTAATTGAACAGGATCAAACGCCATCTACAAGATTCTCATATTATAGCAGCTGGAAATCCCCACCATAAATCATTTTATCTAAACATGCTTTCAAAGCTTCTAGACAATTTCACATATTGCAGGATGCCAAAAATGAAGTTTCATTTTGTTTCTACCTCAGAGTTATGTTTTAACATAAACAGAAAGAAATCAAAATGGGCATGAAACAGAGCCTGCAAGTTTAAAAGAAATAAGTATTTCAAATACTTTTGGTTTCAGCCCATTCAAAACGACAAAGGAAGTAATACAATGTCAGGAATAGTAAGATTGATTCACTCTCAAAATTAGGATAAAGCTCCAAAAACACAGTGAAACATATTCATTTTCTATTCAGACCTAACTTAACACTGGAAAAATCTTCATTTACCTAAATTAAAAGATTCTTTATGGAATCTTATTCACACATATCCCTTTATTAGACAAGCATTTCAAGATTTGACATGAAACATTTTCCCTTCAATTTTTAACAAAGATGTAAGATACAAACCCACCATTTCTACTGCTCTAAAAAAAGACCTTATGCTTATATAAGCATTTCTCTCCATTGAACCTTTAATTGTCAAGAATCAGATCCTCATGTTTGCTATATATGTATATACTTCCCCCTTCTCACTCATCAGAGAGTGCTGAAACTCTGCCTCAAGTTCTCATAGTCACTTGTGGATAGACTGAAACATATTTTATCCAAATAAAGGGCTTCTTCCTCTGCACATATATATTAAATGATCCTACTTTTATTGATGTCCTTAGGAGTCTCAGAATAAAAATCATGTTGTAAGAAGTTTATTATTAACTTATAACTCACATAACAATTATGGTCATGTGTTCTTTCATACTTCATATAGCACTATACAGCGAAATGAGTTTTTAATTAAAGGCAGAATTAAAGCTGCTGCCATGCTCTTTGATGTAATTTGCATTTCAAACCAGAGAACGTGAAGCAAATTCATTACTGCAAAGTACTCCGTGGTCAGGGCTGGAAGAACTGGAGTTTTGTTGAGATTTGCTTGCATGAATTTTAGAAATGGGAAAGCTGAGTGCTGTGATGTGGTCCTCATTCCCTCCCTGAGGCAGTCCACCCATGCACTTTGGAATCAATTGGGAACCCAGCTGCTGTGAGTAGGAGTCATACAAGGCCTCAGTGCCCAGTCAGGATAGAGGACAAACCAAAAAAGCCATTCCTGGACAAGGGTTATGGGGTCACATCATCCTACCTTGCACTGCCAGACCAGCCAGTCGAATTCCCTGCTCGAAGGAGGATATCAATCGCCCATCGAGAACATCCTTCTTCACCTGGAGGTAATACTGATACCTGCAGAAAGAAGAGCACAAATGAGAACAAATTATAATATCTATATGCCTGCACATTTCCTACAGGGAAAATAAGATTGTGGAAAGGAAGGAAAAAGTCACCTCAAACAGGTCAGGCTGTTGAACAGAGGTCTGTACCCAGCTTCAGAAGCTTCACATTACCACAACAAATCAATATGATCCCTACCTGTGCAGTGCTTCCTGATGGATGAAAGGGAAAATTAAAGGTTCTAGTTTGCGTTCCCCAGACCACCTAGAAGAGGGGCATCTGTGAAGATTACTTCTTTTATAAATTTTACTGAAGATCATGCAATCCCCAATGCAAAAAGGGATTGCATATTGCTTCTGTTGTTTTTGTTCCATTGTGACCATTTTGATTGAAGTAACAGAATTTTAGCTATACACTTTGGTCTGCTGATTTACCTTAAACTATGGCCCATATAAAAGTTTTTTTAATTGGCATTTTTCATGTGTAAGGATGACTAAGGCACACCAACCAAGCAAACACAGCTTCTAGCTCCCAACCCCTGGGTACACCTGGGTGATCTAAATTAAGAACCTCAAAACCCAACAAATGGGCTTTTTCAGGCTGTGAGCAGACACAGCAACCTGAAACAGCTTGAGAGGTTACTGCACCCTTCAGCTGCATGCCTGCTCACTCCCTGAAACTGAAAGTGGAGTGTATCCCCTTCAAATGCCAGGGATTTAGGAAATAATTGCTTTGAGATAAACTGGGATAGAAAGAATTGGTACACAAGCACACCAGCCACTCCCAGAGACTGCAAGTTCTGCAAGGCAGACAGTGAAGAGCAGTCTGTGGGCAGCAAACTCCTAACTGTGCTCAGCTACAACCAGCACACCACATCTGGCCTTACCTCTGAACCTCTTGACAAAGAAGCTGTTCTGGCCTTGTTTTAGAGTGTAAGTCACCTTCCCAGTCCCAGCAGAAGTGGGAACCACTGCAACATCACCCACAAAATAGGAACTGTGCTGCCTTAACCATGCTTGCAAATGTTTCTGTTTGTATTGAGGTATAAGAAAAATATAATCTCATTTAAAATGCTCAGATTTGGCCTTCACACAGCCTAATGAAGATTAAAACTTGAGGGGATTTTGAAATTTGATAGAGAGAGGCAGGCTGAAAAGCACACAGCTTCTCAGCCTGAGCCTTGTGCCTCAGCCCCAGGTTTCACACTTGCTCGGTCCAAGAGACAAATCAGCTTCTTTCCACTCCTTTGTTATACCCTAACTCTAAAATTATGCATGCTAAGTTACTAATTAACTAAATCCTAACTCTGAAATCATGCATGCTTTATCAACTATGCAGGTGAGCAAGTGCTTGATGAATTTGGTCTTCAAGATTTGTAACCCCAAAAGCAGTTATTTGGGTCCAGGCTACATATATACATACACACACAAGTTAAGTATTCTAACAAGGAGAGTAAAATCCATATCTGCCATAAAAATAAAGCTATTGTTAAAAGTGTTAAGAGGCTACATGAGAGTCAAAACAATGTCAAAACTTACAGTGACATCCTAGCTGTACAGAAGTCAAGAATGTCACCAGCTGTAGTGGAGCCATAATTTCAAACACAGCTTCCACTCAACTACAGACAAATCACAGGAAAAATTAATTAAGTAAGCATCAACAAAACACTGTGCCAATGCAGTTACTGTAGTATCAAATATTATGACCTAGGCTTTCATAAGAAACACTGGTTTGAGTTGCCATTTGACTTGCCATTGGAATACAGTGTAAACAAGGAAGGAAACACTGCTTAGTGTCTGCCTTGGACAATGTGGAATTCTCAAAAGCTGTCTCCACAATTTTCCCCCAACACTGTCTACGACCTATAGCTGCCAACATTTTTTTTTTTTTTTTTAAAAGGCAAGACCCTAGACAGATGTTAGAAATTTTAGGGCAAATAAAGAGCACACACACACACTGTTACACATCCATACTCAGAGTTACACACTCACACAGTTACATGTTCACAAAGATTGCAGACAGCACCCACAAGCTGAGAAAGATGTCAATTTACATATGTTTCTCTTGATAGTCAGGAAGAGGTCACATTTAAAAATCTTATTAGGAATCTTCTACAATATTATAGAATCATAGAATGGGTTGGGTTGGAATGGATCTTAAAGATCATCTAGTGAGTTTAGGATTTATTATATCCTGTAGATTGACATGCAGTAAGAATTTACGGGATGTACGTAATTAGTGCTCTGACATTAACTAGAGTATCTGTCAGAAAAAAAATCTCATGGAGAAAGTTGTCACTTCTCACAGGCAAACTCACTGAAATGCAATCACCTGCTGTGGCTCTGGCACCTGTTTCAGTGGAATTGCCAAGATAATCTGAAGAAGATTGAGGCAGAAACCCGTGGTTGGTACCTGCTTCCCCTTTACCCCTGGACTGGCGATGACAAGTGACATCCACCCAAAGAGTCCCCTGACATGTCTTTTCATGGTGTCCAAACAAAGCAGGAACTGGGACATCTGTCCCCAGGCATGCACTGGGGTGGCTAATTCCAGTGTCAAGGCAGAGCAGGAGGATTCCCTGGAGGAAGCTCCACTAGAAGGCTCCAATAACTCCACCAGCCACAGATTCATGGCTCAGCCATGCTGCAAAACTGTGGTCAGGCTCCCTGCCCAGCCAACAGAGAGGAGCAATTGGCCCACATTCTGTCAGGGATTTGAGGCTCCTCCATCTGAAATTAAATTAAATGCTGTTATTATACCACTATGCTAACAGAGACTGCTCTTTGTTTGCTTGGATTGCAAAAGCAGATCTATAATTTGAGGGAAATCAAACATTTTAAAAATGTTTCAGCTATAGATTCACGGAGGAAAGCTGTTCCAGGACAGCAGATAAAAACATGCATTTCATAAGCCTTCTATTTGGTGGTTTAGTTATGAAAGCATATGGAAAGTGAACAAAAGAGAAGTTTGAAATCTGCACCCTCAAATAATAAATGACAAAAAATTCAAAATTGAGATTTACAAAGCTATAATCACAAAACCATTCTGGCATACCAGAGGAGTGCAGGGCAGCAAAGACACCACCATAGCCGAGTCAGCCTAGAGCTGAAATCTCTCACCTTCATTGCTCACTTTAGGTTAAATATTACTTGCAGAGCCATTGTGTATTTAATATAATAAAGGCTACTGCAGTTTGCCAGCCTGTAGCTAATTCCAAGGGGAATGGGAGTGGACAACAAGTCTGAACAAAGCCATCATTACAAGGGTATCATTTCCCACAACTCTGTTTAGCCAACACACAAAACATTGGAAGTATATTTGCATGTATTGCATCAAAAAGCACATTTTTATAGAGTAAAGAAGCTGCAACTGGATGAATATGAGACAAAATCTCAACTCCAGAGTAAACATCTGTATTTTGGCAATCCATACTATAGAAGGAAAAAAAGCCCACCAAAACCCAATAGTATAGTAAGCAGGAGATAAGGATACTGTTTTCTAAAATTTAATTGCAACACCCAGATTCAAACTCTGCTACAGCTACATAAATGTAAAAAAACTCCATTTGCTCAAAAAATTCTGCATGGACTTGCCCCAGGACCAGGGTTCACATTTGTTTTCCTGTCACTTCAAAAGAGAACATGGGTGTTTGTATAGTGTCACTGAATTCATTGCACCCTTCCATCACCACTCTTTATCTGATGTAAAATCCCTGTTGGCATTTGATACATGCAGAAAATAATTTCACTGATATCCATTCTCCTCAACAACCAATGTTTCAGATATCACAAGCCACACAGAACCTGGCTGGACCAACACAAGAAGTGAGGTCTTTGTAGAGAAATTAAAGAATGGTTTATTAAAGTAAGAATATGAGTTAGGTTTGCAGAGTAATTCACTGCATCCTCAGGATTTTCTTATTTTGTGAGTTCCACAAAGAACTACAAGGCAAAAACTTCCTTACCTTAATAGTTACTCAGTATTATAAGATTCACTAGCCTTAGTAATCAAGCAGCAACACATTCTGCTGGGAAATGTAAAGGAACAGAACAAAAAATTCTTATTGCCCCAGGAATTTACAATCTAAGTGTATATTTTATGCAAAAAAAAAGTGACAATACTGAGTTAATAAGGTTTAACACTATTTGAATATTGCAGTGTGACCTGTCTGGATTGATTTATTTTTCCCTGGTTCTACTTTCCTTCTCTGTGCACCAGGGAGAGTTTGTACCTCCAATGCAGCAGAAAACACTTTAAAAGTTTTTGGGTTTTTTGGTTGGTTTTTTTTTCTCTTGTTTGTTTGTTTGTTTTAAATCAGTTTGTTTTATTTGGAAATTTCAAGCCAGTATAAATACATCTCAGTTTCAATATCAATAAATATTTACCTTTAGTGTATCTGAAAATAAACAAAGCACTACAAAACATGTATTAGTTACCCAAGAAGTACAATTCCTTTACAATCATTTCTAATGATGCAATTACTGGCATGACTAACTTTTTATAACTCATTAGGTACCATTTTGGCACCAAGCCTATCTGTTGGATAACTGCATAGCTATGTAATTTAACTTTTTCTCTGGAGGAAAAGAGAACTGCTTTACCATTTCATACCTCCAAAAGAAGAAACCTTTAAGACTCAAAGGAGAAACAGATTGGTCCACCTGTGGTTAAGCTCAAAAACTTCAGCTCTTTTCCAACTTCAAAAAAAAATTGCAATTAGAGTACAAGATGATCTTCTAAAATTAGGAACACAATAAAAGTCTCATTGAGTCACAACAGCAGTCCGAGTCAGCTCATGTGAGATTATCTTCATATGTTAGTATATTTCTGAGGAGAGACACTGCAGTGTACACTTATGCAATAATGTGCCCACAGGGGAAGCAGTTTCTCCAGAACAGAGGTCTTTTATCATTTGCTAAAATTATTTTAAGCACCAGCTTTGATATTGATGTGTCAATTGTTCACCTGACACCTTAAAATCTGCCATGATTTTGGCTTTTATAATATTTAGCAACAGGATTCCATAGACACTTATATGCTACCTTTGAAATAGAAGCCCATTTTTTATTTTGAGGACATACTTTCTCAGCCTTTGAGGTAGAAGAGCCAATGACTTGGCTGCTCAGGGAAACCAAAGAAACTCACTGATAATGACTGAAAAGTGATTTCTATTTATTTATTGCATATTTAAGACAATTGTATTACTAAACACTTACTAGTAGCTTTTCTGAGAAAAACATGCTTTAATGTGTGAATGATCATTAGCTTAGTTTCATAGAATATCTGAGGCTGGTGAAGCTACTCATGTAAACTTGGGCAGGAACCTAAGGCAGATTTGTGAGATCTAGGTTTTGTTCCCAAATCTCAATCCAGAACACTACTTACTAGATGCTGCTTATTTCATGAGGGTCACTCAATACACTGCAACAAATCTAAATTGCAAACTTGCACTGGGTTTTATATGGTGAGGAAGGCACACAGGCAGACAAGACCTGTCTTTTCAAATGCAACATCAGTATATTGGCAAAGATGGTGTTTTGATTTCTGAGCCTGAGCATGCTGAAACACATTTTGGAGGCAAGGATTCAATCAGCACATCTTAATCTTAAGGCACTTTAAAAAAAAAAAAAAAAAAAAAAAAAAAAAAAAAAAAAAAAGAGATACATAGATCCATGATGTCATTGTCAGTAACAGAGCTAATGCCTCGTCTTTGCCACTTTAAAAACTTAGATGGTGTTGATAAACAGAACATCTCTAGTTCACTCCTTTGGAATTTCATCAACTTCTCTCCCAGCAAAAGTCTGCTGTTTCACAGTACTAGACAACAGTACTCATCTGGGATTTGTGTTAGAATATAAAAAGCAATGATAGTGTTTCCACTAATAGAAGGGTAATATTTTTGGAAGGGTATTATTGAGAATGAGTCAACCACACCCTGTCACAGACCTTCAGGAAGATCAGCAGATTTGCCAGAAAAAAAAAGAGTAAAGGAGACAAAAGAGCCTTTGTCACACATGCAGGAGGAAACTCCTTCAGAAGCTCAAACTGTCAATGCCAACTGTGCAAAAACACAGTCATAACATCTTCCAGGGTAAGAGCTGTTTGATCATAATAACCTTAGAGGGTAGGTCAAGGCTAGCTTCAGGTAACTGAGAAATTACTCTCTTCAAAAGCAGCATCCAACTGCCTACATCCTGGTTTCCTCCAGCAGCTGGATGGAAAACATGACTGACACCAAAAACAAAATAAATATATGGAAAGATTTGTGTCATTCTCCTTCCTAATGAAGAAGAACAATGCTGGGATAGCATCATATTCACACATTTGACTGAAAAAAAAAAAGGAGAACAGATCAAAACAGTTCCTATCACCTACCTCCAGATCACTCAATCTCTCTCTTTAAAAGCAACAAATTATAGTTGAAGAGGAAAAGAGGGGATTTGGCTACTACAGACTAACTTCACAGTGATGGTTATTTTGGTGTGCAGGTTGTGAGATAAGGACAAATGATGCAGAGCCTGGATGCCTGGCTTGCTTGGTGGGCTGCAAGTGAAAGGACAGCCACCACAGCTGACCAGTGAGGTTCCTACCAAAGGCCAGTGCCTTCCAAAGGTTAAGGGCCAGCTACAGTCAGCTCCTGGCTAAGGACACTAGAAGAGGAAAACCTTTGTACACCTAAAGGCAGCATGATGAGAATTGTACACTGCTTGCTTGCTGTTCACCACCTCCATTTCAACAGTTGACTACTGAAAGGTTGTTCATTTGATTGCATTCCCCAAAAGACAATTAAAATTCCAGATCTCCACCTCCTCCAGTTCTTTACACAGCTGGCACATGATTTCAGAAGTAAATGCAGAGTGTTTTAAGGGCAGTAAGGTTTTTATTCTGGCGTTAATTCGTCAGTAATGCCAAATTCCTGCAGAAAAATAGAGTGCTTAAAGAAAAGTATGTTTGCATGGACATAGACTGTTTAGGATAGTAACACAGGCTCTATAACCTCTCCCATACAGACAGTATATGCTTGCAGAGTAGCCTGATCTCAGAGTGCTGTGGCTCTTTGCTGCCCAGAGTTCAAGGGATGGCCAGTGAAGCCCTCAGCAATGAGCCAGGAGAAAACAGCATCACACTGAGCATTCTCACTGGCAGCAAAAGAGGAGGCTGCATAGGAAAGAAGTGCTCTGCCAGTGGTTTTCTTTTCCTGCCATTTCTGATGGGCCACAAGCACAGACAAGCACCCAGGCCCTGTTGGAGCCTGCAGACATGACACAAGCCTTCCAAAACACACACTCCTTCCATGAGAGGCTCAGCCACCAGATGCAGCTCCACAGTATCCACCAATTTCTCTATATTTAAACAGAACCCCCTCCACCACCACAACAGGTCCATTCTCTGTACTTAGACTTTTTTTTTTAAATAGTGTATTATGCATTTTGCATACTCCAAATTCAAATAAACCCACAAGCACAAAGTGAAACTTTAAATAAAAAGGCCAGTAATGGCATGCTTTTGCAAGAAAGGAAGGCATGCCACAACCTGATCTTGATTTTCTGCTCTTGAACTATTGAATTAATTATAACAAATTACAGGGAGCCCCACTACAATTTATAAGCACAATAAACTCCCTTACAACCACCTATAATTTTATCAGAGTTAATCCAAATACCTAAAGAATTATACAGCACAAAACTTCAACATGCCTTTTAGACTAAAAAAAAAAACAAACAGGGGAAGCCATATTCTATTGTCTTCTGAACCTTTTCACTTAGAAAAGGCTACGTTTGATCTCTGCAAACTGGAGTCAACTGGAGTCCAGTAAACTCTGGTGACACCACCATAGAATTAATCTTCAGAAAGCCTGCAGTGGGATTGTGAAAGTAAAGCAAAACAAAATCATATAATGCAAAGAAATCTGCATTTTAGCATTTCTAACAAAAAACAAAACAAAACAAAACAAAAAAACCAAAAAAAACCCAACCAACCAAACAAAAAAAACCAAACCAACAAACAAACAAACAAGAACGTTCAATGCAAGCAATTACATGGAAACACTAGAATAAAAAAACTGGGAGCAAAGAGTTTGTTATCCACATCTTTGAAAAAAGCCATGTATCCATTTGATCTGGGTTTTAAACTCATGCTAAATGAGTTATTGTTCAGCCTAGGCTTGAAAACATGCTCAGCTATGTGCTCATATCTCCTGAACTGAGCAGAATACTTACATTTGGCTACAGAGATCTAAAGGTTACAGATCAGGAAACTACTTTTTCTTGTCAGCTTCACATTCTTTTTTGATCACAAAAAGAAAAAAAAAAGGCAGGACTGAGTCTGGTAGGTGAGTTACAGCAATGCCACATACTGCTTTTCACAACAATAGTTGTGCAAAGTTGCATAGTTGTAGGCTGGGTTTTTTTGAGGGCAAACTCACAACTACAGCCTCTACCTTCACCTTCCTCATTCCCATATACGTTCCTCCTCACCCTGAACTGTGTGTCCCAGGGGCAGCTACTGCTCTGATTTTCTGCAGGATTTTGGATAATAAACCAATTCTCCTAGCTAGGACCCATCCTTTGGTGCCTGACACACAACGTGGGCTCCAACGAAGAACATGAACTACAGCCACTTACAGGTGCTCACTAAGGTGCTGTGGCATGCAGCCTGCCCAAGTGCCACTGCCCACTTGGTTAGTCACATCCTCACAACAGCAGGTCCCACACACACACCAACTCATGCCCACAGATCTTCAGATGGAGTAAAACAAAAAAAAAAAACAACAAAAAACAAACAAACAAAAAAATCCTGAAATGGCAGCTGTAAAGATTCATCCTCACAAAGATGCAAAAGTACAAAGATAAGCTGTGACTAAGCTGAAGACTGCTTAACCTCCTGAGGAAGAGGAGCACAAAAAAACCTGTTGGTCTTTCCTGAACTGGAACTAGATTTTGGCAAAAGCGAGATTAGACCCCAAAATGTTAATAATAGCTTTTATTTACTTCCTTTACTCATACGTGTTGACTCAGTTCAAAATATGCTGCTCCCTGCCCTGAAAAACAAGGCAGCTAACCTTCAAGCTGTATCTACTGTGGGAAAAGGTGGTTTAAGCTACATATGGAAGCAATATGAATCAACAGTTTGAAAATTCTCCTGGTAGCCAGCCAGGTTAATGGCCAAGCAGGTTAGAATATCATGCTAAAAAAATGTGGTGAGTTAACTAGAACAAATGTATACTCAAGCTCATACTATGCAATACTGAAAATAAATAGATAACTTTTTTTTTCTCTTTTTTTTTTTTTTAATGGTGCTTAAGTACAGGCATAACTATTCTTTGGACCCAAAACAAGCATGAAGGGTTCTCATCGCTCCATTCTTTTCCCCACATTGTGTCAGTTGTAACAATAAAATATAATGTATATACCCCATAAGTCCCATATCATTTCCCAATATATATTTTAAATATTCTCCTTCCATGCAGCTCTAAACTCTGGAATTACTCAAGTCCACCACGTTTTTCTGGCTAAATGTAGTATGTTCTGCTGTGCACTGATGCAAGAGCTGAACTGAGTGAGCACATATACCAGTGAACAACTGGCATGCATATGTAAGCATCCAGAACATCACAAAATAATTGCTTTGTGGGTGCAGAGCAGCATGCAAGTGTATTCAGGTGTTACTTTATTCAAAGAGTGAGTGAACACGTTCAAACTTACAGAAGAATGTGTGCTTAGCCTGAACTTAACAAACCAAACCAAAAAAAAAAAAAAAAAAAAAGCTCTGGTGAGCCTGCAGTGAAACCTTGCTTATGAATTTATAGAGCTCATTTACAAAACCATGTCAGTGAAACCTTTATGTAGTATCCCAACCTCCCCCAATCCATGTCTGAGAAAGCTCTATTGATTTAGTGGAATTTTACCTGGTGGGGAGTTAAAATCCAGTTGCCTTTTACAGTAATCTGCCCTGGCAATAAGAAAATACTGCTTGAAATGTGACACAATGAAGTTGCTGCCTATCTATAGGTCATCAGTACAACACCTTATATTCCTGTGAAAAGACTGTTGGAACATCTACATTAGCATCACTGCCAGCAGAAAACAGGAAAACTCAGGTTGCTTCCATCTCCCAGAGATCCCAGTGATCCTAGTGTTTCCAAAGGAATATTGAAAACAGTCACCCCACACCTCAGTGACTCATGCAACAAAACCACGGCCCAGGAAGTTGTAACATCCCAGTGAGGGCAACCCAGCAAAAGTGAACACAGCTCTGATAACCACAGGATGTTGCCAGGGAAATATGTGAATCAGTGCCCTGTTGGGTGGGTAAAATAGATCCATTTCATGAAATGAATAATTATTCTTTGTAAAAGCTTCAAAAACAGCTGAAGATATCAAGTGCAAAAGCAGCTGCCAAAGATAAAACAGTGAACCAGTAAACATCTCACTGCGCAGGAATCTGCCATCTTCCGACACTGAGACTCCTGCCAAATTCTTGTTGAGATTCTCAGCTGCACAGGGGCCTCCACACAAATGCTTCTTTTAAACACATTTGGAGACTTCAGGGTTGTACTGAAATCCAACTGCAGATCCTTTAGTGCTGTGCCCTGCCAGCAAGGCAAAAAAAAGTTAAAGGTATTCTGATCACTGAAAAAGGTAAGTTTAGAACTAAGTTTTCATGATCTGTGTCTCTGCTATAAGAGAAAGGAAAAAGTTTGCTCCAGCCTGCAGTACAAACCTCAACACTGAATACATTTAATCTAAGACTAGCAGTGCTACCACAACCAAGATTTCCACTGCCTATTGAATTCTCAAAATTTAAAAAGCTGATAGGAGTCCCAGTCAAAACCCACATATCTGTTTGCTCACATGTTGCTGCTGCTAGTGGCTTGACCCTCTTCCTGACGCTGTACAAAAATTTCAGACCATCTATCTGGGACTTCTAAAGAGAAGACCAGTGATCCACAGTTCCCTTTTCAAAATACCCAGTAGGAAAGTGAATGAATCACCTGCAGAAAGTGATGCACAACAGAGGAATCCTTAATCACTTTGGAAATGCCCATTTCTTCTCACTGATTACACAGGAAGTCTAGAGCAACCTGCACTCTTTAATGCTTTATCAGGAGTAGCAACATGACTGAGGCAGGACTGGCATGTGTCACAAGGAGTATAAAGAGTACATTCTCTAGCAGTCTGCACTTCCCTGAGGACAAACTGCTAAGCCCCTGTTGCTGCATCATATGGGAAGGAAGACAAAACGGAAAGCACCAGCCCCAGCCTAGGTAATGCAGTCATCTGTCCAAACCAGTGCCTTAAACTAGCCTGGGAGACAAGTCCAAAGCATGAGCCAGTGTGTGAGGTGCCCCAGAAGAGCCACCCCCTGCACAGTGCTCCTTAATGAGAGGTAAACATTAATGAGAGGTAAACATTGCTGCTGCACCTGCAGGGGGGGAAAAGGGCAGCCAAGCAGTTTGCAACAGTCTAAGTGACAAAGGCACTGAGCAGCTCAATTCCTGAACCAGAGGAGTAATTATCCTTTTCATCTTCATTTGAGGAGATACAAAAACACTGATGAGCAGTTCTGTGACTCAAAAAGCTAGGGATGACACTATTTTCCACTGTTTTACCCTTTCTCCTTTAAACCAAAACATTGAAGCTATCATCTTTTTTTCTAAATCCTCCTATTTGCTTTTAGTTGCATCTGTCTGGTTTAAAGAGACAACAATACACTAAGAACCTACAGGTAGCAAAATCTATCATAACTGACTCTACTGAGAGTCATTCCAGCAGCAGGGACTTATTTATTAAGTTCACAGAAACTTCTCAATCTGTGGATAAGAACTCCCTGTCCATCATGGTGATGGGAGCATGCTCCCACCAGTCAGGAAACATTAGACTAGAATTTCCAGTCTACAGAATATTATTTCTATTTAGAAATAAAACTATTATGAAACAAAGTCCATTCGTTGTTTCTCTGCATCTTGTACCTCTGCATCCTGTCTTAGGCCTGACACAGTCCTCAAGAGTAAATACCTAGGTGAAGGTTTCCTGTAAGTGTAACTCTAGCAAGGCCATGTTGTTAAATACAACTTTTGACACCTCCTCCAGCCATGTAAGCAGAAGCTTACTATCCATACACTCATCCTTAACACACTGCAGTTCAAAGAAAGCAGGACACAGTTCTCCACTTCATTCCAAAAAGCAGGTTAAGTCACAGTTTTCATGAGCTTCTGCTGCCAATTACAGCAAGATTTAAAATCACCTTTCAGCACTATTTAAGATAATTGGCTACTAACACAGAACAAGAAAAAGGGACATGTTCAGATCATACAAGTAAATTTCAGCAGATTTTCCATAAATACATACACACACAGAATGGGTACTGCTAGCAGTACTGCTACAGATATGCAACCATGTGTCTGTTTGGCACTGGGAAATCTTGGAGAAAGCCAAGAGCAAGAAAAGCTGGATTTAAATAGGAGATAACTCCAGGTTATCACAGTGATCCACCTAACACAAGTGCTTATCACCAAGCAGTGGTGAGCACAGCTTCCTCAGAGGCTGAGAAACAAAAAAACAGTCAGTGTGACTCATCCAAACACAGCTCCATACACAAAGCAAGCTCTTCACTGATGAAAGCAGAAGCCCAGATTTCTAGCCTCAGCACCATTTCAACTGTCAGATATCACAAAATAAATATATTGGCCACTCAAATTGTTTTTGTTTCCATGCAGGAAGGCAGAAGATCTTTTTTTTTCCTGCAACAGAAGCTGGTTAGACCTTCAAAGCAAGTTTCAAAATGCTTGATGTATTTCCTTCTCTTTAAGGATTATAAAATGTCTCAAGCATTAGGTTCAGTCTCATGGATCCTTAGCTCCTCTTTCTGGAATTAAGGTTCAATCCTGGCAATCTATGTACATTTTTACACATTTTTAACACAGTGGCTTGCAGCCATGTCCTAACCATAAACAGTCACTTCCTCTGGTGACCAGGAATAGGACACAAGGAAATGGGATGAAGCTGCCTTAGGGGAAGTGCACTGGGATTGTAAAACAGGGACAAAGCAGAGCCTGCTACGGTAAGACAAGGGGCAATGTTTTTAAACTAAATGAGGGTGGATTTAGTCTAGACATAACGAAGAAATTATTTACAGTGAGAGTGGTGAAGCCCTGAAGAGGTTGCCCAGAGAGGTGATGGCTGTCCCATCCCTGGAAACATTTAAGATCAGGTTGGATGGAGCTCTGGGCACCCTCACCTAGTCCCTACTCATTGAAGGCAGGTTGGACTAGATATGACCTCCAAAGGTCACAAACTATTCTATGATTCTTCTGTGATTCCAAGTTCAGATTGGACATGAGGAAAAGATTTTTCACCTATAGGGTGGATAGTCACTAGAACAGGCTCTCCAGGAAAGTGACAACAGTACCAGCCTGACAGTGTTCAAGAAGCATCTGAATGATGCTTTAAATCATTTAAGTTTTAGGTAGTTCTGCCAGGAGCAGGGAGTTGGGCTCAGCGATTCCAATTTGAGAGATTCTATGATTCAGTGAATCCTCTTCTGTCCTGCTGCACACATCCACATTTTCTATCCATCTGGTTCCTTATGCACTTTTGAAATGGATGCATGATTAATGTACTGTCATCTTTGAAGTTTCACAGGCTACACATCAACCCTCTCAAAGCCATACTATTATTGAAGAATAATATTCCTCTGTTTGGTAAAGCTAAGTACTCTTTTTCCTTCTAGTTTTTGGGAGCTATAAAGTATTTGGAACCATACCTCTCATGCCCTTCTTTACTTGCCTTTTACTAATCTAGTCAGAGTTTTGTTCTGAACATGTAAAAAAATCCCAGACTGAAATTCATATGATTACCTCAATCCAAGATCTTAAAGGTTTAGAGAAAACCCTAACATGATACAAATCACAAGCATGGACAATAAAATTGCTACATTGTACCCAGCTGCAGAATTGCTTTTCAAAAATCTGAATCATTTACAGCTGTCAACCATGGTAAAAGCCATTCCACATTGCTTATCCAGCATACAGGTTCAGCCAGTGTTTCCAACAGAACACATGCCCAGGTGGACAAGGAAAGGAGATCTAAAGTACTTTTCTCCCAAGTGCAAATGCCTCCACTACCATAACTGCATGGAAGAATTCAATTCAACCTGGACTATCTAAGACCAGAGAGGAAGCTCCCTCACCTTGTGTAAATGATGTATCACTGCTATACAAGAAGAACAGAACCTCAGAATGTAATCTTTGCTCCCATTTAAAAAGCCTAGATTACTCCAAAAGTGTCTGTTCTACTAAAACTAAATGTAGAAATAGCTTCCATCAGGAAAGCAAATATGGTAGCACATGTGACTAAACCCCAGAGCATAAAATTAGTATTATTTCCTTATGATCAGATATAAACGTGAATCTGCCCAATGCCAAGACATTCCTGTTGCAACATTTCTAACCATCACAGCCACTGCCTTCAAAACACAGTAAAGCAAGAATGCAGGCTGAAAGTATCCTGCACTGTATTTATAGTTATGCAACACTATTTTTTGGAGTTGCTACATATGTACTGCCCAACCACACACATGAAAACACATTCACTTTCTGGTCTAAAAGCACAGTATAATGTAATAGATTAGATCTAAGCATCAACAGTTTCTTAAAATATCTGGCACAAAGAGCTCAGCTTTCAAAAACCAACACACAGAGAACAAGCTCCCTATTCACTGAAGAAAGTCAGCTGGGAGAAGGGTTTGCCCTCCTCAGCAAATATTTTATAAACAGGGAATTAATGTTGAATCTTAGGTATGCCTTGAAGGAGTTCTTACTTTTAAGTCAAAGTTTAAACATCCACTAAAATACACATCCAAAAAGAACCAACTGAAAAATACTACTGAAAAGTGAAACAGCACATACACTGCAATAATATGAGCACAACAAGACCCAGGCAAATACTGCAAATGTTTGTTGTTGCTGTCCTCTAAATACAACATGAAAACTAATTAAGTATCAGGGTGTTTACAACAAGGCAGGTACAAGCCTAATGTGTGTGTTTTATGCTGCATTAGCCACTAATATTAAAAAAGTCTAATAATTAAAACAAAACAATAAAACCATCAAAGGAGCACCAAAATGTGAATATCCCAGGCTGTCTAAGCCTGGGTGGCCACCCAGGGCTCTTAAGACTCATCCAGCTTGCATGCAGTTCCAGAGCTTCCCCCTTGCCTGGACAACATGAGCCTAAATTACTGCAGCTAGAAGAAAGGGAAAAGGAAAAAAAAAAAAAAAAAAAAAAAAAAAAGGCCAACATTTCTAAGTTACTTCATGACCCACCCACAATCTTGTTCAACAGAAGACAGCTGGGATCCCTATGGACTCAGGACTCCCTGACTCCACTTAGCAGTGAATCCCAGAGCTTGCCTTTCTCCCAGCTTTGGGAAATGGGGTGCAGCTCCAGTCACAAGACGACCAATATGATGGCCTTGAACTGAACCAGGGCCTGTATGGTCATGCAGGCTGTCAACAGCCATCTAAAACCAAGGGAATTCTGCTCCAGCAAAAATTCATTTGCCTCATGCCAATTAATAACATTTCAGCTCCAGAGTTCCTGCTGCTTCCTCTGGGGGATCCCACCCTGATATCCCACAAACACTGTCATGAATAAGACACTTACATTAGTACTTGTCCCAACTCTTCTTTGCTGTTTTTCAATACTCAGCACAGAACTACAGCACCCTCTATTAGTTCTTCTGGTTAAACAGGAAAGAAACAGTACCACCACATATAGGGCACTTGGCACCCCATGCCCTTTCACTGTTGTTTCACTCCATTCCTCTGTAAAAACTTACCCAGTAATTTGACTCCCCAAATCATTTAGCTGAGAGCAAAAGTTTTGATGGGATTCATGGGATTAAATTATTTTCCATTTCTAAGCTCTGCCATTCTTACACAACACCCTGTCCCTTTCTGTTCATTTGATACAGCTTCCATGTATAGCAGCAACTGTTTTAATTCATGTGAATCATTTAACATTGCAGTCCATTGATCCAAAGCTTCTATAAAATAGAAATATTATATATATATATATATATAAAATGATAAATTTGAAAATATTCTAGAAGAAGAAAGAAGCTACACTGATTTATGCTATACAAGGGTTCAGCTCAATTTAAGAAACAAAGGGAACTGACAAACTTTTAAACAGGAAATAGTTAAAAACACAGGACTCCTCTAACCATTAATATCATATTTATGTTGGAGAGAGCACTGTTGCTTCTCAGTGGAGGTGCATCATCCTTGCAGCTGGGTGAGCCACAGCTGTTGCTGGTGCCAAGAGGGAGGGCTGTGTGTCAGGGCCTTTCCTGTGAGGTGTGAGTGGAGCTGATCAGCACGAGCACCATGGCCATGACACTTTCCAGAAAAGCAGGCAATGAGTGCAATCATTTTTCTGGAAACTACATAGCCTGCCTGCAGATAAGATCTTTCCAAGGCAGCAGGCATGCTCCTAAAACATGTGCTGGTAAGTAAATGTAAACATGGACTGACAAAGGCTCCTAGGAAGAGACAAATTTGGAAAAGGCAGTGAGATTTCTGCTGCCTGAAAACTAAACTTTTTCCCACTCTGTTACACAGCAGTAGCATTGAGGGGTTCAATTCTGACTTAATCTCCAGGTGTAAGAAACCAAACTCTGCACATTTTTTGTTCTAAACACTCCACCTTCCCATTTGCCATGTATCACTCAGTTCTCTCTCATTTACCAATCCACTCAACTAAAACATGCATCTCTTTTCTCCTCCCATCCTGCATGCTATTTTTCTGTACTTTTATAGAAAATCTGTTTAGTGTCAGCACATTTTAGAGAATCACTGGCATGAAAAAAAAAAAAAATCCTATAGGTCTATCTGTGGTGTAGTAACAAGCACAGCCACACAATTGGTCACAGTCCTCGCTTCAGGCAAGCACAGTCCAGGATGTCTGGAACAAATCTGATTGTACATATTGTCCTGTTTTTTCCAGCACAGTGTGATATTCAAAATAATTATTTTGGCCAATGAAGCCAAACCAACTACCATGAGCTCAAAAGTACACACAGAGACTTCTGCAGCCACAAGCTGCAGGTGTGACCAACCATGAAAAGCAAAGCAGCCTCATGTACTTGTCACATGTAAATGTTACATCCTTAGCAGCCAAAAGAGTTCCACTTCACTGAGCCTGCCACAAAACCAGGCTGGCACAGGAGGATATGTGATATCCAGCCTTAACACAGAAATTAAAAGCACAGTGTAAGGAGCAGTAACTAGCAGAAAAGACAGCAGTGACAGGTAGAAATCTGCAGCTGATTGGACTTGTATTAAAAGCTAGCTACACAGGAGGATGTGAAACTTTAGCTTTTTCAAAAAAGAAAAAAAAAATAGAGAAGCACAGCAGATTAAAAGCAAAGATAAGCTCAAGTAGGCAAGACATCTAACAAGGACTTTTTTGAGGGGAAGGTAAAAAATGCAGCATTTGTTAAAACAGACTTGTGAAAACATTTTTCCCTGTAAATATGAAGCATTCAAACACTGATTTTTCCCCTCTACTTTAATCTTGAACAATTTTAAAATTCATATTGTCCTTGGAATCTGTATGTTTTTATGCCTTAGAAGAACTTCTGCTTAAAAGGTCTTCACCTAACACTTGCAGAAAAACAAAGAAAGGGAAAGGCTGGGAACAGTGAAGAAGAAATATTTCCTTAGAAGACAAACAAAAAGCAGCTACAATAAATGGTGCAGAAAAGGCTATGGTATCAGGAAAACTAAATATTCACTCAGTTAAAAGCAGGTAAGTAAAAGAGGCTGAATTTTCACAGACCCTCCAGAAAAGAGGCCTGGGAGCCACAGGCTCTAATTTTCCACCTGCGGAAACATGGATTGCCACACTTTGCAGGTGCAGCTATCCCATTCCAAGCACTGTTTCCTTTCACAGGGAAGCTGTACAGCACGTTCTGCTGGGGAAATGCAGAGCTGACAGCTGAACTGGGGGCAGCAGCCCAGTGCAGCACACTGCAGGTGCTGGAACACGTCCCTCCCTGCAGAGCTGTGCGTGCCAGACCCACCATGCAGAGCACCACGGGACCCAGCTCCACGGGGACACCATCCTACAACTGCTCTCACTTCCCAGCATTACAGCCCAGTCTGCAACAGCACAAAAGCCACTGGATACTGCTGAGTGCAGAGCACCTAGTAAGACACTGAAAACTTCTTCCAGGAAAGAAAAAAGAAAACCAGACCAAAGTACACCTTTATTCCTTCACAGGAGGCACAGCACTATCATGCACTAAGAAAGAAAGAACTGTGGGGAGCAAAATGTGACTTCAGTTCTCCCTTAGAACTGTGGGAAGGGGAGAAAAGAAAAAAGGCCCTGGATTGTCTGATAATTGTGCAGAAAGCAGCATCGCACCCACATTTTCAGAAAGCCACAAGAGTGTGTGGGTTCTCTGTTTTTGGAACAAGAGCACAGTGAAAGCAAGCTTGTTTACTTTAGACACTGTACAAAGACTTTTTTTAAAAATAAATGCTTGAAAGGATGCCTCCTCTCTGAGGAGTTAGCAGAAAATAAAAGGCAGATTTATATGTCTAATCTATGCAAATATCTACTCTACAGGGCATCACAAAGACTGCTTTATATCAGACAGTATGCAGATCCCAGGTGCTTTAAATATGCCAAAAGCATGTGCAGCATCTCCATCTGTGATGGCTGCTCACTGAGAACAGCTGGATGACTAAAAAGAGGTTGTCTAAGTAGCCTTCCATGAAAAATGCTTTTTGCTAATGTGCCAATCCCCATACTCCCACCCAAATTACTCCTGCTATAACTGCCATTGAGTCTGAAGAGGTTTTTTTGTTGTTGTTACTGTTTATTTGTTTTGGTTTTTAAATTATGTTTGTCACAAATTCTTCGAGAAATTTTCAATTGTAGAAATAATAACATGGTGAAAACTCCGACTGACAACTTAAGGAATTTTCATGGAGTTTTAATTAATCTGTAAAAAGGGAAAACATCTGTGGGACTGGGGACCAGTAGAATGCCATGACCAGTGGCCAGGGAGATGCTAGAGTCACTGAGATCTTGGAACAGACAGGATTAAGATCAGGGAATATATACAGATGGGAGCCTCAATTAAAGAGAAAAGAAACTGAGTAGAAAGAGTAGTGAAATAAGAGGTCTAGAGGGTAGGAAATAGCTTTCCTAGGAGAAAGCTTAATGCTAAGAGTACAATGCTATTGTACTGAAAGTAAGGCATGACAATAATATTTATGTAATGGCCACTACCAGAAAAAAAAAACAGGTACTTTACAACTGGTGACTGCTTTCTGTATGTTTCCCTGGGACATCCTTGGGAAGCTTCCATCCTAGGCCAGGAAACATGACTGCCCTGAGCAGCCCCAGCATTTGCATTCAAAACCACAAATCGAACAAGACTGAAAATGTCCTGCAGGTGCTTCTTACCCTGTCCCAGTGATTAGCTCCATCCAAAGAGGAAAAGAACTCTACACCACTAATATTTTCATCTTTAAGCAAGAGTCAGTTTTGTAGCAAAGAAGGAAAGGACTGCAAGCCAGAGCCAGATCTGACCTACTGAAACAATTAAGGTGCTCCCCAGAGTACTCTTCACCTTATCTTTACTTGCAGGTCTCAGAGGCTGGCTTCAAAGAGCTTAAGAGCTAAATAAACTGCGCTGGCAGTCTTGTCTTTTCATTTTCTTTACCACAGGCTCCCATATTATCAGAAACACCTCTTACAAATTAACTACAGGCATCCCACATGAAGACATGGCAGTACTTATGTTTATATGACAGGTGCCTGCAGCTGTACAGGTCCTAAATAACCAGTTACATGGCCAGCCCAAGGAATTCATTCACCCACTCAGCATCAGTCCACAACTTGAAATTATGGGGTCATTTGAGCACAAACTGAAATACATGGCATGCCTTATAAATATAAACTTCCTTCTTTATTGCAAGGGTGACTGAACAGATTTCCCAGAGTAAGTGTGGAATCTCTCATTCCATGAATACATTCCATGCCCAATAGGAAATGGTCCTAGAGCAATCTTCTCTAGCTGACCTTGCTCTGGGCAGACAATCTCCAGAGACACTTTCCAACCTCAACCACTCAGCAACTGCTGCTTGCATTTCACTTGAGTAAATCACCTGCCCTTCCCACAGTGTGGCACCCTGTGAGGGACAGCACTGACTCCTCACTCCACTGCTGTTCCACTCCTCTCCCAGCATGTCCTGTGTGGACAGGTCTCCCTGGGACACAGTGCTCGGGGCAGTGTTACTCACCCTTACTTCTGCCTCCACACTTGGCTTGTCAATACAGGAGGTTACCAGAGAAACCACAAAGAGCTCCTGACCACCACCAACACCTGCAGGCAGTTAAAATCCAGGGGCCTGGAGGCATAATTAGCATTTTCTACTTCTAGCAGTAATGGTAGGATGTAAAGGAGTTATCATTTTATAAATACTGTCCTGTTGGGATCAGGATTCTTCCTGTTGGTCCCAATCACCAAACGACAGCCAAACACAAAAAGGTTCACATATTGTTTTAAAGAGATCTTTCAGATGATCTTTCAAATGAAATTATTAAGGAACACTACCTCAGAGCCAGTGACCAACACCCTAAGAAATGCACCCCTCAACTAACAGAGCCTAAAAGACTTGTATCATTTTTGCAATGACAGTATGTGAGGCACAGGAGGTTGCAGTCACTGGAAACAGGAAGGAATATTCAATTTGGCGACAAATTTCTCAAAACCAGCTATCAAGTCTATAATCCTACAGATCAGAGGAGAGTAAACCAGCTCAGGAAACCAACTCCCTAGTTTTTGAATACTTGTGCATTATGTCAGTGTTTGCTGAAGCATTCTCAGAAGACTTCATCATCTTCAAGGAATATTAATCAACCCTGGAAACCCTGGAGTCTACAATTAACTAAAAGCTTGCTGCTGAGAGATGGGTTTCACCTCCAACTCCAGACACAGCCAGGCAAGCTCAAGGCTGGAGATGTTTCCACTTAGAGAAGGTTACAAAGGTGACACGTTCACTGCTGGCAGTTGTGTCACCACCTCTGCATCTTCGGCCTTTGGTGATGGTTGTGTTTTAGGGTTGGGTTTGTTTGTGGTGGTTCTGCAGCCTCCCAGAAGGGGATGAAGTGTCTCATCACAAGTTTTGCATTTCAGACAGATTTGTCATTTGTACCTAAACATGAGTCAAATACATAGACACTGAGTGGGCAAGCCCAGTGCCTACCTCAACATCACATGTAACCATATCATGATCAAGTCTAATCCTAGAAGCAGCCAGTATCAAAATAAAAACAAATGTTGAATCAATTTACCAAGAGCCAAAAAAACCCCAACCCTACAAGCCCACATCCATCTGTGCATCTAATCAGGTTTTAAACTAAGCCTTTCTCTGCCAGTTGCTTCAGAAGAATCCTCCAGGTCCCCAAGTTGCCTCAAATATGGATCTACCTTACTGCACAGTTGAAGGTTTGCTGCCATCACACCATCTACAGTGCAGCAATTCCACTCCATGAAACAAACAAGCAAATTTTAACAGCCTATTCTATATCTGAAATCCTCTAGTAAACTGCTGGCTTTGCTACACACCTTTAAAGAAGCATAAAAGGCACTTATAAGACTCTGCAGCTTATGCTATCAATCACTTCAGAAAGAAAAACAATTCAGCAGCCACTCCAATTGAGAGTGCTGTGAAGTTCAATTGTCACTGAAATGCTTTGTTATTACCAGCCTGGGCAGAATGAGCAAATATACCTCTGCAGGTGAGCTATGAATGAGCAATCAGCACTGCAGGCTGCAGCTTGAAGAAATAATAGCATCCAAGTAGCTACAATGCTTCCTTGCACACAACTGGGCCAGGATTGGGCTGACAAATTGAGCAACACAACATTTCAGACATTCTGTCTGCACCTTAAAATAATTCTGAAGGAAAAGGTGCTGAGGCTTCCCTCTCCCAGAGTGTACAAAGCAGGAACACACACAGACAGACAAGCATCAGTGTTTGGTCTGTTCTCATAGGGAAACTGAAGTTTTATGATGCTTTTATCCCACTCTTTGGCAAGAATTCAGCACACACAGTATTCAAGGGATGGCTTGACAGCTGTCATTTCAAGACACAACTTTTTCACATCCTACCAATGCCAACTCTCCAGTTCAGTGTCAAATAAAGATCCTTCAAAATACACAATCTGCAGAATAAAAAATTGCTTCATATCTTGCATGCCTTATAGAATTAAGGCCATTCTTTCTTCACTATTTATATATCTTTTCCTAGCTATTATGACCATGTGGTGAATTCCAGGTTTTCAGCAACAGCAGGTTTTTTTCAGTGGCAAGGCTTCTGCCTCCCTGAAATTTTCACCCACTTATTCCAGGCTTTACCTTCAGTTGTGCTGATACAACTTTGCTCAGACTAGATAAATGAAATAATTTTGGTTAAAAAGAAAACAATTCCACCCCTTTTTAGGTGAGGTGGGCTTTTTTCTCCTCACTCTCTTTTTTGTATTATTAAATTTCAATGCAGCACAGATGTGCAAAAACCACAGAGTGATGTGGTTTACAAAAATAGCCCCTCAAAACAGTTGTAGTGTTACAACTGCAGCACAGGGCTCTGAATAAAAGAGTAATTCCCACTGAAGTTGTTTGCAAAGGTACGCCCTGATCGTAATTAAAGGACTAATGCCCTCTTAACAGTTTTCATCTTTTTGTGAAGCATAAGGGAGAATCAAGAGTGGGATGAGCAAAACCTGGGGAAAAAAAATGCCAAAGTTCACTTTCACCAAAGCACACGTAGGCTTAAAAATAATAAATTAAAACTCTATATAGAGTTCCTTTGACTGTGGCTTCCTTTTCATCAGTAGAAGGTTAGAGAAGAAAAACCATGGTCACCATGGTCCTTTTTAAAATTTATGTCAGATTTTTATCATCTAACTATTACTCCCATTTTTTCCCTGCAGTTGGTCATGCACAGTCATTTGGTGAGACAGCTTTTTTTTCCTTCCCAAGCAGACATAATCAAGTGGAGACTTCTCCCATTTTTTTCCACATTTGGGCAAGGAAAGGAAATAACCAGATGATACCTGAGCAAATACTGAATGCCACAAGCAGAGCAACTGTTTCTCTCAGATGCTCTTTCACTACCATTCTCCCCCAGCTCTATCACAATACTATGAACAGAGGGAAGCACATACCTTGTTACCTCCTGCTGCAGTCGGGAAACACTGGGCACGTAGAACATCACCCCAAAGAAAAGCAAAGGCTCATTGGCAAATTTGTCCAGCTGCTTCTTCAGAGGCTTTTCCAGTTCAACCCAGCGGTCTTGCTGGCTCTTGCTGAGAAACCAGAGGCCAAAGTAGTGAGTCTAGACAAAGAAACACATGAGTGTCAGTTTACCTTTGCCAGCTAGATCACTCACACCATGTCACAAATGCAAGTAAGAACAGGTGGCATTGTGTACATTCTTCCATGTGCAAAATCAGTGTAATTTCTTTTTTACTGTCCCTTTTTTAGGACATTTTGAGGACAATGACAAATTAATATTGCAATATGCTTCACAGAGCACTATCTGCCTCCTACCATCTCTCCCAAATGCATACCAAAGAGCTCTACCTGTCATTGTGGCACAGGTGACATAAATGATTTACAGAAAGTGCCTGAGTCTTTGTTTTCTAAAGGGACATCTGTGCTCTGTGAACAGACAGCAAACACTAAGTCTGAATTAAAGTGCAAAGGCTTCATGAGACTTTGGATCAGGCCCACTGCACACAAAGGACAAGGACTCTTCCAACTAGAAAAAAAAATGCAAACTCACATGCATAGGTAAAATATATCTACCAATACTAGAACCATTTACCCAACACAGAATTGTTTACTCTTCTTATTTTTAATGCATTCACAAATTTTTATGATGGACAAGTATACACTTAGAATGTGCATATCACACACAAGATGTTTGCTCTAGGCTCTACAGGAATACCAGGATGGAAACCTCAGCTGTTTCCTTCCACATGGGACTGCTGCTGGTGAATTAACACAGAACAGTGCTCAGAACTAGAGCTACAAAGTGGCAGTAAAGCAGCTGATGGAATAGCCAATCCATCATGAAGGATTTTATTGAAAAGCACTTAAACATCAAGTACTGAGACAACAGATCTGAAGGAAAAGTGAAAAACATTGTAGCAGACAAATTGCAGATGTTTAAACTTTGCAAAATCCACCATGAACAGCCTGTTTCATGCTGGTAGGGATGTTTCTATAAAAACCATTGCACACACCGTGACTTAGCACTCAACACAAAGATAAGTAATAAAATACCAAAAATTTTAAATGTTTACAAATGGCAACAAACCAGCAGGGGAAACACTGCTCAAGCTACTTTATAGCTGAGGGCATGCAAGAGACAATCATGCAAAATTCTGAATGGGAGCACAGGTGTACTTACTTTAGGGTCTCATTACATACATATTTTCAACTTTGGACAACATCCAGACTAGCATTTAACTAAGGTGATAACTAATTCAACTTGATTCCTCAATTAAACCTGACAAATAGCTTGAGCACTGCTCAGTCTGGTACAGTGAAGCAAACTTGCTCTTTTGTAGTATTTCCTCCTAGAAATTAAAGGTATCTTCAATAAATCAGTCAATCAATCAAAGGCACAAATAAATCACGAAGTCAGCATCTCCCACAGGATAAACTTCAAACAAAACTTATGTTTTGTTATCACATATGTTCCCTGATATATTTCTACTCTCCCTTTGTAGTCACCAGTGGATAAAAAGTTCTTTCTGATGAGTTCACCATGGTAGTAATTAGATTTAAATGAAGGTGGGAGGGACAGTGGAGGCAGCACAGAAAAGGCATTAATGTGAAGGCAGAAAAAAACAGTGATTTTACCACCTCTTAAGGGAAACCCTTTAACACACTTGGAAACCACTGCAGAGCAGCTCATCCTCAGCAAGAAACAGCATGGAGATGTGAAAACAGAGTTTCCATATTACTTGAAAAAGTAAACATTCACAATGTCTAGAATGTAAACTAGAAGTGTGAAGTACTTGTAAAACATCTAGCAATGAAGAAGCAATTCCAAGGAACAAGAGGTAAATGAAATATAGCATTGCAGCTTCTAGATTACAGCAGGTACTGTGCAGCAAACACCACAGCACTAATTTTGCACAACTAAAACACAACTATTTTCCTGGAAAGCAGCCTGGAGAGGATCAAGCTATTGCAGCTGGAGCACAGGAACTGATAGCAGAGCACAGCTCATGTCACAGATTCATGCACTTTGGAGACACAGCCCACACAGTTATTTGAACATCAGCTCATTATGGACTGGACTCGATGATCTTGAAGGTCTCTTCCACCTAGGGAATTCTGTGATTCC
The DNA here is from genome assembly GCA_030060385.1 of Muscicapa striata striata. Classification (NCBI taxonomy): domain Eukaryota; kingdom Metazoa; phylum Chordata; class Aves; order Passeriformes; family Muscicapidae; genus Muscicapa; species Muscicapa striata. The sequence continues at coordinate 2,593,108 of JAREIS010000027.1, read as the reverse complement.
CTGTTGCCAGCAACTTCTTGAAAATGTAATGTGTTTTTAAAGAACTCACAGTGGAGGTCTTCTGTGTGTACTACTGTGCATGCCTGAAGAGCCCCTGCTCCCTAGGAACATCAGTAATACCCAAAAAGTAGCAGAAAAACGTGGGACTGGAAATGGATGGAACATCAAGTTCAGCATGCTGTGAGAAGGCATTTGGCTCTCCAGAAAGTGAGTGATGCCATGCTCTCCAGTCCACAAAGCACCCCAAAAATAGCTGAGGTTATAAAAAAATAGGATCCATAAGCAGCTGATTGAAAACTAGGTTGATTCCAAAAGCTGGTCTGTTTGTCCATCTGCCCAAAGTGAACCACTGACTTCACTCAGATTTCCACAGAATCAATATCTACACCTACAGCTGTCAGGCTCTGAAGTAACACATATTACCCTTAAGGTTTGAAAATTTGTCTTACCTACCACATATGTGGTACAAGGAAATCAGTTTACACTCCTCCAGGAGCTGTGCTTCTCTGCTAAAGCAGCCAACAAGAACCAGAGCACCTGGGTGCCCTAATGAAAATGTGATTCTCAAAATACAGCGAATCAGAACACTGGACATACAAAACCTGCACTGGGAAATCTTAAAATAGGTGACATTATAGCTGCCAGTTCAGAAGGCAACATATTTGTTTTGGACTTGGCCTTAGCTATCCTCCCAAGTCCAGAACTACCCCTGCCTTTATGTTGAGCCAAACAAGTAGAATTGTCAACCTCAGGAGTTGACAGAAAATTACTAAACCAAGCCCTGCTCAGTGTTTGTTAAAGCATCTGGTTAAGCAGCCAACTAAATATTTATCCTTGAGAATGTGAAGGAGTTCTAGCTTCTCCAGGCAAAAAATATTAAGCCCTGGTATCCCAAAGCACTTGAACAGAGGGGAAGGTGCCATTTACAGCAGCCAATTAGTCATAGAAGGTCTTTTGTCCAAGCACTGCCTGAACTCCATCTCAGCTTTGCTGGCAAGACAAGCCAAACCAAGCCACACTTGGAGGCAACCTGGCTGCAAAACCCCAGGTCCCAGTTGTGCCCTAAAGGGGCACCAAAGTAAAGGTCAGAATGACAGCAAAAAGCCACCTCTGCACAGTGGACAGCATCTGCCTGTGGTGCTCAGCTCACCAACCTCCTGCTCTGGTTTGGGGCTTACAGGAACACAGTGATGGACATATCATTGTGAAATTTAGCTCACAAGAATAATTCTGGTTGGGAAGAACCTTCTCGCCCTTTCCCCTTACAATATATCAGAGCATACCATCTTTAACCATTTTAGCATTTTAGAAAGTGAATTTAAAAGAACAAAAAGGAGAAGGAGACATGAAGACTCCAAACAGATTTGTATAGATTACTCTGCTACTTCAAGCACATTCACTTAGTCTGGAAGTGGAATGGAAAAATGCTATTATATTGGGGGGAAAAATGCTGTTTATAACCTGTGCACAAACATATAATATTAAAAAAATGACATTTTTGACCTTGTCTTTCCTCTTCCTTCCTTCCCTCTTCTTATCTTTACCTTTTACATAATGTGGAATAAGAGCTCATTTTACTGGAACCAGTAACTGTTCAAGTAGAAGACCTGATGCTTTGTCAAGAGCTTTGCTGAAAAGGATAAAACCAGATTTTACAGTAGTTACATGGCTCCACTTTCTACTGACCTATTCCTGAACCCTGAGTCAGTCAGGCAGGGAGTTGCATTCCCCAGAGATCAAATAGAAATATGCATAATCCATTAGATACTGTTTTTCAGTCATGTGTGGTATGATCGACAGTCCCTCACAACAAGGCATAATCTCAAAGAGTTTTGCTTTTTAGCAGGAAGGGTTTGACAGCTTTTTGTTTATTTCTAAGAAATTGGATTGAGTGAGACGTGGATGCATTCCTAAGTTGAAGGTAAAAGTTGTGGTACACCTGGGATTTATTTGAACATAAGACCAAACTGAGGTATTACCTGAGACTGAATGAAGAGACAAACAGGATTTTAGCACTGCTTTGTTAGCATGGGATTTAATGAAGGTTGACTTATCCTTACCTGAACATCACAGTTTGCAAATCAGATTTTCTAAGAAAAGGCATATGCCAGCTGCAGTTTTTGCTGCATTCAGGGAATTTTAGAAGTCTCTCTCTGATATGAATGCTTGCAAGGATTTTTGCCTCGGTATACTTAACAGGGTTCTCTTCTCAGCTATCCAGTTGCACAAATCTTGTAGAAATTTGAGCTTTGTGAAAATATTTTTGACCTTTTTGTAGAATTTGTCTGGACAGTGAGTTCAAAAACTATGGTAAACCTAGAGAAGAAAGGGGACAGTCACCAAAGTACTTCATTATCCTTACAAACAGTGGCAGGAAGACTACAGGGGCAGAAGAAGAATTTAATTTGGGGTCTGAAAGAAAGAACAGCACCAGGCACCTCCAAGCTTGCTAGCTCCAATTGTTCCTCATCCAAGAAGCAAAGGAGGATACATAGAGACCCTCTCAGAGTTGAAAGTGGTAGGTAATTCTCTCCTAAAAAAAACCCCAAAACACCCACTTCTGTCAAAAAAAAATGCTGTACTGCTGAAATCTGAACTTTAAAAAACCAGTTCAACGTTGCCAAAACCTTGTTTAGAAAAAAAAAGCAGGGAGGGTGATGAAAGAAGGGGAATGCGTTCCAACAACATCAAAGCATTCTCTTCTATGTTGTTAAAATATTTTTTTATCTTGAAACACAACCTTTTTGTGCTGACATACTTCTTTTTGCATGACAGAAATAATTTTGAAAATTAAAAAACTCCAAAGCAATAGAAAACCCCCATAGAACTGAACATTGACCAAAACAGCTTCCTTTGCTACTCTACTGTCTAATTTAATTTCTCTGGAAAATTTTGGAACTTCAGGCTTTGTTCCAAAGTGGAACAAAACATGTTCTGAAATCACAAAATGCTTTGTGGAAAAGAACACTAACCCCCTGACAGAGCTATTGTTTACAAATGCAGGTGGACCTCCAGAGAGAACCAGAAGCACCAGATTTCTGCTGCACCAACTAGATAAGCTCAAAAGGAACATGAGGAGAATCACTTCATTCATTTCACTGCTTTCTGCACTGGAAGGAAAGAGGAGTTAGGTTCTTCCCTAAGGACATCCTAAGGCATCACCAACAGAAAGAAAAAGAGGGAAAAATTATTTATTGATGAATCTTCATCTCTGCAAGTAAAGGGGAGGGGAGATGATTCTGCTAAAATTCATATTAAAAAACAAAACAAAACAAAAAAACCCCACCCAAGAATGAAAAACACTATACAGTATTCCCTCTGCCCTGTTCCTGCCTGCACATTCTCCAGCCTATTCTGGACACACACAAATAGAGTGAGATTTTTCTCCCATTCTTTATCATTATTAAAAAAAAAAAAAAAAAAAATTTTTGTTTAGTTTTCAGATATTGTAGCTATTTGTACGCTACCTTCCAGCTGCCCCCACTACCATGGGCCAACTGCATAAGACACTGCAAGAGTTTTAATTTCCCAGCTGTGCCTAGAGAAAGTATCAGCCAGGACAGCCAGATAATAACACAGCAACTTCCAGGGAATGGTTTTCCCACTTACTATTTGCAAAAAGTCTAGAAGCACATAGGATACACACAGGGAGCCCACAGAAGGTAAGAAAGTCAGTCAGTTCATTTGTGCCATGTGCATTGCAGAGCTATTTCTATAAAGGACTCAGCACCTAAACACTAAGGTCTACAGCAAGAAGTAGAAAATAAAGGATTTCAGTCTTGAATAAAGACTGGTTTCTTCAACTTTTCCAGAATCATTGGGAATGTAAAGGAAGCCTTTCAGGATTTCAGATGTGAAATATTAAACAAAACAAATGGAAGAAAAAGCCCATCTTCCTCCAATTGTTACTGGTAAAACACAACTGTCAGTGGCTACTGTTTCCTACTTCAGTTTTATAGTAACAAGAGTATTTATATAAAGGGGGATGTTTAAAAGCCGGGATTCTCCTTCCAACTTGCATAACTCAGCCACCAGCGCCGGTGAAAACCAGGGTTACATTCAGGAAAAAGTTACTGTAACTTGTCCTTCGGCATCCCAGCTCGAAAAGGAAACTCCACGTTACCAAGAGCTCTCCGAGCCGTGACGGATGCGCAGAGCGCTGAGCGCCGCTCTGCCTCAGTTTCCCCGCAATCAGAGCCTGTCTGTCCAAGCTCCAGCTGCCGATCACGCCTGGCCAGCCCTGAGAACAGCACGGCTCAACCCACAGCCCGCCCGAGCCAAACCCGAGCCCAGCGCGGCGGTGACAGATGGGCTCTCCCGGGCCGCCCTTACCTCGCGCAGCTCCAGCCGCTGAGCCACAGCCTCCAGGCACTCCTGGCCCGTGCTCTCCACGGACAGGGTGCACTCGATCACGTTGCTGTCCAGCAGACGGATCCGGGTCACGAAGCAGTTCTTGCTGAGCACGTTGTAGCGCCGGGTCCGCCGCAGTTTGAGCCCGAACGGCATGGCTGGGGGGCGGCGGGGCGGCCCGGCCCGGCCCGGCTCTGCCCGCGGCTCTCAGCACTCCCCTTCTCCCGCCGGGAAGGCTCCCTCGGCTGGCACTACTCTCCTCCAGAAACAGGGCTGCCTGTCCATTCCAAGGGATTCCTGTAAAACACACACAAGTAAGCGGGCTGAAGTTTCACCCAAGTGTGAAACAAGATGTTCCTCAAGTTCAGCGGGAAAGAAAAAAAAATGTTAGAGGGTCACACTTAAAAGCATGAAATAAACACCTCCACACACAGGATTGCCAGGCACTTACTACGTATCCCAAATGAATACCTTATACAACGAATCTTCCAAAATACTGATTTGGCGCTGAATTTAAAGCACGGATTTAATTGCAAAGCCGTTCTTTGAGAGGCTCAGCACAAACAGCAACTCTACAGGGCACTCATCCAGAGGTGCTAACTCTCCCACCATTACCCCCACCACAGGGGTCTATAACAATCTTCGAGTTTTCATGCCCTCGGGCCAGCTTTGAAAACTAGTTTAAAAAACTAAGGAATAGAGACATTGAAAAGAGGTGCGATCCTGAAAGAAGAAAGGCTGGCTTCGGTCCGCAGGAAATGCAGGCACTCAGCACCTCCGAAAAAAATCAAACCTAAAATATGCATGTGAAAAGCAAGAAGCATCCGAGCCATTTCAGAGGAGCTTCCTCTGAGGCAGCCCCTCGCATTTTGCCGGCTTCCAGCTCCAAAGCAATTCTGCATTTCACCCTTCTAGGTGGAATGAGTGACAGCAGGAGTGCGGCTGCCAGAGAACACATATTCTAGATATTGTTTCTAACTAGTACTCCCAAAATTTATCAGGGATATATGCAACTGCTAAATAAAACACAAAATAGATAGAAAAACTAGAGATACAGAAGTGATAATATATAAGAAGCTATGATCCTCACTTATTTTAAAGTGAAACAAACAAAAAAAAAAGGTTTAGTTAAGAGCAGGTTCAAGTAAAAAGTAAAACAAAGCATTTGCACTGACATAACCAGCTCTAAAATGCCGCTTTCCATGTGGTGAGAGGAATGAAGCAAAAAGCAAATTATTTGCTACCAGGTCTTCCTGGTATCATTTGAATATTCTGGAGCAAAAAGTAGAGGAACACTAAATGGTGACATTTAAGAGTCCATCTCTCTTAACCAATAGTACTGCAAATAAAAGACTAGATCCCACTTCCTCACTTCTTAAGAGAATCAAGGGAAGGCACTGCCAGCAGAGTATGCATCATTTGAATGCATCAGCTGAGTGTGACATTTCAAACAGATAGTACATTGCCCACACATATCCCTTGGCACACAACTGCATGAATCAGTTATTTTCACTTTTTACTGAATTTAGTTGCTATGGAGATTATTAAAAGCTGCCTGATTGACTACAGTGGTTATCATTACACTAACAAAATAACTATCACATTTTTACACAAAGTGTATTTTCCAAACCCAGTATAACTTGACATTTATTAGGGAGTTAGAGCAACACAAGCAAATCAAAAAATCCCCATACAAACAGAAAACCACTGCTTAGGTGTGTCACTAGCCTGGTAGTCTACCAGCACCACCAGAGAAAAGCCTAGAGACTGAAAAGGAGTACTGCTATCTGACTGAAATGCAAACAAACCTATCAAATTAGCTGCTGTGTTTTAATCTCCCATTTTAGCTTTCATGGGTACAGACATCATGTATTATTTTCACATAATTGCATTAGAGAGCTGTTATACTTTGCCTCACTCAAACATCAGAAGCCATCAAAGACAAATAAATACATCCTCACAACAATCTGATGAGTCAGGGACATGTTACCCAAGACTCACAGAAAAGGAATTGAAACAAACATTCACCAGCTTGTCCAACACTGCTCAGAATGGCTGCAGACCATGCAGGACAGGCTGCTGCTTTAACCCCTGGCCAACTACTCACCAACTACCTTGCTGACCAACCTATCTGAAACTACTGCCTGAATCTGAAAAGTGGGAAGAATGAAAGGAAATTACAGAGAGGGAAGGGTGTGGAGGACTACATCTTATCAAGAACAGCATTTTTGTTCAGTCTCTGGATTCACAGATTATTTTAAGTTGAACACATGGAGAGTTTTAGCTAGGCAATTCAATTTCAAAACAGACTTTTAGCTTCCATTACTGTTAGCTGCACACAGTTCGTTGCAGAGCAAGGAAACTGTACAGTAATTGTACAGTTAGCAGTAGCCTAAGGATGTTACTTAAAAAGCCCCAAGTGTTTGGCCTTGCTGTCCAGGTACAGCTACAGCAGGACAAGCCATCCCAGAAGGTGTGTGTGCAAATGTGCTATTCTGGAATGAACCCAGCAGCTCCTGTACACCAGAAATGTCAACATGGATTGGACATTAATTGCTCTAAGTTGCAACATACACTCAGGAAAACAAGGCCAGTATTTCCCCTGCTTTTCAAAAGCAGTAAAGGAACAGGAATTCTTCCTTAATTCTGCTGAGGGCAATCAGCCAGCACCTTTTCTCAAGGTGCAGATGTTCAAATGGTTTAATGGATGCACTTTGTGTAATATGGACTGGGTTACATTTTCATTTAACTTAAATGAATGAATGCACAATGACATCTCTCTCACATGAAAGGTCACACTTAAACTAGCTTCCAGTTAAAGAATTAAATGGGATGGCAAGGTTGGAAACATTTAAAAAACTATTCATTCTCAAATCAATACAGGTGTCTGAGTTTTCTGTTTACACATATTCTCAATGTCTGATCAACTTCTCACTGGGTTTTCTGTTAAAGTTACTAAGGAAGATCTCAACGACCAGTCATTTACAGCACCAAAAGGTAAACTAGGTTCTTCAATGTTTGCATCAGGAGCATTCATTTTACTCATGGTTATTTTGTAGATGACTGAAAAAAGAAAATATGCCACTGAGAGACAGAAATGCTTTGGTCTTTGAAATGAAGGATCTCCTTTCTCCATTTAAAGGTTGCCTGGGACAAGCAATGTCCCTAACAAAGTCATCCCAGCTGTGCAGGCATTCACAACACTCCCCTCATCAAACTCACACTTCCACTTAAAACACAACCAAACCAGTGAAACTAATGCAAGCCTATAAACAGCTTATCAGATAACCATGAACTTGTTCTAATGTTAACAAAGGATTTCTATTAAGAGCTTTTCAGGTGTGAAAGGGAGACACATCATCTTTTAAACTGACATTTTCTATTAATAATTTATTTTTCTGAAGAGAAATTACACTGGGCTCCTTTGGGACTTCATCTTTTTCTTTTTGTGTATAAATTGCTTTTTGCAAATTAAGCTCATTCTAAGAAGTATGCTGAATTAAACAAGGTTCTTAGTTAGAGCATAAGCTTTGGAATTTAAACATACTGCTAAGTGGAAATTCCTTATGTTTAAAGTACATACTCTGTAGGCCTAAAAAACACACAAAAACCCTTAAAGTCCTTCAATCATTTCTCAGAAAACAGCTACTAAAAAAAAAAAAGTAGTATCCTAAATGCAATTTCATCAGTACAAAGAGATAAAATGTCTTTGTGGATTCTTGGTAAAATTTGATATTCCCCTACTTCATCAGACCAAAAAAAAAACCAGAACAAGTTACTTCCTTTGCTATCACAGACATTGGAATCAGACTTTTTACGGTATTTACCTGAAAAAGCCATATGGATAAAATCAATTGCTGTGGAATGGTGAAGATCAAAATGGGAAAACAGAATAAAGAATGAAAACAAATTTCAAATTTGACACAGAATAAAACTAAACCTTTATTCTGCCATCTCATGCCAAGCACAACACAAGATCTCCTAAGAGCCTTCCCTAGCAAACAGCTTAAAGAAAACCACGTACACCTCAGCTCAAGACACTTTACCTGTCTCTATATGTGTGACTGAAGAAAACATCTCTAATTGTCTGGAAGCCTTAGCAGCACAATGTCTGTGCAAAAACAGAGGTATGGATCTCTCCAACAGCATTTGATTCCTCCACAGCACCACTTCATCTTGCAAGGGGGGACAGAAGGAGTCCTGGATCATTCTTGCAAAAAATCCTTCTCTGTATAGAATGGGTTTCAAGAGATACCATTTCCCCACTGTTCAGTCACACAATACAGCTGATCATGTACCAAAAGGTAGGGGGGAAAAAAGGCATTAAGTCATACAACCAAGAATATTTTGAAAGCACCATGCTGAGGATCAAACAAACATCTTCAGGATGACAGAGCTATAATGGTTTAGGAAGGAAAAGGCTGATAGTGCTACCTATTAGTGACATTAGCAACTACCCCTCTTCACTGGCCAGTCTTGCATGAAGAACTAGGTCAGATGCACACTGTGATACACCACAGAACTGCTTCTGATTTTTAAGAAAACTTTGTTAGTTTCTGCATAGAATAGAAACTCTCCCTATGAATTTAAGCTAACCTGATGCAGATAAAAATTTGTGGCTTTCCAAATCAGTAATTTTGGGGGTTGTTTTTATTTTTGTTTGTTTGCTTGTTTTTAATGAGACATTACAGTGAAACCAGGTCAAGCACCACTACTGCACAAAAAGCAAGTGAGGTAATATTTTACACGTTTTCCAAATCTAAAACCAAAAGAAGGCAAAAATAAAAAAAAAATTCTTCCTTAGATCTCCCAAAGTCAGCTGGGGCTGGCAAGATTTTTGTTTGTTTGTTAATTTTAAAAGACAGACTGAAGGGATCAAGGGAAGCTGAGCTGCTTGGTGTTTCATGAGGAAGAGGACATATGACAGAAGCTGCTTTGAGAGGTGAAGGGCACTGCTCCAGTCACCAGGCATTCTCTCACTTTCTTAAATTTATTTGAAGGCCAGAAGTGAAGAAAAGCTCATAAATAATTAAGGCAAATATAACTCTCTGGACATTTCCAAGTACATGACTCTCTCCTCTATTACAGACAACAGGTACAGACTGTACTGCATTCAAAGGAGCATAAAAAAAGAATAAATATAATCTGATATGAAATGCATGTAAAGCAGAACGCTTCCCTTCCCTTCACGTTTGCTCTTGTACGTAATTTCTGGAACTCCAGGAAGAGAGCAATTATGTCAAACTGCAGCCTGTATTTACCAACAGTGCCTGGCAGCCCTCCAGCATTCCTGGCACTGCAGGAGCAGCAGCACACCTAAGGGAAGTATGTAACCCTGGGCTGGGCAGAGACCGCAGCATGGCATGGCAGCTGCAAGTGCTGTGCTGGCCTGCAGCTTTAGGGAAGAGGAAAAATAACAGCAGTGCATGGGAGACCAGCTCTGACACAATCCACCTCCATCTAGCTGAGCTGGGCCTACAGGAGGAGATCTCTCTCCCTGTGAAACAGTTTTCTCTCCCCTGAGTGCTCTCATGGGAGAGTTTCATGCAGGTAGAGCACAGCAAGGAACATCTCTACCTAACAGGGTGTCTGTATCCCACCCAGTTATAGGTGGAAGTCCCATAAAGCCTTTCAGGAGTCGAATTAATCTCTGGGCAGATGAAAGAGGGTTTTAACCTTTACATAATAAGAAGTCTGCTGCAAGGCCAGTGTCTTCAGCTACTTGTTTATACAGAGACATAGGCATCATCCTCAGGCATTTAAATCTCCTTAAAAATTCTTGCAGGCAGGAATTTAAATAATTCCCTAATCCAAACAGTAATAAAACTATTAACACCTCTACATGCTGGAAAGGGAGTCAAATTACAATATAATTCAATTTCTATAACTAATATTCTATACAGAACTTTTAGAGTCTGTAAGCATCTAGAGATCCCACAGCTGTGTGCAGGAACAGATGCCAAGGCTTCTCTAGGACACTGAACTCAGAAGACAGTGCTACTGCTACTACAATTGTTGTGAGTCACCAGACAACAATACACAGCAGCCAAAGATCAAAAAACCACCTCTATTAGCATTTCTACTTTCCCAATCCAATCACAGCTTTCTCTTTCCAGGAAAACTTGTGTTCTCCATCAGATCCACCTCTGCTGTAACAGATCTTCTTTTACCTAAGTTGTTGTGTTTTCACTGTATCCACTTTGAGTCAGCTTCTGGTTTCAGTAGTCCAAATAAAACATCTAGAGAGGTTTAAATAAAGCCAAAATAACTTCAACTCAAACCAGTTAGAATTCTGCCTTTCCTCTCCTTTGTGGCAGTAACCCAAGAGAGCACATACTCAATAATTCTGAAGCACATGGAGATTAGTACATGCACCACTTGTTATTCCTTCCTTGTCTCCCCTGCAAGTACCACACTTTCAGTGTAAACACATCTTTTTTGTGCATCCACAGAACTACACAGTTTTGTGAGTACAAATCTGTCAGGCAGCACCTAAGTCCTCTTCTGTAACAAGGTCCACAGGTACTAAGTGTTTATATAGATGGTGGTTAGTCTGTGTCCAACAAAGTTTCCATTGCAGACAAGATGTGAACTTCCCAAACTGCAAATTAGCACCTTATCCATTACTTTCTTACTAGTTACTCTAGAATACCCACAGAAATTCAACAGGCCTTTCTAAGGCAACTACTGATGGAGGGCTCTTTTTGAGGTAGTCTAAGCATTTAAGTTAGAAGTAACTTCTGAGTTAGAAGTGACATACCTACCTGACTTGCACTGCCATTGTGATCAGTTTTAATCCACACCATGTCAGTAATGAAGGCAGAGTTACTACTCCCCTTGTAGAGCTTCGTGTTCCAAAGTTAAAAAAATAAATTATAAAAAAAAAAAAAAAAAAAAAAAACCTACCAAATCAAAATGCCTGACTCCAGCACTTTTCCCTTACAAATAGGAAATGCTGCTTGACCATGCCAGGTGGCTGCAGCAGCTCCAGCTCTGAGTCATGGCAGGGTTTAGGTCTGCAGGGTACAGCAGTTAACCATTTACAACCCTCTCACACCTTGGCTGTGTTATTGCAAGACCTCAAATTAGACACAGCCAAGAGCCTGGGTGGCACCCATCCAAGGATGCAGTTTTGTACCTGAGGCAATCTCATTTAAGAGCTCACTTCTGCCAGGAATGGAGAGAGGTCCTGATCTCTTCTCCCTCCCTTAATTCCAGAGCACATTACAACTTGTCTTGTGCCAACTCTGAAAATCTGCTGGAACCTCCTCCTTGTTTAGCCACTCCACCTCCCTAATTTAACAAGAGAATATGATCTACCCCTTTTCAGCTTGGGTAGTGAGTTTAGATAGCTCACAGCAGAGCCCAGAGTGAGTAGCCCATCTATTCAGAGGGAAGAAAAGAACCACACAGCTCAGAAAAGGAAAAATAAGAGCAATTCTTCCTTAACCAACAGCAGTTGGTCAGGTCTGGAGAACAGTTTGTGAAATCACAGGCTAGGGAAGCCTTCTGAGCTCAGGAAACAAAGGAACTCCCTAGAACACATCCCCATTATTCCTGTATTACAAAGCTATGTTGGAATCAAAATTGTTTTATCTGAAATACCCAGTTGATTCAAATTGCACTATTTTCTTTTGTTCCCCCCCTCCCCCAATACAGCATTCTGTAATTGAATGTCTATTAGAGGAGTTAATATTGCAACATCTCTATGTGTTATGTTTTCTGCATGGGATAAGCCATTCAGAAGAGGAGAAGCAAGAGCAAGACAAGCACTCTGGTATTTTGGCACATCTTTCTTTTAGACCTGGTACAACAGCTGATCTCTAAGTGCCATCCTTCAGAAAAGGCACCAGTCCTGCAGCCTAAATTTTCACTGAACACTTCCTAGCAATCAAAGATCACAAAAGCCTAACCATTATTGTAAGGGTCTGCTATTTAAAATCCATTATAATCAGGAGACTTAAAAATGTCTGAGAATATTTCAAAGGTTTCTTCACCTTTTGTCCCTATTTTACCCTACTGACTACAATCAGTAGTAACATAGTATTGGTGCCATTTAGTTTTCCTCTAGCTAGCTTTTTTAAGGTTTTCAACTCCTTCAACTTGCTAGAGCTACAGTGATTTTTAGGAGGTTACATTTCCTACTAAATGTGATTGATGGGCACGCAAAAACATTATAAAAACAATGAATGACACGCTTAGTAAAAACCACAGAAAAACTTCTTACAGCATGTTTCATTATTCTCTCATGTTACAAAGAAAGACATTAGTAAAACTAAGAAGTTCTAAACACAGGATAACATGAAGAGCAGAACCAATAGCTCCAACAGATCCAAGGATCAGATAGGGGTAAAATTATATACCCTAGAGCATTCTCACTAGTTAAACATCCACCAGCACACACTGGTGCCAGTTGGTGTATAAGTTTAAATAATGCAACAAAAACTTTATTAAAAAGAAAGACACAAAAGTTCAAACATCATCTATCCTGCTTCAATGAAAAAATACCTATCCTCAAGAGGTGGTAGCAATTTCACTTCTGTACTGGGATTTTGCAATGGAGCAGTTACAGGAGAGCACTTGTAGCTTAGGAAGAAAATAATGACACTGCTCATGAGACTGAAAGATCAGCTCAATACACAGTTCTGGTGTCAGATGGAGACTGGAACTGCCTACTGGACTCATACAATGCTGCTTTCAGCTGAGATCCTGCTGGGAAGGTGTGTTACTGCAGTAAAATATAGTCTTATTTGTTTAATTAAGGTGTGATATTTCTGCTCCTGCCTTTCTTCTGATTTTATAATGGCATATACAAGTGAATTTTGACAATTTCTGCTTAGTGGTAATGCTTGTGTACCTTCCATTCTTCATTTTTTAAAATATATATCTAACTATATATGGAAGATTGTAAAGTATTTAAAATAAACATAAACTGGGAATGTCTGGGTTATAACTACAGATTTCCAAAATGCATCACATTATCTCCAACTCTTGCAAAAGTCAAAAAGGTTTGTTTCACATAAGCAGGTTGCAACACACGTGGATTCCTTGGCCCACCAGAAAAGAAAATGTTTTCTTAATATGTACAACTGGGGGAGAGGAGAAAGATCAACAAGAAACACTGAATTTGCAACATCTTAAAGGTTAACAATGTGGTGGCCACTCTAAACTGCCAACCTGCCCTTCTCCTTACAGGAACAAAATCCAGTCCTGCTCCCACTGGTGTCAGTAACAAGACTGGCACCAAATGAAGCAAGAGCCATGCCTGCAGACTTGCAGTAAGAATAAAACTTAATTCAGTTTCTTGGTGTTTAGAACAATCGTGGAGAGGTTCAATTCACGTATTAGGCAGTGAACAGAGATAATGCAGAAAAGTGGCTGCAGGTATGGAATGAGAGCCAAGTGTGATAGAGTGAAGAAAAAAGAGAAGGGGTGGAGAGAGAGAAGAAAAATAAAGCTAAAAAAACATGCACACTGTCAATCCCAAACCACAACCAGGCACATTTAGTTACACAAGTAGATACTTCACACAAGATCATAACATGAACTTTTGAACTTGCACGGAAAAAAGCCTCTCTACCACTTAATGCATTAAAACATCAATGCTGCAAAATGCTGAAAAAATTCCTTCAAGTCGTATCAAAGGAGGATTATATTGTGGGCACATACATGAAGAAAGCAAATCTGTTATCTTTACTGAATATAGGCCTTGATGTAAATCACACAGCCACAGCCTGTGAATAACTGCATTTGTTTCGACAGCAAAACACCTCATCTGAAATACAGAATAGCTGCCGGAAATGAGCTAATGGTACTTTTCTTTCTGTATTAAAGGATTATTTTCCAGTGCCCACTGTGTGGGCTTAAACACTAGACTGAAGCAGTCAAAATACTTAGAAGTAAGATTTATGGCTAAAAAGGGGGAGGCTAGGGGGAGCTTTCTTTGAAGTGACTGACTTCTTTGACCGGTGTCTCAGAATTACAAGGCTACAAAAGAGTCCCTCTCTGTGAGCAGCCCCCTGCATTCTTCCTTCATCTCTGTGGCAGATCATATCAATAAACAAGATTTGAAAACAATTACCTGGGAATCACAGTGCTGGACAGCACATAGTAACTGAGATATTACGGCAAACGTCTTTTTATTTTCTAATGATTTTTAACAGAAAAACTCTTCTACCTCAAACACTGCTTCAGCCATCAACATTAATCCTTCAGTACTACAATACTTTCCAAAAGATTTCAAATGAGCTTGAGAGAAAAATCAGGAGTTTAAACTTCCACTGTATTCCAAAAAGTGTTGCGAGTTACATTGATAGAGAAAGGAATTGTACCAACTGAATTGTACCAATCAATTGTACCAACCCCATATTCTTTCATTATACAAAAGTAAAATTTTCCCTTTTTAGTTGCAGCAGTGCTAAAATAGATTGGTTTACACTGGCTGCTTATTTCCCCTAGCATATTATTTATCAATTCTACTCAAGAGAACAGCTTTGGGCTGAGGGCTAGTAAAATTGTATTAGTTTTGGAGTGCAAAATACATGCTGCAGCTTTATACACAAACCCACTGTAATACATTCTAAAAACTGTGGCATGCCATTCTTTTTTCACCTTTCCAAACAGTACTTTGATAATCACTTTACAACCTTTCACCATAAGTCTGCACAAAATACTCACCCTTTAACATATGGTGATAGCTTTATTTGGAATCATATCTGAGGTTATCAGCTTTTAATGAGATTATAAACTGACTCTTGTTAACTGCCCCTATTAGAGAAAGTAGCTGCTTTGTAGCACTTCAGAGTGAAAAATTGCTTTGCAGAAAATTTTACTTTGTCATAAGCCGAAAATAAATTATTCTTTAAAATAAACCATCTTCATTTCTTGCTCAGATTAATCCATTTTTGTGTTAAAAGCATAGGATTGGAGCAATAAAGGTCAAAATTGACTTGCAATCTTATGACACTCTGTAGCTCTTGTAGTGGACTTTGTATATTAAAATGAAGATTTTGTATGTTAAAATGGAGAGAGACAAAACCCATCAAAACAGAATATTAACCATTTCTTATTTTGCTGTTCTTTACAAGCAACTTAGCTTTGAAAAACAGGAGTTAGTCTGACTTTTAGTTCTCAAATGAAAAGCAGCAAGGTTACTCTAAATTTAAATTGCACAATTTATTAAAATAGCTTGGATCTAAGCACAACTTGCACAAAATCAAAACACCTTCTATACAACCACAGGTAGGTGTATTTATTGTATGTTTGTATCAAAGTGGCACAAATCCTTTGATCCACTGGATCCACTGCAGTGGCCATTGAAGTTCTGCAGGCAAAGAAAAATACTATATATAGGTTATGTAAGTTTATTTTCTTCTAAGTACAAAACCTAAACACCAAAAGAGAAGAAGGTGGAGTAAAATAAATAATAATTAAATAGTCTCTCTGTATGCATCAGGTTAACTTATTTATAATCACATAAATGGACTTGCAGAAATCTAAGGTGCAAGGTATCCCTAAGACTCAGAGAGAAGCAAGAGAAGAAACAGGAACAAAAATAAAAGGTGGAGAAAGCCCATACGGTACAGCCCTCCCTGTAATCCTGTCTCTGGTTAGCAAATTGGAAACATTTCATTTTTCTGACTTGAAGCCTGATACTAACATTCCTCTGTGGCTTAATGTGGACATGGACTACAGATTGCACTCATGTCTTAAAGGAGCTAAATGATTCAGCACAGCAAGCCCACAAACTCCAAGAGGGATAGCAAGAAACCTTATATTCCCATCCACTTTGAAGAAAAAGGAAATTAAATTTCTTAATTCCTAGCTCTGTTGCAAAGTAGGCAGTGCTGTGTGGATGCAGTGATTGCCTTTACCAACAGTAAATAAAATCTGTCTTTGGCAGTTGAGAAGACACTCAAGCCTCCTGAAGTGCTGTTAAGTGTGGCCACCACTCCTGGGAAATCAAACAACCTGTACCAACACAGTGTGGGAGTGAGACAAATCTCCAACTTCAGCCTTTCTAAAACCAGTGCAAAGTGGCAACTGGCTAGACAGAAATGAAAGCAAACATCACAGCAAAGATTTGACACCAGTGTGCCTTTCATTCAACAATTTACCTCAAAGACAAGCCCGTGCTAACACAAATTCCTATAATCATGGAATAGCAAGTTGCTGTATGCGATGGAAAAAATGGAGCAGACCAAACCATGCCTGATGCTGTCTCACAGCAATATCTACTGCACATGAGACACCAGTGTCATTGGGAAGGGAAAGGGAAATGGTCCCCACCAAGTGGCCACAGCTCTGCAATTCCACCCAACTATTTATTTATTGGTGTTAATGTCCAGTGTTTGTTTGCATTTGCAGATGCAAAATTCTAGGACAAACTTGCCAAGAATTAACTGGCCTGCCTTTTTTATAAAATGATTAGCTGTGCTTTTGAAAGAGTTACTAAGGACCAAAGGGTCACAGGGTAATTATTTACAGAATGAATGCCAGGGATGAAGTGACAGATAAAGCCATTACGAAGATCATGCAGAGTAGGGAATGAGAAATTCCTGCAATTTATTGTCTATCACTGTGAAGTGTGATTCAGAGATAGCACCAGCTCTGCTCTTTCCTCTTTATAGTGATAGACTATAATGACTCAAGATCTTTAATTCTCCACTTCCAGCATCCCACTGGATCTATTCAAGAAGGTAAATAAAGATGAAATCAAGCTCATCACATAGCAGACAGTCATGATGAAGAGGTGATGTTGCCTTGCTTTGGTTTGGAAGGTAACCAGCCCAATTGTGACAGAAATGAAGTGTTCCCTTTCAGCTAAATAAAAGCTGTGGTTGCAGTACAAACCACTGCCCTGCACTTCAGCATAAGGAGGGTTTACAACCTGCTCTTGACTGGAGGTAGCATAGTTCAGCCATGACTCTCTAAGAGGGAAGGATCACTGGAAAAGAGGTTTAAGAATCCTTGTGAAAGACAGAACAGTTCATATCTTCCCAGCCACTCCCTCACTGCAGAATACAGGACACTCAGTCCAGAAGCATTTTCAGTGCCTAAATATAACACAGGCATTCACACAGCATAAATAGGAGAATCCTCCTGAAGGGCTGTCTTCAAAACAACCAGAATTCACAGTCATACACTGGAATGTCAAATTCCGGATATCCTCCTAAGAAAAATGAATTTATTGTTACTTTACCTGGCTATTTTTATAAAGTTTCTGGAAACAAGAAGCATTAACTGTGCTTGCTTAATACTCGTACACCTTCATGTTTCTCTTTGGTCACAAGCCAAAAAGATTTGATGGAATATTATCATACCCTTATGGGATTTCATAACATGAGTTTTCATTGGCAACCACTGATTACATACCCCAAATGAAGCTGCTAGATTTTTTTCAGTCTTTTTCCTAAGCTTTAATATATAAACTTGTCAAAGTAAAAAACAGCTGACCCTTAATATTGCAGTTCATGCCAAAAATAATGCGAAGCTATTAGAATCACAAAGCCTAGAATTCAATTAGATAGTGAATGCTGCAAAATATCCAAGCATAAACATTATGATTATATCAAGAAAGAGCAAGCAAAAAAAAGTGCCATTTTGAAGAAAAGCTAACCTGCTACTCATGATGGACAAATTTCAAAATCTTTTGTTTCTACCTCTCAACACTCCAGCAAATCAAACATTTTAACTGGCAGTACGATGTTTGTACTGGCAGAAAAATGTCTTCTGACACTGACAAGGACAGCACTGCATCTACTACCATGTTTTCACAACAGAAATTCAAAAAATAAATTAGTAGAGCCAAACGACCAAGTTCATATTGCTGGAACCTTCTTCAGGGCACTGGGCTATGTAAGCAAGACACAAATAGCACCCACTCACTACTATGACTTATGAAAGTACTTGGCCTGACACTAGGAAAAAAAACAGACACTATTTATTTAGTTAGTTTTAAGTGAGAATTTCATTAGCAGAGGGCAGGGGGAAAGCATCACTTTGTCATAAAGTGGAGAGAGAGTATGGAGGAAAAGAAAAAAGGCAAAGCAAAGAACACAGAGAAAACATTTTTTCAGTGCAGACAGAAAAGGGGGAAAAAACTTTCTAGCTCTTGGCCAATTTATGTAAGTTTCAAAAGTGTTCTGAAGAAGTAAAATAGTAAGTGGCATGAATATAATGTAAAATACATAATTCAGAGGACCATCCTTCTTCTAAACCCTTTGCCTACTCAGATAGCACTTTTCCCCACTGCAATCAAAGTTCTTTTTTCTTCTACTCTAACTCATCTAACTTGTGTTCTAAACATAAAAAATGCACAAAAATATGGGTCTCATATTAGTGATCAAAAAGAAATCTAGAAACCACCTGAATCCTAATGTATGTTTTAGCTTAGTCAGTGGAGAGGTCCAACATACCCATCCATTCTCAAGAGTCAGGCTCATCCTTTTATGTGCATTATTACTCAACAGATGAGAGCAATTACACCATTTCATGAAAATAAGTTCACATTTGCTTATTGCTATCATCTTGTACCTCACAGATGTAAGAATTACACATTTTTCTCATCTGTACACAAATATTACAGCAGTTTCAAAAGGTCAGAAAGATAATTATCCCATTCTGGAATCAGGCCTGCCTGCAACCCTAGACATCAAATAGCCTTCCAGTTTCTCACCTTGCTTTTCCTTGGAACACTTTGTGCATCTTAAGGGGCTCTAGAAAACAAAATTAACTACTTTCATAGCCAAGAAAAGTAATAATGCACTACATAGTTTTCTTCCACTACTACAGCTATCTGTGGAATCTTAAAAAATTGCAAACAAGACAAATTTATCTGTTATCTTGGGAAAAGAAGGAGATGTTGAAGCAAGAACACTTAAATTTAATGGTCCACACAGCTGAGGACATTTCATTTCAACACCTGGAGAAAGAAGACAGGAATTATATAAAAGCTCTCAAGTGGTATAAGAATTATGTGCCTTAGCTGTATCCCATATATAGTTAGCTGCCCTTCACAGGGTGGCACCATGAGTACCACACAATGAAAACAGAAGAATGTCTATAGACATCAGTATAAATGTGCTGTTGTAAGGATAGATTTCCTTCTACAGAACTAAGAGAGAAATACCCCATATGACATTTTATTCTCCTATAAATGAAGAATACAACACACAGACTTCCTGTAGTGGAACACACTTTTCTTTTCCATGTGCAATTTAAACTGCCAAGTTTAAACAGAGAAAAATATTACATGTATCCATGGATATCTAATTTTAGAAAGACAAACAATTCTCCTGTTCCAGCACCACGGGGGAAAAATGGTAAGAAAGAAACAGTTATTACAAGTCTTACAGAAAGGAGCTATGACAATACATGACGTGCCCAGAACGTAGTAAGGACTGGGTTGGGCAAGTGCCCATGAGAAAAACAAAGTTTTGTGGGCTCTGCATCTGAAATGGACAGGCTATAGTTAAAGCCATCACATCTTACTGCCAGCCTGATACACTACTTTTTGTCCAGTGGGAAACTTTGGGAAGGTTGATGCCTTTAGAGCCTTTGTGGCCATTGCCAAGCCCTGTGTCGTGTTAGCAAGAATAGAGATTGTCATTATGATGGTTCCATAAAAGCAACTGCATTGTTTGCTTGTAATTTATACACTTTACTTTCCAAAGTCCCTGTGGTTTTGGCTTACAGAATTGGGCCAGAACCCTACAGAAACTCAAGTGGGCAATTTTTCTTCCTATAATCTGAGGTAACAGATGGAGAGATAGATAGCCTATAGTTCTTGCTACTACAAAACAGTAAAAGCCAGTATGTGAAATGTAAAGAAATACAAAGAAAAGGTACATACAGAACCAGTGTGCTTTAATGAAGAGGCAAAACAACAAAGGCAAGCATCTAAAAAGGAAAAATGAATAAAACCCCTGGATGTTCTGGGGCAAAAGGCCAGACTCTCCTTACAAATGGAGTGCCAGTGCTGGAAAATTTATGCTAAAACCAAGATAAGGCTAAGTCCCTGTATTTACCATAGGTAGCTGTTAAAGTTAGCAGCAGTCTCCAAGGTAAAACTCCCTAGTTTCTAGTACTAGAAAAATGTATTCCTCAGACTTAAAACCTGTCTAATTAGCAACTGAGTTAGCTAGCTAGTTTCAATTATGAAGAAGCAATTCAGATATACCTTCAGGTTGTGTTATGTCATTTATAAAACACTTTTATTCTTTAAAAACATTGTTAACAAGGATCCATGAAAACAAGTATTGCTATCTCACCTTCAGAATTGAAGTGTGCCTTGCATTTCTGATTTTTTTTTTTTTTGTACAGAATTAGTGGATAGAAGTTTACCAGTCCTCAAGGCATACTGAGTCCTATTTAAACTTTCCAGGTCATCTGAGCTTAAAAATTACATTTGTTTTCTTTCCCCAGCTCTTGCTCGTAGAAACTCCCTGAATGATTGTACCAATCAGAAATCAAATTCACAATCTTGGGATGATCCTTGGTTTTGTTTATTAACAATATCATTAACAGGAGGCAAAATAATATTATCTGGAAGGACAGAGAAAGAAAAAAGGAATGAATGATCATGATGCCAAAAGTATGACAGGGCTTGTGACTTTCTAAAGACCAAAACAAAAACTTCACTGTTCAAACTGAGACACTGATAATTCTAAATCCAAAGAAACACACATCCCTGGCCTTAAATTCAATAAAATGTTGCCCAGAAACACACCTCCTGTTTAATCCAATTTGCAATTCAATTATCTTGGTTAAAAAAATAAACATTAAAATACACATAACTAAAATTAACCTCATTGTTCATTAATACTAAACTTTACACAGATGGTCTAAGGACAAAGTAACCACCCAAGGCCAACAAAAAAACAAAACGCCAGAAAAAGAAAGTAACAATGCATTTTTTAAAGGGCAGTTTTGAAATTTACTATAAAGTCTAGAAATAGCCACTGAACAATTACAGTTACAAATTTAGCTTGCCAAATTACCATTGCATTGCATAAGTCCAGCAAATTATGCTGGATCCCATGCAGGGCACTAGCACCACCATCTCAAAGTCTTACTAAGTCCTTTTAAAGAACAGACCAACTGATCTACCTCCTTTAACTCCCTCTGTGGTTCTTTGTTAGTGCCTGACTCAATTTTCTGTTTCCTTATTTTTATCACACATGAGAACACCAGTATATTTAGACTACTTAGAATGTTCAAAATTTTGAATTAAAATAGCCAAAATAATCCAAATAAAATTAATCAAAACAGCAATACACAACATATTTCCCTCTTTTAAAACCCTGTTTTTTAGCCCAAATTTAACTTTTTAAAAGTTTACCAGTCAGAATTCCTCCTCATGCTGCAGCCACTCAAGCACTGTGAAGAGGCTGAATCTCTCTCACAGCAGCCAGCCAGGAATTCCCTAATTTCCGACCCAAGCAGTGACCCATGCTGAGCCAGAGGTGCCCTAACAACCAGGTACTCCTTGCTGGCAAACCTCAACACAAATTCTTCTTTTCAAACAATATGCCTTCAAAACAAACCAAACAAAGCTTCCTAAAAATCCCCATAACGAGGAGTTGAAACTTGTCCGTGGATGCACACACAGACAAAAAATACCTCAACCAGCTGTAGTGTTGCATAGGAAGGCAGAGCCCTGTTGGTGTGTTCAGGACCTGACAGAGTGGTTTGAAACACGATACAGCCCCTTTGATACAGCTCACGAGTTTAGAAGTGGAGGGGCCGCATCCTATTAAAAATAACAGGAAATTGGCCACAGCAATAAATCTAAAGCTTTGGCTGCTGCAATTTCTTATCTTCCATGAGCAGCTGGTGGTGTGCAAAAAAAACCCCATGCAACTTGTCCTTCTTAGAAAAAGAAAACAAACAAACAATTTAAAAAATCACTCCAAAACTGTAGCTTCCACTAGCTTGCATCAGTCAGTTGACAGCCTTGGGAGACCTAGATCCCCAAGATCTTTTCCTGTCACACCAGGATACTGATGGTTTACTGCTGCCTCCAGGCAAAACCACGTCACTGAGAAAGTGAAGATGGTGCACTAAGGTTGACAAGTCCCAAGGAACCTCACCAGAGGCTTTGGCACTCCTGACAGTACTTTTCTCATGCAATTTCTGCCTCCAAGTGATCCCTCTGTCTCCTCTGACAGCATTTTTCTCCTTACCTACTGAAGCAAATTAAGATCCAAGATGACAGCAGCTGCTTCTAATGGCTTACCAACACTTAAAAGGCACTGCACCAGGCAGAGTTATCTCTGCAATGCCCACTGTGGAGAAGCAGCTTCTGCTGGGCTGGAAAAAAAAAGAATGAGGGGGCAGGGAAGAGGTAGCCAAGACTCTTCCTCGAATGGAATAAAATACATACGTCAGAGGGTTTCATTCAACTGGCAGAGACTACACTGAGCTTTTTTGCCAGCAGAACTGCGTCTGCTGTGGGTATGACTTGTTTTCCCACTCATAAAAGGAAGAGCTTTGCCAACAAAACTTTAAAGACTAAGACCAACAACGTGGGTGTGGGGTTCGCTGTGTTTTCAGTACACATGAGTGAAGTTAACTATGGTCCAGTTTCCTGCCAAACTAATCCACACACCATGCAGTGCCAGTATTTTCTTTGTTTTTTACTCTGATTAGGTCCTGCAAGTATTTCTGGAGCAGACTTTTCAGACAGACAATCCTCTGAAGCAATTTTTTTTTTTTTTTAATCCCAGTGTAAGATCCCAAAGGTGAGAAAAACTTGAAGGCCAAGTGGTTCAATACAAAAGCCAGATGTCTACTTTAAGAGCTAAAAGCACTTTTAAAACATGTGTATTTTGCCTACATTTAGACAACCACAACATGCTAGCTGTATGAGATACAATGGAAAGATGAAACCACTGCACCAAGTAAAAATCCCCCAATCATCAACAACAACAACAAAAAAACACATTCTTCCAGCCCTAGAGACTCAAAAACCAGAAGATGAACCTCCTAGCATTAGGACTAATTATAGCAGAATAGTTACAACATGTTTGGAGATCACCTCACCTCTGAGTATCTGCCAAAACCAGGGCTCAGTTCTCTCCTGCTCCCCTGCAGGAAGGTGGGAGGGAAGTAAGTTCCAGTTTGGATACTGTAGGACCCCAGGAACTATCTCCCCTTGGGAAAAAAAAAAAGTATATAAGAAAACAGATTGAAAAGACTTCCTCTCCCTTGCATACACAAATTCTGTAGAGCTGTTTCTTTGTCTGGAAAAGCTGTGCTAGGGCTGGACCTGCTATGTGCACCTTCTCATCTCAGTTAGCCAGTTTTGAATTTCAACCAGCTCCTGATCCCAAGCATGAGGAAGGCTCTACATACTTCTCATCAGCTTCCAGGCACAAAAGGTTGTGAGCCAAAACTTTCCATTCCTTGATATTACTCTTCTACAGTCTCTTGTCTAGCACCAAAAAGCCTGAGACAGAAGTCCACAGAGTGCCTGGTGATCCCACTGGCAAGAAAACTAACACTGGCAAAAGAATTACCAGGCCAACAAAATGACTTTCCACTAGCACATTAGAAGGGAGAGTTAGGGGTATGGAATTTCTTCATGCTTGAAGGCTAACTCTTGCCAACACTAACCCATCTGTCATACATTATTTTATGTCTGCTTTGATTTATTTTATTTTTTTTGCTGCAAAAAAAAGAAATGCACATCAGACATGTTACAGACCACCAGATTTGTTTCATATACTATCAAAGCTAAATATTCAAGCATTTTATGGAGATTAAGAGATTAGAGTCCGAGAGTTTTTATTCTTCTCTGTGCAAGGCTCTCTCTTTCAATCAATTTAAAAAGCGAAGTTCTAGGTATGTTGTTAATTCCTGAGGGGAAATGATACATAACCCACACACAAAGAAGTTGGCTTGCAAGCAGTTGTTTTTACAGCATGGAATCTGTTTCAATCTATGTTTGTTTAACAAGATGCAAGTCTAACAATGGTAATTTACTAAAAGCTTGTGCACTAAGTATGTACAATACCAGAAACAATGGTCATAACTCCTTCCAAAGATACAAAAGCATCTACAAAACTATCAAAACACAAGCACTGCCCTGGATTAGTTGCTTCAAAACCCGACATTCCAAACAGCTTTATCATTTCAATAATCCATCTATAAACATTTAACTAATTTTGGACTACTGTTTTGCATTCCAGCAATGAGTTACTGCCAGTCAATCCAACAGAAAATTTCACTATTTGTATTTTCACTGATTTTTTTTTTTTTAATGTCAGAGTATTACAGTTTGCTCAGACTTTTGAAACAGTAAATCGTGATTTAAGTATTGAACTAGGAACACCAATCATTCAAATAGCTATTTACTATTAAGCTCCTCAATCTGTATTTAAGCACTTGAGTAACCAACTGCTTGTACAACTAATGGCCAGTGACCACACAGCTGTAGAAGAGGAGGTGGCACTCTGCCTCTCCAACAAGCCTGTTTGTCAGTGCTCAGGCCCAACCTGCACCCTGCTGCCTTACAACCATAATCACATTTTGAAATTATTCATTATTTACAGTGTTGTTTGAGGCTTACTAGATGATATTCTGTTCTCCCCTGAGAACCCAATAGAGCTAAATGAATCTTTGTGATGAACAACCTGTGCCTTTAGCTATTGCATCAGATGGTCAAAGCTTCTTCAGTCCCTACCCTGTGTTCTCCCAACACCTGTATTTTACATCTCACCATGATTCGTACCTGCTCACTGTCTGCACCATGAGACTGAATCTTTCTTTGTCATGGTGAACATGTGGACCGTAAAAAAATTTTGGTTCAACATTTGCATTTTACTCCCAGACAGTTTTATGCCAAGAGAGCACAGAAACTTCTAAATGGGCAGGTCACTTCATTAGAAAAGAATCAACCAGAAAACAACCAGGTGTAGCAATTCCCCTCGAGCCTTAGAAAACGATTAACAACCACACTTACAAAGGGCATTAAAAACGTTAGAAATGCTTGCTTGGCAACAACAAACAATCCACAAACCTGTTCCTGAGGACAGCTGAGGAGTGGGTTGCAGACAGTTATACTGCAGTAAGGTCTGTAAACTATGGGTGTTTACAGTGCACTTCTACCCTTCAAAAAAAAGTGTTTCACATTTTGGACACATTTGGTCTAAGTTAACCTCGGCAATCAGTTAACCCTAATTCAATCACACATACTTGGAGGGTGACTCATCAGATGTGTTTAACTTGCATGTTCCCCAAGTCACATCTAGTGCTGGTATTTTTTTTCTCCCCTGCCTCCAAAGCACTGTGCACAAATTATCACAGTAGTGGGAACTTGCATCAGAGGATTGATATCATTAGTTATCATGGTTAGGATTAATATCATTAGGAGAGATATGCAATGCCATAACCCCTCTGAATCTTGTAACAAATGAGATAAGCTGCAAGTTGTCTCCGTAAAGAAAGTAATTAAGGGAATGAAATTTCCTAGATTCTCTGAAAATTGCTTTTTTCTGATAGCATTTGACTTCTCAATTCTTCAGCCACTAAAATGCAGGCACCACCATTATTTTATTTCTTTAAAGAAATATAAATTCAATGGTGGTACCTATTCAGAGTAGACCTGGCATTTTAATTTAGCACATTTCAAAACAGTACCAAGTCATACACCTCCTTGTTTTTCCCTTACTGGCAGGCATCAATGTATTCAGCACTCATAGAGCATCTGGTTAGCAAGATGTGGCAGCCTTCAAGTTTTGGAATTTCTTTCAGTGTTTCTCTAAAAAGAGAATTGTTTTGATCCCCAAGTTGGTCCAGATGGTATCTCAGAATTGTCCAACTCCTCCTCCTTTCAAGACAGCTGCCACTATTGTTCCAGAGGGCCAAGCAAACAGGCTTTTCAAAGCAAGCCATCACTACTGGAGATGGTCTATCTGAGGAAGTTCACAACATCTAAACTCTCTGATAAGCACTGACAGGAGAGTTTCTGTAAATCAAAACTATTTCTCCAGCGTGTCAGGCTCAAGCTTTGAAGTCTCATGCAGCTGCTGGGCTGGTAGCACCAGGTGACAAATTTCCCCAGAACTCTCCAAGTGCTGATCCTAAAACTGCAGCAAACAGCCTTCAGGGTTGGCTTGGACCGGTGAGTCTGATCCGACAGCTAGCAAAACGTCAGAGCTTGCATGAAAAAAATCAACACACTGAAAACACTTGCCAGCAACACAAGGAGGCAAGAAGAGCAATTCCCACAGGAAGAGAAGATTCTGATTACTAAAGCAAATTGTGCATTGCCTCTTATGCCCAGCAGACCTCTGAGAACCACAGAATCATTAAGGTTGGAAAAGACCTCCAAGATCATCAAATAAAATCTTTGACTGAACACTACCATATCAACTAAGTGCCATGTTGAGATGTTTTCCACTTCCAGGAATGGTGACTCCACGACTTTCCTGGCCAGCCCATCCCAATGCTCATCCAACTCTTCCGTGAAGAAATTTTTCCTGATGTTCTACCTGAACCTCTCCTGGCCCAGGTTGAGGCCATTTCCATTTCAGGCTACTTTGCATAGGCAATAGGTTAATGCAATTCATCACGTAATCAAATAAATAAAACAGTTTTTGATCCTTCAATAAGAAAAAGTACATGTAGATGTACTTGTGGAGATGTTCATTGACAACAACGCACTGCAGACTAAAGCCAGGCTTTTTGTACCAAAAACTCTTACAATGAAATTAGAAGGGTATCCTTGGCATCTTGCAAGTAATACCAATTTTCTGCAAATTGTATAAAAAACACTGACATTGAATGCACCAGAAGCACTGTGTTTCTGCTAAATCCAGGCAATTTAATATAAAAATGCTCCTTTTACAAAAAAAGCTGCATTTTTAGCAGTTCAATACA
This sequence comes from Muscicapa striata striata, assembly GCA_030060385.1. NCBI lineage: Eukaryota > Metazoa > Chordata > Aves > Passeriformes > Muscicapidae > Muscicapa > Muscicapa striata. The sequence continues at coordinate 2,565,874 of JAREIS010000027.1, read as the reverse complement.
ATGAGAAAATAAATGCCAGTACACATCTTAGTCTCTACAATTTAATCCTTTTTACTTGCACCGAATCTTCATCTACTATGTACAGTTATCAGGAATCACATTTTGCAGCTACTAAACCAATTTAGAAAGGAAAAATGCAAGCATTTATTTTCACTTTTTTGGGAGGGTGACATTTCAAGGAGTCAAGTGTAACCTGAGTAATCTTGGAGTATACAGAAAAAAAATGCTTCAAAGAATTCAGGGGACAGGGAGAATAAAAATGAGTTATTTTCATCATCATTACTATTAACCTCTATACAGATAAAACAACCAAGAGGTATAAGAAAATGAGGAGCCTAAAGTTTCTCAATAACGCCGACCAGAGAAACTAACACTCCTCAATGTTTTGGAGAATTCCTTTGTTTAATCCAATCTAAAAGTGAAATTATCCTTTTGGAAGCGCAGAAAAAAAGAACTGTGCAGAGAAAGTGACTGTATCACTATGATTGAGGAAATCCTCTTCCTCCAGATGGGTTTCCCCACCACAACACTACACATTCAACAAGCCACATTTGATTCAAGTCTTTACAGCTATATACATTTTAGGAGTTTTTTCAGCCAGCAAATATAACATTACCCTTAAGCTACTAAGGAAAGAGTGTCACCATTCCAGGAAATGCTCCAAAAATAAATCTCAATGAATGAAAAATTAGAAGTCACCTACAACTATTTATTACAGTTCTACATCATCTGATTAAAAAAATACATTATGCCACTTGGATATGTTTTTCAACAAAAAGCCAGACAAAGCACCAAAAAATATTCTCAGGTTTGTAAACAACAAATATTAACTCCATTAAAAGAATATGAAAAACATACCCATGTGCAAGATACTTTTATTTTTAATGGAAGAGTTGCCTTTGCCAGCACTCGTTCATCTTCTTAGAAAAGTGTGTTTTCCATTCAGCCCGATACTAAAAATATAGTAATCTTCAAGTATGGCTGCTAAGGCATGTATTTCAAATATTGCACCTTTTTATTTTTGCTTGTACTCTAAACCAATAGAACGTATTTCCTCAATGTAAATATTTTCTTCAAATTGTTAAAATGGATTATATGCAAAGTCTATTTAACAAAAACTTGCTACGTTTTCCATCAGCCTTAGCAATTTGAAGAACACAAAAAAGGTGCTAAAAGCAGAGGTGCTTGAAGAAGAGTAGCTTTAGATACAAAGCTGACCTATGGTGAAAAAGCAACATCTAGCAAAGCAGCAGAGAGATTGTGCCAAAGGAAGAGGCTTTTACATCTCTTCTACCCAGACATGTAAAATTCATATACAAATAATTTATCTCTAAACATTGAAAGGGATTTTTGGAAGGTAACATTCAAATCCTTCAGAAAGACATTTCACAGCAGAACCCTCTGCTACAACAGGCTCCTCTTACACTGGCATTATCCAGTTTCTTTACATGGTGCAAGCTACTTAATGTACTTTGACTGTCACCATTCAAAAAGTACTGAAGCAAAATATTGACCTCAGCTAATAATGTGCAACAACCAAATCACAGAATTGCAGGTACACCTAGCACAAATATTGAACAATGATGTACTTCAAAAGCCAAACAACCATGGGGCTGATGAATGCACTCACACACAGAAATACAGAAGCAATCTATATTTCTGTATGCACATGCAGCACAGACAGGGTCTTAAACTCATAGTGGTGTCTGGTTTCATAACATATGCCCTTCCTTATCAAATGTCATTTGTATTGCCATCCCTGCATCTGTCTCCACAGATGTCATCCCATGTAATGGAGCATATGGGCTTAAGCTGACATTGTTTGCAAACAGGAAGAGCTTTTGGCAAGAGGAATCAAACATAAAGTGTTCTGCGGGCTGCCTCTCTTAACCCATCTTTGGTTGGCTCCTCTGCTCAGCTGAAACTGGTCGGCTACTTTCTGAGAGGGCAGAGTGCCAACCTAACAGATGGGCAGAAGTGAAGCCATGCCAAAGAACCAGAATGTGCATCTAATTTGATAATTAGGGGCTGAATCTCCCCTTAGAAATATTGCAATGGCAGCACGCACAAAGTTTTCAAGCTTAAGGGTAAAAGAATATGCTTCAGCCTATACAGCTGAGGGTTAATTCTGAAAATGACAAAAAAAAAAAACAAACCAAACAGAAGTGAGCCATGGAGGAGGGAGGAGACCAGCCATGGGCTCCTATCATTCAGGATTAGTAGTCTTCATGGAAAGAAGAAATGAGAGAAGGGGAGGAAAGACACAGCAAGATTAAGCCTTTATCCTGAAATAGCTCTCCACAAGGGGCACCTGCAAATCTTGGCCAGAACATTTCTGTGGCCTTGCTGAAAATAATTTATGCTGAATAGAGATAAAAGCAAGGATCTGATGGCCACTTTACAAAGCATTAAACACAGCTTTCCTGTCCACAAGGAATAGCCAAGCCAATAGCTAGTAAAAGGCAAGGGACAAAGACTGTTTATGGCTCGGTGGAAATCAAACATAATAATGTACACACGTACTTGGAACTGTCGACAATTATTGTCTTGGTCTTGATGTAAAGTGATACAAAGCTGTGGCATTCAAATAAAAAAGTTAACAGTAAAAGAGAGAGAGCTGGGGACCCAACAGAAATTCTCTTTTCATACATTTTACAAGTTTTCATGCAGTAAGGCAGTGGCCTGTGACTATCTTAGAGTCCTGTCAAAGCAGGCTCTTCTGGGTCATTTTTCTCTTCATCTTGTGTGTTCCCTCCCCTTTCTCAAGCCACTTTACTCAGCAGAATGAATGCCAACAGCTATGCACGGCTCAGTTTGGAAAAAACATTGTTCTAATTAATTCTTCTATTTCCAGTTCTAAAGTGGCTTTTTCAATTTACAGCTTCTGAAACAAAATATTAAGAGCAATAATTATGATGGTTTCAGTTAAGTGGGATTTACAGGCTTATGTTTTGGATAAACAAAGAAAAATTTTAATCCTGCCTTTTTATCATAAGCCCTGTGTTGAAAAATACTCCAAGATGCTAAGAGGTTACTTACTCTCACTTTGCCAGCTCTGGAAATATGATGTTTCAAGAGGGCTTTCAAGTTGTCAGTGGATGGAAATTAGCTCTCCAACACAAGTAGTGTTCTGAGTCACATCTTTGGAACAGAGCAGAAGGCTCAGTCACAAATTTAAAATAATTTAAAAATGATAGTGGGAAAGTGTCTAAAATCACATGTGCTGCTTTACAGACCTCCACTGAGACATTTCCTTCTGAAGAAATTGGTCAATGAAATGTCCTTTGTTGTACTGTCAGATTCTGGCAAGCTGCTTCCCAGTATAGCAGGAGACTTAATTGGGCTTTTGTTTAATTACCACCAAGACAATGACGCTCAAATGAAGAGCACAACATCAGCAAATGAGTGAAAGTAATCAATTAAGTTGAGCCTGAAACTATCTTTCAAGAGAAAGGAAAGGGCTACTCATTACTGCAGTCATAGGCTAGAAATTCAAAATATAAACATGTCATTTACTAAAATAATACATAGCTTTTAGAAGCAAATAAATGAAATGACAGACTGTTACTCTAAAGAAGGAGTATCATTATGAAGCAAGATCAAGATTTTATACCACAGCACTGCTGCTAAGCTTAGATAAAAAAGAGGTTTGAATCAGTGGACTAAGGTGAATGCTGGTATCAAATTGGGCAAAACTCTCCCAAATGCACTAGTGCACGTTTAGCAACATACTGGATGATGATACAAATGAATCAATGAACAAAGAAACAAACTGTCATGGCAGATTTTAGGTGTCAATTAGCTTGTAATGAATCAAGAAAGTAGTTGGCATCCCCAAAAATAAAATATGACAAAAAATCTAAACATTATCCTGGTAACGCTTAAAATCAGTAACACAACTGAAAATAAAAGAACACAAAAGGATCTAGTTAATATTCTATAGGAGTAACACAAGACTTGATATGAAATCCTCAAAGAAACATCAATTGGTGAAATAGCAGCTGTGAAGCCAAAAAAAGGTTAATCAAAAGGGTAAAACCTAAAGACAAGCCTAAAGACCAGTCTTCACTCACACTAAAAAGTGCAATCTCCAATACTATAGACAAACATACACCCTAGCAAGCAAATGACATCTGCTAGTGGGAAATGAGACTTCACCAGAAGTGATATGCAGAAGGTTGAGCAGGGTACATAGCAATGGCAAAATGTTTGCCCATGATCTAACCAAGGTTGGACTGACCTGAAGGAGTTCTGAAAGTTCAGCTCCACTTTTTGCTTTAAAACTTCACGTCTAGGTTTACCTTTTGGTTTGATAAGTAAAAGAGCATATGTAAAATCCCTAAAATCTATTTTTTTCAGTGGCCATAGTTTTAGATATTATGTATTTAATTTCTACCCTAGATGAGGCAAACATGACACTGTGCATCTCAGTTATTAATTTTCTCAGCCAGAGTTCTCAACTTTAGGGTCACCTATTAAACAACAAGAGCAAGACTAAGTAGTGATACAGCTAAACAGGTTGTAGAGCTTTTTCTACCATTTATATAAGCACACCAATTGCAGACAGAAATTGTGTTATGCTTTCTTGTATGTTATTGCAATAGCATCCGCCATTAAATAAAAGAAAAAAATCTGGTAAAGTATCAGAGTTGAAAAGATATTTCAGACAAAGTAATGAAAGTGTACAGAGGAAAAATTAAAAAACACAACAGAAAAAAAAACCAATACATAATTTAAGTGAAACCTTTATTACAGAAACATGATACTGGTGCCTCCTGAAAGAGATGGTAAAAATAATGTAAAAAACCCTGGTGAAACAGGAAGCTTAAACACAGCTAATCTAATGATAACTTTCATAATACAGGAAGCAAGCAGGCTACCAAAGAGATGACAAAACCAGAGATTATTTTAGGTGTTTACTTATTCCCAGACAAAGCTAAAAAGTGTGTGAAAGGAGCTTGGGGTAAACACGCCAGACTGACTGCCACAGCCTCTTGTTTTAAAATAAAATCTCAGCACCCAACTTGGCAGGTTCCAACAGAATTTACTTTGGTTCAAGCTGTCAGGAGCTACTGATCCCTTTCACACACTCACCTTTGGAAGTGCAATTTCCTGTTGCAAACTGGTCTCCTGATGCTGCAAGCCTCTGCTCACACAATTGCCCAGCTGTGCCAGCAGCACACGCCAGAGGCTTGGGATATAGTGCTCACCAACTGGACTTCCTGCCTGGAGCTTTCAGTACCAAGGTAAATAATTATGATACCACACTTACAGACATGTCAGAAGTATGAGGTATTAACTAGATTTACTGCAGTCTTGAATAACTGGGTTGTAACTTTCCGCTCTCCTGGCATGTGATGTAACAACGCGAGGTGTCTTACAATGCCACCATGTGCCCAACTGCAACACTTAACCCTCTGCCACTTGGAACCCACGTGCATTGCACTGCCCCCTCTTGCACAAGACTCTGAGCCTCTTTTGTCCAATTAGGCTGCTCCTCCACTGAAAGGATTTAACAAAGTCTCAGTTACCTCTGCCTTGTAATCTACAGAGACTGACAATTTAAGAAGTATTTGGACAACATTCTCAGGCACGTGGTGTAATTCTGGGGCTCACCCTGTGCAGGGACAGGAGCTGCACTCCATCCTTGTGGGTCCCTTCCAACTCAGGATATTCTATGATTCTAGTCAAAGGACATAAGACACAGTTGTCATTATCATGATCCTGGAAGGACAAGGATAGTGTAATCAGTGCTCAGTCTCAGCAGACATGGCAATCAGGCATTCTTTTGTTTTTAATTTCCTCTGACCTTGCAGTTTGTCCTTGTAGAGTTCTCACTGTTCATAAGCTAAGGCATCTATGTTTGAACAAACTTAGTACACAAACTGCTTCCACACACTCGATAACTTCTGCTCAACATTCCACCAGATCTTCAGAACCACCATTCATTGCCATATTCCTTAAGTCAAGGAGATATGAAAGTATAGAAATCACTGAAAATATGAAAGATTTGATACATAGTCTTTAAAGGCACATACAGACAAATGCTACAATGAAATACCATAATTGATTCCAGTATTTCAAAGTGTCCTAAAAACAAAGTGAACTTTTCATTGTTTGACATTTCTAACTTGTGAGAGATATAAACTGCAGAGGTAAAGCTCATGGTCATGTCTAGACACCACTTATCCAGTGCACAATGCCACAATGGTTGTGGTGATAGGCAGCTTGCATCACAATCTTTCACAGTCTATAATAAAGATCATCACATCTGGGAGACTGAGGGTTAATGGTCTTCATCTGTTGACAGAACTGCTCTTAAAAGCCATATACCTTTGTTATTTTATAAACTTCATTTACCTCTCCTATATATCTTTACCATTATGGGGATGAGATATGTTTTAAAACAAAACAAAACTACAAAAATCCCACAAACATTTCAAGCTCTCCTCAATCTCTTTTCCTACTGGGTAGAGGAATCACCACACAAAGACTTAATGAAACACCCATCACTGACAACATCATCCAGAACAGATTCTGCACTGTTGGGTGCAGAGCCCCTTCCTGTGCAGTTAGCACTTGATACCCAGCCCTATCACTTTGTTACCCTGATTAAATTCTTTTAGGTTTGACCTCTGTACACAAAAATCCCCACACATACCAGCAAAATAACTTCACTGAGATAACAGTGAAGGAAATCTACATTTAAGTCATCACCCAAACAGTTCCTATCCACGCTGGTTCTGCATGAGAGGCATTTAGGACCTTGCTTGGAGCATGCTGCAGAGAGCAGGTCAAATGATTCCCTACAGAACATTGTGTACAAAGCAGCCCTGCGTGGCCAGCATGAAACATTCCTGGGATCACACCTCAGGACAGCCCCAGGTGGGGCAGGAACACACACAGGTGGATGAATGCATGGCCTGTCAAATGCCTCAGGATAAAGCAAATAAGCAAATGAAGCATCTATCAAAGTACAGATGGGAAATGCTGCAAAAGAGGTCACTTTGTTCAGGAAGGCCCCAAAACACTGCATTGCCAAAAGTACTTACTTAAAGATTTCTGGATTGGTTTTATACTACCATTTTACCAGATCCTTTGCTAAAAAAATCTGTTCAAATACTCAAGCAAAAAAAAGAAACCCCTACAAAACAACCAAAAAACCCTTGATTTTTTCCCAAGTTCACTAATCCAATTCATCTTTATCCCTAAAAGAATGGCAAAAATAACAATAAAATAACTGGAGCTAATATCACAGGTTTTTAAATTTAAAAATACTTTATTATTTCAAACCACTATGAAGAAAGTGATCTGTTTGATTACAAAGCTGGAACCTTGTCCACTTTTCTGACAAAGACTTAAGACTCTTCAGTGAATGCTTCAGTTGAGCCTTATCTGAACACAGTTCCCACAACAGAGCGATTCCTAAGAAATTAATACTATAAATCATAGAGTTTATTATTGGGAAGTTTTCCTGACAAACAATCTAGATTCTGCCTTGAACTTATAAAATTTTTTATTAACTGTATTACCAAAGGGTCTTTTTCAACACGGAACTTTTAAATGTTATTTTTATTCACATAACCTTTGCAAAAGGTACTCAACAAAACTCACATGTTCTGCTTTCAGAACCACTGCTACAGGGTACTCAGGTTGTGGCAAAAAAACTTCTTGAGATAAACATGCACAAACCTGTTCTTTTCATTATAAGAAAATATTGGAATAATGGAGGATATCCTTTGCTGTCATTGTCCTATCCTCTGCTCCTCTCTTTGATTGAAACAAACAACATGAAGAGACTGACAAATGGGCTTGCTCTGATTCCATCTCAAATAAAAAAATTAATTACTTTATAAATCCACACTATTAAAGAGACCAGAGAAAGCGAAACTAAGTGGCATTTAACACTGGACAATATTACCTGAAGTTAGCTGAATGTCCCTTTTATTGAACAGATTTACATGCAGAGGACTTACTGTATTATAACCAGCTCACAGTCCAGCCAGTCATGACCATTTCATTCATGCTGAATGTATGGGGGGTAGGAAATGCAGAATTTCACAGCTGTATGCAGAGAACTAGTGGTATTTGTCAAGGACACTGACCACACAAAGCTAACATGGAAGTTAAGCCACATACTAACAAAACAAGGCAAGCTGAAAATACAAAGGTAGGTAAGAAACCTTATACAACATCAACAAAAGTTGACATTATTGACTAATAGACAAAATGACTAATTGTCTCCAATGTGCACCCACCCCTTGTTAGATGTTTTGACAGACTAATTAGTGCATGGGTGGCAGTCTTCAGACCTAAGTCAGGCTCAAGGAAAAACTGTAAGACTACATCAGTCTCTCTGGATAAACCCATTTGTAATCAAAAGAGACAACTGAGTCATCCTTAGACAAGGTTTTGAAAGCTCAACCTATCTATAGTAATAATTTACCCTTTCAGCAGTGAAAAGTTATATGCAAAGGTACACTACAAGAACTCAGAGCCATTCTGTGACCTACTGTTTTAGGTTACTACATCAGCAGCAAGGAACAAGAGCAGATAGAGCAAAACTAACATAGAGCTAGCAGAGATGTCATAATCCAAGCTACTGCATTCTTACAGGTGCTTCTTTTCATCCCAGTTCCAGAGAAATGCTCATCACTTCAAAAGTCAAGCAGGTCCTAAGGTGGTGTCAGCAATTTTCTTCCAAAACTACAGTCTCAACTACTGAGCCACTGAACTACTGAATTTCTGAATTTGCATATTCAAATGCACATGGCAATTTCCCAATCAAATGAAGAAACCAGAAAACTTTCAAGAGATGAACCAGCTTCAGAGGGCAGGCTACGACCAAAGAAACCAAAATCCTTATAATACATGCCAGCACTCCCTAACATACCCTCTGCCTATTGCACCAAACAATTTCTTCTTCTCTTCCTTAGACTGTAATTCAAGACATGTATTTTGTCTTATTTGCAAATTTCCCACTACAGTCTACAATACAGAAAGGAATACAAAAACATTACTTATTAATTGAGATGTATCTCTCCATATACAGAGAGATATTAAATACAATAAACACTGTATTTAAACACTTATTTGTAGATAATGTTAAGAAGCATGCAACATCAAACTGCATAGCAAATCCCTAAAATATGCAAAAATTAAAGATAAAGTTCATCTTCAGATGGCAGCTTTTATTTCCCCCTTGTCCGAAAGATAATTTTAAAAAAGGAAGTGAAATTGCTAGCAACTAACATACCATTTGGATGCTAAACATTGTCCCACCTCAATAATGCTCTCCTGCAATATTTCAATTCTGTTTTACAAACAAGATTTCCAGCTATGCATTTTGGGGCACCAAGCTAAGAAGGGGAACACAGAAGACGGACACATGGAAGAGAACTTGCAGAAAAACCCTGCCATTGTCTTTCCCTGCTCTCAGAAAGAATCAAAACAAAGTGGGGAGCAGCAGCACATCAATACAGTGATTTTGCTTCCTCTGCTGTCATAGATTCCTCACATCACAGTCTTGGCAGAGGTGGAAGGAATCACAGGAACTTTACTCAAATATGTCTACATGAGTTGTTTTATTCACAAGCAGAAACTTGCCCTGTCCACCCTCCATTCTGAAACTGCCAGAGCTCTGAAGCTCTGTCAATATTTCTGTCTACCAGCAGCAGACTGCACCAGCCATCCCCTTCAATTAGCAGCCCATTTCTTTATCTGGTAAGCTGACCAAAGCATCTTCCTAAACAGGCTGAATCTTCACAACACTACAAAGAATGTAAATAGACATCAATTACACTCAGTAGCTCTTAAAAGCATGCCAAACTAGGAAAAACAAGAAAAATTATTCATCATTATATCATTTCAGATGCCTGTTTTCCAGGACCTTTGAAATAAATTCCCACTCCCAAAGCTCATCAGGGCTTTTCTTCCTGAGAAAGGAAAGGTCTGTACACACAGGGCATTTTGCAAAGTTCTTCAGGGAGAAGTCAGATTTCCTCTGAAATGCCTCTTTTCTATATTTGAGGCAGGACTTCCAAGGCCTGCTCCCTCTAAATGCACCAGAAGTTTCATTCCACCTCAGGACAGGACAAATTAATCCACTAAATATATTGCTTTCCCCTCTCCTCTCCTCTCCCTCTATTCTGATAAACAACAGGCACAATGTTGTGTGTAGAAATTCCTTTATGCACTGTCTCCCTTTCAAAGTACCTGAGATAAGCACTGCATATCACATACCCAGAAAATGCAGGGTTTCCACCACCAACAGGATACATTTTGCACTGAAAGGACAAATGAAAGTCCTGTGTGAAGAGGTCAAAATCAAAATGGCACCAGCGATAGACATCAAAAATAGGATCTGGCTTCTATCTGTTGAATCTCTGATTGGCATAGTCCTCTGATTTTGCCCAGACTTGTCAAAAAAACCTGGCTTAATTATCATCACCAATAAAAACCTAAAGGCATTTTATCTACAAGGTAGTGAATGCCTCCTCTCAAAAAAAGGGAGTTCCATGATAAGAGCTAATCTCAAAAACCTTAGGAATGCAAACTATTTTCTCAGTTGTAAAAACAAGAAGGAATTTCACAAACACAAGTTAAAACAACTACTGGTAACCTGCTTCTCCTACACTGTCAACTTCTCCTGGGCTAAGGCCTTACCCTTTGTCCTTCAGAGAGATATGTTTTGAATCCAGCCCAATGGCCAAAGGATGTCCCAGGAGAGGACATCACTTTTATGCACCTTTACAAATGACAGCCTTCCCATAAACTTTATTTTCTAAGTTTAAAAAGCAGTGCAAGTCTCCCTTCACAATAGCTTCAGCCTTTTCAACTGGGAAGGCAAAGCCAGTCCACATTTTATTTTGCAGATAGCTGCAAGGCAGGCAGCCTGTAAGACAGCTCATTCTGGCTGGTTAGACCATCTAAAAGTTGCACAAGTCCCAGCTTTTTTTTCTTTAAGCTATAGCATAGTTTTCTGAAACTTCTACAGACAACTCTTAACTATGTTACCTGTTAACAACCTGAGATGTTGATTGTTAGATCAATCACAATGCCTGCTACTAAATCAATTTTTCCCCCAGCAGATAGACATGCAAGAATTCCATGGTGTTGGTATACTACTGCTTTGACAATCTGTTCTTTGAAACACCCACTAAGCTGCAAGAGATGTAGCTACCTCCACAAACCAGTCCTTGTGCTTCTCACAGCCACAGAGCTATCATTCTGTTACAAAAATCAAAACTATTTATATTAACTACCCAAATTTTAAAAATACCCTTTTGTCCATAAGAAAACGTACTAGAAATCATAATCAAATTGGCTAATAACAGATATCAGTGCTATTTGCTTTTTAAATGAAGCCTAATCATCACTTGTCCTATGCCTCTATACCTCTATGCCAGCCCAAGTTAAAAGATCAAACTTGAATGTGTTAAAGACTTAAAATCCAGGACATGCTTTCCATGAAACCTGAATATATACAAAAAAAAATTAATCTTTCAATTTCCCCTGCATGAATATGTAATTAAAATCAGCATCATTCACAGTACAACAGAGAAACTAAATTACTACAGTGTGTCTAATCATCAGTCCAATACCCTGCATCTAAGAGCAGTTTACCCTGTAAGAGAACATAAAAAATATCACAGCAGGCACATATCTAGCATCATCTGTCCTAAGAGAAATTTCTCAATCCATCAGACAGGGCTGATTTACGCCCTAGAGCAGTACAGTTAACATCCCTTCACTGTAGCTGTGACTGTTCTTCCTGTCCCTAGAAACAGTTCACTAACATTGTTCATCTCAACAGGCTTTTGGTTTATATGATCTCCTTTGGTAGTATACACTGGAAATGGTGATTTAGAAACATTATCCACTTTGTCTTTCAAACTACTCCCTATAACAAGCCATTGTATCAAAGGGTAATGGTCAAGTGCTACTTTGCATATATACATCCCACCTCCTCTAGCTGACCCCCTTGAAATAGTGCCACATGAATATTTTCTGTTCAACTTCATATGAATATTTTTCAATCACTCTCCTTTGATAGGAGACCACAAAGTGATTATTCCAGGTGAATTCGAGCACCACTTTAATAACATCCTTTGTGTCATTAACACAATATTGCAAAAGAACTGCAGCATTTTTCTTTTGCCCAACACTAAGCATTAAGAAGGTGCACAAGTTCAAATAAAACACTGTTGAAATCTTCCTCTCCACCTTAATAAACAGTTAATTTACAATCCAGTAACATGAACAAGTAATTTGATTATTCCGTCTAACATGCATATTCTTGAATTTATCAACATCATCTGCTGTGCTTCCCTTTCACCCAGCTTTCTTGGATTCCCTTTACAATTTCTCAGTCTTCTTCAATCTTGCCTAATCCAAATACTTTTGCATCATTAGCAAGTTTTGGCACACCATCATTCATCTAGTTTATTAGATCACCAACATGCATGTTCACCACCCTCTTTTCAGAGGTGTTTATACATCACATAATGTAATTTTAGGTTTACGTTGTTACTGACAAAATAAAAAAGTATTCTTAGTCATAAGGACAGGTAGACTGATTGAGAATTAGAAAGGGGAGTTGCAGCTTCCAGAAGAGGTGCTTGGTGTTGAGCAAAGCTCTGTACCTGAACTCTTTACATGAGCAGAAAATAGGACTGTCACAATGGCTACAGGACACCAGAGGGGCCAGCATTCACTTCTTCCCAAGCCAGCATGCATCCATGATGTCATACAGCCAACATCCTCCAGAAAAGTCCTCTGGTCAGAAAACATTCTTAATGCTAGCTAAATTTACAGTCACTCAGGTATTCACATATAGCTGACAATAAAATGTTCAACTGCATATTAGGACACCCATGATAAGGTAGGAGAACAAATATGGTGCTTCTTTTTACGTACTTTGTGCTGCACCATAATCTTGTGTCCTTAATTTCTTTCACATTCCTGATTTCTCCTCATTGCCTCTGACAGCGCAAAGGAAAGGGGAAGAGTCATGGGCTGCAGTTCCTGCTCCTGGTGCTATTCCCACATTGTTGAGGAGCCCTATTCCTCCAGAGGCTGTGACATGTCTCCCCACCCATCACCTCTTCAGCTCCACGTGCACAGAAAACCAGAAGGCTCCAAGGAGAACAAGGGCACCCCCTGGGACAGGCTACACTTGCTCTGGGCATGGACTGAACCCAGCACCACCAGAGGAATCTGCACCTGCCCACTGAGTTTTAAGGACCCCTGCAGCAGGTACAGGAGGATAAGGGTTAGACAATGAAACCAAAATCATATTTTTAATACAAACATGGACTTCAGCTCAGGTCTGCCTCCATTCCTTTAGGAGCTACTCTTTAATTCTTGCTTTAAAATATATATTTTTAACAATTTCATAGGTGGAGGCAGCAGCTTTCATGAAGTCACTGAATAGAAAACCAGTAGATTTTCAAAAAGGAATCTGACTTTTTCACATAAAACTTCAGAGAATCTTCTGCACAATCTTGTACCATACTTCCTCCTCACAGGAGGAAAATCTCCATCGTACTGTTCTATTTTCAAAGATCAGGATTAGTTCCAATGGAACTCCACAAACCATAATAGGTGAAGGTATGCTGTACTTCATAGTGGACATAGACATAAAAAATACTTTTAAGTCTTTTGCTCAGCATAAAAATTAGGCCTTTACTGAAATCTTCTTACAACTGAGCTGGATACACATGCACAAATATACTGCATACTAAGTATTATAGCCTGGCTCCTGCAAGGACTTGCATACATGTTTATTACTATGTATATAAAAGAAATCCTATGGTTTCAAAGGCACTATTCATGAATGTGAATTGAAGCACATGGATGGGTTTTTGCAGGACTAGGATGTCAAAGCTGCTGAGCAGCACTGCCTGCTGAAAACTTCGTACCTGTTGTATATTACCAGCAGTTTATACATTCTCCTCTCAGCTGACAAACCCTTGCAACAGAGGATTCACTTCCAGCCGGAGAGATGGAGTTCAAGTACCCTTTTCATACTACATACACCCATGCTAAATGGAAATCCATATTAAAATGAGCTACTTAAGTAACAATTAATCAAACACAGCCTCACTGCATATGAAGAGAAACAGAATGAAGAGCAGCAGATTAGCTCAGCAGTACCAAATAAACATAGAAAAAGGAAGCCACAGACTTATCAGAACCATGCACACAACTCTATTTGTGTGTATATATGTAAAATATTTTCTCCATGATTGGAGGACCCACTGTTGGCCAAAGCAATTTGCTAAGTGCAAGAGTAGATGCATTTCATAGAAAGCCATTCCATACCTAAGTTACAATAACTGACTCATGGGCTTCTGCTGGACGAGAATGACCAGGAGAAAAGTCAGTCATTAATACTAACACTAGTTGCTAATTAACCCTTGTGAACAACGCTGGGCCAAAGCTACTTCTGCTACTATTACAGAAACATTTAAAAGGCACGTGTAAAACTCTAAATATAATGTACATACAAAAGCTCATATTGCTCAGTACAGAGATCAGCCCAGCAGTTCTCACTCTGGCCTTGGTCTGCACCACTGGATTCCTTGAGGATGCATCAAGGCAGACATGATTTACAGCTTCTCACACACAAATGCACAGGCAGGACTGATGGCCCACAAGCTCTGCCACAGATTTTAGGGACTAGCTTTTAGCTGATGGACTGTGCTTCAGCCCATAAGTTTGCAAAGCTCCCAAGTTCTGTATCATGACCCGTGAAATATACACAAGTGCCCTCTGTCTGTAAGCAACTCTGGCACAGCCCTCTAAAGATAGCAGAAAGAGTTCAAGTACTGCCAATAACAGAACAAGTCCTAAAGCTTATTGGCATTACTATAATATCAACACACGCTCTATTTTATACCATGTAACAAGTACTGGATGTCAGCAACTAAACCCCCAGAGGCCAAGAGCAAAAGCTGTTTAATCTCTATTTTGTCACTCATATTTGATGGGACATTCTCAGCCTGATAGGGAGAACACAGTCCCTGCTGGGACTGCCTCCCCTCACATCTCTCCTCAAAAAGTGCTATCTCCTCTCATAATATGGAAGTTGGCAGGTGGTGACTAGTGATTTTGGAGGGGAAAGCCATTTTATATGAATACTTTTCAAACTCTGAAGAACTGCCGCATGTAACAGTGTTTTTGGAATAACCTAACCCTGTAGCAACTATCTGCATACAGTTTAAAGAAAAAAGAACTGGCTTCTGGTAAAAGCATTTCTTCTACGGTTTCAGGCTACATGCCAAAAATCTCAGAAAACTTCTTGGGAAACAAGATATTGAACCTGAGCCTTTTACGGGTCATTGTTCCCACCTTGTTAAAGTTACAAACAACCAAAGATGTGCTTATAATGGTAACATATGATTATTTTATGCAAATCGGAGAGATAAGGCATACTCGATAGGAAAGCACACATCATATCACATACCACACATACATTATGTAACGCTTGTCCCAAATACACCCCAATAAAGTGAGCTGGTTTGAGATCTTAACAATTCATCGACTTTGCCACATCAGAAACGAGAGCAGATGTCACTCTTCCCTGCCTCGCCGCGATCTTTGCTGCAGCACTCGGCAGAGTTACAGACTTGCTGAAGACGGCCAGTTTAGGCTTGACTGTAACTAACAAAGAGCGAGGTAAAGCCCCGGGCGCGGGGGAAGGCAAACACGGGCATGCCGCGATGTAAATAGGGGCAGCCCAGCACGGAGCCCTGCCCGTTCCTCGCTATTTACAAATACCTCTTGACTAGACAAATGCCGTGTTATCTGCGTGTCTAACAGATTAAATTCACGGGCTGGACGGGCTCGCTTACCGCAGGTCACCGAGTGGCAATTGTAGCCCAAGCATGGCTATCTTGGTGGCGCACAGACAGCGGCGCACGGCCGGCGGAGCCGCGCTCGCCCGCTGCCGCGCACAGCGAGCCCCGCGCCAGCGCTGCCGGCCGCGCTCCGCGAGCGAGGCGCTGCCCGGGCTGTTTCAAAGTCTGGCGGGGCCGCGCCCGAACCCGAGCGAGCTCCTTACCTGCTGGGCAGCGCGGCTCCGGCTCCGTGCGCGCCCGCGGCAGGCGGCGGTCCCGGCCCGGGGCAGCGGCACCGGGCGCTGCGGAGGCGGAGGGAGAGCGGCTCCCGCCGGCCCGGCCCGGCCACCGCGGGCAACTTCGGCGGGGCGGCCGGCAGGGCGCCGGTGGCGGCGCGGAGGGCCGGGCGCCCCGAGCTCTGCTGCCGGCCGCGGGGTGCGGGAAGCAGGGAGGCAGGGCCGGAGGGAGGGACTGGTGTCCTGCGGGGGCGAGCGGGGCCGGCGGGCGGGCGAGCCGGAGGCGGCGGGGCCGGGGCCGGGCTGGGGCCGGGGCGGCGCGGGGAGTCACGGCCCAGGAATGCCAGGAATGTGGGGCGGCCGCTGCCGCTGCGGGGCCCGGAGACGTCGGGGACGCGACTTGGGATTTCTTTTCTCTTTCTCCTTCTTTCTTTCTTTTTTTCTTTCTTTTTTTTTTTTTTTTTTTTTTTTTTACTCTTACCCCCTCCCCAAGGAAGGAGGAGGAGGGTTGAAACCCACCCCACGGAGGAGGGAAAAGGAGGGAGGAAGAGGAGGGCGCAGGCTCCTGCCAATCCGGGCGGGTGCCGGCGGCGGCTCTCCCGAGGAGGGCAGAGCTGCCAGGTGCGGGTGCCGGCCCCTTCCCTCCCCTTCCCGGCCCTTTCCCGCCCCTCCCGCCGCGGGGCTCCGCGCACGTGTCGGCCCGGCCCGCCCGGGAGCTCCGGGGAGCTGGGGGAGCACCCCCAGACAGATTTTGGGAAGGGGCAGGCGCGGAGCTGAGACAGGCTCTGCACACGTGGGCCTGGAAGCTCCTGAGATCCTCCTTCCAGCCCTCCCGTACGAGGGTGCGGTGCCGCCCCGCTTCTCTGTAATCACTTTTCTGCCCATCCTTAACTCCCTGCCCATCTCCTGCAGCCTTGCGCGACAGCATCATTTCTTTCCATTCCTCCCTGTGTTTGCTTCTGCTCTTCACATCTCAGCCCTTTCGGTCTCCTGCCTTACTGTGTGACCCTCGCTTCTAGAAGTGTGGTTATTCCTGCTCTTCCAGCTGCACAGAGGGTAAAACACATATGATGCCACCGTCATGCCTCTGTGCCTTGCTGGAAAGCAAGCAGAAGAAAACCTGAAGTTGCCCTAAAACGTGGTGGTTTGTAATTACACCAAATGCCCGGCACTTGGCAGATGTGGGAAAGCCCATCTGATGCCTGGTGAAGATGACAAAAGGAGCAGGGAACACATCACTCTGCAGGAATACTGTCAGAAAGGTTGAGGCTACCAACAGCGTTGAATATATCACACCAAATAAAGTAGGCATAAGAGCAATGTGAATATTAGAAATTATGTGTAGATGCTCTTGTGCATCATTGCTAATGGCCCATTTGCAATTTTTTTCCCTGAAAAACTACACTTACTCAAAATTATCCATATTCCAAAAATAATCCACATTCTAGAAAGTGTGTATGAATACCTCTGGCACCAATGGGCATCTAGAAATGTCAAAGGCAGGTATCCTTTTAAAACAACCGTGACACTCTGAGGAACTTAAGGACTCTTGCAAACAGGGAAAATTATTAAAAATAGTGATAAATGAGAATTGATACTGTTTTGGAGTTGCTGCTACTGTTTGTCTCTTGTACACATTACTGAAGGAGTAGGTGAGCAGATTCACTGGAGTCAGGATTACTCAGATTATTAATGGTAAGAGGATCAGGAGCTGAGAGAGGGAGAAATAGCACAGATTCTTGATTTTGATAGATAAGTAATTGTATTTAAACACTGTATGTGGAATCACAAGCCTATGCCTTACCTCTGGCATAATAATATTATAATTACATTTTGCAAGCACTCCTTTTCATCTGAGACTCTGAGACATCTGCATTTTACAAGCACCACACCTTAATGAAGTAAGCAATTATCCCAATTTTACATATGGCTACACTGAGGCACTAAGAAGTGACACCATTTAAGATTTAAACTTGAATTGTACTTGACCATGTGTAGATCCCAGAGCTTAGTGTAACAATCTGTAAGAAATATCAGATGTCAGAATGAGATGATAAAATGTGTCACGGAGCCGCTGCGCTCTGAACTGATACAGAAAAGGGATTACTTTGCTGAGTAGGGAGTTGCAAAGGAGTACACATCAAAACTATGGTTAAACTTGTTTGCTTGCTGTCCTGTCCTCACCATGATGGGCCAGGTGTAAGGATGCTGTTTTTAACACAGTAAACACCGACTTGTGCATCTGTGCCTCAAGGTGGTGTGCTAGTTCCCTAAAACCTTTTATTCCAATTCCTAATTTGCAGCTGGTCGCTTTCACTTTCTCAGGTCTTTCTGCATTTGAAGTAAACTTGTTTAGGGAGCTTAACAGCAAAGGAAACAACGTTGCAAGAATCACTGACACGCTGAAGGATAAGAAGATTTGGGGGAGAGATTTCACGTATTGGCTACTCACAGGATCAGGTCCCCTGGAAGAAATAAAATTAATTAGAACGAATAAAATCATACTGCTGCTCAGCAAGAGCAAGGTTAGCTCAACAAACTATGCAAAATAAAATGCATTGCAAATTCGCCCAGCTAAGAGAATCTCCCACAACTGGAAATGGTGATGATCATTACTTTTCATGAGATTACTTAATGAAGTGATTAATATCTGTATTAGACTCTCATGGATTGTAGCAGTAGGTGCTTTAAAACACCAAACTTCCCAGACATTATAGCCAGTTCCTGCAAAGAGGTTTCCATATGCAAATCTGCTGTGTTGTTGCTACTACAGCTTTCTAGGACCATTAAAACCTGCAATCTTTACATATATATTTGTTCCTCAAGAGCAGTCAGGAGTATATGAATTTGGGATTAAAACTAACCGTTCTTATCTACTAGTTGGGGAGTGATTTAATAAAAGACTAAAACTAGCTTAGGTCTTACTCAAACTGTTTCGAGAATTGGAGGTCAAAATAATACAAAATATTGATTTTGCTCCAAATGCCTGTTTTGGTTTGAATTTGTCCAGAAAACTTGGATGGTTAATCTTTTATCAGTCATAAGTGGGCTGGATTATGTACTGTCTTTCTATGCTTCTAGGGAATTTTACAGCAATTTTTTTAACCTGACACCTCTAAATTATATTTAGAAATTTTATTGACTTGCTGTAATGATTTATGGAGTCTATCTCAAAAATATTTCCTCTGCTCTAGTATAATTAAATTTTCACGCCGGATCCTTGTACAGTATCACCAGGATTATTGTATTAAGTGTTCCACAAAATAGAATAAATACTAAATAGCATACAAATAGAAACATCTCAACAAATAGGAAATAACTCGCTGACATAGGACTGTATCTCAGTTACCTTAACTATCAGTTTTTTTGGCTGATGTTGGGCATGTAGCAGCACACCCCTGTGTCTGTTTTCTTATTTGAAAATTGAGATAATGATAGTGATCTTAAGAAGGTGCTTTTTGATTTCCAGATGAAAGCAACATATAGGAGAGGGACATTGTTTAATTTTTTTACCCAAATTTTGGATTTGGTAGGCCTGAATGTTTTCTCAAACCCTTGTGAAAATAAAGCCCAACACCATTCAGCTTGGCCAAATGGCTGACTGTCAAGAGGAAAACTGACTTTATGTCAAAATACAGGAGACATTTATTATGAAACTGTACAAGAAATTTTGAACTGACTTAGCACCTTGATAGCAAAACCTGTATTAAATGTATTTTGAGTGTGTTAAAGAATCTTGTTATAACATGGAAAAATCTCAGTCCTTGCTGGTCGGTGAAACCATGTCATAACCTGTTCCATACAACACTGTCTTTAAAGTGTGCTTAAGCAACAGCTGGTGGTTTCTCCTGTGAACAGTAGATGATGTTTAATTAGCTTTACAGTCATCTACATTACAATCAAATCAAAGAATGCAGTTGCAACACATTCCCAATTTGTATTGTAAATGTGACCTTAACTGTGTTCCTAAAATCTCTGTCATGTGCTACAGCTGGGTACACTGACCTGATTGTAATGTAAGTAGAAACTTAGTGCACTAGCAAAAATTCCCATTCCTAAAATCATATTAGTTCTTTATAAATTGATACTTTTAAAGTTTGAAGCTTACCACAAAAAAAAAAATTACTTCTCTAGTATTCAGTGCTATCATTAATTATTTCATTTAATAGTGCTTCTCAAAATCATCTCTTAGAAAAGGAATTTGGATTACACAACCTTGGAAAACAAGCCTGTTGCCACCAAGCATGAGCTAACATGTTATAGTACTCTATGGCTTATCACAAGTAAGCCAGCACCCAGTTTTGTAGTCCAGAAAAAATCTTAGTTGATTATCTGTGCAAATAAACTATGCTGTGTTGAATATTCTAGTTTGCATAGAGTTGTATTCTGCCTGAGGACTTGTTTAATACCTGTGTCTCTTTTCAGCTCTCCAGTGATGGCAATAAAACAAAAAACATCTTAGTATTTGTGAATAAAGTAATGAACTTTTGATTCCATGGTTGCCAGTATTCCAAAGGGGTTTGGGATGATGAATGTAGGTTACTATGCAATTGTTACTGCTGTTCAATGACAGAATGAATAACATTTTTACATTTTTCATGGATTACTGATTTGGATATTTTTGAGCATACCATTTAGCATGGCATTAGGTCTTTAAATTTCTGAAAACACTGGCCTCCTGAAAAATAAAAATAAACAAACCAAAACCCAACCCCCCAAAAATTACTAGCTTTTAGCAGAACTAAGTTTTTCAGCATGTCTTGAAGTCAATATACACCACTGCTTTGTAGCTGCTTTAGTGGTTGCCCACTTCTGATTATCTTCATGCATCTCAGCCTGGATTTATGTGTCTGATTGTGGGCACCCCATTGAAAATATTTGTTGCCACTGAGAGACAAATGGTTTCTTGAGAAAGCAAAGAGCTAATGTCATAATCTAAAATGTGGGTTTGGAACTGCCACAAACCTGTGTAACTTGAATTGAGCCATTAAGGTTTGCTTATCTCTGTGAAATCGTTCTAAGACATTGCTTGGACTGAGAGCACTCTGAAACTCCAGATTTTAAAGTTTTCTGAAATGATTTTCTGAAGTGTACTGCAAAAGAACAAAACCTTAGCTAGATGTGTATCAGCTTTTTGGAATCTGTATATTGTTTCTAAAAGAGCTCTGATCCTTATCCTCACTTTTGGTCAAAACAAACCCAGAACTTGCTCTGAGTTAGAGAAATTTGGGATGCTGAGAGGCATATATATAAATATTATTTTCTATGCTAATTGTCATTTGTGTGATAAGCTAGATGCTCTGGAAAGACATGAAATACATGAAAATACATGAAATACATGAAATACATGAAATCCTTTCCTGGAAAGGATTAATACACAAATACTATAGGAAATATCAATAAAATTGTTGGCATTTAGACTTGGAAGAGGTGAGAAGATAAAATGATAACCAAAGTCATTAAGATGTAGAGAGCAGTTGTTTCCTCCTTCCATACTTAATCTGTTGGATCATTTCAGTTAGTAGCTCATAAACTATGGCTGTTTAAGATGGGTTTCCTATTACAATTAGTTGGTTGACTGAAAACTCTCTGTAGAGCCTGCCTGTGAAAATGGCAGAAGTAATCTTGGGGTAGTTATGGTGAGTGTAGGATAAGGAAGTGTACTTTTCTCTTAAATAATCAAACTTTTCACAGAGAAACACTGGAAGATTTTAGAGGCAACATTAAGATAGGTAGAGGCTAATAAGTGATTTGATTAGTTTGTCATGAATGGTATAAGGGATGTTCTTAATTATCTCACTGTCTAATAAATTGTTTGACCAGTAAGTGAACACAACAAGCAAGCATAGATTCTCAGATAAGTACATGCATAAAAGTTAACATATACATATAAATTTTTTATATATGTATATAAGAAATGTATATGTATGTATTTCTTATATATGTATATATGTATATATATATACAAAAAATATATGCGTATAGTAAATATCAGTGGAATTTCCTTCCAATGAATTCTTGGTTCTTGGAAGATCAATATTTCAGCTTAAATCCTGGGTTTCAGGCTGCAGACACACTGTGGACCTAAAGCCCTGTGTCACTGGTCAGATTAAGTCAGATGGCAAGCAGTCAGCAGAGCTGAAATTAGGTAAAGACTTAACCTTTAACAGCAGTAATGATGAGTGGAAAGGCTTATTTAAGTCTTGCACTGAGCAAGAAATTGGAAGCTGAACAGGAGATACTGGCAGATAAGTATCTGATATATGAAAGAATTCAGTGTGCTGAACATGTCCTTCAGTGTTCTGGTGACTCCTGTCAAGCGTGAGGGAAAGGTATTCTTTCCAGGACAGTGGTGTGCCCAAGCAGGTGGAACGCCATGGAGAAGAGTATCCAGCACCTGAGAGAATTACTCTGCTCAAGGTAATCTATAGGGATTCAAACAGAAAGCAGTCCCATGTAAATCCAGATGAGATCCATTGTACACCATCCATGATCCAGAAATTTGTACAGAGCTGCCTTTATCCACTTCTGGGGAAAAAAAACCAACAAAAAAAAAAACCCCAAAACCAAAAACCAAAACAAAAAAACAAAAAACAAAACCCCTGTCTGCAGGTTTTCTTTGGTTATTTTTTCAGAAAAGTTTGTATTGTTTTCTGTTTTTAGAAGCCTCATTTATTTTTAAGTGTGTGAGCACAACCTCAGTTCTGTGATGTGTGCAAATGCAGAGACCCACTATGCAAGTACTTCAGAAGGTAACACCCATCTGTCAACAGTCAGTCAAGGTCATGTTTTGCCAGAAGGAAAAATCATGCCAAACACAATCTGGTGGAATTTATTTAAGAGTGAAGCAGAAATTTGCAGTTTCTTTAAATTATACAATACTGTGTATTGTGAGGTGAAAGTAGCTACTGACAGAACTGGTGTTTTCAAAGGGTATGGATTTGTATCTTTCCTGGACCATATATATGTTCAAAAAATAACAGAAACACAAATCAACTTCCATGACAAAAAGCTGTAATTGGGGCCAGTGATTAGAAATCAACAAAACTTGAATTCTTATGTGCATCCCAGATCATAACAAAGGATGAATAAAGTATGAGCTCAAGCCTTTAATTTGGGTAGTTCATAGGAAGGGGATGTCCAAACTGAAGATTAAGCATGGCAAGAGCAGCCATGATAAATGATCAAGAACCAAGAATAGAGAAGCCAACAAAGAAGCAAAACTCAGACTTGTGAAAGCAATCATGCAGATACCATGGCCGGGTACCACTGGAAGACATGGCCTTTGAGGAAAAGGGAAATTAAAAAGTAGTGGAAAAGAAAAGTTAATAAAGTAGTTAAAGGTGATAGGGGGAGAAAATAATTGAATGTAAGCCAAAGAAAAAACACACCTTAGAGAGGTCTGACAAGAAATAGATGTAACCTAATTTACCAGCTGGCATTTTATAAATTCCCCATTTTAAAAAGGTGGTGGTAAAGGTGGCAGGAGTCAGAGATGGGTATAAAAATGTTTTTTATTTTATATGTAGTATACTTCTCTCTTAACTGCTTTTCTCTCTGGTTAGAAGAGAATGATACAGTGGATGTACTTGTGTGTGGTTAAGCATGCAGTTCTAACAAAAATGGGGGCCAAATGAGATGCAAACATGAAAGTTAGGGAAGAGCGGACCACAAAGGATACATCTTCCCATCTGACCAAATGCCCTTTGAAATCTGGTAATTCATTGCCCATAAGATATAAGAGTGTGTGACAGTATAATGAATGTTTTTTGTGTTAACATACGTAGCGTGAAACATTTGCTTGGTATTGTCATTTCTAGTTGGCAACAGAACTACAGAGAGTGGGAAATCACCATTAAAAAAAAGAAAAAAGTGTTCCAATCTACAGTTTTAAGTTCTAATCTTACAGTTTAGTAACTGGCAATTTTAAGCCCTAGATAATATGGACTTGATGTGTCAGAGCATAATGTAATTGCTGTAATTATTTATCATTTTCTTAACTGTACATCAGCCCTTTAAGCATTATGCTAATGCCTGTATTCAAAGTGTTTGAAAATAATGTTTTTAGAACAGGAAAGAAAGACATGAATACCTTTTCATACTGCAACTATTGCTATAGCTGCAAACTCATCTTCAGGTAGGAGGATATATGTTCACTTACATAAAAAATATTTAATTTTAGATATTTGCGTTCTTCCTCCAGCCTTCCAATATACTAACAAGTATTAAACAAGCAACATTTACATTCAAAACTAACATTTACTAACATCAACTAACAAGCACCCTGATTTTCAATCCCTTATATGGTTAAATAATTTACTATTGTTTGTTGTAGTGGGTCTATCTTTGTAACTGCTCAGCAGCTTTAAATCCAGTGGTTAACACTTCTGCTGAAGTTTGTAGATTATTAAAAAATCACTGTAATACTACACTGCATGTAAAGGTCAGAGAATACTTTCCTGTGATGAAAATTATTCAGGGTAATTGCCCTAAATATATCGGGGACTTAACTGAATGCAGAAGCTGTAAGGTAGTTTTATCCCTGTGAAACATAGTGGTTATAAAACACAAGAATTGATTTATTGTGGAAAGGTTTCTTACTAGCATTTGTGACAGATAGGTGTTAGGGATTAGAGCACAGGGACTTAGGGTCTTGTTGCATAATGTTTTAACTCATTTGACCTGGCATCCTCACAGCCCTCCTCACTTTCCTGCATATCCCTGTTCCAGCTGCTGAGCTGGGACAGGCATTTATCTGAGCAGACAATGCAGCAGTTTGCAGCCCAGTGTGTATGTGTATATGCTGATGCTACCAGAAAGGGCTTTCCTTGACATAACACTCCTTGCTTTTCTAACCTTCTCACCTGGCAGTTCAGATCAGCACCAAAGTAGTCACAAAGGAGCAAGGTGGGGGACAAAAGGGAGGGTGGCAGTGTGGCAACATAGCCTGGAGGTGTTTTAAACTGCCAGGAGCTGCATTTGTGGGTCCCTATCCAGCCCCTGCATGTGATTCACTGTGTCACCTTAGACAAGCCAGGTAACCTCAGTCTCCTTCTCAGTACTAGGAAACCTCCCCATTGGTGTTTAGTAGGTTGTACTAGCCAGTGTGATCCCAAACAACAGAGCAACTGTCGGTATTTGATCCACTAATACGTTCATCCAATTGACCCTAACAGAGGTGTCAGCATTAGCACTCCAGTAACAGTTTCAATTGGTACATAAAAAATACTCTAATACTCACTAGAGAAGCACCTCCATCTCCATTGGGAACAGAGTTAGAATTTGTGATATGCTGTGGTCCCTGATTTTGTTAATAAACAGTGAATAAAGATTGTGCAAGTCACTTTAACCTGTTTTAAGAGCAAAAGGCAGTTGAGAAATCTAAGGTGTAAAGTTCTCTATGTATCCCAATGGCATCCACCTTAACATTCATTCTGTTCACCAAACAAGCTATGTGTTCTGTGGGAAACCATGTGAAGAATAGGGAATCTAAGGGTGTACAGACAACCAAATGTATTTTACAAGAGTAGCTCACTGGGTTCTATTAGTACAGACTTAACTGTGCAGCTGCAGTACTGACACCTAAACTGCCAACATCTTCCCAGTTACCTTCCCACATTGGCAGAGATGGGGAATTTTGTTTTCCAGAGGCAAGAGGCATCATTTAGTACAAGGTGGGGTTTGGGTGAGGCTAAGGAAAATGATCCATCTTCTCATTCACACGCAGCCTGGCAAAGTGTCTGTCTCTAGTGCCTCCACAGGGAAGTTGGGAAGGTGGAACCCCATTAGACACAGAGTACCCAGCCTATTTATCTCTTTCCCTGGGTGAATGGGATTGCTCTAGCTCCTCGAGTGCTCTTTGATGTCCATATGTACTTATATATACACTTTACATGAATCTGGCCTTTCCTGGTGGATTCTGAGTCCAGGGAGGAATATAGAGGAAAAGCTCCATCTGGTTTCCACTTCTTGTAGTACCCAAGCAGGGGGAGATTTTCTCATCAGACATTCTTACCTTTCTTTCCCCTCTGGTTTTGTTCCATCACACACTCTGACATCAGCTGTAGCAATACAAATATAACCTTTAGTGACTTTTGTATTCTACTTACTGTTCTGGCCCCTTACTAGAAATTGCAGTAAGGAATGCAGGTGAGAAAATGTTTGGTGATGTTTGGTGATGTCTGAAATTTGGCAAAAACCAAATGGAATTTCAAGGGCAGAGAAAAGCAAATTCACAAGACTCGAAGTAGACTTTGCTCAAAATCATAAAGAACTCTAAAATATGGGATTTTGTAGCCTCTTGAAAAGACCTTAAGAATTCTAGTCAGTAGAGAATAACAAAAATAATTACAAGTGTTGGACAAACTGATGGTTATTAACATCCTTTAGAACTTTTTATTATTTCTTTCAGAGAATTTCATCTTATTCTTGTATTTCATAATCCAATCTTACATTTACTAATATTTTTATTCTTAGATTTACTTCCGGTAATTGACGTCTTGACACTTACGAAGGTATTGTGTAGAATAAGTTGATGTGGCAAGAGAAAAAGCACATTTCTGTACTCTTTATGAGTCTTTTTATCTTTCATGATAATTAGTTAATTCCTGCATTAGTTACATAGAGGTTGTCAAATATGAATGAATTAATTTGTAAATCATTAACCCAGTACGAACCTGATCATTCTTAGAAATCAGAAGAAGTGTTTTCTCATATTTAAGTTGACAGTAGTGGTCAGGTTCCCTTCCTTTAACCTCAGTTATCCAGATATTAATCAGACTGCATCTTAAAAGCTCTGCACACACTGGCTGATTTTAATTTTTCATGCCTTGTAAGAATGCTGGAGGCTGTCTCTACCCATTCGTTCTCTTCTGAAAAACGTGCCACCAGTCTTGGAAGTTAAAGCTGTTTCACTGAAGTCTTCCCTGAGGGATTAATAATAATGAACTGGTTTATATGCTAGAGCTGCATATCCATCAGTAGTCCCACTGTAATATCATCTGTAGAAAATGAAAACTCTTCAACCACTACAATTGATTAAATAGCATTTATTACTGTCCAATGGAAACACTGAAAGTAGCTATAATGAGTATTTTATTCTTACAGAACATTTACACCTTGTCCACCACACAGAGGATCCCCTTCAGTTCAGACTGGTTCTCAGCTTCCATTAATTATTTGGCAGTACTGTGTGAGGGTTTTCCCCTCTTCTAAAGCAGTTCCTGCTCCACTGCTGTTCTGTGCTGCTCCCTCAGGAACACCTGCATAAAGCTCACCATGGAAATTTCTTGTTTGGTTGCTTTGGGTTTTTAAAGTTCTAATTTGTGAAGAGGTGTTTGTGATGGATCAGTTCCATCACTGCGATGATGGCTTGTTTTGTTCAGGAGACAGTTTGGAGATTTTTTAACAATGAGCTGGTGAGTTTGTTGTGCCGTATTTATTTATAATCAGAGCTCTCACCAGCCAACTGATGAGCTGTTTAACTTCTCAGGGAAGATTTGTTTAACTCGATTTCCTAAATATGATTAAAAGAACAGTGCTTGAGTAAATATTCTCAGAATGATTATGAGAGGCAGGACATTTAAATAGGTAAAATGACAGAGATAATAGAACCACAGGTCACGGATCCTGACAGAAAGGAACATTGTGCTTCAAACCCAAAACTTCCCTCAGAAGGAAATACCAGAGGGTTTGAAAAACCAGTCCCAGGTACCCAGGGAACTTCACAGGAACTTTAGAATCCTTCACCCATGTTCACTCTATGCTCTGTTTCAGACCATACTTACAAACTATTTGGGGCTTTTTGATTGTGTTCGTATTTCTGGGTAGAAAATGCGTAATATCGGCCTACACTGTCTCCCTCCGCCTCAAAATACTAAAGAAAAAACGAACCCCAAGCCCCGGGAGCAGAACTGAATATGAAAGCGCTTCCGGATCATTCAATTGATCTTTCCCAGTGAACAGGTGACGACCGGGGCAGCGCGTTGTCGTTTCTTTAATCAAAACTCAGGCTCTCTTTGGGGTCGGAAAAGTGGGTTTGGACAAAGGTATGGCACCGCCATTACATCCCACAAACCGCTGCCGTCACGCCCATCCCTTTCCCCATCCTCACCCTCACCCTCACGCCCTTCCCGCCCCGCCGCTCGCCCCGCCCAGCTGCGGGCACCGCCCCGCCCAGCTCTGGGCAACGGCCTCGGGGCCTCCGCGCGCCTGCGCCGCCGCCTCCAATGGAGTTTGAACGCTTCCGAACCAGCCACTCAGGAGGGCGGGCGGCGCGGCGCTGCGCTCCCATTGGCGGCGGCGCTGCGGCCGCGTGGCGAGCGGCGTGGTGCTGGGGCCAATCAGCCCCCTGTCCCATGAGGGCTCTCTCCGCCTCTCTAGTCGTTGGTCTCGAGTTTTAGTTACTCTGAGATGCCCCGAGCTCAGCCGCGTTGCTTTGAAAAGTAAATGAAGAAGCGTCGCTGACACCTCGTAAGGAGCCGTGTGTTTTCGCAAGGAGACGCCACCTGAGGTAGAGCTGTCAAACGCAGCCCTAAAAGTATAAACCCTCTTGTTGCCAGGAGATTCATTAGAGCGAGGTTTTATGATCTGCTCTTAACTGCATAGAAGTGTGTCCAAATAGGACCTAATATTTTTAAGGGGTGTGTTTAGATCGGGAATGCCGTATTCTAATTGCTGCTAAGCCTAAGAAATGCCATTTCTTTGAAAGGGACGCTTACTTAACGTCTTGGATGGTCTCATGGTCGTTGTCTTTGTGTTTCAGGCATAATACTTTCCATTACATGTGAAACAATCTGGCCAGTATGAGCTGGGCTGTGGAGGAATGGAAGGAGGGTCTCTCCCCCAGAGTCCTGCAGAAGATCCATGAGCTGGAAAGTCAAGTGGATAAGCTTAAAAAGGAGCGTCAGCAAAGGCAATACCAGCTAGAGACTTTGGAGGCAGCTTTGCAGAAACAGAAGCAGAAGGTAACCCAAAATGCCATTCTCCATGCCAAACACTGTTATAACAGTTTGTTTTCTGGTGGTTGTTGGGTAATGGGTTAGTTTTGCTTCTTCTCCCTGACTGAAAGGAAAGGTAGCACAGAATTATAAAATGTTTATATTCATCTTACTTAATACTCATCATATTCTTCCCGCTGTTTAATTTATTTTGATTGTTAATGTAATTCCTACTTCCTATCTGTTTGGCATGTGTATTTTGAGGTTTTTCTACAGCTCTTTATGATTAGGAGAGTAAACATTTTATTATTATATCTGTTAGAATCCATGATAATGACTAGGCCTATTTTATATACTAGAGCTGCACAGTTGGCAGCTTCTTCCTATTTCACCTTGCCTACAGATAACTATAATTTTAGTTTATGTTGTTCCTTAGTTTTTAACTTGTAGAGACCTGGGGTTTAGGAGTTGGTGTTCCT
Source organism: Muscicapa striata striata (assembly GCA_030060385.1). Classification (NCBI taxonomy): domain Eukaryota; kingdom Metazoa; phylum Chordata; class Aves; order Passeriformes; family Muscicapidae; genus Muscicapa; species Muscicapa striata. The sequence goes on along the minus strand of JAREIS010000027.1, from coordinate 2,536,379 downwards.
TTTTGTTTTTAGGGCTGTAATTCTACACCTCATCTAACTCTACCTTGTCAACCCTCTAACCAGAGGACTAAAGGCCTGATTGGTCAGGGTTCTACCATGTTTCAGGTCAACAATGACCTGTTTGGTTCAGTTTTATTTTGTAGTATTTGACTACAGCTCAGAAACAATTTACAAAGGTTATTCCCTTTATATTGGAACAACTTTCTAGAAAATCTTAAACCTAGCAGTTTTCTTTGAGTTTCTTCCTGTGAGTTTCCAGGAAATTGTTTCAACCGTTCCAAGGAACAGCTGTGTTCCCCAAACAAAAAGAAGGGATGCTTTAACACTCTCAGAAGCAGCAGGGAGTACAATTTGCCATTAAAAGAACAACACTGTGCCAAAGATGATGCCCCTTGGATGGTCCTCTGGGGAGGAGAGGGACATCTTTCCTGCCAGACTCATCTTCAAAGCTGTGACCTTTGATAATTATTGTGCACACTTCGTGGAGTGAGCTAAAGTCTTCTGGCTGCTAAAGATAGGCCAGAAAGAGAAGTGAGATGATCATTGAAGAATGTGGACTAATGATGTTTATTAGTATTTAGGGATTGATTATTTTTTTAAGAGCTCTTATCTTGTCAATAAATATAAACTGTTAATGTCACCAAAGTCGAATTTTAGGAAATGTGGGTTTTGTTCACATCCAAGAATATTTAAACAATATGTACATCTGAGGTTTTTAGAGCTGTCAGGATTTTGAAGTGTTAGGAAGAAAATAACAGCGTGTAAGCTTTGTGTCACTGAAATTATAAAAGTACCAAAGTATAGAGAGTAATTGATAATTTCAAAAATGTCTCTGGGTTTCAACTAGGTCGAAACTGAAAAAAATGAATCTGCCATACTAAAAAGAGAAAACCAGAGCTTGATGGAATTGTGTGATAATCTTGAGAAAGCAAAGCAGAAAATTTCACATGATCTTCAAGTAAAAGAATCTCAGGTCAACATTCAGTCAGGTCAGCTGAATTCCTGCAAGAAGGACATTGAAAGGCTAGAACAAGAACTGAAAAGGTGAGGACTTGCTGCATGTCTCTAACATATTTACAATGGTTATTTTGTCATTTTTTTGCTCATGCTTCATATATGTCCTTATAGAAGCAAATAAAGAGCAAGATATGTTCCCCTTTAATTTTTATTTCTTTTTCTCTTTTTGATTTTTGTGAAAACTTAAGAGAGTTGAGGTATTTGCCTACTGTGAGAAATAATACCACACAATTTATGTTATATAGAAACACCAGCTTTGAGATCTATGAGATTCTGTGGAGATTCCACAGGGTTGATAGAACCTCACTAATGTTCTCTGTATCTGGTGTTAAATGTTGGGACAAAGAGGTTGTGAGCTGATGATATGTGTTTCATTTATCTATTCCCAAAGTCTGGTTTGCTGAGTTTTTGCTTCCCATTATATTATTTTGCATAACTGTTCATTACAAAATATCAGTTACTGCATGTACCTCATTCTTGGCAATTGTTTGTGGTTTTGCATTTGTCTGCATTTTGTTTGGTATGTGGTCATTTGCCACTTCATCCCAACTGAGAGTCCTGTGGGAGAGGAGTTCTTGGTGTTGTGCTGCAAAAGAAGGGGAAAATAAAAAAGGCAAATGTGGGCTTACTGATGCATTGGCCTACAGCCTGGGACCAGCATCTTACCAAGCTGCGCTCACTGAGCAGATCAAAAGTTCTTGTATGGCCTCCAAACTAGTTCTATGGTTTAATTGGATGCCTTTGTAATCTTCAAGCTCACAAAAGTCACTCTAATGGGTTGTCTGCTGTGGTGTTTTGGGTAGTGGTGTAAATGGAACACGTGAAAAATTCACTGTTGAGTGGAGAGTATTCCCTTGCATTTCATGAAGTATGCATAGTTTTCTGAAAGTGTGCGGTATCAGAACATAGCAATTAAAATTTGTGTTTCCTGCCATAAAGATGCTTCCTGAAGAGTAAGAGTTTGATACCCAAATCACTGTAAGCACTGAGGTTATGTTTAGCTAAACTACAGCTTCATACAGTGAGACCTCAAACAGTTCGAACAGACTTTCATCTGCTTGGGGTTTGATTTTGTTTTTTAGCTTTGACTCCTATGTGCTTGATTAAACATGTTGGAACTCTAAATAAAATATATTTATCTTTTTGTGTTATACCACCTAGAATTTTTCTGTGGAGGCGTCTTGACTTGATCTTTAACTTCTTAGGATCGCATAATTTATTAGTGTATGTTAGGCTCTTAAAAATAGCTGATTAACTTTTTTAGTCTCCATTATTAATTTATGCTGCTGCTTCTTTCCTGAACAGATGCAAATGTGAGCTTGAGAGAAGTCAGCAAACATTGGCTGTAGGAGATGTATCATTCAGTGGCACGCCACAGAAAAGTTTTACTGCTCCTTTAACACCAGTTCAAAGTAATAATGGTAAACTATATTTTTCTTTATCCAGCACTGATAGCTGACTGTTTTTTTTGGAAGTTGAATATTTTAAACATTACACTTGTTTTGAGTTCCCTAGTCTTTCTTATAAAAATTATTATGAGAGTATCTAAAAGTAGCATCCTAGGTTTCAATTTTAAATATTATTAGTGCAGATTGAACACATGACAAATATTGCATCTTTTCAATGCTACATTGAGGGACATGGAATAGTAATAACATATCCTTCAATAGACTGCAGCAATCTTTTGAATGCCTGTTCCTGGTGTCAGCTCTTCATGTCGTGCAGAGCAAATTTCTTTCTCCATGTACCATAGTTACTTTAACTAAAATGCAATCGACAGTTAAATGTGTTATTTCTTTGGAAAATTATTTTTTGCTTAGATTGCTACTCTGCATGATAATCTACACAATTAATGCCCTGTATCCATTTCAAAGCATCACTTCTATTTTCAAATTAGGGACATCAAAAAGATTTAAAATAGTTGAATGAAGTGGAAAAATGACAGGAAGTTTCCTTAAGTGGAGAATTCTGTAGCCAGACTCCCTTATGTTCTTTATGCTGAAAAACTTTGTGTTCAATATTATACATGTTATTAATCTCTTCCAGTGCTATGAATAAATGTTCTGTGAGTTTGGCATCTCAGTCTTCCTCCAGTGGGAAATCTGAGATAATCTTTTACATTCTTGTTCCTTTTACTTTCTTTATGCATACCTGAAAAGGGGTGCACTTAGTGGCAATGTCAAGCATCCCATTAAGCATGGCACTCTTGAAGTGGGGATAAGATTAAAATTATTTACTTAACTTTATTTAAAATCGTATTTCCTGGGGAGATATTTTCCTTTGAAAGCTGGAGTCTTAAACTCATTAAGATTATTGAATCCTAGAATAATACATGTTAGAAGGTACCCAAAGGGGTAAGAAAACATGGCTTGATAGGGTAAAAAACTGGTTGGACTAAGGCAGGTTACGAAGAACTAATCATTATGTCTTTGTAGATGCTAAGTTTGAAGAACTAGAAGAAAAATACAAAAAAAAAGTACAAGAAAATAAAGAGCTAGAATTACAACTGAGAACCATCCAGCTTAAGGTAAGTATCTCTTAGGAACTGTGTGATATCTAAGAAAGTAACCACTCAGTGAACTTGGAAAATAAAATGAAAAATGTTCTACATCACATAAAATATAATTTCAAAAGAAAAAAGGGCATTAATCTGTGTGTACTGCCATTCAGAAGTAATTTTGGAGAATTCACAAAAGCCATCCTCTTTGAATAGCAGAGGAAAGAAGGACATTAAAAATGAGAATACATCCTTCAGAAACTGGAAGTCTCCTGCAAGCAAGGACAAGATAAAACAGTGTCAGTTATGCCAAGTTAAATACCATAGGATAATAAAATAGCCTTGAAAAAGATTGTGAGAAATAATTCACACCTAGAAAATAGAAACCCATAAATCTTTCAAACATACACGAAGGAGAAACAGTATTAGCTAATCTCTGAGAACAAGATAAGATGTAAAAGCCCGCAAAGAAAAAAGTCATTGCAGAAAATGTGAAATAATTTTATCTTTGGTACTTACTATGTAAAGATTTAAAAACTTTTCTATACCTTTTATCATTGGGGTTGAATCTGTGGCACAGCCTTGTACTGGAAAGTCAGAAGTAGTCTTAAATTAGATTGATAAAATGAATAGTAATAAAAAAAATCACCAGATAGAGAATATTTGCCCATTAATTGATAGGGCACTGCAGTGTGGGTCTGTTGAATCACTGAATTTGTCAGGCCAAATTTTTGTCCTGGGCAAATTGTTAGAAACATGATGTGATATGTTTGTTGAAGCATGTGTAGGCATATGAAAAAAAGGTCAACCACTTGTTGATAAAGGCAAATCATGCCTCATATTTTCAGACCTCTTGGGCTTTTTCTTTTAAGAACAAATCAGAAAATGTGTAAGTTGAGTGTGACTCAGTGTAATGTTGTTGGATATACACTGATGAAAGGGAAAAAATTGATAAGGGGAGTTCTTGCAAATGTAAAGGAAAAGATTGAGTGCAGAGTGGCAAAAACTGGTCCGTCTTTACTGGGGAATGGCTCCTCCTTTTCAGAGGAGCCTGAAAAGGCTTGGTAAAGAGAACTGTGCAATTCAGCTTATTGATTAGAGTCCTGAAAAAGGGTTAAATAATATGGTTGAAGACCACATAGTATTTTATAACACTTGCAGTAATTAAGATGGTAAGTATAATTCAGCTTAAAAAATCAATAGTGAAGTAATAACTCAGGAAAACATGATCTGAAAAAGGAATGCCTGATACAAATTGGTTGTCATTGTGGCTGGTTCTGGATTCAAACTTGTGTCTCAGAAACTGTAAATTTAAATGGCATATTGGGGAAGTGATTACTGCATACATGGTTAGTTTTCTTTTCCTCTTCGTCTGCTGACAAGTTATTTTAGAGGATTGGACACAGCATTCTGGATAATGTAATATAGATTTCTCTGTCTTACTCTTCATAGTCTTGACGCAGCTGTTCCTAGATAACAGCATATTCTCTGGATTGACTGAGAAGTCACACTGGGTATTGCATGGTTTAGGGATTTAGTTTAAGAAAAAGTGATTCAAATGAACTGCCTTTTAAAATCCATTTAAAAAACAATAAGGACTTTACTGTTTGAGGTTTTGTTTGTTTGGGGTTTTTGCACTTAAGGAGGAGGAAATAAAAAAGTCTAATTCTTTTGCTCTGTTTAATTTTTTAATGGGAAAATATTGGAAGCTTGTACCTGGCAGTTTTTTATTATAGCAATTTTGGAGTATTCTGTTTGTAAGTTTAAGTAATTAAATATGTTTTGAATTTACCTGTGCTTCTCCATTAGAGCTAAATGTTGGTCAAATATCAGATATGTTAATCTAGACTTCTATTTTTTTCTTGCAATTCATTTGCCCGCAAAAATGTAGGCTTTGATTTTAAAAAATGTAGGAGTTAAATGACGGGATCTCTCTTGAAAAAAAACCAAAAATTTATGTATCTTACTTGTAAAGATACACAGGTGAAAATACTTTTTCTGATATCCTGGTTTGTATTTATAAGTTTGGATACTTGGGCTAAAGTAATTTAATTTATGTAGCATAAAAACATGTATCGGAACTTTGCACTGATAGGTGCTGTGATGTTATAACAGTGTGGAATGATGATGACCTATTAGCTATTAATGTTAATTTAGTTGTTTTGTTATATGTTGGATAGGGAGCTGCATAAAGGTATGTCCTTTTCTTTTTTTGGACACAGAAAATGAATCAACCTCATCCTCAAAACTCTTTGAGTCACAGAGAGATTGCTCGGCATCAGGCTTCCTCATCCGTGTTTTCATGGCAACAGGAAAAGACACCAGCTAGAAACCAAGAAACACCTGCAAGGGGAAGTTGTGCAGCATGCTCCTTTCCATGGGATAAAGAAACAAATTCAAGTATTCTATCAGAGAAGAATGAGTCTGACAACAGCTTTGCTGAGAACTCAAATTCTTCCCTCATGATCCAGCTAAGAGCACAGAACCAAGGTATCTGATGCACTTCTTTAAGACCCAGAGTATGGTTTCATGGAAGCTGGTGTGCAGGTAGAAGCAGACTATTAAAATTAGTGCTTTAGCAAGGAAAAGAGAAAGATACTTGTTTCCTCTGGCAGCTGGTCCTGTTGGCTGCTGGTGTATTTTCAGTGATCAGCCATACACAGAGATGATGTACAAGCTGTGATATCTTTTATATAAGGGGTATGAGAAGTAGAAGGGAACAGTTATATTTTTGAGCTGAATAGGGACATCATCAAAAAGGAAAAATGCCTTTTTCCATTAATCCCATTGCTCATGGAACAATCTTCTTAAAACAGCTAGAAGCACTCTTCAGGATTTCATTGCATGTCACTGTTAAATTCAATTTTATTGTTTCCTTATTTTTCTATACTACTGATACTTTTGACTGAGCAATAACTGTCTTAAAAAATTGATGATTGAACATGCTTAGTGCATAACTGATTTGGTCTGTGATGGATGCTATTGGAAGCACAAAACGAAGTATGCTGCAAAAAGTACAATCAAAACCCATGATATGACCTTGTATTGCACATACTGATGTGAAGAAATAACAATTCCTGATAGTTGTGAGAGAGGAAATAGTTGGTTGTTGTGGATTTGTTCAGCATTCACTTGGGCCAGCTATTTGTACTCTTTGGACAGCTTTTCCACTGTTTTACAGATCCCCATACCCTCCAAACTCGTAATTTAAATACCTCACAGCTTCAATTTTGGTGACTTTTTCAACTTGGAAGCCATACAAATTCAGAATCAGGAAGACAGGACTTCTTTTAACAACCACCCAAAAAAAAAAAAAGAGTGCCAAAACAACAACAACAAAACAAAACAAACCCTAAAAACCTGACAAAACTGGATAATAGTAATTCTGGATAATGCTTCCTATTACCTGACTTGTGTTTTCTAGTGTGAATTGTGTTTCTACTGTGTTGTGATTTTTGGAAGATAAACTTTTACTGATGTATACTGTGAGAATAGTACTTGATTTAGTTTTGTCTGTATGCAGTTTAGAGACAGAAAAAAGATTAAAATAAGAAATGGGACATTTACAATTACCAAATAGTTGAAAAGTCTTTTGGAAGTGCAGTTGCCTCAAGCAAAAAATAAGTGAATATACTTATTAAGAAAATGTATATAGTAGATATTACAAGTGACATGTTTCTGCAAATTTAAAAACAGTAACAAAATCAAACAAAAATAAACCAGCAGAGGAACAAATTGTCTTTGCTTTTGCAGCACTTGTTCCTGAGCTCTCATGTTTCTGTGCTGTTTCTCATGAGGTAGGAATTATTGGTTTAGACTCAACTGTCTTTCAGTCTTGATAGTTTTTGTTATTGATGTCATAGTAGAAGACAGTTAAAACTTGTTTTAACTTGCTGAAAATTTTACAGGATGTCTACCTGTATGAGGAAATGGGGTTATTATCAAACATTTTAAGTACTTAGAAGAGGTACCTTCCAAAGCAAAAAGTGTACTTAATCTTTACTGTTTTTTAAATTTAGAACTAAATTCCATTATTAAAGACCTAGAGCAGCAATTGCAAGCTCAAGAAAAACTGAAGAGGTCCTATATGAATAAACATCAAGAGGCTGAACTGGAGCTGGACAGACTGAAGTTGGAATTAACTGAGAAGGATAAACTTCTGAACAAAACCAGAGATAAACTGACTCAAACGAGTACACAAGTTGATCAAGCTACCACACAGGTAAAATATTGCCTCACACATCAAACTGTCCTTAGAATTCATTGCCAGTATTCCTCTGTGTCAGTTTTCAGCCATTTAGTAAGAAACAAGATTGACTTTCCTGAGAGTTTGCCGAGGATCAAGTTTTGAGAAGTATATGTTAGTTTGATATGTATGATATGTAAAAACATTAATATGTCTAAGCAGTAGCCCGTTTTCTGCAAGGTTCTTACACCATCTAAAGAAATAATTTTATTACTCAGGTAAGAGCAACTTAAATTCTGAAAAAATATTTACTGATCTAGTTGCATAGAGCAACAATGACATCTGGTGGCAAGTTCTGACCTGAAAAAGACTGTTGTGTCTTTGGCTGGAAATCAGAATTTGTTGCTTATACTACAGGATGTTGTAGGGGCATAGCCCTTGTATTGCTTGTTTCAAATAATGTCTAGGTAAAAATGTAGTGCAAGATTAAGAATATCTGCAGTTTCTAAATGGAAATTCACAGCCTAATCCTAAGGAGTTTGAATTCATAGTAAAAATGAACAGAATAGTACAACTTGCTTAGTCAAGAATTTATGGAGTGTATGTAAATTAAGCACTGGCAGATTTTTATGTTTAAGTAATTTAAACTGTAGAAGGTAACAAGTATTTTTCTTAATTAATCAAGATGCATTACCTTACTAAAGTTCCTTTTTACAACACAAATTTGAAATTAGTGCACAGATGTCATTATTCCTTGAATCTTCATAATTTCATCTATCCTTTAACATTTTTCTCTACTAGTTTGATTCATCTACAGCATAGAGAAAAAGATGTTTCTGTGTCTATCTTCTCTGGATAGATTACTTATCCATGTTTGTCAGCAAGTTTCTGCATGCTGCTTAAGTATATTAGTGAGCTAATGTTTCCCACAACTCCTGTATTGGCCCTTAAAAAATAAGCCTTATGTTTGCATGTAAAACTTGATTACTCTGCCTTCTCAGAGAGACAGCAACATCTGCCTGTCGATAATTCTGAGTGAGGAACTAGACTGGGGAAAGTCTTAGCTGGGTAAGGGAAAATCAAACACCTGACCTAGTCCCTTGACTTCATAAAGGCACTGTTATCATGGTGAGTTTGTGGGAAGACACAGCTGATTCAGTCTGACAGCTCAATTTCTCTGAAAAGGGCTTAATTTAATTTATTTGATTAAAAAAATGACTATTCAACTTCATAAAAGATGAGGGTGTTATGTATTTAATTTTTCCCTTGTTAATTTTCTATGGGTTTAAGAGAGTAGAATTGTTTTACGAAGGAATCAAAAGGGATTAAAAGCAGCCCAAGGGAAGGGGCAAGGTTGTGTGTCTAGAAACATGCCTGGGGAAGGACAAGGAGAAGTGGGACTTGCCACCACTGGAACTGAGGTGCAGCCCATCCTTAAGGTGCAGTGCATCTTGCCCCAAAAAGTTCCTTTGGTCCTGCCATCTGAAGGTGACTCCTTTCTGTTCTGTTTCTTCTTTCTTACACTGGAATTGGATCTCTGCCTGCCCACCCTGGACTTTGACTGTAGTACTGCATTGACATTTTAGTTTGTGCCTTGTAGCCTGGACTTAGTCCTGGCAACCCCCCTTGTGCACTTCTCTGTCACTGGTGCTATTCACAGACCTCAAACACAGCACCACTGTGTTATCAAGTATTTTCACTCCTTGTGAGATATGCAGCCTTTCTGCAATCACATTTCCATGTGATCTTGCAGTTCACAATCCCTGCAGTCTCTGCCTAGTAACCTGACATCCCAATACAACTGTCTGCTTCTTATTCTCTTGCTTCTACTTTTCATTAACTCAATAAACAGCTCTTGTTGCTGAAGAAAGAGTCCCATTCACCCATTGCCATTTTTCTTACTCTCTGGGCGCAAAAAAAGTGCATATTCTGCATTAATAGATTTGGTCTGGAATAAAGTTTACATTTTTTTTCAGGAAGTTAGGTGAACAATGCTTCACTCTCTTGGGTGACATACTATTGACATAATCAACTGAGTTAAATAACAAGTTAATGTGGAGGTGAACCTAGACAGAGACTGCTGATTGCTTTTTTTTTTTTTTTTTTTTTTTTTAGATTAAAGTTTAAATGGTAAAAAAATACTCTGTTATAATAAACTGAGATAGTTGCTTCTTTTCTGTCCAAATCAACTTGCTGAATCACTGTGTTCAGTGGAATATCCATTTATTTTCAGTCTAAACATATAGTTGCCTAGCAGTCATTATTTGGTAGCAACCTGAGGTACTGAAAATACAATTTATTATTAGTGCCAAATGTAGCATCTTTCTGCACACTGTCAATCAAAAGCATTGATTTTCTTATCTAAATATATACAAATATATATCTTATATATTTTCCTAACATATTGTTATATATATTTAGGTATCTTGTATATAATCTAAAGATGTTTTCATTATTGTGTGCATATACACTCATGTATACATGTACACACCTTATACATATATGTAAAAGTACATATACTCTCTTTATATATGCACACACGTTTTCTCACTAACACAAGGAAGAATGAGTGAGTTTTGTACTTGCTAAGAATTTCTATGGTATCAGCTACAGTTACTGTGGTTATATGAATGCTAGAACAATTGTAGTAGCTGACAGCAGTGTTTTTTTGGTTTTTTTTTTTTTTTTAATGCGAAGGCTTATATATTTAAATGAAACATTGCTTGCACCTTTAACACTTGTGATTGATAACTAAATTATTATAGGTCCAGATGCTGGAGCAAAAGGTGAAGCGATTATCAGAAGAACTCAATTGCCAAAGACAAAATGCTGAGAGTGCTCGTCAGTCTTTGGAACAGAAAATAAAGGCAAAGGAAAAGGAATACCAACAGGTAAGGCAAGGAGAACTTGTTAACTTTGGCTTCCTGAGGAGATGAAATCAATTGGCTGATGCTGTGTATCTGATTTTCTGTTAGTTGCAATCACATTTGACAGAGAGGGAGAAGTTACAAAGGTAATTGAAAAAATGGAAAACAAACACTGCAATAGTGAGGAAAGGCTGTTGGAGAGGTGCAGGGTTGGATTGGTATTTACTGGACAATAGAGAATGTGTTTTGAGAGATAGAATGAGATGCAAATGCATGAGAAACTAGGCTCCATTTTTCATCAAGTTATGTATATGTGAGCTCAAACTTAGTAACCAACTCAATTATCTCTGTGGAATTTGAGTTAATTTTGCATGCATTTTAGAGAGAAGAAAATAATTTATTTAGGATTGTATCTCTATTATTCTAATTTTGGTTCATGCTCAGAAGATGTTAATGTAGCCAATTAGCATGAATGTCTTTAATTTCCTTTATGCCAGCTCTTGCAGAGGGAAAAAGTGTAGCACTATCTCAGGATTTTTTCTGGAATGAAGTTATAGTTAGTATTAACATCCTTAACACTGGTTTGGATTAGGGCTAAACTCTTTGTATTTTTCTTTTTAAGCTTAATAATGTGATCTATGTTAGGAAGTCCAAGACACAGATTCAGAAGTGATAGTGTTATTTCAGATGGGCATTTTAACTTTCCTTTATGGATTGAATATGAGGAGATTGCCCTGAGGAAGGCTGCTTGTTGTGTTAAATGTTTAACCTGAAACCTTTTCTCTAAGGTATGTCCAGATAGATAAAATAATTGGCAGAGGGGTTCTGGTGGGGTAGCCAATAAACAGTGCTGCTACCAGCACTCTTGAGTGAAAAAGTGATTTTTACAAAGTCTGTTAGTCTAGATGCTACCTCAGGATCTCAAATTGATTCTGAATCTTGTCTAGACTTGGTAAATTGGAACAACTGATCTATGTATTTGAATAGTTGTAGCTTCACTTTATTAATCATAAGATGGGTTGAAGGCCTATGAATCTTCTGTCCTGGTTTTTCCTTTTGTCAGTTAGCTAAAAAAGGCTCTCAGATTAATATGTAAGCCCACATACTGCCATTCTAAGTTGTTCAGCAAGGCCATTAATTGACAACTGTCTTTTCCTGCAGTGATTAGGATCTGTGAGCTGTTACAAATTCTTAAAATGTTTGTTTAATGTTAGTTTATTTATAATAAGTCTGTCAAGTCCTGTTTAAAGGCTCTGTATTACATCGTCTTGCAACAAAATTTTTGCAGTATTTTGGGAAAAAACCAACCTCATAGTACAGTAAGTAAGTAATAAAAGAGATGAACCTGCCTACTTGTACTCTAATGTAATTCTTAGGTGAAATTTACCTGTAGTTGGAAAAATTTTAACACTGTTGCTTTCATTAGTTTTAGATTCATTTTTTCCCTTTCTGTGACAGAAATGTTACAGTAATTAAGTTCTTAAGCAGATGACATAAACTGGGTTAATGTCATTCTTGCCTATGTGGCATTTGCCTCATAAATCTAAGTTGGGTTTAAACTGTTGTTTCTTGTGTAAGACAAGTGTCCCTGACCAGGCAGTACCTGCTGATAAAAATAAGTTTTTATTTCTGCAGTAACCGAAATAGAGACTTGTTGTGGTCATGTGTTTAATTTCTTTGCTTCTCTGCCACTGTTTTCTAGGAGCTCTCTTGTCTGCAGTGTTCCTTACAAACACTGGATCAGCAGTGCAACCAGATAAAAAGCAAACTGAATCAGGAGCTACAGCAAGCCAAAAGTGACTTCAACGTTCTGCAGGCAGAATTTGACAAAGTAGGCTTTTTTTAGAATTAAAATTCTCTACTAGAATGGTATTTAGTTGTCTCAACAACACTGCCTTAATTTAATTATACATAAAGCAAAAAAATGTGACAGCTTGTATTAATGTTTTTACAGTATGTATTAGATGTCTTGTATTTACAATTTTGTATTTCTTACCAAAATACTATGTATTTAAATGTGAATTTTAGGCTTTTAAAAGTCTGTGGCTAGTCCCCTATTCACAGGGAAGGAGATGAAAATGCAGACAGTGCAGGTAAAATGAGAAAGGAGCAGCTAAGGCTGATCACAAGACACTTTATGTAAAAAAAAAAAAAAAAAAAAAAAAAACAAAAAAAACCATATAGAGGTGTAGCTTGACAATGGAGCTACTGACCAACAGGTTGTTGCCCTTTGGAAAAACAGTCCCATTTTCATATACCCCGGCCATGCATTCCTTATGTGATCCTGGAGAGAGCTGATAGAGGAGATAAAAGAGCAAAGAAAATATTACAAAAGCTAGCATATGTGTATACAGAACCAAGTGTTTGCTATCAGTTTAATTCCCTGAACTGGTTCTCCACAAAATCAGATGAGTGTCATGACTTGTGCAAGGAAGAAGGTCAGTATGAAGGAGCTCTTCCACAGCTTTGGCAGCAGCTAGCTATTAAAACACATCAGTTGTCACAGACTCCCAACTTAAAGTAGGCTAGAAAGCAACACAAGCCTCAGGAGTGGGTGACCAGAAAAGAGGAATGTTTAAAAGCCTCCAAAAACCCTTGAGAGCATTTCTCAAGCAGCAGAGCTAACAGATTTTCTAAAAAGGGCCAAAAGTTCTTGAAAGTTATGTTGAGGCATAACTATAATTATGTTATTATATTATAATTATAATTATGTTATTTGCAGGCAGCCTAAACTGAAACATCATTTCTGAAACTGCCAACAGCTTTCTTGCAGGCTTGTTTTATTTTAGAAATATAGCTGTGGGACTACATTCAGTCAAAAGGTTTTTATTGGAGGCTTCTTTATTGTATGCATATTCTTTCATAAATGCTTACTGAAAAATTGATTTAATTGAGAGGACAATAAGTGCCTTTTACTTCCTTCTCAAAGAAAGGTAATTTATTACTTGATGACCTTTTATAGACTTTTTTTTTTGTACCCACTAGTATAATTTCCTTTCTTTTTTAGTCTGGAGTGTTTAAGGACTCTTTGGAAAGAGTTAAAACATGTTCATTTTTATAAAATTTGTGTCAACAGAGCAGTAATTGCAGTTATGATCCTAATTTTCTGACTCACAGCTTAGCAAAAAATGCAATTGTATTTCAGTCTCATTTCTATCCTACAGATATCATTGTGGTGATGTAGCTGCAAGTTGGATGAATAAATCTTATTTTAGACAGTCTAGAAATGTGTGTATTTCAGAGGCATTCTGTTGTTTTGGTCAGAAGCAAAGGAAAGGCAATAAGCAACTTTTCTCTAAACAACAGTAAAGCAACCCTTGGGTTCATGGTGGGCTAAAATAATGTAGTTTCATTTAGTAATGGAATGTTGAGCTCAAGAAAGGGAGTTTAAAGAAAGGAGTTGTGCCTGTGATTACAATGTTGGTTTTCCAGGCAATGGCAGCAAAACAGCGCTTGGAACATGACACCAGCGATCTCACCCAGAAGCTGTGCAGAGCAGAGCAGGCTCTATCAGCAGCCCAGGCTAAGGAAGCTGATCTGACAAGAAGCTTTCAGGTGAGCAATGCTGAGGAGTATTTGGCAGAATTAACACCATAAATCAGCAACTTGTAAACACTTTATACTCTAGAGCATTTGCTCACAATTGTGTTTTTCCCCATTAGGAATATTTAAAAAATGTTTGTGGACTATCTTAATAGCTCATCCTAGTTGTAACAAAAAATGAGGCCTTCCCTAACATTGTGGTAATTAGTGCAGTTTCTGGAGTTAGCTGTGTGGTTGGGATTCATTGCTGTAATGCTAATTATATGGTTCTAGTTCATGTTGGACCTAATTTAAAAGAAATACGTTGTGTTTCAAGAGATTCTTGCTTTTGATTCTGAAATAAGAATTGAAGGACAGTAAAATGTGTGTTTGATTTTAAAAGTAAATTCTAGAATCATTGACTTTTGGACTTTGATTCATACTGTTAAACTCAGTGATTTTGTACAAATACTATATCCTCTAAAAAAGGTGTCTCTCTTAGAATAAGACAGTCCAATAAATATATAGTGCTGCAAAAACTTTCTCCCACATGAAGGTAAATTCAGAGAAGTTTCTGTATGCTGCCAAACTACCACACTCACACCTGCAGAACCCTTTTCACTTTAGACTCTCCTGTCTTCTTAGTTATATTGTTTTGCTTTGGTGGCAACCAGATCAGCTACACTTGAAATTACAGTCACAGTTTTGCCACTAGAGATCTCTCAATGCAAACTTTATCCTTTATTTGGAGAATCAGCAGTAAATAGGAAAAACAGCTGGGTACCTATTGTCACAGTTTGGTTTTGTTAAACACTCTCATTTTGCTTGTTGCCAGTGTCATCAGCAGATATAAAATAACTTGGTGTAGTCTCTGCCAAAAAATTACCTTTAAAGTTCTCTGCAAAAGTCTTAAGTAAATTAGTGGATTTTGTTCAGATCATCACGAACATTTGTATGGATTTAGTATATTGTGAAAATTTAGGTACATTTCTTACTGGTAGATTGCAATGTCTGAGAGCATTCCCAGCTACTGGAATCTGGCTGTTGTTAGGACAGCACTTTGCATGGTTTTAGCCCAGCTTACTGGCGCTCTCTCATACATTGACTTGTTGAGCAAGTCCAGAGGAGGCCACCAAGGGGAGCATCAGAGCGATGGAGCACCTCTCCTACAAGAAAAGGCTGAGAGAATTTGGTTTGTTCAGTCTAGAGAAGAAAAGGCTTTGGGGTGACCTAATTGTGGCCTTCCAGTCCCTGAAGGGAACCTACAAGAAAGACAGACTATTTACAAAAGCATGTAGTGGCAGGATGAGGGGAAATGGTTTCAAACTGACAGGTGGGAGATTTACATTAGACGCTAGGAAAAAATTCTATACCCAGTCTAGGAGAGGTCCCTGCCCATGGCAGGGAGGTTAGAACTAGATGGCCTTTAAAGTCCCTTCCAATCCAGTGTATGATTCTATGGGTATTGGGAATGTTTGCACCAAATGGAAAGAATTGGACCTTTTAGCCATTTTAGTTCTTTAAACTTGTTTTTCTTTTCACAGATCTTCCTAGGTTTTCTAATGAATGATTTAGTTTAATTTGTGTACTTATATTGCATCTGTGCATGCAGCTTTAAATGCGAGGGCTTTAGATGCTTGGACTTATTTGAAAATTTATTAAGACTTTTTTTTTTAACTGTCAGTAGGGAAGGCAACTATTAGCTACAGTGACAATTTTAATCACGTTCTGAGGGTAATTTATTTATGTTGTTGCAAAAACAACCCTGCCATGCCAGCAAGCTTTTAATTTTTTTCATTCCAACCTTTCTGTTTCTTGAGCTTGGCTCTTGTGAGTTGGTGCTCATCCTGCTAGTAGTAAATGCATGAATAATTGACGGTCTGTTTCCATTCAGGCCATGTCAGTTCTGTGCCATCTCTTGTCCAGAGCACAGCAGTTTGGAAAACAAAGATGAGTCTGTTTTAAAGAACTTTTATTTGGTTTCCTGGCTGCAATGTAGTTATGTATATTTTTTGGTGCTGGTGATAGTGTGTTTTGTTTGCTTGTTTGGTGTTTTTTTAAATCCATTTATTGGAAAGAAAGTGCTGTTTATTGCAAAGCAAACCATCTGAAAGCGTAAGCACTTCTAAATAAAATTTGACCAGTGTTGCCATGTTTTTGATTTACAGTGGAAAGAGAACTTGTCTCTACATGAAATGACAGGTGAAATCTTATCTACACATTTCATGTTAATTCTGATGCCATTGCAGGGATTTGTTTACCAGGCTGCTTTGGGAAAGTAGCCTGACTTCATCAACTCAGATTTTGTACAATCTGTCCTGTCCCATCTCTTACTGTGAAATAATGTGAAGCTGTTTGTTCTATGCTAACGAGGAGCACACTGACTACATCAACTGGCAGCATCTCTCAGATGCTGTCAATTAGTTAAGAATAAAAAATTCAGCTTATGTTTCTAAGCAGTGTTTAGGAACCCAGACATAGATGCCCAGAGTATTAACAGGACCAATGGAGTATCTTTTCTTTGATTTAAATGAGCTGAGTCCATTGATCTCCTTATCAGTTTACATGAAATATGGCCTTATTTGGTTTTGGTTTAGGAAGTGAAGCAGGAGAAAAATCTTCTCAACTGTCAACTTGAAAAGAAATCACAAGAGATCCACCAGCTTGAAGAAGAACTAAATAAGATCAAGCAATCTCTAAAGCAAAGCCAAAATTTTGCAGAAGAGATGAAAAGTGAGTTATGATTTTAAATTTACAGAACTCTTTCTGGATATTTCCTGCAATGCAGTAAGTTTCATTGTGAATTAAGTAAAATGTTTCTGCTGGGGAACATGATTAGTGTTTTTTAAGATCATTGAGTTTGTTGCTGATGAAAAGGAGGTTTTTTTTCTGTGAACATGTACAGTTCCTGAAGATACTCTGTTTTGAAATTAATCAAAGTGTATTGAACTCATCAGCAAGTTTGTTTTCATAGAATCTATTTTAAATAGAAAACTTCTTTTCACAGTTCCTTTATGGAAAGCTGATTGTATGTAGTGCCTGATAGCTTAAAGTAATATAAACGTCCATCCAGTGATATAACATCAGAGTAATGCTTTGCAGTAGAATGAGAATTGAAAATAGTAAAAGTAAATAGTAACACCTCATCTAGAAAGTTATCAGTAGACTTGCCAATATTGACTGGCAAAGATTTGCTGGCATTTTCTTCTACAGATAAGAATGCTGTTCAGGAAGTGGAGCTGAAGTTACTGGAAGAGAAATTTAAAAGGCAAGAGAGCTCACTTTCACTGGAGAACCTGAAAATGGCTTTAGCTGACATGGAGAAGCAACAAGAGTCTACCCGAGGTCTCCTTAAGGAGAAAGATAATCATATTAAAGAACAAGACTGTAAAATAAGTAAGATGGAGGGAGAATCAGAAACTTTGCAGAGACTCCTTGGGTTAAAGCAGAGAGAATGTGAAGAATTGCAAAAAGAGGCTACTGTATTTTCTCAGTGGAAAAATGAAACTGATCATCTTATAAATAAACTTAAGTCTGAAAAGGAAGGGATGCTGGCTCATATTAATGACTTGGAGAGTTCCCTTCAAAGTCAGCAAAGCAAAAATCATGAGCATAGTGAGAAACTTAGAATGATGCAAACTGAAAGTGACAGGAAATCCACAGAGATTAGAGAACTTAAAGATATGCTGGAATGTAAAAGTGCAGAATTAGAAGAACAAAAAAAAGCTTTTGATGAACTTAAGCAGAAAGCAGAATGTTCTGATAAAAAATACTGCAAAGAGATGGAAAATATGTCCTGTAAAATAGTCCAGCTCACCAACCAAGTTGCTGAAGTAGAAAAGAAGTTACAGTTGTCAGCAAGTCAAGGACTGCAAAGGGAGCAGTGCTATCATGACCTGCTTGGTGAATATGAAAAAATCTGTTGTCTTGTTAAAGCAAAAGATACTTCAGAAATTACAGAAGAGGGAGAAGTTAATTTACAAAGCAGACAGGATAAGACTCCTGTAGATAATATGCAATTTGCAGCAACTAACTCCAGCACTGAGGATCATGGATGTGCAAGACCTCTTGTAGAAGTGGGAAAAACTAAGGATCTGGCCAATTTACAAGAGCAGATCTCTTTTCTTGAGAGCTCTTTAGTGGCTCAAAAGCAGCTGAATTCAAATCAGCAGCAGCAATATGAAGACTTATTGCAAATTAAGAGTGAAACAGAGCAAAGGCTATTTACAGTAGAACAGATGTACAACAGCTTCGTCACAGAAACCAAGCAGCACATCAGTAACTTGCAAGCGGATATTTCAGCGCGTCAGGAATTAGTTGAAAAAACTTCAACTATTCTTGAGGCAAAGGACATGCAACTTCAAACTCTGAATGAAAGATTAGAAAACAGACAAGTTGAGCTTCAGGATTTAAAGATCAATAATAAATTGCTTGAGGATTCTCTAAGACAGCTGAAGCTCATGTCTGAAACATGGGATTCAGAGAAGAAGGACATGTCTTCAATGATTTGCTCATACAGTAAAAAAATTGATGAACTTACTGAAGAAAATACAGCCCTTAGGGATTTAAGCAGTGCTTTAAAGCAAGAACAAATAACTTTACTGGAGGCAAATAAAAATATTTATGATAGCTTAAAGGAAAGAGAAGAAATAATTTCTGAAATGTCTGGAAAACATGAGGAGGAAAGACAGTGTATTGAATCAAGAACTGAAGAAATCAAAACAGAGCTTGAAGTTTTGCAGGCAAAGTATAAATCAGTAGAAGAAGAAAATGGAAAAATTATGAACATTCTGAGAGAGCAGACAATTGAATTAGACGAAAAAAAAGCAAAATTAGAACAAGAGAAACAGGTACTTAGTAAGAACAAAGAGATCTTGCATAAACTAATAGCCTCAGAAGAAATAAAAAAGGATTTGGTTCATGAACTTCAGCAGCTGCAGTCAGAATTTTCCAGCATCCAACATGTGCCTTCTGTGGAGCTTGACTCTTTATGCCAGGAAAGATTAAATGTCAGGACAATACAAAATACAGCACAAGAGACATGTGGTCATGTGTTTCAAGAAAAGGAACAACTGGGGAAGGAACTACCAGCAAAAAATGAACCTCTAATGTGTGATGTTAATTGTGAACAGAGACTCTGTTCAGAACAGCTGAGAAAGACCATGGAAGAAAAGGACATTGAGCTGAATAAATACCAGGTTAAACTTGAGCTTCTTCAAATGGATTTTGAGGATAGTGAACTCTCTCTAGAGAACTCCAGGTTAGAAGTGATGCAGCTGGAGACTGCTTTAAAACGTATGGAAGTAAAACTTGAGAAAAGTGTGAGAGAGAAAGAAAGACTGCAGCAAGAGCTACTGTCTGTTAAAGAACTCAAAACTGCTGATTCATCTCTTACAGTGTTAGAGGAAGATGGCCACTCATTGGAGTATAATTACAGTGACATTTCCCAGGATTGTGGCAAAAGAGGAATAGATGAAAGTCCTTCATCAGTGTTGCTGGCATGCTCTTTACAGGTAATAATAGACCAGCTGAGTGAGCTTGAGAAAATGTGTGAGAGGTTGCAGAATGAAAACACTGCATTAGCCTCTGGATTCAAAAATGCAAAAACCAATGGTACCACAGGTATTAATAAAGTGGAAGAAGAGAAAGATGATATAATGAATGCAGATAGCAATTTAAAAGCTGAGAAAGCTGTTCTTCCTGATGAACTTATGGATCAAAGTGATAACAGTGATCTGAGAATGTGTTCTGATAATAAGGAAATGTCCTTCAGACTTAAAGAATGCAGTTCTTCTGACTACGAAGATTTAAAATTGTCCAGCAAAGAAGTTAAGGTACACTTTGCAGAGGTAAGAGAGAAGCTTTTGACTTTCCAGAATGAGCACCTAAAACTATATGAACAGCACTGTAGTATGAGCTCAAAGATACGTGAGCTGCAGTCTTGTATTGAAATACTGAAAGCAGAAAATTCTTCATTGTCAACAAGTCAGAGCAGTGCTCATTTAGATTCTGTGCAAGTGTCACTGCCATCCAGCCAAGATATCACGCTGCCTAAATTAGATGAAACTAAGGCCATGGATTCTTCCTCAGAACTTTCTGTAAATCCCTGTTTGTTAGAAGTGAGTGAGGTGGTTGATTCTCATAACGGTGGCTCATGCAAATGGACAGAGGAAATGAATCAGACAGACAGTTCTGTAGAAGTAATTTCAGAGGATGCAACAGAAGTTTTGGTTGAAAAGTGTCATAATGATCACAATTTGGACTCTGTTAAAGAGCTCAGGAGTATTACTCCAACAAAATCTAACCTTGAAAATAGAATTGAAGAACTTCAGATGCTCTGTCAGACATATGAGAAGGCCATCAAGGTGCTTGAAGATCAGTTTCATGTTCAAGAGAATATGAAAAATGAGGAAATACAAGAGTTGAAAGAAGTTATACTTTCTGAAAGGAAAGAAATAGATAATCTCAAACAGCAAAATCTGTTTCAAAAGGAAGAATGGCAGCAGAAGCTGAATAATGTGACTATGGAGATGGAGTGCAAACTGGCAGCAGAAAGAAAACAAACTGAGAATCTCTCTTTGGAGCTGGAAGCAGCAAGACTCCAACTACAAGTCCTTGATTTAAGTTCTCATTCATTGCTGTGCACAGATATTGAAAATGTAAGTAATTGCAGTCATGCAAATGAGTTTTATGTAAATCCTTTGATTTGTGGTCACCGAAATATAATTTTTGCAGTAAAACGTATTTAAAATTGTGCCCCACAGAAGCAGTACTATTTTTTGGAAAAAGAAAAATAATCCATACTCGAGCAGTAATCTTTAGACACCTATTTTCCCAAGATACAGAAGAATGTGGTATCTTTGCACAGTCTGCAATTTATTCCACAATACCTTTAAAACCTTTTGGCCAAAGATGTGTGTATAAATAAGTGCCAATCATTTCTGTAAGAAAGGAGACTGAAGTTGGGAGAGATCTTATCTATTTTTCGGATAAGAGCAGGAAATTTATTAGCTTAAGAAAACTTTTAAAACTTACTTTGTTTTTTCTTATATGTATTCTTCCCCCTCCTGTTTTTTTTTTTTTTTTTTTATTCTTATCCCTTGCAGAACATAGAACAAGAAAACAATAAACCTTATAAATTGGAAGTGCCTATTGAAAACTCAGCTCTGAAAAACAATCTTAGAACAATCCCCATTGAGAAAAGGGCTGCAGGAGATGTCTCTCAGTTTGAAAATGAAACTGAGACTGCTGAAGCAAGATTAATGGAAGATTACACTGAGAAAATTTCTGGAGAACGTGACCATAAAAATATGTCAGGAGAAATAACTAGCCCCTCACACCATGCCAGTGCGTTGTCATTTTCCAATAGTAGGGTTTTGAGTGCTGGGTATTTCTGTGAAAATCAAATAACCACTGAAATGCTTCAGGAAGAGGCAAAACAACAGGCTGCTGAAAATTTGAAGCTGATCTATGAGATAGAAAAAAACCCAAACCATATTGATTTAAAAATAAAAGTTGAGCAGTCAAATTCAGAGATGAACTTCCAGGATGTGCAAATAATTTCAAATAGCTCAACTTTTGCAGAGCTGGAGGAAGCTGCTGTAGCTGTTAAGGAAGAAAACTGTGGCATAAAGGAAAAACACAGATCAGTTTCTGTCAATAAGCAGGAATTATCTCTTCAAATAGTCTCATTAGAAAAAGAACCTGAGAACCTAAAGTCTGACCTGGAGATATGTAAAGCTGGATTGCCTAATGCAGCAGACATGTTTGATGATGTAGAAATGCCCAAGAGACCGCGTCAGGAACAATTTCTTGCAGCTGAAAATGAACAGGGGAGTCCAAAATCTGAGCAAGTTAATATTGAGAACTGCGCCTTGTTCATAGAGTGTGACACTGAAATGCTTCAGGCAAAATGTCAACAATTAGAAAGGGAGAGGGAAGTTCATCTGAAAACTATTTCTAGCTTTCAAGAGCACCTTGTTTCAGTGACAGCTGAGAGAAACTATATTGGCCAAGAACTAAGTATTTTATCTGAAAGCAAAAAACAGCTGGATCAGAACTATCAAAAGCTACAAGAGAAATTAAAAGAATTAGAGTTAATTAAAATGGATTCTACTGGACTCATTAGAAGGTTAGAGGATGAAGTGAGGACACAAGCAAGTCTGCTTGAGGCTGCAAAATCTGATGCAAATCAATTATCCAATGAAAAAGACCATCTTCTTCAGAAGCTGCAAAGTTTAGAAAATGATGCTGTATCTTTCACCTTAGAAAAAGAAAAATTCCAGAATGAAGCAGCAGATTCAAAGAAAGAAAAAGAGCTGATTGCAAGAGAGTTGGAAACGATGCAGCATAAATTAGGTTCATCAGAAATGGAAAATTCAAAGCTTTCCAAATCTTTGGAAGGCCTGTTAATGGAAAAAGGAGAACTTGCTGCAAGACTCAGCGCAGCACAGAAAGAAGCAGATCAATTGCGATGTGGAATTGAGAAGCTGAAAATAAAAATTGAGTCTGATGAGAAGAAAAAACGTCACGTTGCTGAAAAGCTGAGAGACTATGAACGGAAAACTGACTCTCTTCAGGATAAAATAGAGAGGCTTGAAAGGGAATTGGAAATGTCAGAGAAAAATCTAGAAGATACAGTTATTGAGTTGGAGACTGCCAAAGCAGAGGCAGAAACATTAGCAACAGAGATGGAAGAGATGACTGAAAAGCTGAGGTGTTCTAACTTACAAATTGATGTCCTCACCTCAGAAAAAGAGTGTTTGGCTAAAGATTTAAAAGAAATGCGAGAAAGATTCCTTGAACTAGAGTCTTCAAATTTGACTACAGCAAAACAGTTGGAAGAAAAGGAGGAAGAAAAGATACAAATCAAAGATGAGTTTGAAAATACTG
Organism: Muscicapa striata striata; assembly: GCA_030060385.1. Taxonomy (NCBI): domain Eukaryota; kingdom Metazoa; phylum Chordata; class Aves; order Passeriformes; family Muscicapidae; genus Muscicapa; species Muscicapa striata. Next base: position 2,513,398 of record JAREIS010000027.1, on the reverse strand, counting down.
TGGTATTGCTGAGATCTGAGCTCAAAAATATGAGTGAGAAATTAGAGTTTTCATGCAAGGAGGAAGCAGATGCTAGAGCAAAAGAGCAAGTCTTGATTAATCAGGTGGCTTGTCTTGAGCAAGATAAAATAATGCTGTTACAGGAATGTCAGGAAATAAAAAATGAAAACATCAAATTAGGTCAAGCAAGGGAAGTGCTAGTTCAAGAATTGGTGGATTGTAAACAAAAACTCGATGAAAAGGTGCAGGAAAATGGTGCTCTTGAAAAGCAGATGAAAGAAACAGAAGCACTGTCTTTGCAGCTGACTCACATGCAGCATGAACTTGAATGCTGGCACCGGGAAAAAGAGAGGCTGCAGAACTTGATTGCTGAGTTGAAGCTGAAGGAGCAACATTTTTCTGATGATGAAACCTCTCCGGATATCCTGAATGTTCTAAAAATGTCTTATAAGGACCTTGAGAAGAAACTGGAATATACAGTTTGTGAAAAGGACACTCTATGTAAAAAGGTAATATTTCCATTAGGGTAGATTTCCCTTTGTAGGAGTGTGGATAAAGTATCCTCTGGGTTTACCACTTCCTTAATAAATTAAATTAAAATAATTTTAACCTCAGACTTTTGCAGGAAGCATCCTATTTTTAAAATTACATTTTCCATACAATCATAAATTTTCATTGAAGTTACAGAGCTGTAAAGCAGGGCATTGTTTTGCATAGGATGAATGAGAAAGTGGCTTGAAAGTAGACATAGAACTTTAAGCAATCAAATCATGCAGGGTAGTTTCCTCTTTCCTGTTGAAGAACAGGAGGGAGAACAAATTGGTATTGGGTGACTGAGTTTTTGTGTTAAGAATCAATACTTTGGAAGCTCCAAAGAAAATGAAACAATAGTGCACTTGCCATTTGAAAACATCAGTAACCTGTTGTGACTCTTGCTTAAAACTTGACCAACTATGGTAACAAAATAATCTTAAAAACTCCTTTCTACATATAAGTGCATTCTTTGGAGGTCGTGGCACATGCATTAAAAATAATTCTGGAAAAATTTATTTCAGGTGAATGAATTAGCTGAAAGTCGATCTGAGCTGCAAGTCAAGCTAAATAATACTGAACAGAAGATTGACAAATTACAGGAAGAAAGAAATAAGCTTGCTGAAGAAATGCAATGTGTTCAAGAACATTCAGAAAAGAACAAAGTAAGTTATTCTATCTGCACTATTTCTGTGTTCAAAGCCAGATGTTCAAGTACAGTACCTGTGTGAAGGCTGGTCAAGTGTGTCTGTGATAATGTACAGTATTAGAGGTTAATTGCTTCCAAATTTCAAAGAAACCAATGTTCTCTCCTGAGATAAAATGACTACTTAATAGTTTTTTCTCCCTCTTCTTTCCATCCAAACCATGTTTCTTGGTGTAAAGGCCACTGCTGGTTTTCGGTGTTGAAAAATTCTCAACTATAGGCTTTCAATCATCAGATTGAGGAGGTCAGATAAAAAATACAACGTTTCTTGAAACTACTTTGTGTTTCAATGGTGCTAATTTATTTCAGGACATAGTAAAGGAAGAAACAGCTTTGGAGCCTTTGTTTTTAATTTGTTTTCATTTAATTATTAGAGGCTATTTTATCATCTAGGCAACTTTAGGTCTTATTTGTGAACAATATAATGTCTTTAAATCAGTTTGTTGTGTCTGACCTACTAACTTTATTTACAAAATTCTATAACCAGGGCCATTGTGGTTTCTATTGTGACATTGAGGATTTTGAGTGGGATGGGAAAAGAACAGGTATTTCTGCAACTTTAAGAAATTCTAAATGGAAATACAGACCAGCTGTCCAAAAAGTAGTTTAAACAAGTGGATGAATATGCTTAGAAAGCTTTGTCATCTTGAAGAGGGTGAGGAAGTGACCCTTAACCTCTCAAGTCACTCTAAGGGAACAACATTTGGAGAGGTTAAGCTTTGATTTTGGCAGTGCTGTTTGATTTAACACTGTTGGCAAACTTGCACTTCTTTCCTTTTAAGAGAACCTTCCTTTGCTTCCTGTCCTGCCTTTTGATACTTTTGATTACAGTATGTTTAGCCATTGTTAAATATCTTTTTCTTAGCAAGTTGTTTTTGAAAATTCCAAGATGCTTCAGATTTAGAGAATGGGTCAACATTTTCTCCATTGAGGTAATTCCAAATGCCAAAGAAAGTACTATTACTATTTACAGATTCAGCTGCATCTAACAACTTCAGAAAAAAACGAACTGGCCAGGAGTTTGGAGATGGTCCAGAGTCAACTACAAGAAAAAGAAAGTGAAATTAAAAGAGAAATATCAGAATACAAAGACAGACTACTTCAAGCAGAGAAAGACCATCAGGATGCTCTGACAGAAACAAACCGAAAGGTAAATCAGAAAATAAGAAGAGTGGTGCTGTGAGTTTTTCATTCAGTTCTATGCATTTTACAAAATTTTGCTGATTCTATTGCATAAGAATTTATCTTTGCTAACAATATTTCCAAAATCTATGTATCTTTACCTTTGAACTCAGTAAGTGTTTTCTTAACTTTTTCTATATAACAAGCTCTAAAAAGTGACTTTATCTCACAACACAGTAAGCATTTAATCAATATAAAAATTCACTGGGACTATAACCTTGAAAAAGGGAAAGCAACAGTATGTTTAATCCAGGAAATGGTTGTTTTGGTAGGAAGAGGGAAGAAAGTTTAACTAGTTCAGGGTATAAGGACAAATTTGTTGGAAAGAAATTTGTCAGATGTGCTACATGCAAAGGGCCTTCAAATTTTCTGCAGAAACGTCTGTGAACTTGAGCTCAGTAGAACACAGGCAAATAACTTACTGTAATTGTTTGTTAATAGTTTTCATTCTTATTAATATAAAGTAGATGTAAAAGCAAGTTATAGTAAAATATAAAGACTTTCTTCTGACAGACTTCTTAGAGGCAAGATGCTAGTATTCAAAATATATACTTGAGAAAAATTGAGAGGGCAATTTTAAACTCCTCAAAACATAATTATTAAATTTGCTGTGGAATTCCTGTGGGTTTGCGATATGCAGTTAGGTTCATCTTGAAAATACAACTCAGTGTCCTTTTTGATATCATAGTAATTAGGCACATTTTCTTTCTCTAGAATGAAGTGGAAATTGAGGCCTGTCATGAGAAGATTAGTTCACTGGAGCACTTTATCAGCTCGCAAAGATTGGAAATTGAGCATTTGAAGTCAAATAAAGAGCAGCTAAATAATTCCCTTATAAAAGCTAATAAAGCCTTAGGAGAACTCCTAAAAACTAAGGTAAGAAAAACCCCTAAATATGACCAATTAAATGAGATTCCAGACACTGTGTAGTAAAATAAACATAGGATTGGGAACCAGTGCTCCAGAACTTTGGCTTGACTTTAGTACAGCCGTTGTTTTGCTAGAGGACATAGAGCCTGGAGAAAATATTGTTACTATTGATGTACATTAGAAAAATTCTGTTCTGTGTGCCATGACTGAGATCACCTAGAATTGGTTTCTGTGACCTGAAACACAGCAGTCTATTGACTACAGTGAACATTGCAGCTGAGCTAAAACATGGTTAGAATTCACTCAAAGAGACTGCAGTGCTGCTATTTTGATGGTAAAATGTATTATGGTCTATCCCTAAGCATTAGTCTTGATAGATTGCTCTTGATTCAGCTTTTTGAGTTCCACTTTATATAGAATTCTCATTGCAGCTATTAACTAGTGTAATTCTCTGACATAATTGTTCTTAGGAATGCTGGAATATGAGCTCCACATATGGTAAGCTACTGATAACTGGGAACAGTTCTTCATGTCCTTGGTTTGCTTTTCAGTAGCACAGGTGAAGCTTCACTGTTCATATACTGAACTTCTGCACCAATAATCCTATCCTTGCGTTTTTCTTGTTTTATGGGTGGTTTTGAGCTTCTTTTTGGTGCTGCTTCCATCTGATTGATTTCTGGCTCCAACTCTCTACTCCCACTTCAGGAATTAGTGTCTCTCTGAATGCACACTTGAAGAAACAGTCAATTCAATTTACATGCAAGTAAACACTGAATTACAATATGCTCATCTTCATCTACAGCTCTTTATTCTTAGGGCAGCCTTCCACTGTGGTGTTGATTTGGTCAATAAGAGCAGTCCAAGGATAAAGTCCTGTGGGATGTTGCCAGAAAACAGTACCTGTGGTAGTGTCAATGAAGCAGAGAAGGCTCCTAGCTGTGCTCTCTGTGTGGTATTTGTACGACTGGTACCAGACCAATGGGATGATGAAAGGCTCATGTTGGACATTGTGGAGAATTTCTTTGCTGTAGGAAACAGTGTAAAGCATTGGAAGAGGCTGCCCAGGGAAGTGGTGGAGTCACCACCTCTGAACTCAAGGTGGCCCTTAATGCCATGGATTAGTTGTTATGGTGTTGCTTGGTCAAAGGTTGGTCTCAATGATCTTGGAGGTCTTTTCCAACGTCAGTGATTCTATTACTCCATTTGATATTATAATGTTTGAAAGGAGGACTTATGTTTCTGGTGAAATAACTAAATTTCTTATTTTTTAGGCTGATAATAGTAACATTATAATTCAGCTGAGGAAGGAAAATGAATATGCCCACAGTAAAGTGCAGATGTGGATGAAATCCTGTAAGCAGCTGGAACAGGAAAAGGAAATGTTGCAGAAACAACTAGCTGAACATGATGAGCTGCTAAAGAAGGAAAATCTGACTATGGCAAAACAAAATAAAGAAGGTAACTGAATCTAGATTGTCTTAATGCTTTCTTAGTGGTGCATTAATATGTAAAACTTTTTTGTTCCCTAAAATGTCCATTTGCATATGCAGCTCTAATAGAGGGCATGATTCTTAACTAGGATAAAAAAATTACAAGTTCAAATGTCAAACATTATCAAAATCCAGCTAATCTTTTTTTCTCTTAAAGTTGTTTCTCTTCTCAGAAACACAACGAGGTTCTGAATAAATATATTAAATGTTGCATTTTTGGTGTTAAATGTGATTTAAGAAAGAATGTTTTTCTTATTAAGTTTTGTATGCAAGTTCTTTTATTATTTTCCAACAAGCTTTTCCCTCTGGTTTTCCTTATTTGTTCCTATCTTAGCTCACCTCATGAGATGCACATGTATTGTAAATGATACTTAAAGCAAGTTAAGGGTGCAAATGAAGTATTCAGAAATTGCAAAATGAGAGGGAAAATGTTTCTTCATGCACTGGTCAATGATTCTTTTTAAAATTTGTGTATTTGCTCTCTATTTAACAGAGATTATTATGTCTATCATATTACTGAATTTGTTTCTCAGTGATTTTTTTATAGTTGCACTATTACAGAACATGTGTAATTAAAAGATGTGTGACCATTGATAAATTCTTACATATGTATCTTTTATGTCATTTATATGAATAATTGTGTTTTTCTTTGAAAGATACTGCTGATAATGCTATTACAGAAGAAATTAAGTTAAAATTGGAAGAATTGCAGGAATCTACAGAAGTGAAGACCAGAGAAGCAAATGAGAACTTGGAGAAATACTGCTCTCTAATTGTTAAATATCATAAACTAGAGGAAGCAAATGAGATGCTAAAAACACAAGTCAGTTTGTTGAGTACTCAGCTGAAACAGCAAGCAAGTGATGCTGTCAGCACTCCTTTGCTGAATTCAGAGAAGTCATTAACACAGAAGAGCAAACACTCTGTCAAAGACAGAAGGTCAGATGAAGATACCAATAAGCTTTCAAGTAAAAGGCAGAGATGTGAAGACAGCAAGAAAGACAATGGAGAACCAAGATCTCCTGCTCCAGAGACTTCATTGAAAAAGAAAAGGAAGTGTGATATCTCTCAAAATCTGCAGGGCCGGGACAACACTGACTGTGAGCTGGATGGGCTTCCAGAAATAGTGCAAAAAGGTATTTGTGTGTCTTGTGAAGGCAAACATTCTCTGAGCACAGCAGGTGTGCTTTTCTCTTTTGTTTTGTCGAATGGTTTTACTCTGTCAGTTGGTGACTATGCCAACATTTTTGGTGACAGTGATGGAAAGTGAAAGGAGTCAATGAGAGATGTGGCCAAGTTAGCTTTTGTGGAGCACTGGTGTTAGACCAGCAGAACACATTTCTGTTGGATTAATAACTCAATTCTGCTAGGAGTTACATGGTCATGGCAGTCTCCTGTGCTCCCATCACCTGACTCACAGGTATAGTGTGCAGTGAGGCAACTGGAGAGCACAAACTGGGATGGAGTGGTGTCTGGAGGGAAGTCCAGGTTTGTTCCCCAAATGTTTGCTTATTTGTGTGCTTTTACTTCTTTCAATACCAGTAATTAACAGCTTGTTAATTTGAAAAACATTAAATTGACTAAAATTCCCTGGGCTGAAACTGACTTGCCCACAGCAGTAAGGCATTAACATCTTCATGAGAGTTTACTTTCCATCTGCTATGAATGCCATGAAATTAGGCAGCCTGGTATTCCTTATATGGATTTACTGCAGCAGAGGGTGACTGAGAAGACTGCACAAATCAGGGCTTGAAAAATATCTTGTAAGTTCAACTACCTATTAAGTTGCCCTTTATAATTAATATAGTTGCCATTATTAAAGGACAAACCATAGGGATACTGAATAGCCTCAACTTTGATGGTCACTCCCAGATGTCAGGATTTCTAAAGCTAAACATGATTTACATTTCATTTTCTTACCAGCATTACTATATCTTCTAAAAATAGCCCTGTTCTGATGACATATGTGCCAGTTTGTGTTTGACTTTTAGGCTAGATAGAGAAGTAATAGAGAGTCTATAAATAAATAGTTCTACACAGTGAAAAGTATTAAAAATCAAGAGCATCATGTCACAGTATTATAAATTAACTAATACTGGTTTTCAGTTTGAAATTACTCTTCACAATACTCCATAATGTACCTGTAAAGAAAAAGACCAAACACTTGTTAGATTTTTTTTCCCCTATAGAATTGCTCTTGTAATTCAATGGTTGTTCTGTGGTTATCCAAGTTTTGCATTTGAGTTTTAGAATACGCAAGAGCTATTCAGCAGTCTCTTTGTCCCATTTTCTCCAATGGAATAAATTATTTCAATCAGCTATTTTACTCCTATTGTGAAAAAAGAAATCCATTTGAGGAAATGTGATTGCTTTAGCTGGTTTTTATAGAAGCTGTTTATTTTTCAGGGTTTGCTGACATCCCCAGTGGCAAGGTCAGCCCTTACATTTTACGTAGAACAACGTTGCACCTCAGATCCAGTCCCCGTCTGGCTTCCTCAAGTGAGAAAAGGCCTTTGCCTACACAGGACACAGGGAAGTGCAGACCAGACCATCTTGGTGAGCACTGCTGTTTGACACCTGGTGGCAGCAAACCACAAAAGGTAACTTGGAAAAATTTTATCTGGGTATGAAAGTCATGGGGAGGACTTAATGCATTCACTAAATATATTCAACTTTCCAAGTAAATTTGAGGACATATCATTCTTTGTTCCTCAGCAATAGAGTGAAGATCATAAACACTGAATGACTGAAACATGACATAGGTCTTGACCATAGTATCAATCTGCAAATAGTTAGTGTGCTGTTATTTGTGAGCTCAGAGTAGCAATTTGTGAGAAATGTAAATTCAATACAGGTATATTTTCAATTTCTTGTAATGGATATTAAAGAGCAGATATTGCTTATACTGTGGCTTCTTAGGTTGCAGAGAAAGTAAGTACCAAAAAGACTAACCTCTGGGACTTTGACCTGGAAGTTTTCTGCAAACAGCTTTTCTTGGAATTTATAGAATAACAACAGATATTTGAGAGGCTATTAAACATGTAAATAGGGAACATTTGGATGATAAAGAATGGGTTGTGTTGGAAGGGACATTAAAGATCAGCTAATTCCAACCTCCCTGCCACAGACAGGGACACCTTCCACTAGATCAGTTTGTTCATGCTTACCAGACTTTATCAAAACAAATAAATACTACACAGTTATGTCTGTACATCAGAGCAATCTGTTCTTTCTAAGGTGATGCAAATGCTTTGCAGATTATAGAAAATAGTTCCAACTTTAGGACAGAAATACACATTTTGGTGTCCAAAACCTTCTCCAAATTTTGTAGCCATGTTATCTCAAGTTGAACAGTAAGAGAATAGTTATTGATAGCTCTTTGTATGAGGGCTACACAGAAATACGTCAGTAGATAAAAATCCTTCCAGTTTGCCAGGTTACACATAAGTATTCTCTTGACAATCAGCAGAATCTTGCACATAGCTTTTTGTTTTTTTCTTTTTTTTTTTTAAATCCATTTATTTTGTATTAGCACATAAAATATGTTGGCAGGATACCAAAAGTAAAGGCTAATGCCACATAGTTTAGTGGATATATAGCTTTTGAGGCCAGAAAACACCATTGGTAAGACAAATCGGGTCAGACCCATAATTTTTTGGAGCTACAGCAATAGGAAATGGGTGTTTTGCAGTGAGAGGGAATCCACTGAATTTGTGTATGATGTTTCAAGGGATAATTATCCCACTTGCTAAGAGTTGTTGCTTTTTACAGACATTGCCTGGAGGTCTGTGTTTTATTACTCTTTCATTAAGTGATGCCAATAAATTTATTTATACTCCTTTATGTCTGTTTCCTATAACCTTAGAAACAAACAGTGTTGCTTGTAAAGAACCTGAGTGGTGCAAAAAAAAAAAGAAGGAAGCCTTGTTCACAGAAGGCTGTGCAGTAATCACCTGCCAGCATGGTGTAAGCTTGTTGTAGAATATTGCTGACCACAGTCAGGGTTATATTGCAAATAACAATTAATCAGTAATAATATTTTCTAATGTAACTGGCAGAGGGATTTCCCAAACATTCCTTCTCTGTCTAAACTTGTATTGTCTAGGTCCAAGGACAGGGTACTCCTCACCTTCAACTAGATGGCAGTAATTAAGATTTCAGTGTTGGTTTTGTTGCCCCCAAGTAATGCAAAATATGCAAAATATGCAAAAGTCGTCAGTTCCAGGAATTTCTGCCCTTCAATCTTGGACACTGCTGAATATGTGTGTTGGTTTTATTTCAAGATGACATGCATCTGGGAATTTCTGGAGGAATTGCTCATATTGTTTCATAATTTGTTGAAACCATTAAAACGTGTTGTTTTATGCTTTATATTAATACAGTAAATGGTATGTCTTGTTTTAAAAGTAAAATAAAGCTTGTTTCCTTCTCTTTGACAGGTACTTGTATCTACTTTATTTCAAATACCCAGTTTCAAACTGTTGAAATTTCTCAAGGTGTTTAAAAAGTGTCTGTCATGTTCATATGCAAATTTATTCACTTTTCTATGTGAATTTAATGTAGGATTTAAATTGAGTGCTTTGACTGCACATCGGTCAAAATGTGAAAGCAGTGGTTTCTGCCCAGATGTCAGCAAAAAAAGTGACATCTGTGCTTTATGGTTTGCACAGTATGTCCAGAAAAAAATTAAATACAGCTCTTGGTACACACTACCAGGTACTTTATAAACAGCTTAAGAGTACTGTCTGTTCCTTGGGTAGCTTTTTTCTGCTCCTGGAAAATAGCTTGCCAGCAGTGCAGCAGATATTTCATCTCATACCACAACAAAGCAAGAGTTATCAAGCCTCATGGTGTTGTGTATTCAGAGTGATAAGTGCCTTAAAAATACGTTTTTCTGCTTTCAGTATGTCTATGTCTTTTCCAAATTCCCAATATTCTTTTGCAGCAAGTCTTTTGACCCAAGGCAGAAAGCTTATATGGTTTTCCATTACCAGTAAACAAGGATGTTTTTGTTTGTGTTACAGGAAAATGATGAGCAGCAGTCCCAAGCTTTTCCACCAATGAATTCTACATCAAGGTCACCACTTTGCCTGCATAAACAATCCCCAAAACCTCTCTCTGATAATACTAGGGGGAGTCGTATGATGCACAAAGCAAAAAATTCCCTAAATGAACTAGGATTGTCTGAGCAAGATGAGCAAAAAGAAAACTGTAAGATGCAGTAAATCTGGCTTAGTCACTACTCAGAATAACTGGTGATCAAAACCAGTTTGTAAAACAAATATCAGAACTATACAGAGGGTACCATTTTCTCTTCTCTGATGAATAATGATATATAGCTTCTGCAGAGCTTCTTTGTGAATATTTACTAATACTAGTAGTCACTCAAACTTGTGAAATAATAGTGAAAAGATTAATTATATCTTTCTATAGAATCACAGAATCCATTATGTTGGAAAAGACCTTTGAGGTCATTGAGTCCAACCTATGACCTAACATCACTTTGTCAACCAGACCATGGCACTAAGTGCCACATCCAGTCTTTATTCTTAAACCCCTTCAAGTGATTCTGCTACCCCCCTAGGCAGCCCATTCCAAAGCCCAGTCACTCTTTTTGTGGATAACTTTTTCCTAATTTCCAGCCTAAACCTCCCCTGGTGCAACTTGAGTCTGTATCCTCTTGCCCTATTGCTGGTTAACTGAGAAGAGACCAACCTCCACCTGGCTACAACTTTCTTTTAGATGTAATTGTAGAATTATGATTGTAGAATTTTCTGTAAATACTTTTTTATAAATCTGTTAAAAAATTAAACCATAGAAAAAGCGGCCGCATGTTGCCATGTAGTTAATTGTTGTCATTTTTATTGTGTACCAACGGTTGATCTACAAATGGAAAATAGACTTAAGTAGCTAAAAATACTAGTTTCCAGGAAAAATGTGGCAAACACTATTGGATGATTCAAAATGAAGCAGTGACTTACTTTTCAAGTGCAAGACAGAAATATAGAACCAGATAGAAAGTGCATCTAGTGCAGGTCTAGTGCTCTGTATCTTGGTATCCCTTCTTCCTGATGGAATAATACTGTGTGGATAGGGGTGAGAGCTGATTCAAACAAAGCTAAAGAGGACTGTTTCTCTGAAATGAAGCATCTTACAATGTACTTCCCTAGCTGAAGGTTGTATGTGGATCTTCACATCTGCCAAATGGCCTTTGGCCAGCCAGTAGTGGGGGTGAGCACTTTGCACCAAGCCAGAAAGGACCCTGTAACAACAGATTTGTTTTTGTTCTACCAGCAAGGGCTGGCTGCTGCTCCTCTGCAGGTCACCCTTCACCTTGGCAATGCTTAACCTCAAATCTGTCTCTATGAAAATCATTGAAGACCTGTGCCTGATGTAATGAGAGGGATGTGTTGGGAAATGATTAGATGTCAAGAAATATCTGTATGGAATGCCCTAGATTACATCCTTTTTCATTCAAATAGCATTTAAGATTCTAATATCATCAGTGCAGGAGGAATAACTTCACCCTGTTCATGACAGTGCACTTGAATTTAGGATGATTCATTACAAATATGCTTTCCCCAGCTTGTGGATCTCAAACATCAAACTGGGCTTGCTCAGCAGCACAGACCAACTTAACACTATAGAAAAGGGTGACATCAGCCACATCTCAAAAAAATTACTTTCTGGTAATTCATACTATACTCACCTGCCCTGGCCAGATAATTGGGGAAATCAAGCTCCTGAACATGAGCAGTAGTGCCCTAAAGCTCCGAGATGTGCAGCAGAGAGGCATTTTCACATTGTTATTGTTACTATGTCAGAAAGATGTTTCTTCTTTCAACAAAAGTGTGTAATAATGTTTTCTACTCCTTGAAAAAGATTCCTTAAAATAAGAGACAATACTTTTGTTTCAAGTTGAACTTTCAAAGTATAATGATACCTTCTACTTTAAGCTTAGTTTTACCCTCAAAGCAGTGGTTTTCTTTTTACATGTACATATCTCCATTATTCTGCCTTTCTTATAGTATTGTCTATTAGAATGCAGTCAGTTTAGGAGAAAAAATTATCTACTCATCAGTCTAACCAAAAAAATCTTTAAAGAAGTTCAACATTTGTGTCAAATGTGTAACAGTGTCAGGCAAATGAAAATATTTTTCATTGCTCAAAAGATCAAAAGATCAAAATCTTTCACATAAATCTATAGAACTTTTTAAAAATCTGTAGCCATACAAGCTATCCTTCAGTAAATAGATATGCCTGTGCTTGGGGTCACAGTAGTAGATCTTGTGGCTTTTTCTTAAACACCTTAAGTTGTTCATTAGCTCAGGTAATTAAAACAATCTTTGTGGCACTATGTCTAAAACCATCTTCCACAGAGACTGAAGGGGGCCCACCTCGAAGGATGCATTTTATTGCCTCATGTCATGATACTGTCAAAGCTCATAAAAACTAAATTATTTTAGAACAAGTTTTGTATATTGAAATAATTTAGGGATCATCTGTGGAATGTCACCAATTAAAAAAAAAAATTAAGTGTCTTGAGGTAGAAGCATGGGTATGAAGAAGCTTTGGTAGCTGATAATAGAAAAAACCCAAACAAAACTGGTGTGTTTTATTTATCCAAATCATTGTTTTTCTATTTTTAATCTGATGCCTTGAAAAATGTCCCACTTGGAAAAGAGTGTGGAAAAAACATCTATCTTTAGAAAGCTGTCTAATCTTAACCAGACAAAATTGAACTATGTTATAAAGAAAGAAATGACTATCATCAGAAAGCATTGAGACTTTAGTTGTTACATATTTTCCTACTTGGCTGCATTTGTATTTTATAAGCCTTTAGATTTCATTAAGTGTGAAATGTTTGCATTTTGAAAGGTTGCAATGTCTGGGTTTTTTTAGCAACTAGTATGTATCAGAGTACTGGGTAGTCTTAGATTTTTGATGTAGGTTAAGATTTTAAAGAGGTCTTAGATTAATGCCTAAATCTGTTGAAAGTGGGGTTTGATATTCTACATTCCACTGCAAACTGATGAGACTTCAGTCTCAATCCACATAGGGAAGTTCTGTCAAGAGCATAATTTCCAACCAATCTGTATATCAAGCATGCAGAGCAAACAAATCAGAGTGCCTTATCAGGATTCCTAGTAGGATTGCATAGGATGTGTTTTGTCATCTCTTTATAATGTACGAAAGGACACTTGTATATGCTTTTCTATTCTGACTGTGTAGGTCCCTGTAAAAATGTCTTTGGTGCTCTGCTATTGTTCTTAGCATGCTCACCTGGTTGTTGCCATAGTGATACTTTGTTACATCACAGGAAGATGCATTAGCTGGATCTCTTCTTCACTTTCCTGTTTACCTAGGGTTTACATTGTAATTGGTGTAAAATCTAGTTTGCTGTCCCAAGTGGTTTTTGCATACTTCCTGAAATGCCCAGAGCTGTACATTAAAAGCATGTTGCAGGAATGCTGGCATCCTTCTGGCATGTTCCCCCACAGCTGATGGAAGGGTCTGGGTGGTTTGTGATATTCAGCTCTTTCTTCAGACTTTGAACTATTCTTCTCATTTTTACCTAGTAATGAAAGAAAAACATAAAAGGAAATTTGTTTGTTGGCTGTTCTTACTGGATTCTTATTAAGGGCCAATGCTTAAACTGATGTCTCAGGTGTCAGAATTTTAAATGTTCCCAGAATTTAAAATGTCAGATCCTGTCCTGACTTGTGGAGCCCACGTGGCTGTAGGGGTGATCACAAGTTCTCTGCACTGCCCTGCAGTTCCACCTTTGGGGACAGTGCTGCCATTCCTACATTTGTTGGCTCACTGGGACCACTTGGAAGAGTCTGCTCATCCAGTGGAAGGGAGAGATGAAGCTGAAAGAAGAATCACGCTCTCACAATCCAGCTAATTTTGTTGGTGTGCCCTACAATTGATGCAAATTAATACACTTTTAGGTAGAAAGAAAAATACCCGGGGGAGCAGTGATGAATCCAAATGTGCTTGGTATCAGTAGTGTGTATTGGCCAACAAAGCAAATAGTGCCCTAAAACCTTGAAGGTGATGACAGAGAAGAGTGCAACACACACCTAATGGGGAGCTTTCCTGTGCAATACATGACAACTTCCCTCTAGACAGGGAACATTGCTGAGCAATGTAAACACCGTAGGAAAAAACAAAACCTGTACCACTCCATGGCCACTCCAGATTTGTCCCAGAACTAGCTTCAGGTGCTGTGTTCTTGCTATTTGAGATTTCAGCTCTCTAACCCTTAAAATAATTCCATCTCCCTCTGCTTTGGCTATCTTATCCTAAATAACCACAAATTACAAAAGGCTGCCAGTAATTTTCTTCAGAAAACAGCAATTGAAAATAGCTGTTTGAACTTAATGATGTTGACAACTGGATGCAAGCTGGAGTGTGGGTGGAAGCAGACTGCAAAAGCAGTATTCAGTGTTGTGGATTTGCTTGATATATGGACTGGTCTATCTATAGTTCCAGGGATAGGAGATAGATAGGATATGATCTCTGTAAATACATATACATATACGTATATGATATTAGATATATATTTGTGTGTGTGCCTGTTCTCTGAAATATTTATATACACACCCAAGCACTTATTTCAGTGTAGAGTTCAGAAACTCTGTGGAACATAGAAAAACAGGATGTAGCTATAAAAACAGCTAAATCTGTTTGGCTTTTTGCATGGTTTTATTCCTGGAAGCTTTTTTAACAGGAGACAAATCATGATCTCTATTGACAATACAGCTGTTGAAATGCTTCAGTGAAAGGTCTGATGGGTGCATAGAAAAATCAGCAGCTCTTTGTATTTTGCTTTTCTGCTACTGTGCTTCATAAATTAAACAGATGGAAGCTTAGTGAGAATCTGCTCTATGATGGATACAGAGGTTCCTTTATTTCAGGGCTCCTTTATTTAAGTGGCCTGCTGAGTATCACATAAAATACAGTGTAAATACATTTGATCTTGTGAAGGAAGATTGACTTTTTCATGAAGACTGTGTATCCACATCTGACTACTGATTTTTCTTTTAGAGGCAAAATGGGAAGTTGGAAGTTATTAATTGTGGTTGCAGAGTGCTTTTTTCTCAGTATAGAGAAAGGCAAGTGCTCTTTATCCTTTTGACCTCAAGTTGAAAAATACTCTGTTTTAGGCACTGTTGTTGATATTTAAGCTTATGTGTGGTTTTAGGCACTGCCTGGCACTGAGAGATTAAAGATTTTAGTTCTTCTGAGGGGAGCATAATTTGGATTAACTTGATTTTGGACTAACATAATTACCATCAATTCTGATCATGGAGGCTAAAAGTCGTAATGGAGAAGACTGATACTTCATCCTAAGAGGAAAGAATTATTTTGTGATTCCCAGATCTACTTGCTTAACTGCTTGTTTAGCTTGGTTAGCTTGGTTTACTTCTCTTTTTTACCTAAGTGTTTGGTATCTGGCTCCTGATATTATCTTCAGGCCAGCAGATCTACTGTTGAGACAGGCAGTTACACATGAAAGTATTAGTTTATATCAAAGAATCTAAACAAGAATCTCCCAGGAGGTGCACATCCCCTTAAAGTATGAGTGGGAAGGCTACCAAATGGTTTGTTCAGGTGTCTCCATCCTCATTGCTGACTTCTTTGACAAAGTAGCACTCTTGTGTTGAAAGCATCATTTTAATGTGCTTAAAATGACATCTAAAAGATGTAAGGTCAGTGAACCAGCTTAAGGGAGGACAATATAGCCTTGAATGCTCTGCCAGAGCTTCCAAAATGTAGCTGACTGTATGGGTTGAGTTCCCAAGGTGTTTGGCTATAGCTTAGAAATAAAAGATGGGGAAACTAAAAGTCTTGTCTTTGCTCTAAAGCTGATGCTTTGCAAAAACATAGTCAACCTAACCTGTTGTAGAACTGTTGCTGGAACACCCATATTCCATACTCAGATAACTGGGAAAGGGTTGTACCCTGCTCTGATGAGTTTTAGCATAGGAGATCAAGTGTTAATTCTTCTCCACTTGTTTCTTATCTAGTATCTCTTCATCAGCAGGGGAAAGTGGGGGATTTTACAGTCATTTTAAAGGCAATTCTCCTGGGCTCAGCTACCACAGTTGCTATTTCTGCATTGCTGTCTAGGGTACATTGAAAAAAATGTTGATGGGAATGTAAGTGATTGCTGGCTAGCTGTAGCAGGCAGGAGGATTCCACAAATTCGCATCGTCCCTGTGGTACACTGGAGACACTTCTATAAATTCAGTAATGCAGCTATGATTATTCTTCTCCTCGCCTCCCAATTAACCAGTACTGCACATATTGTTCCCTGTCAAATATCTTATTTTGTCAGATGCCAGAGAGCAGTGTTGTTCTCTTTTCAAATTGCTGGTTTGATTTCTGGCAGTACTTGATTGCTTTAAAATGTACTTTCTGCATCCATTTTCCTCAATACTTAATTAACTGGAGAAAACTACTGAAATGAGGTTTCAGTTAAGTAGGTGTTTCACTTCTATCCCCACTACCTCATTCATTTATTTCCTCTAGTTCACTCAAGTCTCAGAGACTTTGTCTTCCATTTGCAAGGAATTTTACAGTCTAGATTATCTATCTTTTAGCTAAATTCTCCTGAAAAATCCCATTCTGGAAGATGCAGTTCCCATCTATATTAAAATACCAGAAAAGGCTGGAAACAAGCACCCCTTTTCCAGGTCACAGCTGTTTCAGCATGAGCAGTGCTTGAGCATCATCTGTGGTACTTCTGTGTCTTTACAGGGGTGTCTTAGGCACCTACAGTGCATGTAACTTCTAGAAATCACTTATCTCTTTGTCTTCTTTTGGTGGAGCATGTTCAATGGGAAGTGCTTGCTTACAATAAGCTCCCATGGAGTAGTGCTTCATTGTAACACACAGCGTAAAGTAGCAGCAAATTAACCTTTTCTGTGTGAGAATAATGTGGAAGACTGCTACATCATAGCTTGGGACTGCATGTTAGCCCAGGGTTATGCCTACCCTGTACTCGGGTTCCTCATAGGTAAGACACCAGCTTGAACATCCAGAATTCATTGGACCAAAACAGGTGCTTTTTCATATTTTGTTTTGACCCCATGTGTTTCTCTATTTCAGCCTTACAAAGAGCCAAGACCATTGGAATTAAAAAAACCATCAGAGATCCAGTATAATCGTACTGGGAGAAGGGAAAATGGTGATGAAATATGCAGTCACCAGTCTGGATTGCAGGTAGTTAGTAAGCAAGTAAACAGTTCACCTATCTTGGAAAGAACAAGAGTAGATTCTGAATGGCAGATGATTGCATAATGGACTGAGAGCACCTGACCAGTGTGGTTTGACTTGCTAAGACTGAGAAAATTATTAGTATCACTGTCAGAATGAATCAAGGGGAAAATGGACTGCAGTTTAATCAATTAGGATTCCTAGAGCACCCTCACTGAACTTTGCTTTATTAAGAGATGACAATCATGATAGCCTCTGGTCTGTGGAGGCAGACCTGTAGGTATTCATGGCATGGAATGGAGTCTGGAAGCTGTCACACAAAAAGGGGAAAAAATGGGTAGACTGAGGAGCTTACTGGGAAAAATTTCTAACTCTAGTTCAATTTCAAGGTCATTACAACAAACATTCAATCTTGACCACTTTAACAGAAATGTAGTTGTTCTGTTGAAATGTGTTAAACATAATAGACATTCTCCGTGAGCTGGAAACAGAAATGTCCAGTGCTTCAAAAGAAGTAATTTTGTAACTCGGAATATTTTCGTGTTTAGAGAATATGAAACAAACTCCTTGTGATAGGGATCCAGTGGATTTCTCCATGCACTTGCTTTGTCAAACTGACTATGAAATTTGCAGCCTTCAGCATTTTTTTCTTTTGAGAAGTTTATGCCCTTAATGTCTCATGATAGACATTAAGAAATACCTCAGAAAGTGAAAAGAACAACTTTATAATCTCTTCCATGACTCTGAAGAAATTTTCACAAAAATTTCTGAATGAATATAAAAGTTATTCAAACCTATCTACAAGGCTTCTCTTTGTAAATATTATAAGGTAATTTTATATCTCCTGTGTTCTGTTTTGCTACCTTGACTGCTAAAGTGAATGTTCAACAAAAGGGAAAAATCCAGTATATCAGCCAAGGCTATGAAAGGCTGGAAAGTGTGAAAGTTTGTGTGAAAGAAGGCCTGCACAGTGCTGAACTAACAAATTAGATCTTGTGAATAACTAGGTGAGTGAAGTGTGTTTTACCTATGAGTGTTTTCCCTTCTAACCTCATTTTAAAGTTTGGTGGCCTGTAACTAAATCATGATCTGGGTTAGGCTTGGTTTCAGTGACCAAAGTAACCAACGCGGGTATGAAGAATCTACCCTACACAAATCCTCAGGTAGTGAGGTGGTTCAGGTTTGTATGGTACTTGTCCAGTTTCCCAGTTGTCTTCATGTTTGGAAACTCTGGTTTATATAGGCAGCTTGAAGAAAAGAGTGTTTGCCCCTGCAGGAACACCACTCAATGAGCACTTGAAATGGGATGAGCTCTGCTGTATAAATGGCCAGAGCAGGCAGTGAAATTACTGCATCCAGTTGAAACTTCAGAAGAAATTTAAGAACTTGAAATTAAACTATTCATGCTGGAATTTCTAAAATTTTGCCAAGATAGAATATTCCTACTATAAGTCAAATGGGTAAGAGAACTTGTTTCACAGGTCATTTCCCCTTCTGCATGTGATGGGGCCATTGGGTCAGTACTGGTTTGGAAGAATGTTTCCACATACCAGATCACTGAAATTTTTTGTTGTGAGAAGAATAAACTTGGGTCCTGTGCTCATCTCAGAGCAGTCATTTTCATTTTTACTGGTTTACTTTTAAAACTTTCCCATGTGCAGTGTCTAATTATGGTCCATTACAAAATGCTGTATTTAAATGGTAACAGTGTACAGGGCTGGAAGAGACTGTTGGCAAGTTGCTTTTTCACTTTGATGATTAAGCCGCTAATTATTGCATTAGCATCCCAAACCACAGTCGTTTGTGATGTGTCTCCTCCTTAGGCAATCCCATGAGGCATGATGGGCTAAGTAGAAAGGGTATGGCACTCTGAGAAGGGAAATGGCCAAGAAGTGTAGGAGATAGTGCCAGGGATTAAGCAGAGGTTGCTTTCTCCTGTGTCTGCTTCAGTGTGACTCAAGGTACTGCTGAGGTGTGGTATATCAAAAAGAGTGATTTTTTTTTTTCCCCTTAGAATTATAAAAATTTCTAAGGGAATAGACCTTTTCACTGATGGCTGTGAAAGACCCTATGACACTTTCTGCTGGGTCTTATCACCGAGGCCATACTTGCACAGTAATCAGAGGAAATGGTTTTATTTGGTTGAATAAAGTGGCTTTTCAGCTTCCACAGCACTGTGTTCAGTTGCCTGTGCTGTTCTATGTACCTGTCCTGAAATGTTTGGTAACACTGCAGGGTGCAATTTATCAGATGTCTTCCATCTTCCCCTCACCTGAGATAAAACTTTCGGTGTCATTACACTGTATTTTTTTTGAAAATGAACACTTTATGATCCTCCTAAAAGCAAAGGCATAAAAGAAGTGTAAGATATTGCTTTGTGTCTTCAGAAGCTTTTGGTTTTATATGATAAAATTCCCAGAAACAAGTTACCTGGAACAGTTTGATCATTGGAAGACTGATGGGCACTAGATCCCTCACCCCAGCAGGTGCTGTGTTACTTTCCCATCAATTTCCTGGAATGATGCACTTACAGACCCATTTCAGTGGCTATTTGAAGCCCAGAAGATATGTTTTCTACTTTCCTGGATTATAAGAGCTACCCTTTTACTTGTACCTGTTAGCAAGAACCAGCATTTCTTTCTCTTTAAGGAAATATTTTTTATGGAATTGATAGCTTCTCAAAATGTATCTGAGTATGGATCAGGTTCTGCAGCAGATATGTCATCCTTGCACTTCTAAAGGTATAAAATTGTCTGATGGTGGATTCGAGCAAATGGCTAGAGAAAAAAAAACAACCAATTTTTACAATGGGGAAAACTGGTTCCTCTGTGAAAATTTGTTGGGAAAACTCTTCAATTTCTTATTTGTGTGGTAGAAAAAAAAGTTGTTGTACCCAATCATAAAAGAATGTTTGAATATCCAGAGCTGGCCAGGTGAAAAGAGACCTCAACTGAAGACTTCTAAGCAGACTATTGAATGCACTCTGCAGAGGCAGTGAAACAGTGTGAACAGCAGAGATAAATTTTGCTGGAAGGGCTGGTGCATGCTTTCTCCTGGGCATGCTGTTTGAGATTGCATGTTCTAAAGCAAAAAAAAAGTTATCTGTTTCCTAATTGAATTAGGCAACTAATTGCATTCTTCTTTCCCTCAGTCCCCATGTAACACCCCATTGAGTGTGTGACCATTTGAAAAGCAATGGTGCTACTCTCTTTCTCAAAGCTCGAGAAGAGGCTGCAGGTACTAGAGCAGTACCCTCTTGAATTCCCAAGTAAGTGCTGAGGATTGCTTAGACATGGTATGTGGACAAACAGTTGGTGGGTCAGGCAACACATTTGGATGGGTTTAAGCACCCTCAGGATGTTTAACAGGCAGTAGACCAGCATGGAGGTTGTTTCAGGGAACAGATCTCAGACACTGTGCTGGAGAAAATGCCAGCAGGAACTTGGAGATGGGAGTGTTGGTTTTGGAGAGCAAGTACACAGAAGAGAAGAGCCCAGAGAAAGAAGTACCCAAATAAAAATTTGGCAGGCATCCAGCATGTGTAAAAAAAAAGACCTTGACATGTGTTTCCATCTTCTTATTTTGTCTGTCTGGTCCAGAAAGCAGTGATAGGAAATAAAAAGAGTTTGGTTTGAAGACTACAAAATAAAAGAGAAAAATGTATTTTTGTAGGACAAAAGTCTGCTCACTATGAAATTCATTTCCATCCATTGGCCAAGTCACTTTTAAAAGCCACAAAGTGATTCAGCTTCCATTACTTTTCTTGTGGGAATTGTGCCTGGTCTAATAAATGTCACTGCTCACAAGCTTCTTGTAGTGTAAGTTATGCTTACACTTCTTAACCTTTCCAAAGAGCACTTCTTGCTCCTGTGTGTGCTGTGTTCTTCTATTATACAGAGGTAGTTTGGTTTTTTTCCTTCCATTGATGCATGGCTAAACACGTAAATATGTGATTAAGAATAATCTTGACATCAGTTCTCAGCCAATTTTACTCTTCTGAGTTTCTTTAAACTTTTTAGTCAGTATTTTTGAAGAGGAAGATATCAGGCTTAAGCTCAACTCAGGTGCAGAAAAATGTGTTCCTAGATATCAAACGTGTTGCAGGGGGACATAGCAGAAATCTGCTACTGCTTACAAACTCATCCTTCTGGAAGCAATCATGTACCTTTCAGTTTCCTCTTAAAGTATCTCAGCTCTATCTCTAAGGCAACAGCTGACCTTACAAATACGCTCAGCATCCTCTAGTCAGATGTAAAATACATATCCTCTCAAATTGAGGTGCGGCTGCTGATTTTTTTTCCAAAAAACCAACTTAAATTTCACTAATTTCTACTCAGATCATTCCCTAAACACTTTTTCTACCTACTGCCTGTCAGTCCAGCAACTAAACAGTTACCAAAACACCACCTCTCCCCTAATTGTAGCATTCTGCATTCTAATTATTTTATAATTCCTTTAATTGTTGTTTATTCTATGTGCAAATCATGTGTGCAACTCCCACATGCCTAGTGTTGAAGGAAGTATAATTCTAAGTGGTTACAAATTTGCAGAAACAAATAAGCCAAGGCAGCTAGTTTAAAAGCCCCACTCTGATAGTTTCTCAGAAATGTTCCCACCTGAGTCTGCTGCAGCAATATGAGCTTTAGAATGCCATCTCCAAGTCCTTGACCATGACTTTTGATCATCAGACCCAACAAAATGTCTTTTTGTGCAGAGGCTTTTAAAGTAAGATCTAGGGAGAACTCAAGCATCAAAACCCTCTCAAGGCCAGAATTAGCAGGTTCAGTCCCTGTGGGACATGGGAGAAGCACGGGATGGAAAAGCCCCATGCCCCAAGCCCTGTGCACTGGGCAGGGCCCCTCCAATTAGCAGTTGGCAGACAATGCAAGGAAGGCTGTGAATGAACTTCTGTACCCTCTGTGGAGCCCCTAGTTCTGCAGCAGGCCCTTGGGAATGTGTTTTTATCTCTTTATTTCTCTTTAATTCAGAGTCTGTAAAGAAGAAGGAATTTATATTATCAGTTATTGGGAAGCAGAGAAACCTAGTGCCTTTTAAATCGGTGCTACAGCCTCAGTTTGCAGTGCTTGTGTCCCCTGTTTTGCTCTTACAGTCTAACCTAAAAGAATTAGCTCAAATCCCAGTTGAGCCATCTGCTCATGAGGCATTGGATTTAGGTCTTCTCAGCCTTTGAAGTCTGCCTTCCCCACTTCATGGGCAAGTTCTTCAACCAAACTGGGATAACAGCAAAGACAATGGCAACGCCACCAACGACACTTTCTCTGTGAATGCCTTTTAAAAGGAATGTTTGTTAAAAGGAATTAAATGTCTTCTTTCCATTTTTTGAAAAGGGCACTTATAAACTCTGCTCTCAGGAGAGGGGTCCAAACCCTGGATTAGCACAGGGAATGTGCTTTTGCTTATCCTAGAAGAGGTCCCAGACTTGCAGACAGGAGAGACAGGACTCTGGCTGTGTACTTTTGCCTGGCATTTCTTATTGTTTCTCCACAGGCCTCTTCCCTCTCAGGGTAGGACATGTCCAGACAAGCATTTTGAGGTATATAATTCTCAGCAGGCACCACCTGGGGAGCCTTAATGTTGGACTTAGAATTTTACATTCTGCTCTGGCAACCAAACTCCTAAATTCAAGCTATTAAATTGCAGTCTTCTTCCTGGATCTAGTCACAGCCTCCAAGCCTGTTTTGCTGGTCTACTCCAGAAAATAGCAGTCACAGCAAAAAAGGGCAGCAGCAAATTTTCTTTGTGAACAGGTTTTATGTAATTAAAGTAATTCTGCATACTAACTACAGTATCTGTCTTTTAGAAACGTTATCAGAGCAATACACAAAAATGTACAGAAAAATCTCTTTACCAGCCCTCCATGGAAAACACCCTTATTGCTGCCTTAGTAAGGGGAATTTGTCCTTGCTTTTTATTAAAATTGCGTAGTAGTCGATCTGCCATAAATTGTTGCCCAGCATTGATGCACAACATTTCTACTGGAGGTGACAGAATATTTAATATTAGATGCTTTTTGCTCACCTCATCAAGGTTATGCCTCTTACTTTTAATGTGCATTTGAAATACATCTTCTAATGCCCTTAAAAAAAGAAAAAGGAACATCAGTGAAAAAAACCTCAACTCTTCAAGGTCCATATACTTTCAAAATGAAAAATAACTACTCAGCCTGTTTAAAATACATCCCAACCTTCCACTTTTGCTCCATCCCCTCCCCATCCGCCTGTAAGTGGATTTAAAAACTAAAATCTTAAACATTTGAAGGTTGTTGGATATTCTCATTCCAAGTGCATGCTGTTTGGCAGGAACTATGTTAAGAAAAGACTTTCACTTAAATAATTCTAATTCCTTCTTCTGCTTTTAATAAAAATATAGGATGTAGTAGTCACAATGTAGTAGTCCCCCTCTGTTTTTTGCTGGGGCCTAAGTCTCTCTTGCTTCTGCTGATTTCTGTCCCACCACACTGACTGAGTGAAACTGCTGGGGGTACTGGAGTGCTGCAGCACTGCAAGCAGCCTCCTAGGTTCATTTATAGCTCTTGTTCCTTTGTTCAATATATGGTGCTACTCAAAGAGGGCTTTGGAACTTTTTAGACTGAAGGTCATTTGCATGATCTCTTTGCTCTTGGGTCTCCTTTTCAGTAACTTCTTAGGGAAACGCCGCAGGTTGGACTTTCATGCTCATAGTTTGCTTAATAGGTGTACTAGGGAAAGGGAGATGTGTTCAGAAAGTTCTGTCAATATTTTTTTAGAGCCATGATCAGCTATGAGCAAAAGATGTGTGAATTGGTAAAAATCAAGACCTATCTGACTGGGCAAGTTAGGTCTCCAGGTTCTGCAATCATAAGTAAGTCTAACCCAATGTTTGCATTTTCAGCAATGTCTGCAATGAGCTGGACAGCTCAGCAGACCTTGTTTGGTTTTATACTGCATATTGGAATTGAGAGGTTATGCATGATTTTATCTCTAGAATACTGGCCTAAATAAATGGAAACTTTAAAATGTGTTTATAATATTAATCCTGCAGGGTAGCTAAGGCCACTAGTTGTGTCTCTTTCCTAGTTAGACATAAAACATATATGTATATATGTTTATATATGTTTATATTCATCTTGTGCTTTAAAGTGAAAGGTTTTTATTATAGATTGTTCACTTTTCTCCTGCAGAGCAAGTAAGTTCTGTTATCAGAAATGAGCCAAGGACACAATGGATGCTTTTTCACATATTTTTAGTAAACTTTATTTTTGAGAGAGAAGCACACAGGATCCAAACTACCCCCCTCTAAAGCTAGCAGAGTAGTCCTCTCACCCTGCAGGCCTGAGCAGGGACACAAAGACACAGGCCCTTAACTTTCTTTTACTGTATGTATGAGCTAGGCCCATACTTTGTGACCTTTTCAATGTAAATGAATAGGTGTCTTTCAAATATGCTAGCATTCCTCCCAGTGTATCCAGAAAATTCTAATTTGGACCTTATGTTTGTCTGAAAACTAAAATAACCTAGAAGGAAGGAGGGGAACTCTTACTTTTAATTTATTAATCAGAAAACAAACTAAGGACTGGTGTTAATGGACACTTATATTTTTTTAAAAGAGGCTTAAGGATTCTAACTCAAACCCTCTAAATTGAAAAAGAAATACCTCGGTGTCAGGTTGAACTGGATTGGTTTTGGGGGGTTGGCACCTCTCTAGCACCAAATCACTTAAAATCTTAAACACTGAGGTAAAATCCTCTCTCAAAGGAGGAGTTTCTTCCAGTTAAGAAGCAGGCAAGAAATTGCTTAGGAAAGGGGCACCCAGTTTTGTCACTATTAGCAGTTCTCTGTGGTTTATCTGTGGTTTATCACAGCTGCATTTAGACACTAGCAGCATGAGGTGTGTTTTGGCTCTAACCTTTATGTGTGGATCATTAACTTGAGACTGCATATATCCTAAAGAAAGCAATCATTGCATTTATTTATTTTGCTTTGATAGGAGGGAGGAAGAATTCTAAACACAGATTCTTGCTCTGATAAACTTTGCTAGGCAAGACTCCATGGGTTGCTAGCTCAAGTTTGGATGGGAACTGGAATGAGACAGTTGTAACAATAATATCTGTCACAATCCTGTATAAAGGAATGAGCTTGAGAACAGGGTTAGTGAATATGATATTTCCATGTTTCTACTAGAAGTCAGTAGGAATTACAAGACTGGCTGAGAGTATTTTCTGTTCAGCTACTCAATTTAGATCATGACTCCCATACAGTGCAGTCACAAAAATACTCATCCAATTAAACTGTATCAGAATTACACTTTGCTATCATTAAAACCACCAGTTCTTTACACTGATTTGTCAGAATTTTGTTTCTCAAAGGAATAAACATTAAAGGCAAAGCACTTACTCTTTTTGGTAACAGTTTCTAATCAAAATATCATTTGTAAGATCCTGGAGAAAAACAAGATACTCTTCTTCTCTATAAAAATACACAAATTCTCAGTGTCTTTCTTTAATAAACATGGAATACAAATAAGGTTTACAATACCAGCTAAAGAGGCAGTAGTTTTAGAGTAATTAAAAAGAAGTGCTTAATCTATTTACTAAACTGCATTTTTTAGTAATCAGGCTTATAAGTTTTAAAATGACTGATTTTGACAATTCTGTTGATCAAGTCCCACAATATTTCTAATATTTATATAATATAATATTCACAATATTTCTAATCCATTAATTTCATTAATCTAAAAGATCTATGCCTTTTGTGAATAATCAGTTAAAACTGGTTCTAGTGAACAAAGTGTAGGTACCAGAAGATAATTTTAATATTGTTTATTTATTAATTAGTCTCAACATATTTAGCTTGCCTACAGTAAGAGGAATGACCCAGAAAAACTCTTCCAACTTTCTGATCGCACATTTCCCAAGCAAGTAGCTGAATCCTTTATTCCCAATAGAATCCCTCTACTCACTGCATACAGCTATTGGTAATAGGCTCTTGTGTCGTGATTTCAATTTTCCACTAGATTTCTACTTTAATATTTTGCTATGAAACTTAGAAACACTTAAAAGAGACAAACATTTGACTTACACTTCTTCAAGTTGTAATCCTGGAGAAAGTGGCATATCAGAGTCATGACTCCACAATTCATGGTTCTGCCACAAAAATGAAATGGAGAAAAAAGTAAATAATTTTTAAAATTGTCTTTGCATTATCATTATTTATTTCCATTCAGAATACCAGGGAAATAATCTGATTCCACAACATATCAAAACCACAACTGTATCACATTCCAGCTCATGTGAAATAAATGTCTTGGGTATCAATCACTCAGGTAAATAATGAACAAGTATTATTATTGGGTAGGTTAATGTTAGCAGAAATGGAAACCAGCTTGTGTAACCTGAGAGAAATGATGCAAATATTATGAAAATCAGAATTTCTATCAAAATTTAAAATCTTTACAGATTCCATACAAATGGAATTCTTTTCTTTAGAAGGACATGTAAAATCCTTTTGAAAGAACACTTTGAAAATCAGATCAGGTCAACAAATGAGAGTAAGAACTTCTCTTGCTAATTTTGTTGAATGAAGTTTTTGGTGGTTGGAACAAGGACTGAAACAGTACTATCAAGCACAAGGTTATCACAAATCATGCCTGTGGTTCCTTGGCTGAGCTATGTAGAAATTCAACAGGCCTTCTGTAAAGGGGCATATGGGCCAAGGAATTATACAAAACTCCTCTGTCATGCGTGGCTTTGGCTATTATTAAGCAGCCCTTATTTTTAAGTGCACTAAAATTTCCTAAATCAATCCACCATTCATCTTGAAAATCCAGATGACTAATGGAGTGCAACTTCTAGACCAAATCTTGCATGGCACTCAACAATAATGACCGTGGACTGAGTGAATAGCACTTTGTCTGGACATTTCTGGGCTCCAAGTTATTATTTGGATGGAATGAAAGGCTATAAACCAACCAAAAAGCAAGAGTTCAGTCAAGCAGGAAAGAACTCTGCTTTCAGAAGAGCAGATTTGTGTTGGGATACACTGTTTTCCACATCACATTTGTGTTTCTCAGAAAGACTAGTTTCTTTAGCTGTCCCTGTTTTATTCACAGATACCTGTTGACCCTATCTAGCCCTGCGTGCTGGATTTCTCAATTACCACCTTAACCACTTCTCATAAGATAGTTGAATATTTTGGTTTTGCTCTTAACAGAGATTCCCAAAGCCACTGAATCCATTATCCATTTCATTTCCATGTAACCAGGACAACTTTTGTGTATGAGCAGTGTTTTCTGCCCTTTTTTCTTTGTAACTCACTGGGTACACTAACCTCAACTGGCTGCTGAGTAAAGTGAGTAGAATGTGGTCTCATATGTGCATCCTCTAAAAATCTGAAAGATTAAAAGCACAGTGAGAAGCAGTTATGATTCAAATGATGTGTTTGAAAACAAAATTGTGTAAATTTTAGCATTGATGTCAGTACCTGTGTAAGCCTTCTCTCTTTTTGTTGTTGATGCCTGCTGATTTAATTGATGGCCTGCCTGGGGAGGAGCTCCTTTTTCTGGAAGGAGGGTTATAATACCTGTATTTTACAAGAAAAGGTTGATGCGATGTCTTCAAGATCCGAGGGCTAAAACGCTGCTTCTTTTCTGTAAAGTAAATTGCATGTTTGTCAAGGAGGTCCCCAGAGTAGGTTTTATGACCAGAGTTTTGGAATGTTTTCTTCCTGTTGTGACTGCCCAAAGGCATGTGAGGCTGCAGGAGGAGTGAAGCAGATGATCTGTGGGCACTAGCACTGTGAACTGGCATCTGAGACAAAGCACACAGAGCAGTATTTGGGATAGTCTTTCTTGCAGCAGGAGCCAGCATCAGAGTCCTTGAAGTGAATTTCTGACATGATACAGAGAGGGGCTGCTCTCTCTTTGTCCTGGGATAGTTGCTCTGACCAGAAAGTGGGTGAGCATTTTCCAACAGTGCCCAGTTTGTCTGTAAGTTAAAGAACAAAACAGACAGAAAAAAATGACACAAAAATTCACTAGAGACACTTCTTCCTACAAAGCAGCTCACACAGGAGGAATTTTAAGAAACTGTTTTCAAACTAGCTCGATTGGTTTTAAGAGGTGTAATGGACTTGATCAGTTCTGGGAACCACAGTTACTGGTTAGTTAATAAAACTATCCTGCCACTGTGCTTGAGCTAATCAACCAGTCCTTTACCTAGTTTCCTTTTCCTTCCTTCTCTTTACTAAGCTGAGGTTTCTAATAACAAGTAGTCTTGGGAAATTACAGAAATCTCATTTTCCTTGCCAGAGCTGACAGAGGTAGGATGGGAGACTTTTTCTTCCTTGGACATTGTGTATTATCTCCTATGGAACTGATGACTCAATGGCAGTCTCACAGTCCTCCTTCAATGGTATCTTCTGTTCTCTCTCCATGTGTGCCTGTGCAGGTATGAGCACGGCATCATCTCATGAGTTTGAAGTCAAACAGAGCCTCAGCTTTCCTCACGAATGCCATAGGTGAAATTGTGATCTATTGTTTTGCTATTCTGGGAGAAAAGCTTATACAAAACAAAATAATGCATGTTTCAACTGGATGATGTTTGCAAATAATACAATTGGAAATCTAATGGTAAACCCACTGTAATTCTCAAATTATAGAAAGTCTTGCAATCTAAATATAATCTGCTGAAGAATTTTTGTCTGAAAGAGACACTGGACTATGGTAGGATGAAAGAATTTGTTGAGGTGAGCTCCACTGGCAGACTTTGATAAAGAAAAAGTCTACTCACATTAATATGGGCTGTCTAGTTTCTGATATCTGGCAGAATATGTAGAAATAGAATTAATTACTTTAGGCTCTTGGTTTTCCAATAAGTAATGTTCTAAAATTCAGGGAATACTGTAAAACAACTCAAAGTATGGGAATACACAGAAAAATATTGAAATTTCATTCTCTTGAAAACACTATGTTCTCTTGAACACATTTTAGTCACATACACACAGCCTTAACATGGGTACCTGTCACTGTAGGCCATGTAGGGACAGAAATGGTTCAGTGGGAGGACAGGTGCCAGGTGGCAAAATTGAGAGTCAAATATTATATCTGCTTGACTAGACTATAAAAAGCCACATTGAACAAACCTGCATGTAGCTGCTGTGCTACAGGCACTACCCACACCCCAAAGCACAGCAAAACAAGGAGAAAATGGGCTTTTTCATGTGGCTCAATGCCACCTGTGAGACAGGTCTTATGCTGTCAGAACATCACATACCTTCTGCTGGTTTGGAGAAATACTTCTGCACTTGACTGGTGAGGCAGGAAGACCATGTACAACATTCTTCTTGTATTTCTCAGGGGTTTGAATTAGTCTGTCTCTTTTCTGCTGGTCCTTGTCTGTACATGTAAATAAGAAAATACATTCTGTTCCTGTTAAATCAATGATCAGGTCATAGTGTATCAATTTTCATTTTTCTTTTTGGATGCTAAAGACTATTCTGTCTTCTCCTCTTAATACCAAGTAGCAAACAGAGAAGGAAATCATTCTACCTTTTGCAGCTAGCTCTTGCTGCTTCTGTGCTCAACACACATCTTCATTTGGAATCAGTATGAGCCAGGACTCCTTTACATTACTCACACAATCAGTAATGAGCTACTAAAGGGATAAAAGGGCATGGTAACATTTTGTTCCCACCCTGTGTATCTTTTCCCTTCCTAGACAGAAGCTAAGATAGGTCCAAACTGCTGAGGCAGTTGAGTAAGGGTTCAAGTCTACCTACTAAGAGTTGAGTGACCAAAGTCAGGCTGCCACTGTGGTGTGTGCAGGCTGCAATCCCAAGTTCTCATTCTGCACTGGTCAAACTCAGGCTGAGAAGAGTAGAGTGATGCTTTTGTTAGTCCCTCAGACACAAAAAGAACAGAAACAGACTCAGCCCTTTGGCACTGGAACAGAAGCTGTGGATGGCCAATCCCAAAGTGTCCAAGGCCAGGTTGGATGGGGCTCTGAGCAAACTGATCTAATGCAAGGTGTCCTTGCCAATAGCAGAGAGATTGGAACCAGATGATTTTTAAGATCCCCTTTAACCCAAATCATTCAATGATTTCATGACCACCTGATCTTCCCAAAAATATACAAGTGAGAATAGAAATAAGAACACGTATAATCATTATTGCTATATAGCATATTATAGAATTTATTATGTAATACATGTTAAGTATTATAAAATAAGAAGAAGCAAATACAGGCATAGGAAGCAGATATTAGTTACCTGAGATGATAGAAGCCCACAAGGGCATATTTATGTGTAATGCAAAGCTTCTTACAATTAATCATCCTTTGTCAGAATCTTACTTTTAACAATGCAAACAGGAATGATGCGTGACCAAAATTTTCAACTCTTTTTACCTGCTGTGTTCCTTCCATGCACAGCTCTGAGAGAAAGTAGATGTTAATGGGCAACAACACATTTCTTTTTGTAGAGATATTTAAAAAATACCCTACCCCCATCCAGTTCTAGCTGAAATGAAGGACTCACACAAAATAGAAGTAAGAGTTGAAAATGCAGCTCTGTCAGAATTTCCTCATCCTATGGATCTCTGGCATGTGGTAGCACATGCCAATACTGCCAGGGAGGCCAGCAAAGAAATGTGTTCTGCTCCCTCCCCTTTGGTTGCAACTGCAGATGCTACACAAAGATGTAATTCTAGAGAGCTAGAAAGGCCTCAGGAGGGCTGGTGAAATGTGACTTCTGTAGTGTGATGATGCTTTGATTAATAATGACTTATTCCTGTCAAAATTCACAACTGGTTCATGATCAGCCCAGGGTTCCCTTACACTGCTAATGTGGCAAGAGACTAAAACTTGCCCTCACAATATGTTGCAAATTTTTTGCTAATGAGAAGCAACAGCTCCTCCTCTGAAGGGGTATAATTGCAGGCCATCTCACTAATAATGTCACAGAATAATATCTAAAACCTGGAAAAGCAGCACTTACTAAAGATGTTTTTTTTTTTTTTTGAAGGGGGAGATGCACTGACCTGTATTTAGTATTGCAAATTTCTGAATTAACGGGAGGGTTATAGGGTGTTAGCCTTACTGTACTATTTCTTTTGGAAAAGAAACAGCTGAAACTTTTTAAAAAATAAAACACTTATATGCTGCTCTAAATGAGTGGCTCCTCCAAAATTGGTGAGGGGTCTTATATGGGGCACACTATCACAGAGCCTAAAATGGCCTCAAGGCTTGTTCTTTTCATTGAAATAAACAGATTTCACTGACAGCTAAAACCAATATATAGTCTCACGAGGCATGTAATCTGGCTTTCCAGTCTTGCATAGACATGAATTCATAGCATCATCCTATTAAGGAAAACATGTTGACAATGCTAAAGCCTATTTGGATGACTGGGAAGCAGGATTATACAACTCACTGGAACAAATAACAAAATGTAGTTGCTCAATCACGCTCATGCAGAGATTAATACCTTCCCCATTTATCTCAGTTTTCACAGGGCCCAATCAAAGGAACCCCCCTCATTCTGATTAAAGACTTTACATTCTGCTGTCATGTGAAAAATAGCAGGCAAGGCAGATTGTGTGGTGTCTGTGCAACAGTGCCACCAGTCAGGGTACCAGGTTTCTTTCAGGATTATGCCAATGGCTTGGGAGGCCTCAGGAAAAAGTGATATCCATGCCACTCCTCCCTTCTGTCTGGGCACAGGTGAGGCAGGACAACTGAGCCTTCAGCAAGCCTTGCCAAGGGCAAGAAAATAAAATGTTCCAGGTCAAAGAGCCACAGGTTTTAAACAGCTTTTGTCTAGTATTTCACTGATATTTTGACTATAAATATGAGTTATAAACATGCCACAAGCCTATTCAAATACATCCTATTCCAGTGCATTATAGTTTTATATTTTGAGGAGTTAGCAAAAGCTCCTGGGCAGAATGTCTCATAGCAACTCTCCCTCCCCTTTCCTGATAGTTTCACGTGCTGGGTTTTCTATGTGACACAGCCAGGTGAGGCTGACTGAGGGGTCCTGCAGCAGATCCTGGTATGCTGACATGTCTGCTAAGGGATTTACTTGCCTAAACACAATCAAGCCCTGCTCTCCAGTTTCTCTGTAGGAGAAAACAAAGGAGAAACAACAAAAAGCATTTGGAGAAAGGCCCATTATGCCTTTCTCCAAATGCTTTTTAAAAACAGCAATGACCAAGAACAAAATAGAAAATAGCATGCAAATTTTGCATGATGCTTTTTCTTTTTTTTTTTTTCTTTTTTTTCTTTTTTACAAAAGGAAAAATTAACCCTCCCTCGCCTTCTGATCTCATATCTCAGCTGAAGAGTTTAAAAACTGGCTGAACTGCTTCCCAGGGAATAGAATCATGTATGACCAGTGCAGGAGTTATTTAGGCAAATGTATTCACCAGCCCTTCTCTTGAGCTCATTTGCTTGCTAATTTATTGTCCTGCCTACTGTGGCAGGCATTAATTTATCAGTGCTAGAGTACAATTCCACTGGTACTTGTACTGGTATCCATACTTGTCAATATGGCAAAAGTAGAGAAAATAAAAGGGATTCAGTTGTAATCTGGTCCCTGTAAACCACAGGAAGACCAGATACTATAGTTCCTACTCTGTTTTCCTGGCAGTTCTTGTTGCTTGCCATTTGATGAAAAACCTTGTCTTTCCTTTACTGCTGTGAGGAAGTCCTGAGTACAAAATGAGTGGGCACAAACTTACTCAATATAGTAGAAGCAGCTTAGCTGATAATATTGGTTGATCTGAAGGAAACAAAATTAATCTGAGTTTTGTTTTTTTTTTTTTAATCCAGTGTTTAGTTCTACTTATCTTTATCTTATGTAGGAAGAAGGGTTGTTAAACACCTTAAATTGCATGCACAGCTGCCTCCTAAAAGACAAAGTTATTTTTGGGTCTAAGGCAGAACATTATGGCCCAAGTATAAACATGGGATATAAAACCAGAAGAGGCTTCCCTTAAGTTGTTTACCAGATGTTACAAAATGCAGTGATTGTAGTTAGAAACAGAATCCACACCTTGGCTCATGCCTTCATTCTTGACTCAGAGTGGGAATTCTTATTTAATTCCTACCAAGAGTTTAAAAACAGTTGGCTGATGTTTAATTCCTGGTGACTTTTGAAACAACAAGGAAGTTTCAAAGGACCGTGGGGAAAAGAGAAGAGCAAAAGTGGTAAATGAACTCCAGGCTAGTATCAGTCCTGAGCATAACAACTGAAAGGCTCATTTAAAGTGAGACTCATTTGAAGTAAGTAATGTGAGCAGCACCAGTCAAAAAGGTTAACCATAGAACCATGCTAACTAGATAAGAAAACAGGATATTTCAATTGTGGTTGCATGAGATAAAGGTGTTTGTTTAAAAGACTTCTGTAAGCTCCCTAGGTTTGTTCTGTATGTTCTGCATGGTATTTTGACTAAGAAATTAGAACAATATTATAGGTGTTTACAAAATGCTGAACTGGGAGATCTGAAAATGTAGTTAGCAGGTGTTTCTAAAGCAAGGATCACTTTTGATATTTTAATATTAAATTATTTCTTTAATTTTTCTGAAAGAGAACATAAAATCATTTCTCATAAAGACTGAATAACTACAGTTTGGAAATTCATAAATAATAAAGGGGTGGCTTACTGTAACAAAGTGATGTGCATCGCTCAGATGTAGGGGAACAGCGTACTTTTCAACATGGATAATGGAAGATCTCCACTGTAAAAAGACAGGCTCTTACCAAAAGAAGGAGAGTCTTATCTGGAAATTAGTGTCACTAAAAAAACATTCATGTCTTCTTCTAGATAAACAGCTGCCTGTAATTTACCACAGCGACAGTGGAGTCAAAATTAGTGTAATACCACTGCCCATATAGAGTGGAAACCTCAAGTGTAGGCACAAGGAGCTTTTACTACTGCTTCCTCAGTTGCTGCTGGAATTATATATCCTACTTTAAAACTTCATGACTCAAGAGGCATTTGCAAATTGGGAAGGATAGAGAGAAGATCTGTAAGTATGATCAACTCTGGAAAACATTGTTCAAAGGGTCATATTTAAGGAGCTGAATGTATTGAATTGTGCAAAAGGATGGTTAAGAAGTAACTTTATTCCTGCTTAAGACTACCTATAGAAAGAACAGAAATTAAACAATACAAATGCATCCTAAGGAAGAGGTACATGTTGCTCATTGCAAAGTAAGTTAGCCTTTGGGATACTTTAATAAGAAGTGGGATGTAAATAAACATGCTTTGGACATTTGAACCCTTTCCCCACAACTCTCAGAAATAGCGATGAATGCAGAGAAGACTTAGGGAAAAAACAGGCTATATAACCACAGCAGTTTATTCTTGCTGTGCCTGTGATATGTGTCAGTCACCACAGATCACCTACCAACCTCTCCAAAACATCATTTTTTTGCTGCTATTTTTAATTGATGTAATATTAGATTTTTGGCCAGTGCAATACATAGGGATACAAGGAGAGTTACTTATGAATTCACATCTATGGGCCAGGTGTCCAGATGTCTGCACTGCTAACAATTTGTCTGGTGGGGGAACTGCTTATTTTGGCATTTCAGTGCAAAGAAGACCAGCTCTTTAGCAGAAACCAGTGGTAAGTGAGGCTCAAATGCTTAGATTTGATTTCAGAGGCTCTTCTCTATGCTAGCTGTCCTTACAAAAACCCTATGTTGGCACAAAAAGCTACAGGACATGGGTGTTTTTTAAGCCCAAGGTTTGGTTCAGCATGATTTGTTTTCGGCAATATTTAAATGCTGCAATGCTATCAGGTGAATGGGTAAAAACAATTTTAAAGGGGAGGAAACATCTCTGAAACACCAGATAAAGCAAGCAAACATATCTAAGTGACACTGCCTGTTGTTCTTTGCCACATTATTTTCTTGACACGTGCCAAATTCTGCACCTTTTACTACTGTGAGTGCTCATGTTGACATTAACAGGAATCTCCCTAGGAGGAAAGGAAAAAGCAATCAGCTCTCCACAACAGACCACCCATTCCAGCATTTCTGAGCTGCTTGAAACCTTTGGCCATAGCCCACATCTGCTCTGACTGGTTCTGCCCCACTGACACATTCATGGCACTCAGTGGATCTGACAGTATGTGACACAATTCCTGTGTAGATCTCACCAAAATTAGGAGAGAACACACTGTCTTCTCTTATTTGAGCGAAGACAAGATGGCATTTGTTTTACTTATGTAGGGAAAGTGTGTTTTTAAAGTCTTTTGGTGAGTGTAAGTAAAGAATTTCAGAATGTGGTGTACAAGAGAAATGTCAAAATACTTCACCCCTCTTTAAAGCACTGACTGATTGCTACTTTCTCCTTTGGCAGCCAAAAGCAAAGTCAGTGCACAATGGCTGTGACAAGACTCCTGTTCTCTACATCCTCCAAAAGCTCCCACTACTCTTCCTCCCATTTAAAAATACCCCTTTCAATAGCACAGACTCTGAAATTGATGGGAAGGATGGTTTGGTGATTAAAACACTATAGTAAGACTTGGAAAATTATCCTTTAATTCCCAGCTCCAGAGTGATCACAGGTATGCTAATTAATCTCTGGTGTCTTAATTTGTTCCCTGTAAATGAGGATGATAACACTCATCTACTCTGCTCCAGCTGGTGCATCATTTTGAGCAGATACTCCTAGAAGATGATCTAGAAATGTGCAGTGGTACTGTGAAGGAACTCAGATCCCAAATAGAGTTCCCTGCATAGAGTAGGATTTGTAGTGTGACAAGAAGAATTCATGAACTAGACAAGTTGTTTAATCATGGATAAGAGCTGAATGATGCAGTAGGCATACATTTGATAGTCCCTTCATTGCAGCTCTCTTGTGAGGGTGGTATAAGCATTTATTTTTTACAGACTACAAAACTTTTTATTAAAAACCAACTCACTAACACTATATAAACCTGCAATAATAGAAAATTGATGTTTGCCTATATAAACACTTTCATTTTCACTCATTGTCAAAAGATTTGTTCAATTGCCCAAGATTCATGACAACTAAGATTCCCCATCTGTAAGGATAAAATTATGTTTATATAATTGACTGTATATTCTGTTCACAGAAACTGTGTAAGAAAATTCTGGAATTTTGTATGTCTTTGAACCGTCGGTAGAAACAGCTTGTTCTTTTTCACAGGTGTTATGGGCTTGAAAATCACAAAGCAACTTCATTTTCAGCTGGCTAAAACCTGAATGGAAATTGTTGTTTTGACTAATGTCTGTCTCATGCAGAGAATTATAAAGGGAAAAACACAGATTATAAAAAGACCAGTATGTGCCACATCTAACCACTTAAATACTCTGCTGGTACACGGAAAAACAAAATTCCTCCTAAAGGAAGCTATTATTCCTTTTTCCAATTACTAAAGCATATGTTTCTGCACACATTTGTTTGTGTGTTTGGGTTTCATATTTATAAAAATGAGTCACAGCATATGAATCAATTGAATGATCAACACTTCCCAAAAAGTGAACAAGAAACAGTCACATGGCTTCATGTACTTAGATAAAATATTACTTGTCATTCCTTTTTGGTAAATGTATATCCTGTACCCTAAAAAGTCCAAGGAATTGTGTAAAATATGTAATGGTCTGCAAAGTTCATCTTGCCTTCATTGGTAGTTGTCCTTGACTTGGTAATCAAATTGTAGATCAATAGAGAGGAGAAGGAATGGCTTTGTCTTAAGACCAAAGTTTGGGACACCTGAAAGTGTGCTCAGAGAGGCAGATTTACCTTGGCTCTTCCTTCAGGAGATTCTTTAACTTGGGTAGACTGATCATTTCCTAGCACAGCTTCACCATGCTGATGTGTGTGTTTTGCTGGACTGATACCCAGTGTTCTGCTAATGGAAGCAGAACAGATACTGCAAAACTAGGACAAAAAAAAAAAACTACATGAGAGCAGCCCTTGGTGGACACACTCTCATTCCTGGAATGGGAGAGTAGGAAGAGAATTAGAGGAGGGTGCCTTGGACCACTGCACTTCCCTGTATTGATGGACTTGGTGGAGACAAAGGTCTGAGCTTTAAGAGATTTTCAGAACTGCAGGATTAACTAATGATTTGGATGGCTCATTCTCCTGTATGAGTTGTGGGTTACCTTTATGGATCTTCTGTTTAGGGCTGCTTTGATTAATATTTCATGAGTGTTTTGTCCTAGTTTTCTGCCAGCTCATCTGGGATGGCATCATATGTACATCAGCCAAGGTTTCTGCTCCCCTTACTGAGCTGATCAGCCTCAGGAGATTTGACTCAAACTTGGGCTCTTTGAATCTGGGGGCAGAACATCATTGTAACATGAAAATAATGGTTAGAAGAGACTTCTAGAGCTGTCTTATGCTTGCAAGGTCCAAAAATGTCATTCAACTGCTTAATATTAACTGTTAATTATTAATCCCTAATAACTGAGAAATTTAAAAGACCTTCTGGATGCCCCGGCTAAGTTTAAGTCTCAAGGTTTAGTTCTGTATAAATAAATACAGCACTGATTTCAAACAAAATTACATAGACTTTTCTCCTTTGTTCAGATAAAAACAATGCCTCATAACATTTGGGGTTTTTTTGCCCCAGAACTTTCATATTTCCCTTGGAATATTAATTCTTTTATTTGATCCCTGAGACACGCTTCTGAAACCTTGTCACGGTGAGTTCAGCAGCACACCTTATCCTCTTTCCATACTCATTAGAGGTTCTTTCTAGGATATGTGCCTTCTGCTGAGAGTAAGAAATGTGAACATCCTCCTACACAGACACTTGGAATGACCAAGGAATTCCTGTTTTCACAAGACTTTCATAAATCATGCTGGTCTCATGACTCCTAAAACACCTCTGCATAATTTTATCTCCAGAAGAACACTTGTGATGATGAACTATATTTCTCATATCCCTGATCTCTGCTGCATCTCCAGCTAATATACCTATTCTTAAGTCATGAGACAGACACATTTTTTCCATTCTTTAAAGGAAGCTGAAAAATGGCCTGTGATTTTTAGCATAAGAACATTGGAGATGCAGTTCTACAGCTACAACAAAGTCAGCCCTGTGTTGGAGAGAAGTGACTGCTCAGGAAGTCTTAACTGTTTCTCCCTAACCTATAACAAAAGTTTGTGCAATTTCAAGAGCATTTTGAATGTTAATTTGGCATTACAGATACAACTATTATTTCACCATTAATTCTCTATTATTTAATCCAGTGATACAAATTGTGGGAATGGTTCAAAACTTTGCCAGAGGAGGTTCAGACTGGACATCAAGAACCATTTCTTTCCCAAGAAGGTGGTCAAACAGTGGAACAGGCTTCCCAGAGAGGTGATTGATGCCCCAAGCTCATCAGTGTTTAAGAGGCATTTGAACAATCTCTTATTAAGAGATTTTAACATTTGGTCAGCCCTGAATTGGTCAGGAGGTTGGACTGGATGATAATTGTAGGTCCCTTCCAGCTGAACATCTATTCTGTTCTGTTCTGTTCTGTTCTGTTCTGTTCTATGCTATGCTATGCTATGTTATGCTATTCTATGTTATTCTATTCTACTCTACTCTATTCTCACAAATCAATGAAAGTTGGCACTAGTTATTCATTACAAACCATACTTAAAGGTTGTTAGAAAAAAAAATTATGTGAAAAAAATCAGCTAATTAAATGTTATCTTACCCACTGCAACATTAATAACTTCATGAAATCTAGAAGTGCAGAAAGCCTAATGAAGCAATAAATTTAAACAGCGTCCTTCTAAAGCTTAGAGCTGAAAATCCAAAATATACCTGAAGAAATTCAGGAGAAAGTCCTATACACTGCACATCTCACACTTTTTCTGTATAGTTCTGAATCTGCAGTGCATCACTACAGATGCCCTGTGAAATGGTGCAGTTTATTCATAGGAAATATTAGCAGTATTACAGTGTTTTATCTTCTACACATTTATTCTTAAAATGAAACAAAGCATTGTGCTCTGCATTTTCTTCTGGCTTCTCAGAACTAATCTTTGTAGTTGTTTGAGTCTTTCTCTTTAATTTTACAGGTTTTTGTATGACTCCATCACTACCAAGTGACCTGAATTTTCTTTTCAGCCTACCACTGAAACGTGTGGTATCCAACACAGATCACACATTTGGAAAAATCCAACACAGTTCACACATTTGGAAAACAAGGTTATATCTAACTGAGTGTATGGATTGAGAACACATAAGAAAATATATGGCTTCAGAATGTGTACCTGTCAAAGTTCTAATAAATGTCAAGGCTTTAAAAGCATTCCACATTTAGTAACTAGCAAAAGTAATAGCAGGAGATGGTTCTGGCAGAAAACTGTACATGAAAAGAAAAAAAAATGCTGTAATCTTGTACTAAGCAGAAAATTAGTTTTGTCCTTCCATTATTCTAGTAGTCTGGCAAAACAGACTTAATTTATTTTGTTTATGCAAATGATATTTGATTATGCAAATAATAAATAGAAACCTATTTTTGTAGGCACAAAGTCATTTTATACTGCTTTAATGATTTGCACATCAACCCCAACAACAGCAACTGTACCTCTATTGTTCTACTGCCCAACTTAACACTTCAGAACACAGAAGTTTTGATGCACATTTTCACAGTGACTTCTAAATTTTGAGATTTATTCTTTGAGGGATAAAATTTCTTTTGCCAAGGCAGACATTTCTGGAGCTAACTTGTAAGAAAAAGGACTTAGCTCATATATAGTATCTTTTAATGAAGAAAAATATTAAATTACAAAGGTGATTTGCAGTTACCAGTGGGCTACTGACAAAAATTGTATTGGGTCCTCCATTCCCTTGACTGGGAGTATCACATTATGGCTTCTATGACCATCAGGCACTGTGCACTCAGTGTGGGTTTCTAAATTAACAGAAACTGCACAAAGCAGTTCAGTTCTGCTTAACTCTGTAAGATGAGTATCTTCCTAAGAAAGCAGTTTAAGAAACACAGATAATGTTTCCCTCTGATACATCCTCTAGGAACCTTGTTATTGTGGCAAACCCAGCTGAACAAGCTCTGTGTCCTCTTGATATTCTCAAGGAGGTGAGATTCTACTCCTCATGCATTTCTATATCAGGATCACCTCTCTGTGAAACTAATGTTCTCATAAAACTTTGCATGGCATTTCTCTGTATTATTACAACACTGTTTAATCACTATTAAAGCAATTAAAACAAAATATTAATCTTAAAATTATTATATAAAAGACAGCTCTGAAAAAAAGAAAAAAAAGGAAAACACTGTTGAGCATGAGGAGTTAAAAAACAAAGTCAAGGGAGTTTTGATTGTAATGTGCTATGATCTTGAACTTGTTCTCTTGCTCCTGTCTAATGAGGATCTCATATGATACATTTTTTGTCTTTGTGGGCAAGGGTTATGTTTGCCTTCTTGACTTGTGTGTATCTTGCTGGAACAACTGCATCTCACCATTGCCTCTGAGCTGTCTTTGCTTCCGTGTGCATTATGCCTTGCTCAGAGCAACAGCCCTCTCTGCAGATCTCAGATACATGGTTCCCACTATGCATGCACTGTGGAAAAACAGGAACTTCCATTTTCCCAGCTTTCTGAATTTCATTTTAAAACGGGAGGTGTCTGTGTAGGAAGCAGGTGTGCTGCCTTGTATGTAACTACCAGAGAAGACAGAATAGAGATAAGAGGAATATGCCTCCCAATCTGGTGAATGGGGAAACCAAACACATTCAAAAGTGAAGGCTGTGTTTCCATAGAAAGGTATGAATGGGTTCCTTTTCATCAGTCTTCCTATCAAAAGGGAAGGGCAGGAGAGACTCTGCCTTGTCCCTGGGTCCTGCAGGCTTCAGCCAAGAGGTGGCGTTAAGGCGCAGTGCAACGCCCGCTCACCAAACCCCCATTTATTACTCAAAACATGTTTCCGCGGTCGTGTGCCCGATGTCCCGAGACACACGGAGCGGTTAGGGAAATAAAAAGTACAGCGTGAAACAGCAAGGAATTCAAAGGGCCAGTGGCGTGAATTGAGACAGGAAAACTAAAACAATTTATGACTCCATCAGCCTTGCTTGCAGTAGGTGTTTCAGCAAATCCCACACTGCAGGTTGTATCTGTGCAAACACGAACCAAATGCTGGATACAATTAAGTTAGACACTAAATTAGATGCCAGATACTATTATCTTAACCCTGACAATGCATATTTTCAGCGTATATGCCTTTTCAGAACACCTTTATCATAAAAGAAGACAAGTGTTTCTAAACCAAACAAATGGAGGGAGACCTATTTTCAAAACAAACCAAAATAAAACTACTCACATTTAACGCTGGTATGCAAACTCTTTGGTGCAGATGAATCAACAGCAGCTGTATTAACAAAAGTAGATTCAGTCCAATGAAACACTAACATCACAAATAATCATAGCAAATGGGTAGAGATGAAACTGATAATCCCGAGGTGTTGAATTCCCCAGGGGAATATAGTACCAGACTGCATAATATTAGCATTATTAAAAATGCAGATCTGCTGACCACCAAATCCTAATTTTTCCCTACTGATGAACACCATTTTCTTCTATTATCTTTGTCCTTGATCAGTTCTCAAAATCTGTCATAGGTTAAATGCTGTGAAATTAGTTGGGTTAGACCAGTTACAACTGCAATGATACTACTTGAGGATTTGACCTGGCTCTATCTGCATAGAAGCATAAGATAAATGCCTCAATAGTCCTGTTACTGCTTCAGTATCAAATCTGGATCTGATTTTTGTGACTTTCACCCATGTCTACTTGGGTATAGAAATTAGAGCCAGTACGGCTACATTTATTAACCTTCATTTTAATTTAAAATTTAAGAAAAGCTGTACTAATTTCATATTGGCATTTACTACTACCTAGAAAGTTTATATTTCATGGATGAGTATGCAGCTGCTATCAGAGAGGGGAAATTTCCAACTGATGCTCCAGGATGTGATTCAAGATGTCCCGAGGCTCAAGGTCATCAGTTTCTCATCATCTTCCCA
This sequence comes from Muscicapa striata striata, assembly GCA_030060385.1. Taxonomy (NCBI): domain Eukaryota; kingdom Metazoa; phylum Chordata; class Aves; order Passeriformes; family Muscicapidae; genus Muscicapa; species Muscicapa striata. The sequence goes on along the minus strand of JAREIS010000027.1, from coordinate 2,471,370 downwards.
GCAAAAGGAGCTGTTTCATTAAGCAATTACAGACAGTTTTGCACATCACATTTTCAGTTATTTCGTCATTTGGTTTTCATTGTAAAAGATAAATGGAGTAAGCTTCGAGGAATCAAGGATTCCTTAGCCTTCATTAAGTCCTGTGTCCATACAGAAGATGTTAAGGATGGTAATGGGGCTCTATGTCAGATTGCATATCCCTGGATATAACTGAGGTACATGAGGAAATAGTATTTTTGACTGCAGAGGGAAAGCAATCACCTAGAAGCTCAATATTCCAGTTGCATTTGAAGGACACTGACTTCATTTACATCTTTTACTTCTGTGATTACTGCCAAATGTCAAAGCAAATTGTAGTTTGTACCAGTGCTCTGAAGTTTTGGACATGCAGGGCTGGCCACTGTCTGGAATGAGGCGAAACAAGTTGTAGTTTAAAAAGCAGATGCATTTTGAAAAGATTGGAGAATATTTGGAAAGATACTGTAGAAGGCCTTTATACCCTGACCAGATTTTTCAGAGGCACAAAATTCTGTAATCTCTTGTAAAGCTGTACAGAACAGGTGGCAAATCAGCATTTCACAGCAGCAGGTATGTACAGAAGAGAACCTTGATATCCTTGCAATATTGTGGTTTTTGATATGTATGCAAAAGTTAGCTCTACAAGGAAAACCTGTGTGAATGATGAAGCACTATAATAAGCAAAGTAAGTGTTTTAAGATTAAAGGTTCCAAATCTCACCTTTGAGAATTGTAAATTCAGATCATGAAACACCTAAGAATTAGAAATTTTAGCCACTGGAAATTTCGATTAGCACCTCCTGTGAGAAGCTCTTTCCAGATTGACTGAATTCTGCTGCAGAGGAGCAGGACTGACATTTGAAAAAAAGAATTGAAACCTTCTTGGGAACAAAGCAGTTGGCTCATTTTATACTAAGAATATCTTTTGTGTAGTTCTTCTGAGCTGTGAGAATATAATTGACAAAGAGACTGCAAAACACCTCTGTTGCTTCCCTTTTATTTTTTTGACCTTCACTCCCTCATTTAGACTTCACCAGTTGAGAATAAAATTTCAATTATATGTGGCAGTGTTTGCTGCTCTTAATCAGTCCTGATGCTTCTGTATATTTATAAGTAAAACTCTGGGATGTGAATTCTACAGTTCCTAGACTTCACTGTTTCTGTGACATTAGCCACTAAAAAGCAAAAGTCACTTGAGTACGAAAGCACACAGCAGCAATCCAGCTTCCAGCTCCTAATATGAACGGGATGGTCATGCACTCTAGCATGGTGGAGGTCATGTAACTTTCAAAGAGTGATTCTCACACCACAATGAAAAGATGCACTGTATTTGAGCAAGGTAGTTTAAGAGAAAGCATTTGGCACTGCAAATTGACAAAAAGAATTGGTCTCCTGGCAAAAAAAACCCCAAAAACAACACAGCAGCAATCTCATCTATTGTTCAACCGTTCTGTGTTATTATAAAGCTCACTGCATGTGATGAGTGAATTTTTTGGTCAGAAAGCCTTTGGAGCCCAAGGGCTGGAAGTCTTGTAGCAGCTTAATTACAGCTATGGCCATTCAACTCCACCTGTTCCATCTGCACCTGAAGCACCTGGAAATTTACACAGCTCCAGACAATTGACAGAGGGCTTTTTTTTTTTTTTAATTCTGAATTTTCTTTCTAGTAATTTGTGGCTATTTGCAGGAGGGAGAGCATTTGAAGAGCCCTCAGGAAGGTGACTATGTGTGGTAAACTTCCCTCCAGGTTACTAAGGACTGATACTGTAACTTTCTAAAAATCAACAGCTGCAACCCCACTGTTACACTTCAGTGGTTTCTCCCAATTAAACAAACACCTGCCTTAGTTCTCATTTTACCTTTCCTGTTAGTCTACTGCCATATCCACCTAAACAGAAACTGAGAAAATAACACAGGGGACTTAGATAATATTCCTCTTCCTAACATGAACTTGTCATTCTGTGGAACAGTTTCTCTCCATAGAATTTATAGCTTTCAACAGTCGGAATTCTCCCAAGACAAGGTTACAGTTGCAACTGAGAGTTCTACATATCTCTTAGGGCACATCATTTTATGCCTCCTACTCCTGTTGAGTTAGTGACAGAGAGAGGGAGGAAAGAAAGGGGAAGAAATTCAGCAACCAGCCAAAAATAGGGCAACCAACATATCCTTGACTCTGATTTCACCTTTTACCTACACAGATATTGTCATAAGACTGCACACACCTTTGGCAGACATCAATTTCTTGAAATGAACAGCCATGTGGTCTTGAATGATGTACTGATTGGAGAGTTTGCAGGAAGGTCCAGGAGAAAAAGCTGTGAGAGAGAGAAAACTAAGTTTATTCAGTGGGACAAGCAATGTCTCAGGTAACAATAGTTCTGAAAATGCTGTAATATTTAGCATCTCTTGCTTGCAATAACATCAACTCAGTATTCGTTCTTTTGTTTAAAAAAGTAAGAATAGCACAGAATGTAACATGAACAAGTGCCAGATTATTCCCAGTTTCCATGTTCCTGAGTACCTGAGAATTATAGCTTGCAATAAGTAATGTATGAGCCTTTGATATTGTTGAACTCTGGAGAATAAGAAAGGATCTCACTGTTTAATATGTGATATAATAAAAAGCATTTGCCTTCTGAAAGATTTAATACAAGAGAGTATTAAGTAGCAGTAGAGAGTGTTAATGCTATTATTAATGCTAATACTTTTATTAGATAATATTACAAAGTACTGAAAAATGGATGTTAATATCTCACCTCTTGGTGATAGCAGAGTTAAACTGAGTACTTGAGTTAGGTAAGCAGACTGGATACAGCCAAAGACAGAAGTAGGGCCAGAAGAGGGACCAGATCATGGAACTGAATTGTGTTACCCTGACCATGACACCCCTCTGAATCTCTAATTCGCCAGACTTCCCAGATGAACAAAAATTTTGTCTGACCTAAGTTCATAAACCCAGAAAAAGAAGTTAAGAAGCAGATAGGCATTTACTTGTTGTAATTTTTAACCTGTCAGTGTGGTTAAGATAGATAATTTTCTTTCAAGCTGCTTCCAAACAAAAATATTGTTTCTTTCTCAAAACCCTCTAATTTTCTAACAGACAGGGTTTGTCGATGGAAAGGTACTAGCACATAGTATCAAAAAATCAACAGAAAACTGGAGATCAGAAATCTAATGTACCTGACTTTCCATCCACAGGCCCAGAATGACCCTTACACTGAGATAATTAGCCATCCAACCCTATCCAGATTTGGTTTTCTGAGCCAACAAAATAAATGATTCTTTCATTGTTCATGTCCCCAGTGTACAATTTAAGCTAATAACTTTGTTTCATAGCTTTTATTGTGTTTTGAAAGAAGAGGAGACCTCGAGTTGAGACTATGGGAATCAATCCTTCTAATCTCAGTTTGGCTGCATTCTTACTGTGTTGCTTTTTCTTATCTCTTGCCTACCAAAGTGAGCCAGGGATACAAACTGCTTTTAACTGCCAAGGAGCTTGAATACATTCAATTTATGCTGTCGTCTTTTGAACAAGCACCATAAGAAAGCAGGACAGAACACCTGATGCTGGATTTGTTACTTCACTTAGTATTATTCCCTGATGTATTCCTGCAAGTGACTCTAAGTCTGCCAGAAGGGCACTGACATGAAGACTTGATGTCAACAGCTGGTCCAGGAGCAGCAGCACATCCCAACATGACCAGCTGAAGAATGAGGCTGTTCATCTCCAGGGCCACCCATTCTGCATGGAACACACAAGCACAGGCAGAGTGCTTCCACCAGCACACAAGCAGGTGCAAAGATATCAGCAGAAATGGTGATGCCACGTTTGCTATGAAGAATGGAGAACTTGGTGCAGCATTCTGAGCAAACTGCATTTACCTCTTGTCTCAATTAAAGGGAGTGTAAATACTACAGGTGCCACTATGGAATCTGGTACCTGAAGCAGACAAATACAAAGCTGACAATCATGAGCCTTTACATGTCCAATTTTATTTAGGGAAACCCCTCATGGGTGTGAATGCCATAATGAAGAAATAAAATAGTTAAAATCAGTACTATTCTATTTCAAGAATCAATATTCTGATTTCATGTATCAGTATTTCAAGTATCAGTATTATTCTATTTCTTATGTGCTTGAGACCTGTAGTTGTTCAGTCCAAAACTTCTAAAACCAATTTTTTTTTCATTAATTTTGCCAGTTGTGCTGTAACCTCCTGCTGGCAAAAACAACTGGAACAAGCTCTTCAGTAACATCCAGCACCATCCCTAGCTGGTTTAAAGTGGGGTGGTTCTCCTGAGTTCAAGCAATGGCAAGGCCCTAAATCACAGCAGCTATAGGCTCCTGTTGCTAAAGGAAAGAAAAAAGTATTTTTTGGGTAAATTACCCAAATCTCTCCCTGACTGGCAGTGACAAGCTGATTTCAATATATGCATGGCAGAAGAATGAAGTGATAATCTAAAAAATATCCAAATATTAAAAAGGGAGGGAAAATCCATTTATAAAAAGAACATTCTTCTCAAAATGAATAACTGCCCCAAATTTGAAATGCTAAAGATATACAAGGCACTAGTAGTTTAATCTAATTTTTGTCTTTCATAAAATCTAACTCTATGCTGCATCCAGAAAATTACTGACATTGTGCAATAAGCAACATTGTGGTTATTCCTATGTAAGGAAAGGAAAAAAAAGCAAATTCCTTTCTTAGCCAGAGACTTTCTGTTGAACTTTGGCAAGTTATTCTGTGTTTTCATGTCTCAATCTCCCTGAACAGAGGACATGAAAAAGCACATCCCCTTCTCAAAGAAAAGGCTTTAAGGGCAAAAACAATGGAATGGGGAGATTTAGGGGGTGTCCAACTAAGTATTTCCCACCATTACAGAGGGCCATCTTATTTGAGATCACTGGAAGTTTACACTTTCAAACAATTTTTCTTACATGTTCTTTGAGCAACTTCAAATTGAAGAAAATGGGAAATAGAAATCTACTGGGAATTTTAAGTAGTCCTGTTAAGAGGCTCTGTTGATGGTGCAAACACACGTCAAGTCAAATTGAAACAGCCCTTTTGTGTGCTGCAAAGACAGGCAATGTTCTTAAGCCCATTTTTGAACAGAATCCAAGTTTCTGTATTTTCTGCTGCCTTACACAGATCTCATTTGCTGCAACATTCAGCAAATTGCTTGATCCAAGTTTTCAATGTTTCAGAGTTTCAACATTTTCTATATATGAGTGCAGATCTGTCTACAGAAAGTTGCCAGCTTTTGAAAATCTTTGCAAACTCTGAGGACTATTGTACTTCCAATACATTTACATCTTGTTTCTACACATGAGGAAAGATCTCCAGGAAACCAGGACCCAAGAACAAATAATAAAGAACAGCGACAACCCTCTCACAGTGACTCTTTTTTATTTTCAACTTTATAATGACTTTCCTAGCAATTTATTATAGTCCTGAATGTGTACTTGTGTGATGACTAATTTGCCAAGTTTCCACTGATTGAATTGCAAGAGATTACCTCTACACATCATGTCTGGAGAATATATCCTGTCTAGAGGTATAATGTCATACATTAATCCAGTTGTAGCAGTATTAAAACTTGACTGATACACAATGACAGTGATAAAACATGTCTTTTCCATGTAGCTTAAAACCAAAAATATGTTTTTGAAAAACACAGGAGGTGATTTTGCTTCTCACCAGACTGCTGATTCAAAGCTACTGCTTTTTGCCTCTTACTGGGGTAAAAGTCTGTTCTCTGTAGCATGTCAATTATTTTACTCTTTAAAGTCTAATATAGCTGCAGAGCCATTGTAATGAAAAGAGTTTATACCACTGCTAACTGCTAATTCCTACAAGTGGGAATATGGGCTTGGAGAAGGTACAGTTGGAACAGCATTTCTGAGAAGGGAAGTTTAAGGCAGAACAGCTTTCCAGCAGTTCTTCCACAGGTGCTTGGCAAAGATCCTGAACAGGAATGCTGTATGTCTAAATTAAGACAGTGAGATATAGAAGGACTTAATCTACTTTACATTGTTTCAATAATAAAATACGTATTTTTAGTAGTGTCATAATATTTAAGCTGTTATTCCAAAACTAGAGTACTTAGTCACTTTTCAAGTAACATGTGAATACTTACGGCTACTTTTGAGACTCATGTGTCCTCTGAAAGGTCCCATCATGGAGTATGTAGGCACCATGGTTATCTGGGACCCCTGGTAGGGAAGGAAAATATCCTGATTATGTATTAATGAAAACATTAAGAATTATGATTATCTGTCCGTAGGTCCTTATGGGAATTACTGAAGAATTGTCTCTTGGCCAGAATGCCACATTAAAATTGATACAGGTATGAAAAGGCTGGAACTTTGGAATTTACTTTCCCTGCCAGATTTCTTCTGTTTGGTTTAATCTCACAGTTAATAGGACCCTTTAGACCAGATACTTTGAGAGAAAATTCTCTGTTACAACAGCATTAGCAGGGCAATTTTCTACAGGCCACAAAAATGAGCCATGGCATTGTGCAAAGGTCACATATTTTGCAATCTGAAAGATCATCTCTGCTAAACATTTTCGAGGCAAAAGAAGGAGCAGCTCTGTCTGTTACTGTGCTGCATGTGCCCAAGGGAAGCAGTGGGGAAAAAAAGCACAGCATAGAAGACTTTCTAAATATGCTCCACAAAAGAGTATAGGCTCACTTCACAAAAGCCAGACCTAGAAAAGCCAGACCCAGAAAAGCCAGACCCAACACAGCAAAGAAAGCAAACAAGCCTCGCTCATTTTGAATTAAAGGCAGGTTGCAAGAAGACAAATTCCACATACACAGAATTCAACCTATTTTATGATGAAATGTTGCACTGCTGACAGATTGATTTATCTCAGACAAGTAACAGGGTAAATTTTACAGCTAACAGGTAAAATTTAACAGCTGGAAGGGCCAAGTCTCAATGTCCAAAGCCACATAAGTTCACAGGAGTCAGACTGACACAGACTCATAGGAAATCCAGAAGATTGCAGTCCCTACCTATCAAGTGGTACAGTTTTAAACCCAATCATGTTCCTAACTCCCACTAAAACCAAGGAAAAGCTGGTATTTTAATTTGAAAGTCTGATCATGGAGGCTAAACTTCAGTTCTCATTTTTAACTTACTTTCATCTTAGTGAAACTATTTGTCTTTATGCAAAAGTTCCAGCAATAATTTTAACTGTAATTTAAATAGACTGTCTTCAGTTTAAAGACTGATTTTGATTCATCTTAAACCTACTCCTCGTTAATGTGAAGCAAGCCAGTAGCACTGCAATGTGCATGCATAATCTTCTCCACCAGATAAATCTTATCACTTTAAACCCACACATGAAATTCCATGCTTCTCAGGCAGATAAGTCAACTGGCATACAGGAACCCAGTGCTCAGTAGCTTTATACTCCAAAGGATTGTCTGGCAGCAGAAGTTGCTTAATTGTGAACTTGGATTTGCCTGATTAGATTTGACAGTTGTAAAGGAAATATCTCCTTAGAGATGATCCTGAATGTCAAAGGACATACCAAATGTCATCAGAACAGGAAAAATCAATACAATACTTTCTTTGGTTTCAAGGCAACATTGTAATTTGGGGGAGGAACGAGGAGTGTCTGTCCCTTAAACTGTGAAACCTTTTATTTTGTCCTCATACACATACTTCAGAATAACTTTTGGTTTCAATGGTATTGCTGCAAGTTCACAAACCACATGTTTACATCTTTAAGCAAAATCTAAGGGCAGAGACTTTAGTCAAGTTTTAGACCTTTATTTGATGACACCTGAAAAAGAGGCTGTTTCTTTCAGAGTGCACTCTAGTTCTGAAATTCAGGCCTCACGCTGGGACCTTAGTTTTTAACAAAATCACCTGTCTAGAATGGCCTTAAAGATAAAAGGATTCAGGTAACAGAGAGCATTAGGCAGAGAAAACAAAGGTTGGAAAGATTATGAGCAGTGCTATTCCATTTTTTTAAAAATCAGATTCTCTGCCACCTTAGACATAGAATAAAAATGCTGTGAAATAAATGGGAGCAGAGTAAACTTTATTACTTTTCCTTGTGCTCATATTTCTAATTGTCATAGGTCCCTAAGTTAATAAAATCATCAAAAGGTCATCTTTTTTTTTTTTTCTTTTGAAAACATCCTTCTGTAGTCACAACAGGATGTGGGCAAAGGAAGTTACTGCTCTCAAATCCAAGGTAACACATCAAAACATTTGGTTATTTTTTAAATGTTATTTATTTAGTTGTATTCCTTAAGCATATTTAGTAATGTTTTGGAAAATAGTGGAACTTAATTATAGCTTCATATATACTGGCTAAAGATTTAAAAACAAATTAGTCTAGCTACATCTCATATATTGCTAATAATAATTTTGATTTTTTATTTTGAAATAGAAATTATCTCTGGCTTATTCTTTGCTTCTTTTGCCTTTCTTTTTAATGTCAAACATCTTTGAAAGGCATGAAAGGTAGAAGAACATTATATTGAAAAGAGGTCTTAACCATGTGTAACTTTAGGACAGAGTAATTCTTTATCTTCTTGTGTCCAATCCTACCATTTCAGCTCAACAATTACTCTACAATTATTTGAAGTAGAAAAACATCAGTGGGAAACTGCTGTGAGTGAGGACAGATAAAAGGGAAGAAGCCTGTATCAAGAATTGTAACTCTTTGGCAAAAGCACATTTAATTTAATAAGTGCTTGCTACGTGGAACCCATGACGCTGGCACTAAACAGTTGTTGTGATGGAACAAAGTCACAGTACTGGCAGATCTTTAATTAACCAGTCCCTTACAGGAGCATTTTCAGCAGTTGACTCATGCCAGAATATTGCTGCTGTTGTTTGAACTCTGGTGACTTCCTGAAGTCTCAATCAGTTTACTGTCCCAGGCTCTGTACAAACAGTCAGGCACTCATTAGGAGACCCAAGAAGTTTATAACTGAAGTTTGCAAACCAGATAAATAGTAGTTAGGGAGAAGAAAAAGTATTGTCTTTGTTTGTGGAGACTGAAAAAGCTGGCTTTGTTCATTGTAATGAGATGAAAAAATTTAATGGCAAAAAAAATGCAACTTGATTTTCTCAGTATCAGACCTGTGAATAAACCTCAGGACATCTACTTTTAAATTTGTTGAAATATGCAGAATTTTCATTCTAATGAGAAGAAAGACTGCATAGATTTTTATCTGCAGCCATGTTTGACTTAGGGAGCCCTACAATCTCCCAGGAATGGTGTGTTTCCCCATAGAAAACCATAACAAAAGGAAATTATTTTGGCAAGAAGTATTTATAAAACTAATTAGATGATAGCTCAGGTTCTGAAGATTCTTTGGGGTGATCAACACCAACACATAGAGGCAGAGCGTAGGCAAGGTGATGCCGCTGGCAACATCCTCCAGTTAACTGCAAGATCAGGTCTTCTATGATGAACACCCTTTTCCAGAGCAAAATGTCTGATAGGGTAACAAGGGAAGTGTCTGGTAGAGTTTCTGAATGTGAAAAGTTCAGTCTTTTTAAAGCAGTTATTTGTCCATGTTCCTTACAAGCGAAAGTCCTGTGGGCTTTACACACAGGCTTTGAAAAACCATGCCTTAGCACTACTTCAAAATAGCTCAGCACCAATTTAGCTGTTATTATTTCTGACTTTTCTTAGAATTAAAACAAGCAGTCTACAGCATCTGAAAATATTGTGTTCATTTTTGTGAAGTTTTTAATTTGAGCCATAGCAGACTGAGAGAGAGCAAAGTTTCTGCCTCACCTCTGCTTAAACTCATGTTCAGCAACAGAAACTGTTGTGTTTTGGGATAATATGACCAGCTTTGTTAAATCTGCGTAAGGCACAGTAGGGGATCTATACCACACACTCAATACTTACCTACCCAACTATAAATTAAGCCCTGATCTTTGCAGTCATTAGGTGAGGGAATAAGACCCAGACATAGCAAGGGCTCATTTCTATTTAATGATTTGTTTTGTCGTCAACATAGTCTCCAATTTCTTTGTGTTTCCTGCATTTCTGTAACACCTGAATCTGTTTCCCTACAGAAACACTGCAGCAGTAAATTTCATTTGTGCCACACTGCTTTAATTTTACTGGATTATAATAAATCAGTTCAATTGGTTAGCGTCATACTTTGCTATTTTACATCCATGCACAGTTCTTTCAACAGGAGACGCAGACTGTAAATTATATGTGAAAAAAATCAGGTCATTTTTATAACAGACAGATAGATGCCAAAATGCTCTACCTGTTGGTTTGTATTCTCTAGCAATCGTACTTATTGAATATAAACCACAGCACAGCTAAAAAGGTGATGGTAAAAGTCCTGAATGGAAGTTGGAGGAAAAGGAGATGCTTTTTTTCATATTTTCAATAATTACAATGGACAGATAAGAAATTACCTTGCTATTGGTATACACAGAAATAAAAGACCAACTCTTTCTGAATATTTTAAGTGATCTACAATGAAATAGATTCTTACATGCAGCTAAGCATGTGCTGCTGTGAGAGGATCATTCTCCAAAAATAGGGATTTGGTTCTGAAGCTTTGTACTTGTCTCCAGTAAACTGCTGAGCAGCTTCAGGTCCCGGATTTGAGGGCTCTCTGTGTTGAAAAATTTGGCTCTCAATACAAAAGTTAGTGACAAGTGCAGTTTATAAGAAGGTTCCAACATCAGTCTAGTCTCCTGTGCTATTATTCTCTATTGACAGAATATCCTCTTTTACATAGTCATATTTTCAGATTCATCTCCACATACTACAGTGGGCTAGAAATCTGGGCGTAAATGAGGCCATTCCCACTGATGAGAATGTGGAAAGTTTAGAATATTTCTGAAACAGAAACAGATTTGATCATACCTATTAAGTAAATGGCATTTATGCTTGAAATAGGGGCTTAGGGGAAAGAGTGCAAATTAGGGTAAAAAGGAGTGGATCTTTATGCACAGGAATGCAGAGTTACAGGGTTTAAGATATGCATTTGGCATTCAGACATGAATAACAGACATGCATTATTTTTCAGCATCCTGAAATCCACATTAATTTCCTAGTGGACTGGAATTACTCTGGGTCCATGTCTCAATACCTGCAGAAGCCTCATCCTTGTCAGGTTCCTTGTCAGGCATCAGCTATGGAAGCAGCATTTACAAACTTAATTCAGAACATTAAAACAAACTCAGCTTGACTATTGTTTGGGCAGGACTTTAAAGCTGGTCCAAAGATTTCCAGAAAAATAGGATTTTCTGGGCATTGTTTGTTGGTTTGCCAAAGCAGAAATATTTTGCAGAGAAAGAACAAGGTTTCTCTAAATTAATAACTAAGGTCTGCAAGGAATCCTGCCTGCTGCAGGAGAGCAGAGGCTCCCAAGACTCAGTCACACCATATGGTCTCCCCTCTGTTAGGTCTTCAGCCAGTCCAACACTTGCTGTTTCTAGGCCCACCAGCTTAGTGGAAGTACCAGGACCATCCTCTCTCTTGCAAACCCCAAAACTACATTTGGCCTTCCTGCTGAGCAGCACGAAACCTGAGACCATTGAGAACTCAGTTTATGCCCAATCTCTGAGTCTTGAAGTTCTGGGAGACCCTTCTCAGGACTCAGTCTGGTACAAATTGCGAAAAGAATGTGAAAATTTGCAATCCCTGGAATCCAGGAATCAAGACAGACCCTCTAGATTCAGCCAATTAAAAAATAAAAAAGAATGTAAAGGCACAAGCAGAGGGGTTCTAATATTTATTCTATTAAGGCACCATCTCTTTTCCTTAGTTTTGGAACTTCCTGGGGAACAGTTCTGTCACTCAACTGCCTCTACTAAAGCTTATCATACTTGTATGGGATGAACACGATGATAACTGTATTTTGTGGTATTTATTTATCTGATGTCATAAACCATGTGATTAAGTGTTAAGAGCTGGAGGCAAATTAAGCAACTGTTACAGTTACATAAGTGATACCCTAGCAAGCCCCTGTGAAGATAAAGATGAACCCAAACCCAGGCCATCCTCCCACTGATCATGGGATCCAATTTTAGCAGTGTGCCTGTCAGCTGCAAGGCCCTTCAGCAGAGCAAAGACACTCCTTTTCAAATGCCTTTGCTGTCACTGGGTGGTAACCACCTGTACCTACAGCGAAAACATGGGGAAGCAATGAGAGATGGATGAAAGCAAAAAGATCAAGGCAGTCCTTCATCAAATTTCTTTGATGTGTAAGGGAGGTGTAACAGTTTGGGTGTCTATACAGGCAGAAAAATAAGAACAGAAGACAAATAATAAGAAAACCATAAAAGCACATGGAAAAATTAAGACTCTGCTCATTGTTTTCTATCTCTTGTCATTAGCAAAACAGAACATGGTATAACTGGTGATGTATATTAGGAGGATGTCTTTCTTTTTATAAGTACTCAGACATTTTCACCCCTGCATGTCATTTCTGCATACAGATCAATTATTTCTTCTCATCCAAGACAGATACATAATTTCCTAGTAACGCTTTCAAGATTCTGAAATAAATAGAAAGAGCACCTTAATTGTATCAGTCCTTTTATCCCAATTAAACTTCTGTGGGCTGCTCAAGTACTGATTAGCCCTTACTCTTGCCCTGCAGAATAAAGAATGACTCCTATTGGGCTTCTCATGGGCCAGAGCTCATCTGCAAATTGTTATCATTTACACAGCATCCAAATGAAAGAACTTGACAGCAAGGAGCCTATTCATTAATATATAAACTGTAGTTGATGAAGCCCAAATTACATGATTGCCCAAGAAACTAACTGAGCTACCTCTCAAGTACACAGCCATGCTGTGGAAGCTCATGGATTTCAGTGGGCAACACAGTCAAGTACCTATTTTAATAAAAGCAGGGACACATTTTTGGTTTCTAAAATAAGCATGCTGTAAGTGAAACACTTCACATTTATCAATAAGAAAAATGGCCCCTTCCTGGGCAGGTAAAATCAAGATATAAATAAATTTATGCTGTCTCTGCTGATGGATATGAGCTTGCAGCTGGCACTTCAGTTATTTTAAACTCCTTTGAAAATTCAAGCCCTGAAATCACATCTACCCCCATCTCCCCCTGTTTGTTCCAAAAATCTGTTTTTCTTCTTAGCAGAGAGAACATTGACTCTTTAACAGGACTGGTACAATACAACCTCTCCCTTCTATCAATGCCCAAAGCTCACCCTGGACGTGGTCTACACCTTAGAGCAGGTGTAGACTTTCCCTTTCTCAACTGCCTGGGAGGTTTGTGGCAGCATCCAGCCAAGGGTGTGCAGCTTACTCCATCAGCATGCTCTTCTCTCCCCAGAGCAAGCAAACATTTTCTCTCTATTCCCTATGAAGAAGGTCGAGTGCTGTGGCAATGGAAATTTCCTTGAGCTTCAAATTGCTGTGAAGGGTTCTGCTGTAGTGACTGTGCAGCAATGTATTATCTGTCAGATGTTAGGAATATGTTTATAATTAGTGCCTAACTTAGAGAATGAAAGACCACGATGTGTACCTTTCCTCCTTCCAATCTGTTTTGTCTAGTTAAACCAAAGATTTAAAGTTTCTCAGGGCAATAGTTGTCCTTCACTCTGTGCAGACGTGCCTCAGAAAATGAGTCTTGATCTGCCACATTTAAGCACAGCCAGTAAGTCACGAGAAACAATTTAAGTACAAATAAGCACTGAAATATGAGATGTGTGCTGTTGGAAAACCCTGAGGTTTATGTGTCCACCACACTGGTCAGCCAAAGATTGAAGGCCATTTTTCCCCAAAGGGTTGAGAAAGGAAAATGGGAAAGTGTTGTGTTCTTGTCCTGTCCTTAGATTTTCCCAGACATCTACTTATGGCCAGTACTGGAGACATATTTGACCAAGTGAACTTCTAGTCAGATGCAGGGCCACAGTGATAAAGTGTTTTGCCACTTTACAGCCTTCCTATAGACGATATAATTTACAATGTAAGTTATAAATGAGAGAAAACCATTCAGACACGCTATATTCATGCTATATTCAGTTATAGCATGGCTGATAACTTGTCTCCATTGTTTTAAGCAATGTAAAGCCACAGGCTGCATCAGGGTCCCTGATCTACAAACAGGAGGAACCCCAACTCTACCAGTCTTGTATGTTTTATTTACTGTTTGATCTCCTCCTGCTTATAAATGCTGAAACTGCAAATAGTGCCTAGTAGGAAAAAACTCCAAGCCGCCACAGAACAGAGCAAATTCACTCTTAATTAACAGGCCTTCACATGACTTATTCTATTGATTTTATCCTAGTGATTACATGCCAACATATGGCAGGACATGTGTGATCTACATTAATTTAGAATTAAGAATGTACCTTAAAATAAGAAATTAAATCAAAAGATTGAAAGAGAGCACAGAAAGGAATATTTAACTGGAGCAGCTGGTAATCGCTATCTCTTCTCCCTTGAGTTTTAGATTTCTTTTCCATTACCTGACTGGATTTCCACTGCTCATGCACATGCTTTGAATTTTTCTACATGACATGACATTAGAATGTTATTGCCTGACAAAGCAAGAAATTTTGAAGCCAACTTCTGTTCTGTACAGTGAGGAATTGCTGAATTTTCCCCCTTTTTGTCAAGTATAAAGCACTGTAATATAAAACCAATGTTCAGAACAATTGCTGAAACTACACTATTGCATGAATGAACTATGTAAATAAGTCTATCATTTATTTTGTTAGGATTTCCATAAGAAAATAATTTCATCCTTTTTAATTGTCATGCTGTTTAGTATTATAGTATTATTTATATTTTCCATTTTTCAACTTCCAGAACTGTAAGCCATCACTGATGTACCATGTGGTAGGTCAAAGGTGACCATCTTGAACATAAGATCTTCACAAGGAACTGCAGTTCCCGTTTGAAACCTGCTGGCTCACAGCAGTAAGCTACAAGTTTCCACAGTTCACAGAGGTAATACAGCCTCTTCCTGCAGCAGCTGCACCAGATAGAAATAACAGTCTGATGGCTGAAGAGGAGAAAGAAAAAACTGGGAACTTCTTCTTTTCTTTGTGTCATGTCAGGGGCATGCTGTGCACTTGGCAGGGTGGCCAGGAAGCTCAGACCGGCACCTTCGGCACTGGTGAGGCACAAGCAGTGTCAGGTGTCACAAAGCAAAGTCACCATCAGCCACAATTGTGGCCACAGCAGTGACATGGGAGAGGGAAACACTGGAAATTCCAGCAAACTAGAAATTTCTTCAGAATAGGCAAAAAGCTCCTGGTGGCCAAAAGCCAATAAAAAGCCCTGCTCCATCTAGTCATAAAGCCTCTAGCACAAGGATAGCAGGAACAGTGATGCTTCTGTTCCTAAATGCCAAGGAAAAAAAGCCCATATGAGGCTGCATGAAGCATAATTCAGGGGATAGCTACAGAGCCAGTACAAGGCATTGAGGGTACGAGCACTGTCTGTTCAAGAAGCTGAGCTTTCTGTGACATATGTCAATAAAATAATGTTTCTTTGTATCAGAACAGCAGTCCATCTAGTTCAGCATCCTACCACCGGGATACTGCCTTTGAAGTACCTGAAAAAAGCCCTTCAGCAACTGAATACATAACCCAATCTGTTCTTGTCCTCATACTACATCTTCTAACAGCCAGAAGTTACCTTCTGAATAAAGGAAGATATTAATTATTCTTCCCAATAAGTCTATTAGAATTTGCTATGGAGTAGCAATTAAAAGGATGAGAAACAAGATCTCAGTATTTATCAATACATTTTTGTACTAGCAAACATTTCAGCAGCTGCCTTGAAAGCATTTCAATTCCTCTGAAGTGGCAAGCAGTATTAACTCAGCATTTTAAAATTTTCCAGATACTCCTGTGAACTGTATACTATGACACTTCAACTAATGATGCCAAATTAACAACTTCAAAGTTTTAAATTAAAGAACTAAAGACAGCCACTGATGTCTAAATGTGCTGAGATAAAATTAAATCTGTATTTTACAGCCAAATTCTCTAAAGATGCACTGTCACAAAATTAATGTGGAATTGTAGGACAGGGAAAAATATGTTATCAGATATTAATGATAAACTCAGCCAAGGTTGAGACCAGCAAAATTTTGGGAGAATTATACATGGTAAAGTTACCATTATATGTTTGTGAGATCTTGGCTTAATCAGCTATTGCAGATGAAAATAATTATATTTTTAGGTTTTTTTCCTTGAGTGACAAACATAAAAACTTTCAGTAGGATTTAACTTCCCATGAAGAATGGGGCCAAACAATTGTAAATAACTAAAAGAGTTAAGACTTTCTCATTATCTTAATGGACCAGGCTGCCAGCACCAGCCAGACCTTGAAGCCTATTTACCTAGCTGCACCTGTATATTCCTTGGTGTGTCTCAAAAAAGATCTTTGGACTCTGCATTTTTGGGCAACTACAGCTCTTCATATATGAATGAGCATGTTTCTATAACTTCTTAGCCATTCTATTTATTTAGATGGGAACTTCTTTATATTGTTGCATTTTCTTAATATTTTCATACTATGCTAGTCCAGAAGTATCAGGGCACCTTTTTGCATATTTTAATGTCTTTGTAATTCATTTTTAAAAATAGCAGAGAGAAAAAAAATACCCCATAAAACCTGTTTCCTCATTTTTATTCTTTACAACTGGCCCAATAAAGCACTTAAAAATATATAATTATTTTAATGGGCAAGTGCCTTTCACTTGTGATTTTCAATCACAATTGTAAATTTGGTTCCTACTCCAGCCCCCACCAAAGTCCACAATGATGTTGACATTGGCCTCAATAAAGTCACAATTTGATCCTCTAGAAGCTCACAGGTGTTTCCAAGCAGAAGGAATGAAGAAATATGGGCATGTATGTGCATGTTTGTGAGAGCAACAGAGAGGCCACACCTCTGTCTTGTATTCCAAAACTATGTACTCAAGTAGCTTCTTCAAATAACATGAAGGCTTGGCTGAAAGGGGCTTTGTTGACTGCTGAAGACTTAACAAAATGAACTCTTCAACTTGTGCAGCTGTACTGCACCCTTGCAACCAAACTTATTTTCTGAAAAAAGACACTTTCTGCTAGCAGTTAATTGAAAGAAAAAAAAAAAAAAAGTATCTGATTACAATGAATCCCTCTGAAGGAGGTCTGAGGATCTTTAGAGGCACTAATATTTGCAAGGTGGTACCGAGTAAGCTACTACAGCAAAACACTGGCTGGCTTCATCATGGAAACTCAGCTCTGCTTCTCAGTAAATGACCTACAGTGGTGTGGGGCAGTTTTCTGAATTTATTGTGTGAAGAAATGGTGCAAGGCACAGGTTAAATCAGAAAGCAAGTAGAGCATTCATAGGAGAAAACAATATTCTTTAAAACTACAGCACCATAAAGCAAACAGGCTTTACTGACACGGATTTTTATTTCTTTATTATTATTATTATTATTATTTTCACTGTGCAAGCAAGAGCATTCCTGTTACGAGGCGAAATTAGTTAACAGAGCAAGATCATAGAGCATAGTGGGGGAGCCCTGCTGTTCCTTGCAGAAAGAACGTCAGCAGTGAAAGGAGGAGGTATTAAATGCAATTCCCTGCTGCTCGCTCTCTCAAGGCACCGGCAGCTCTCCACTGGAGGCCTGCTAGCTGCAATCAAAGCTTGCCCTAAGAGACCTTCTCCACCACAAAGCCACAAGCACCAGCAACACACCAGACTACAAAGCTCTTACTAAATTTTAGCACAGTCCTGCAAGCCTTACGTGAAGGAGGATGCTCAGTTCTGCTGTTCCCACAGGATTTCACAGGATCACAAGTGGGAAGGGACCTGTGGAGGTTATTTGGTCCAGCCCCCTGCTCAAGCAGGGCCACCCAGAGCTGGAGCCCAGAGTCGTGTCCGGGCGGCTTTGGAATGTCTGTAGGAGGAGGGGCAGCTCACCGGGCTCAGCCTGTGCCTGTGCCGTGTCAGCCTCACAGCAGCAGGGATTCCCGGTGTCCAGGAGTGCCCGCTGGGTGCCCGTGCGTGCCCGTGGCCCCTGGTGGCACTGGCACCCCTTGGAAGGGCTCTGCTCCTGGGGGAGCAGCGCTGCCTCGCAGGCCGGGAGAGGCAGGGGGCGAGGGGAGCAGGAGGGAGCCCGCCGATGTGCCGCGGCCTCATCCATCCATCCATCCATCCATCCATCCATCCATCCATCCATCCATCCATCCATCCATCCATCCACCCATCCACCCTCCCCTTCCCCTCGGGGCCGTTCCCGAGGGCCCGGCTCCCCTCCCTCAGCAGCAGCCGCAGCCGCAGCAGCGTTGGCGGGGGCACTCCGGAGCCGCTCCGGGCGCTGCTATTTTTAGCTCGGCCGCGCTATTTTTAGAGGCGAGCGCGGGTCTGGCTCGGCAGCCGGGGCTGGCCCCGCACACGGGAGAGAGAAACCCATGGAACATCCTGGCACATCGAATATGCAGGGCTCCAGCGCGGGGCTCAGCCCCTCGGGCCGCTCAGCGGGGCCTGAGGGGCAGCTGCACCTAAAGCCTGAGGCGTGAGCAAAGCCAGAGTGACCAGAAGCGCAATATTGCCGTCGGCAGGCGCTGTGAGCGCTCCGTGCCTTTCTGAGCTGGGCATCTCTTTGAAGGTGGCACAAAAACCACCAGGCCTGATAGCAGGAGTGCTCCCCTATTTGCATCCTAACATATTTATGTTCAGAGTGATGGTAATGATGTAATTGAGATGAACACTTGAAGCATAAGTATCAGTCGTAGAAGTGCTTAGCTAGGTCTTGGGAGCTATCTTAGAAACAGGCATTGTTGTGGGAGTTCATCAGCTTTTTTGAGAGCGTGCACTCACCCTGAAGGGTATGTCCTCTCCTTCCTTGGTACGTTAAATTCACATTAAACTTAAAGGGAGCCACGTGTGTGTAATGAACCGGTGTATAGCCCAGAGCATGCACTCTCTCTCACTGGCCTCCATTATCTGCATTAAGTGACCAGAGGATAAATTAAGCCTCATGTGAGCACTGTGCTGATATTTCCTGCAATTTTTTAAAAATGTGTTTATCCAGAACTCTGTGTCCACTCCCTGTCAAGAAGCTGTTGAGGAGCTGTGTGGCAGTGCAGAGCTGGACTGAAGAAACCTCAGTGGAAGAATACAGGTCATAGGATCAGGCAAAAGCTTTATACCAAAGGAAAGCAGAGCCTCATGTAAATTTGAAGCAAATTCTTCATGGGATTGTTAGCAGGGATAAACTCTAGCATTTTTAGAGCCCAGATAGTGTTTTAGCACCTCACCTGAAGGAGCATTTTAATTAACAGGCAGTTATAGTATGCTCTTGCTTATTGTGCCGGAGCCACTGCAGAGGAACTGTTTTAGCCAGTGGGCTTCACCACCTATAGAGTAAGAGATGAGGAAGGGCACTCTGAGTGGAACATACCTATCACTGGTGCTCCTTGTGTATATCTAAAGAGGTTTAAACATCAATACCATGCTCCAGAAAAGAGTATAAATTGTAGTACATAAATTGTTGAAGTGCCTTGTCATTTTTTTATGTGGAGAGTGACCTGTTGTACCAGAGTCATCCTAGGAGGCCCCTCTCTGAAAGCCATCCTCAGCCCAAGTGGCATATAGGGCAAGAATGGATCTAGGATGAAGCAGTAATTGTACAAGAGGGAGGTTAAACTTCCAGCTTCAAGAATTGTTCCATGTTTTCAGTCACTTAAAAAAATATGCCCATGTGGCAAGTGGAAGACAGACTCTCTACCTAAAAGTCTCCAGATTAATTAAATCAGGCAACTAAACATTTTTTATGCTAACTTCTTGTCTTCTAGCAGGTCACTCACTACAAGTGACAAATGTTCTGAAGAACAAGCTATGTTTTAAATTTCACCTAGGCAGTTAATTTGCATAGAAATAACTGAGTAGTCCTTTAATTATCCCATAGTTCTGTTGAAGATAGACGAGAGCTATAGCTCACACTCTCTCAGTTACGTTGATGTAACAAGAATAACAAGTAGCTAGAAAAAAAAGCGGTTTTGTTATTGAAGTCAGGACACGCATGTCCGAATTCACACAGGGAACAGATGTCATAAGTAAGAAGATACCATTTATCCACAGTCACCGCTTGGGGTTGAACCAAGAGAAAGTTGCGTAGTTGCCTGCAATGAAGGAAAGTTTCTCTTAAGGTGCTGTTTCTTTTACAACCAAGACAAGCCTTTTGCATTCTTAAAACACCTTTTCTCCCATCAGTTACTGTTTTAATTAAAGAGGAGGAATACCACAACAAACAACTGAAGCAGAAGACATAGAGCTATTTTGAAGAGCTTCCTTTACAAGCGCTCCTCTTGAGACCCCGTCTCTCTGAGAGAGTGGATCTCCAGTCTGAACTACTCTTCTGTTAACAGGTAAATTTGTATGCTTTTACTGCCTTTTCATGTTGGGCAGATCTGTGGCTTGTATTTAATTAGTGTATCTATGCTGGCACTCTTGAAAAAAAAAAAAAGGCTTGTTGAAAGCAAACTATTAAAGAAATTCAGAATGCTGAGAAATGGGAGAGAAAGATCATCAAGCAGCAAATTGCTGGTTATCCTCACAAAGAAAAATAAGCTGTCTGCTGTTCTTTCTTCCTTTTCTTTAATTAGACTTAGCAGCTTCTCTTCATGCTGACCATGATAGAGTTCTGCTTACAGCCTTACTTTTGTGAAACTCAGTAACAAGATTTTTTTTGAAGACCCAATTTTGCAAGAATAAGGCAATCTCAGTCTTACTGTACGTAACTTCTGATTTGATGTGTTTCTGTACAATATTTGTCTCATACCTAAAAAACGAAATACAACTCTTTCAAAGTAATTTTGTCAAAGTTATACTCAGTGTTTGGGTTTGCAGATGTTTAAGATTAAGCAACTTTTATATTTCAATTCACAAGTGGGAATAAGAAGCTTTGAACTTTAAACTTAATTATTGTGACATGCCAGTTATGTTGTTATTTTCACTTTTTCTGATACAATTTTGTCAGGAGACAACATAAAATGAAGTAATAATAAAAAATATTGGTCTGGTTCTATAACATTTTATTTGAGTGAGTAATAGCACTGAGGCTGGAGGGACTGCTACTCCTAGAGGTAGAAGAACAGTGATTGGAACATTTTATTTCTGAAATATTTAATCAATTAATAAAATGCAAGAAAGATGTATAAAAATTTAGTGTTGCTGGACTTTTCAAGAGGCACAGCAACTAAACAAACAGTTGAATGATCTAGCAGCAGCAGGAGACCTGCTAATGCAAATACTGAGTGGTGTGACTCATAAAAAACAAGCTGAAAGAAAACATTAACCAGCTTGCCCTTTCTCCTTCCCTCCTTCCCTCCTATCTGCTTCCCTCTCCCCCTATCCTCTATCTTATAAACACAAGCAGTTCAACACCACAGAATTTTTCTCTATTGTGCCTAGTATATCCAAAAGAATTGGTAAGGAAGACAAAAGTGTGATGTCATTCCATTTTAAATTGTAAACCAATCTATATCTATCTCTCTTGCTGAATCCCCAAAAGAGGTCTTAAGAGCTTTTTTATCTATTTTACTACATTTGTTAGTCACCATCTCAGTATATAGGGCTAATTCAAACACGGAGAACAATCCTGGAGTAAAAAAAGCCATCAAGTCTAAGGCTTCAAATGTAGTGGTTCTGCAAAAACTCCTTAGAGGCTTTAGAACCCAATTTTCAGAACCATAACTATCAGACATAACTGTATAATCCCAACCTTCAGCAATCTTAATCCATTTGTGGGATTTTATATGAACTAACGTTATCCTTTGGTTCTCTGCTTTCTTGCTGTGTTTGTTTCAGTGCAGACTGAAAAGCTCGGTTAAAAGCTGGATGTACTGTGATGTATTTGGAGTTTTCTCTGCAGTTGTCTGTGGCTTTATTATTCTAAATTTTCTTCCAGGAAGCTGCAGTCACATGAGTTTAACCAAAATACCTCTCACATTGCGAAGTGGTCACATTAGCAAAGGGACATGCTTGAGCCAATGTGAGATTCAAATTACTAGAATTGAAAAGTATTTATTGATTGTGGTTGCCATATACAATTATCATTCAGGGAGGAGACTATTCTCTTAAGGAGCTCCCTAAAGCACAGGTTTTACTTCTTTAGAGAAATTACCAATTGTCAGTGCTTACACTACCCTGTGAATGGAGATTGTGCATATTGCAACTCCAAGCGCACCATAAAGACTGCAGAATTAAGACGCTGCTGAGATTATTCCAGCATCTTTTTTTTTTTATATATGGGATGTAAAAAATCTGCTCATCTCACTCATCACCAAGCTAAACTGATGGGTGCTTAGAAATGTACTTACATCTGCTCATTTTTCTCCAGACTACATCTTAATGGCACAGTTAGAAGTTACTCTTGTTTTCTGCTGAAATTTAAAAAGTAAAATCTGTCCTTACTGTTTCTCATCTAATATATAAATAGCCTGATTTGTTTCTTGGAAACCTTAATTCTCACTGAAATAAACTGGTAGAGGAAAAAGTTTCTAAAATACATGTTTCCAACCACTGAGAGAAAGTCTATCTTACTAATATATTTATCATTAATCTGCAGTAATGATCCAGAAACTCAAACCAGCAGGAAGGATAAAAATATAAAGGCAAGCCTTAAATAACTTGTTGACAGAGAAGATTTAGAAGTAAATTAAACCTCATTCTCAGCTACAGTGGCCACCTGCCACTCTGGTTTTGCATGGAATTTTACTCTCTACTCTTTACTGCTTCATCAAACATCTGTAGAGCAGACACTGTGCCTTGAGCCTTCATAGAAAACTACAGAGCTGAATGCAGCACCATAAGAGAAGGCAGGGTGTGGGAGTGGTGCAAGAAATCTGTTCTCTAAGCCTGTTTGAGGGTACACCAGCCGTACCTTCAGCTCTTGAGATGGACCCTGTAGGCAGGGCTGGTTGATTCTACAAGTCCTGAAGTCATGGAGCTAATTAGGCATCAGATTACAGTGATGTAGTACCTCAGCCTGGGTGATCCTATCCACCAGCCATATGGAGCACTGCAGGAATTCTGTGTCTGGAGTGACACTCAAGATAGAAATGTTCAGTCTGATAAAAGAGAGTATTTTGAGGCCATGTGTCAAGTTAGGCTTGGAGTGGAGGAGTTAACATCTTCACCTGAGACTCTGCTGAGTATTGCTTTTCTGTGTTCACTGCAGAAGATGCATCTGCACAGTGAAAGGAAGGATGAACACAGATTCAGTCTGTTTAAAAAAAAAGCAAGATCAAATATAGGTTTTCAGACTGAGCTTCATTTTTCCAAAATAAAACTCATGATCCAGTGATTCCAAGACCTTCCAATTCAAAGGAAAAACAAACAATATAAATGCTGATGGACATGTATGAGATTAGATTCATGGTATTAGTAAGAATTTAAATTATTACTGTCATTGTTAGTAATGACATTATTTCATCAACAAGTTTTAAAATAATTAGGTTAATCTGTTTTATAATATTTTCAACAGATCCCAATCTGGATGTAGATGGATGATGCTTGTTGAAATGTGGGGATATCTGCTGAAATATTTAACATTTTTTACAAGGGCACATGCCATAGCATTGCCATGTCATGTGTTACCTTGGCTGTAACATTATATTGCCTAAATCACTATGAAAGCACAGTTCAATGCATTGTGCAAGAGACCTGGTGACTGTTTCCCAGCAATGATGAGAATGAGTTATGAGCTTCTCTGCTTCTTCCTAAAATAACAGGGAATGAATTTCATGTGGGCAAACACTTGACTCATTCTTCTTGGAACTGATAGCTTACCACACAGGACTTGGAGGCTGCTCAGTGAACCAGTCCACGGTTCACAGGAAGCAGAAGCCTCCAGAGAAGCTCAGACACTCAAAGAATAGCATTCTTGGCCAAAAATAACTCTGAGCACTGAAAACAAATTGAAAAAAAGTGTTGGTCTACTTGTAAATCTGTTGCAGCAACATGTACCTCCAGTCATATCTGAGATGAATGGTGCATCCATCTTTGTCTCTTCGCTCTTCTGTTTTCAACCAAAGCTTCTTCCCAACCAAACCAGCACTACATAGGATATACATAGGCTTGTGACCATGAGTCACAGGATCTATGTCAGCTGCTGCTGGTGAGGAACCCTGGTGCAAGATGAGAAGGTAAGAACGGCGGCCTTGGGGCAATTGCAGTGATACAGAGGTGTCTGCACAGGGGCTGAGAAAAGCAGGAGGTATGAGGACAGGCTGGAACTGTAGCAATGGCAGTGTGAGAGAGGGACAGTCTCACATAGGATGCTGTACAAGTAGGATGGATAGGCATCATCCTTGGAGTGTCCTGAATGAAAGTGCAAAGGATGCAGTGCACCACATTGTGTTGGGGGTTTCAGCAATGTTTCGTATGGATGTGTGTGAATGTGGGTGTTGGGGTGAGACAAACCCAGAATAGCAGAATCAATACATCTCTCCTATCTGTTCACACCTGCTGGTGAACTGGAGGTCACCTTTCCTCCTGTATCCTCCACAGATGCTGTCTGGCTTGCTCTCGGGTCTCTAGCAGACTGTGAGGAATGGCATGGCCAAGGTTTTGAGTCTATATGTTTTGTCTTGACTGACAGACTTCTGCAGACACTTTGGCACAAAGTAGAAAATGGCTCACTGACAGCAGAAGGAATATGTCCTTCTTGGAGATATGAATTCTTCCTTGGATGAAGGAGCTGCTGTGTACTGCCAGCCAGCATTCTTGCTGAATGTTAAGTTTCCAAATTAAAAAAAATGATTTAACTGTACACAAGGCAATATGTGCTATGAAATGCTTCAGTGCCATTAATCTTTATGGACTATTGTGTAGATAGGGAACCAAACCCAAACCTACCTACATACCTTCCTTCCTGTACTAGTGTTCCCTTCCCTACTCCCTGTGCAACCATTCCCTCATGACAGTAATAAAATATTAATTCCTCATTCATGAGGGGGAATACAGACAGTGATCAGCATGACAAGAGCAAGAGAAAGGGTCTGGAAATATTTGGTGATAGTGGGAAGGAAAAGAATTGATCATTCCACAAAGTGTGGTCACTCCTCATTGCCTTGCTTCTGAAAATATATAATTCCAGTACTGGTACCAGGGAAAGATGTTTGCCATCCCTGGGAAAATTTCAGGTATGCCTGCTCCAAGAAGTATACTTAACATTCTCGTTTGTGTGTTGACAAATCAGCCTTCGTTCCAGAAATGGCATGAGTCTCTAAGGAAAGAATAACTTTTCTTTTCCAGAGTACTCATGGCCTGAGGCTGATCTCTGTAAGCTGTCTACAACAGAGGTTTCTCTGCACTGGGAAATTATATTCATGCTGGAACAGGAATGCAGGAAATTAATGTGGTAACAAATACTGTGCTAAACATAACCATCTATATTTGGAGTTGGACTCTTCTTTGTGCTTACCTACACAGGAAGCTATAAAAAGATCCTGAAGTGGACAAAATTATTAGAATCAGAGCCTTTAAACAATACATGAAACCAACTTGAAAGACATGTTTAAATGCAACTTATTTGTGTAAAGAGAGCATAAAGCAAGTAATCTAAAGGGGACTTATCATTGTCTAAATTGGTCATAGCAGCTTCATGCTTGTCAGGGGTGAGGGTAGTCCCCAACAATACTTTCTAGGGTTCTTCTGATATTAGGGCAATTGTGGCAAAATAAAAGAAGAGCAGTGCGACGACCACGACTTAGCAACATAAAATACTTTAATAATAGTGAAAGTAAATGCGGGATGAGGCCTAAAAATCTGAACACACTAACCAAAGTGACAAGGTCTTTTTAGGAGTTGGTGGTCAAAGACCAAGATGTAGGAGGTCCAGGGTATAAATGTGGGGTAGGAGAGGGGGTGGAGTCGAGGTTAGGGTCCAATGGGTACGGGGGAAAGTGGTGCAGAGGTAGGGTAAGGGAAGGTAGGGTCCAGTGGGGTAGGCTGGGGGACACTGCATCAGTTGAGGGCCAATGGGGATACAAGGAAGGGAGAACATTCTAGGGACTGGGAGTGGTGATGATCAACTGGAAAATGAGGGTTGGGAATATGTATGAGGCATTAACATGGGCAATCCCATAACTCCTTGGAACTTTTTCTTCTGGGATCACCACAGCTTGAACAAATGCCTGCCAAGGCCTAGGGTTGGGGTGCAGGTCTTCTTCAGTAATGGTAGCCTGATCTGGAATACAGGTCAGGCTGACTCCCACATATGCTGAAGTTGAGTTTGTACTCAGTAATGGAGATAAGTAAAATAAAAACCCCTGTGTATATCTTTATAGACTCCATGAGGATGGATGAGGACTCCATGAGGATGGATGAGGACTCCATGAGGATGGATGAGGACTCCATGTTTTTATTTTAATATGCTAAAAGAAATATGGTTAACATGGTTATGTTCTCCTGAAGACCCATGTGTGAAAAAAAACCTAGGAAGTATCCAACACCATTCTTGCAGAGGGTTAGGAGGTGCCATTTAAAAATGGCAGGCCCAGACTAACAAGAAAATGCCGTTTGTTAAATGTCTTTTAGGGCCAAACCTCCTCTGTTCTGTCCAGTTGCTGGTTTTGTTAGGACCTGTGCATCACTAGGAGTGCTTCCTGTTACAATATATTATTTTTGAACACAGATAGGTTTCATTTGCCTTCTCTGAGAACTGCCATATGTAAATACAAGTAATGGGTTTGAACAAATCATAATAAGACTGGAAATATTAGACAGTAACTACTAAATCCTGCAGTTATTTTATTAATTTTTTCTTTGTTACAAAGGTAGTAAAATTAATTGAAATGTTAATCTAGAGTATTTACTAGGGCATTATGTCTACTTTATATTCAATTCATGTTGCAGTGCTGTGGGTTAAAGACAGAATTACTATTAGAAAAATACAAAATTCTTGGATCTCTGCAGTTTTGACTTAAGGGATTGAGCTGCATTAATTGTACTTGTTTTCTGCCCACAGGGTGTAAAGTGATGATCAAACAGTTGGCATGCCTTATATGACTTTGATATTGTTGTATCCTAACAATAGATCTGCAATAGCAGGAATTTCTCCAAAAGTTAGCCCATAGGGTTACTATTTTTGCAGGCAGTGTAGTGCAGGTGTAAAGAATCTAGAGAGGGTGTGACCTTGGGGAGTTCTATACTTGGTGTGTTCAGATTCAGATCATGGGTTCTTTTTGTTGAGCTTGGATAGAGTTACATGAAGTATTTTTAAAATTAAGGGATATACATAGTACAAGGTGGAAAATGATGGTGTTATTTTAAGTCTGTTTTCATA
Organism: Muscicapa striata striata; assembly: GCA_030060385.1. Lineage (NCBI taxonomy): Eukaryota > Metazoa > Chordata > Aves > Passeriformes > Muscicapidae > Muscicapa > Muscicapa striata. Next base: position 2,444,059 of record JAREIS010000027.1, on the reverse strand, counting down.
CAGCATAGAAAGTGACACAGTGTTTTGGATCCTTCTTGTCTTGAGAAGAAAAGCCAAGAAATTCTGTTTTTAAATCCTGATAGTGACATTTACTCAGAGCCAGAAAGAATGATGTAGCTCCTGAGGCACAGTTACCCCACTTTTGCTGGAAGATCACTAATTCCCCTGTAGTTACTGTACTTTCAAAATGCAGAAACAATTCTTATGTTGTGAAGGTTAACCAGATCATGTATGACAAATTGCTTTGAAGACTGAGTATTGAAGAAATTACATACTTTTAAATAGGACTCAGTATTTAATAACCTATCAGATAGCTGGCTCCTGCTCCCTCTCCCTCACAACAATTTTGCAATTTGTTTTAGTGACAGTAGAATGACCTCCAGAGTTTCTACAATTTTCATCCACGTTTTATTTGAAGACTGCAATGCCTCTTCTACATGACTCTTTGTGTTGTCTCCAACTCCAGCTCCATGTAGCACTTTTAGTCCTGTGATGATTTAGGAGACAAAACAGCTACTTAAACGATAAGGTCCTTTTGCATTTGAGGTATTTTACCATGCATCTGAATTCCAGCATTATGTCAGATGCAGATTTTGTCTACTTTCATCACTCATTATCCACTATTCAAAAAGAAAGCCAGTGGTTCCATCAGCTGAATACTTCAGTATATACATGTGATCAAAGTAAAATCATGACAAATGAACAGCAAAAGAAAAGCATAATTATACAATTGCAGGCAGAAGAATCAAGCGTGTGCCCACTTACTGTATTTCGACTGGAGACAACTATTATTTTCCAGCTATGGGAAAATAAACTTAAAATTTCTGGCATATCTCTTAATCTGAATATTCAGGGCAATTTAGAGCTACATGTGAAACTTTTGCTTTAGACCCAGCTCTGGGGAAAGTAGAAGTGTTGTTGAAGTAAGTTGTGGTAAAATGATGACAGATAAATCTGTGAGATAAATGGTGTGATAAATCTGTGAAGGTCTGCCGAGAGAGGTGATTTTTGTTTATGCTGTTCTAGTAATCTGTTCTGTGGGCATACTTGTGTCAATTTTCAAAGTCAGGTGCTCAGGTGCTGAGCTGACTGTCTCATTAGTCTGGGTGGATATGGAATTTTTTGGAAGTTGCACCAGTTCCCCTCTGCACATGGGAATAGGCAATGCTGTACGCCACTCTTCCACATCCTTGACCTGATATCTTCACTTCAGGAGTAGGGGACAGCAGGGGTGGCCTCAGGTCCTTGTAGCCTGGTGCTGAGTCCCTGGCCTTGTGCCATTGGCATTTTGGGTGATTTTTAGCTCTTGCTCATCCTTGTCTACTCCCTAGCTCATTCCAAAGGACCTGGTTGAATTCTGGCTTTACACTAACACAAGGGCTTCTCTCGCACCTCAGGTGCTGGGAGAAGGAAGAGAGAACATGGTCCAGGTTTTTTAATGTGCCAGAGCCCCACACAACAGCTTGGCAGGACGTTATGTGACCATAGCCTTGCTGATGGACACAGAGCTGTGCAGGATATATATATAATGCAGATATCCAGATATATTTTAGTGGGAATTCCTCACCATTGCTACAGAAACTTACAGGGCTACGGTAGTACTTAAAAGTTCAGGGTTGCTCAAACCTCTGGAACAGAATTTGGTCTGTACTAAGTAAATTGTATTGAATTTAGAATTTGTTGTTGACTTCAAGTTAAATCAACAAATATGAATGAGAAACAATTAAATACATTGCTTGCTAACTGCGCAGAAGATGTATGTGTTCTATTACATCTCATTCTGTTATTTTTGTCCTTTGGTTAATAAATATAATAAACATGCCCAACCTAAATACATTACTGCAGGATGCTAATATACTGAGGATATTGAATATAATAGTTGTCCTGGAGAAATTGTCCAACAGAACAAATAAGAAAATACACAAATAATTTTATATGATTTGATGTGATTATTCTGTCTTAAATTTCTAAGGACAACAATTATCACTCTAATTACTTTCTCAGGAGTCCTAAATAGCAAAATAGAAGAACAAAGGATTACCAGCAGAGTCACCGACCAGTAGCAGACTTAGACTATCTGTAGTGAATTTCACTCTAGTTTATTTTAAACAGTTGATTGTGCAGCATATGCATACTTAAGGGAGTCTTTCCTAAGAGAAGTAAAAATAGTGATGTGTGACATATTTGTGCTTTGTAAAGGTATATATTCATGAACATAATTTGTCTGACCTTGGTCAAGCTTTGTTTATCTGTCTTATTTGAGAAGAAGACTTCTCAAATAAGTCTTAATCTTTTATGAAAAATGTATTTTCTGATAAATAAATAATTTATTTCCAAGCAAGCCAGCTACATTTTTCCATAAAACCAACAAAATTTCCAAATTCAGAGCTTTCAAGTGCACAAGAATGTTGAACTAATCACTCAGTATTATTTTGTGTTCTTTTGTAAAGGTTTCAACACTGCAATTTAAATCAGCAGGCTACCTGTTCAACATGATTTTCAGAGAGATTCCAACTGAGCCCTGATCTGTAAAAGTATATACTTTAAAAAGGTTCCCATTTTTGAGTGCAAGTGCTCAAAGATTGAATGAAGGAATGAAATAAAGGTGCGTGTGAAGGCCTATTTTTAGTTTTGCATTTCAGGTTGGTTAAAAATAGGATATGTGAACTCTGGAGTAAGAATTGAAATGCAGGCCAGAACCATGTATTTCTTGAAATAGCACATGGTTAAATAGATACCGATACTTTTACTTCTACATGAACAATGCTCCCTGGATTTCTTCAATAAATAAAAAACCCCAGGAAATTGATGCTTTGAGCCTTCAGAGTCTTCACACATCCTTGCAAGACCAGTGCAAGAAACCCCCTTACTCTTTCTGCCATTTTTCTGTTATCAGTCATGTAATTCATGTCGAAGGAGCTGAATCAGAGCCTCTTATACATATACATAGAGAAGATAGTTCTGAAACCAGCTGCCTTGCAATACAAAGTCATTCTTTGCAGAGAACAACTCTGGTCTTGTCTGTGTTGAAGATATTTCCATATAAGTAGTATTTCCTGAGTTTTCCAGTGGTTTTCCTTAAACTTGACAGGCTTGGTTGGTTTTGGGGTTTTGGGCTGTCATTGTGTTCCATTTCCAAAATATGACTGAAAGAGGCCTGTGCTTTAATCTCCGTGTGACTGCTTGGTTTTTAGGTCCCAAACACCCACCATCCCAACTGCATATATCTAAAACATGATCTATAACTTCCTGCAGATTTGCATAGAAGTTCACAAATATTAGTCATTTTGAGGAATGACGCTCATTTTAAAACTAACAGCCATTATGTGCCAAATAACTCCCTACCTGCGCACTTGTATTGGTAAAAATTATTTGAATCACTCAGAATTGCAGAGCAGCATAGATGAGTCCTTATATGGCCTCATATCACTTTAAGTTTACTGCTTGAAGGCTGTGCATCAAAGCATTTTGTGCATCATTAGCTTGTTCCTTGCCAGATGACGTGGTACCCACACAAATATTACCATCTGGTAACTTCTGCTTAAAGCAGCTGTTGTCAGAATATTCCAGAATTTTAATCAGTATCTAGATTTCTAAATGCCCAAGTCAAGATGCCTTAGATCTCACTGCAGATACAAGAGCTTCTTGCATGACAGGGCTGCACTACAGTGTGCTGGTCTCCTCCTTGGGCTGTGTCCACGTACGAAAGGGCCACGTTGCAGATAAAAGTCCTTAGATGACAATTGACTTGTTCTAGGATAGCTTTCCATGAGAACATCTTCCAGGTCATACCAAAAGAACTAAGGAGTACAGAGTGCAAGAGAACAAGAGTTGTCCACTCAATTGTGATGGTCTAAAAGTTGCTTTGGCTCTTGAGTTTTAGGGTAGCATGCAACAGAAAGTGTGCTGTTTATTTTGGTGTGATGCTTCTTAATGACTCTGTGTTGATAAAAACAGCTACTTTTAGGATTTGGGATATTTGGGTCAGATAAAAATAAAACACTGAAACAGCCTGGGCTAAAAAGGAAAGGAATCTTCTATACAGCTTTGCAAATTGGAAAATCCTAAAGGACAATATTCAATGCGGGGGTTTATTCACAGGGATTTATCTATAATTTCATAAGGACACAGTAGTGGGAAGATATTGATCAAAAAACTGGCAAAAGTAGGTCTTGCATTGCTGATATATAACACTTGTGAAAACTTATCCTCCATTTCCTTGACTCACAATAAAGTTTACATTTTAAGATGCAGGAATTACTTGTAGACATATCTGTGTAGTATAGTAGGAAGGAGTAGTGTTATTTAGCTACAAACACTGGATGTATTTCTTTACCAACACAAATGTGGATTTTTGTCCAGTGAATTTTGTTTTCCAGTCAGTGGACTTTTGTCGTTAATGTGTCATGCAATTTGTATGACCCATAGCTGTAATTGTAGAAAACAACTAGGTGTTGCTGAAAACTATGATTCCCTCTAGGAATTTTTGGAGGAGAGAAAAATGGAGAATTATCACTATAACAGCAGGTAAAATATCACCCTCTACAGAAGAATTTCATTGTGATGGGATTCCTATGAAACAGCAGAATGTAGGTAATAAGCAAATGGGTACTTTCTTTAAAGTTTTAACACAAAAGAGTTCAAATATAAATTCTCCATCATCTGATTTTACTAGTTACCAAGACAAACAAACAAACAAAACCCTGCCCCCCCCCCCATAAATCTGTAATATTTAATTTCCCTGAACCTTAAAAATCTGTGTGCTGTCATTTTTCACATCCCCTACTTATAGTGGTCAAAATTTTTGTTCATATTTGCCATGCAGCCATTAAAAAAACCATCAGCTGCAAAGACTGGGCTACTCTTCTAGAAAGTGCAGATACTAATTTTGCACCTGGGGAAAGCTCTTGGGAAGTATTTTCCAGTGTAGACACTGAATACAGATATTACAAAGAGAGAGAAATGTTTTACTGTGGTTCTTGTGTTCTGCAGATTCTCAAAGCTCTACTTTCCTGCTGAATTCTTATTAAATTTTTTCCACATTAAGTGGTGGCAGATGAAGTTGTGTGGGATTGGTATCTGTCTGTCCCACGGAGTCTAGGAAAAGGTGGAGTACTTGCCTCAGCGAGGCCCCAGAGTTGCAGATAGGTGGTTGGTGCCTTCTGCCCTTGGCACTGTGTGTTTTCTGCTCCTGGTGGTGAGCTCCCTGCTCAGTTCTGGCAGAGTGGCTGGGTACCCATTCACCTGACCCTGCCACTTCTCAGGTGATTAAGGGACTGGATCTCCTAGTTTTTCACCGTTATTGTCACTGGTTTGCTTCATGTCAGAACACAAGTCAAGAGCAAGCTACACTTATTCTCTGTTAAATGACTACACAGAAATAGCAGAGGAGATTTATTTGGATGACTGTGCTGAAACAGAGTATATGTGAGGACATATACTTTCTGCATTACACTCACTCATGTTTAATGCATATTCTTTATTTTGTATGCATATCAGTCCAGGCAAGAGAGTGGGTTTCTGCAAAGCACTTTGTTTTTCCTTTTCTCTGGCTTCTCTGAAGGCAGAGACACGCTCCAGGCACCCACACTCTTTTATGCATATCTACTGCTGTTCATCAATCAGAGAGCCACAGTCAGATCATCAAGGCACGTTGCAACCTTTGTCATGAGCAGTTGCTGGTGTATTTTTTCTTCTTCCAGCATATAATTGCTCAGTTCCTACTTTATCATAGATTTAATAAGGTATTTTTCTCAACAGTTCAGGTGCTCCAGTTAAAGTACAATTATAGCAATTATATTAAGGAAAGTTATGAGCTGAAAAAATGTACAAAGACTTATTTTGAAATGAGGTAATATTAGCAACAAAAATGACATGAAGTTTGGAATTTGACCAAGATAGAGCAGATTAAAGAAGACAGTTTTTGTACCATGATATTTTTTGAAAATCATAGATGTGCTGAAAGAACTGGAATTATCACAACAATGCTAATTTGGAAAAGACAAAGGAATTAGATTGCTTAGTTCTCACACTTGACACTTGACTAGATCAAGAGTGATTCCATTCAAGCAAATGTAATTCTGCCAATAGAAAACCAAATGAGATAGGGTGAGAACTGGCTTAGAGAATCCTTTGAAAGCATTATGTACAAATCAACTCTGACATTTTCTACTTACTATATTGGCAAAAATCAAAACAAAGAGGGAGTCCTCTTTGTTTACTTTTGTGCCCCAAACAACACAGGAAAGTGTGTGGATGACAAATGTCATTTCAATATGAATTACATATATGCACACACCCTACTGGTACAGAAATCATGGCACTTTGTAGGGCATTCTGCTGCCTCCTACTCATCCAGTTTGACATATTAAACTTCAGAAAAAATAATCATCAGGAAAAAGGGAGCCTGCAAAGCTATGGCATCTCATCAGTACTTGGCTTCCCTTAACAAAACTCTCCATAGGAAGAGCACAAACAACCAGTTGTACATCTTGAGAACCATCTGATATGATTGAATTTCTGCTTGATATACCAGCAGTGGTCTGCCTTGTGCATTAGGAACAGACCACGAGAGTACTCTGATTTTATCAAGCCTCCTTGTGCAACACTCATATTTCTATGAGTTTTAGAGGATATAGGGACATATGACTTTCTGAATAATTTTTGACTATTGACTGATCAAGTCAGATATCCTGCTTCCTACAATGGCCATGACCTAATACTTCACACCTGTAAATATCAACTACTCAGGTGTCTCCAGTTTAAAGACAGAAAGTAACATCTATCTGCTCTTGTCACAGCTTCAAGAATTTAAACTAATTATCCATATTCCTTAATCAATAGTTAACATTGTTTTAAAGGCAGTTCCACATATTCCCTAAACTTATATACTTCTGTTATCACATGTAGAAGAGTCTCTTTTTGTAAATCAAAGAGGCATCTATTGTCTTCAAACTGCAAGTTAGAAAAATGTAAGTCCTCCTCTCCCCCTCTCTTATATAAGCATGATAATAAGATCTTAACTGGGTGTATCTCAAAAATGAGAGGAGAAACTGCAGCTTGCTCTGCAACACTACTGATGGAACTATTTCTGGTACTAAATTTTGTTCAGTTGTAAATCTATGTTGGCTTGAGCCCTCAGCCACCAGCTACAGATTTAATCAATGTTTGGAGCTGGATGAATAATTCAGTATGATCTATTCTCTTTCAGCTTGTGAAATCTATCTTCAGGTTTCATCTCTCCTATGTATTATTCCAGATACAATCTGAATCCTTTGAAAACTGTTCTTGTGTCCCTTTAGGATAATGGTTCAAATAACACAAGCAGTATCTCAAGTACTGCAAGGAGTTCTGCTTAAACAGCAACAAATGAAAAAGTGTTGTGCAAGAGCAAACCTGCAAAATTCAGCCCTGATGTTGTAGTCCCTGAGTTAAATGGGTACATAGGTGATATTCTAACATAGTCAAAGTGAATGGCACAGCTCCCATGGACTTGTAAAAGAGACTGGTTTCAGATTAGGTCCCGGTTCCTGCATGTGAGAATGTGAAATTCAGAGTTGTGAACACAGTTTTGAAATGTGTTTTTCCATATTCAGCTCTATGAAATATCTCTTGTTGGTTTAAAGAAAGAGAATACAAAGATAACTGCAATTGTTGAATTGGAAATATATGTACGAATGCCTAGTCAAACATTTTTATAGAAGTTTTATGCAGAAAAATTCAGGTTGGGCATGATTGACATATGACATTCTTACATTAAAGTGGTCAGATTAAGTTTTCTATTTTGAATGACATGGTGTACAATAATACCAGGTGATTCACTCCCTCTTCCAAAAGCATGGCCTGGCTTTGTAGATGTGATATAAACTTGGTGGAAAATGCTGAGATTTAGGGGTGGGGATGGTCATTTGCTAGTTTAGAATGTATTTGCTGGAGAAGCTGTACTATAGCAGTCCTATGTCTGGACTTAATGACCATCCTACATCTGATTGTCTTTATATTTTGGGCTTACTTCTGGTTCTGCTACACCTCCACTGCATTAGATGTTCGAGTTAATGTACCTCATGTCTTTCATTCCCCATTAGTAGAAGCCAATATGCAGTATTCAATACAACTTATTTCTAACAGCTAAGGAGTGTTTACTTCTTTTTTTCCTGTTTCTATATACATTCCACCCAGAACCCACTCTTTTAGTGAACACTTTTAGCTACTGACATCAAGAAAACAAAATTATACAATATTAAAATAATCAAGGTGTGACAGTTAATGTTGAAATAGGCATAATGTGGTGATATCACAGGCAGCAGATTGATGTTCTTAATTATTCATTTTCATGCTTTTAGGTGCCTGGATTTTTAATGTAATGTAATTGGTATCATTTTATCACACTGTTACATTTAGTGCCTTCAGCTGGATTTAGGGATACGTGTGATGATTTGTTTTTTCTTCTGGTAACTGGCAACATTTGGATGAAATGCAGAAACAACATGTAAAATGACAGGTTGGTGAGAAGAAAGGTCAGAGAAGTATAATTCCTACATCATGGGGAAGATATAGGCTAAACAAGGTTGTCAAACAGTTTTTCTCTTGCTACTTGTGTTGTGACAGCTGCTGCAAAGATTTCCAGCAAAGTGGGAAGGAAAACTTATTTCTGTTGCAAAAGTTAATGGTTGAGGCTAAGGCTGGAATTGGGTTAACTGCTCCTTGTTATAAGTGGCAGCAAGGAAATTGAGTTTAGTTACTTACATTGCCCTGTTGACTTATTCCTCAGCTTTCCCTGGGACAGTTGAAACCACCTTAGCTTATAAAGGATTTGGGAGGAACAAAAGGTGTGAAAACTTCTGCAGTTTTCCTGTCCCTGTCTTCAATTTGCTTTTCCAAGTTGCTACAGTCCACATAGTAGAGATGGAGTCCTCTCTTTATTCATCCTTGCCTGTATTTTTTTCCCCCATCTAGTATGATTGTTGCTGGCCTTGAAATGTAAATTTGTCACAGTGGTGGGAGAACACCTTTGTATCCACATAAGACGTTTTCTTAACTGTGGAACTAATGCTACAGGAAGAAGCAGGAACAGGATCCATTTTTCATATGACTCTTCCCTCACCTGGTGGATTGGTGGAGAGTAAATTCCCTTCCTGAAGCATGCCAGTTAGAAGCATCTCCCTCTATTGCTGTAGGAGGGAATGTGTGCTTTCCACTGTCCATTTATAGAACCCAAATATCCGTAAGTACGTGGAAAAACAATACAGTTCACAGCAATTTTCAAGTCCCTTGTCCTTTGGAATAATTTGGGAACAGATTTAAACTGATCCACTTTTTACCAGTGATTCTCTATACTTTGTATGGAAATGACTGGAAATATTTCTGTTTGCTCCTTTTTCCTTCTGGGCAAAAGATTATATTATGTTTCAGATCATGACCTGAAAATATCTATTACCCTTTGTTTCAGTGCAATGGAGAACATTTTGATTTTCATGGATGCTAGTTTGGATTTAGCAGCTCAGTTCTAATTCATCTTTCAGACCATTAAATCTGACATATGTACTCCATGGGAAATAGAAATCATTTTGTTCCTCGTGGTTATGAAATCATTAGAAAGGATGAGGTACATCTGTAATGGATGTCCATTAATATAATTATTGTATTTAATAATAGGAAACCTGCAGGCTTGGATTTTCTTAACGCTGTTACCGGGAGAATTACTAATACTGACCTTTTCAAAGGGCCATGGAGCTTTTGCTTTACTTCAGATGAAGGCAAATGGAGATATTCACAGCACCCCCACCACCTGGAATACACTGCCCAGCAGCATAGAAAGAGAAATATAGCTGTTAGACAGGCTCTTGGTTCAACCCATTTATGTGTTAATGTTTCTTGGGTAAGATTTTTCACCTCTCTACTATAGCAATGTAGATTTGAGACTTATAGCAGAAATTCTGAGTGGGTGGTGGGGATGCAAACAACTTAGGAAGCCAGTCTTGCTCCAGAGATGCTACTTGGATGGCAGTCAGACTCATCAGAGAGGCTCATTACAATTTCCTAATGTCACATTGCCATCATCCAGCACAACAGCTTAACTGAATGCAAACGACATGTGTGAAATGTTTGAGTGTCTGGCATCACCTATTTCATGTATAAATATTTAAATGTTATCTTATGGAGTATTGTTTTTCTAACATGCAGCTCTGTTTTTCTAAGACAGAGCAGCCATCCATCTGCCTCAAATATACAAAAACACCCATTTTTTCTATAACTGAAATGTACTCTTGTATAATTCAAACAAAGTTTTAGTCAGTTTCTGAAAAGCGACAGTAAATAATTCCATTTTCATGCTAGGGATATGGATTTTTGCTGTCTCTTTCTAGTGATGCAGTCTCACAGTCTTCAAATTAATCCTGGCTCCACAGATCTGTTGGGCATAGCAAGTTACTGTAGCTCTAGCTGCAGACAGCATCCATCTGATTCTGTTCATCCAGAAGGAACAGAACCCAGCTTCCAAAATCCATCCTTGGCTGGGCTGAAATTGGAAGTTTATGAGCATGTATGAAGAGATCATCTGCTTAAGGAAAGGCTGTTTCTCTCTTCTTTGGAGGAGGATCTTACAAGAAAAAATGAATGCAGTAAATAGTTGAAAGCTGTGCCAGATTAAAACAGGACAGAATTGGATTGTTGGTTACCCAAATTTCTCTTTTTGTACTCCATTCTCTCCTCCAAATTGGCAGCCTTTTCATGAGCACTAACTGTTGGCTAAGAGGCCATGTCTGAGGCTGCTGCAATATCATTCAAGATGAGAGTGCTTTTCTTAGAAACACAAGTTGTCATACTCCTATCCTTTCCTCTAAAAGCCAAATACATTCTCATGCCACCCTGTTCCATGTGAAATGGCTGAAATAACTCATTTTTCCTTACCAGACTTCAATGGCCACAGCATAAATTTAACAGCATTAATTTAACAGCAACCTGGTGACTGCCTTTAACTTACGTCACGTTTACATAGAGTTTTCCATGGGGACATGGGGTGTGTTATTCTTGAGGGGAACTCCAGCTTAGCAAGGTGAGTAGGATGATGTTAATTGCACAGTCTTCCTTATTTCATTAGACTTCAACCTTTTTGAGTCATCTGTTGTTTCCTTTTTGCCTTTTGAAGAAATGGGTCTCTATTTTCCTTTGTTTTTCACTTAATTTTGAAGTGTTAATTGAACCTCTCCTTGATTGCTTTTTTTTTTCTATCAATCATTGTTTTAAAAACTCATTTTACTTCTTGGTCTTTCTGATTCTGTTATTGTATTCTAGTGCTATTTCCTCATTCATTCTTGTGATATTTTTCCTTATCCAGCCTTAGATCTGTGTCTTTCTTACATTTTTTGTATGATTTATAATCTTAAATATTAGTAAATATTTAAATTAGGAAAGAGAAATTTAATTAAGATTTGATACAAAATATTAATTTCCTCTGCACGTTTCATGGCAAGGACATAATTCTGGATATTCTTCTATATAAAAGTTATCACATAAATACTTGTAGTCATTTTGGTCTTTTAAATTATTATCACATTGAGTGAAAAGACTTTTCAGTTTCGGGTTCATTACCTTTTACTTTCACTGCAGCTGTGGTTTTGTGTCAGTACAATATGTAATATGAAAACACAAAGAATTGTTTAATGATACTTTTTGTGCCAACATATGCATATAGATGTCTGTACCTTTAAAATATGATTCTGCATCTAAAATTCACAGTTTGATTCCTGTGGAACTGTTTCTTATTTCTTAGATGAAAACAAAATCATCATCACTAATACTTTAATTGCACCTGAAATCAGTGGTGCTGATAGTACAGTTTTACCTGTGGTGCTATTGAAGGTGCATAGGTTCAAAGCCTTACCCTCTGACAGTATCAGTAGATCAGAATTTTGTAGGTATTGCCTGACTTTTCTGTAATTACAGTGTAATTGAGGGACTGAAATATTATGCAGGAACAGTTTTACCCCTGATTCTTCCACTTCTGGCACAGTTAAGGTACCTTATTTTGCCCAGGGATTTGTATTTCTACAGTAGAAGACTGAGTCAATATTGCCTCAGTAAAATGAGATTTAATAGAGAAGGATTATGGAACCTGTATATAGAGGATTGGTTATTAAGGATCCATATGTCTTTGAGAGAGAACAAATTTTTTATTTAGAAAAATAGTTTACATTTCTAACTCTCAAGAGTTGTATGTGGGAATTTTCCGAAGTGCTCTTTTTAATCTGAGCAGATTTGATAAGAAAAATACTTGTTTTGAATATTTTCTTAATGACATATTAATATTTGCTCTTTATCCCTATAAATGGCATGTACGGTGTGAATATGTGAAACAATACACTTTTGGGAAAGTTGTATCTTCACAGGGCAATATATCTCATGTCTTGATTTAAATAAGGAAAGCATTTGCCATTTCAATGAAGACAGTCAAAGATTCAGTAAAAGAGTGCACTCCTGGTTTATTAACCCACGCTCATTTAAGGCTTTCTTGCTGAAATGCTAAACTTGCCCATTTCAAGGGTTAGCAGGTTTACAGCCTACCTGTGGAACAATTTTCAGGCATTGTGGCTGATGTGAGAAGTAACAGCTAGAAGCTAAGAGGTAGCAAACAACAGCTCACTGAAAGCTGATTCACTCTAAGGCAGCATGTGAGTCACACAGTTTGGTTCAAACCAACACCTGCAGTTCCTGAAACTCAGCTGCGGGTTTTAGTCAAGGGGGAAAGGACAAAACTTCAGGTGCAAGAGAGAGGAAGATGTTGATGTTGAGGTCAGATTATCGGGGTTTTATCCCCTTGACAAGGACTAAGTGTGCTCATGGGATGAAACTTGGAGGGAGCAACTTTCCCGTGTGTTCAGGAGTCTCTGTGCACTGGCTTTGAACCTGGGCTAGGTTTGGACTTGTCCCATTTTCTGATATGAGGCATTGAAGCCAGTTGTTCCAGGTGACAAGGTGGATGTCTTAGCTTTGTGTTTTTAGTAACTGGCTGTTGTTAATTGTCTTGTGGGACATTCAAGTGTTTCCCCTGTGTTTTTTGGTAGCTTTGCATGCCTTAGGTGTGAGGAAAGCATCTGAACTTTGCTGAACTTTTTTAGCAGTAAAGTCTTTTATTACCTTCTTCAGAGAAGGGCAATTTGAGTAATTGGTTTTATTTGCTACAATAAGTCAACAGGTTTATAGCTCATGGTAGAAGGCAAAAATTTTGAATGCTTTCTGTCTTCTATTAGCTGATATAGCACAGTAAAAATTTCTCTGGTATGTTAGGGAAAATGAATTTTGGGGTCAATCCCAAGATGAGGTGTATTTTGCTGCTGTGCTCCAAAGCCTAGATTGCTGTGTGTGTGCATTGTGTGTGGTTGTGGCACACCAGTCAAAACTGTATTTTCACGTGCTAAAATTCCACCAAGAGAGACTGGGGATTCATTAATGGAAATTTTGATGGAAAAAGAGAGACAGGTGAAAATCTTCTGGACCATCTAAGTGTATTCTACAGCAGAGACTAAAGAAATCCTGAAAAAAAAAGTTTTTGGTGACAGGGTTGGAAAGAAAAGAGTAGAGAAAAGAAAAGGAGGAAACAGACAATATCGACAAGACTGAAATTAATATAGGATATATAACTATATATTACTAGCTGTAGTATTTTTTCAGTTTCTAGAAAATGCAAATTACTAAAATTGAAGATCATGAAGAGACTTGATATCAGAGTTATGGCTGCACAGTCTCAGACTACAAATGAGGTTTGCATTATTTAATCAAAGAAAAGATAATTTGATCTGCCCTTATTCTCAGTGGAAAACCCAGCAGAGATCCCAGTCCCTTAGGAATTCCACGAAAACTTGTCAATTAGTCTCTTATTCATAGAGTCTAACTCTTCTCCTACTCTGGATTTACACATGAAGATTTTCATTAACTGTCTCATATGAACTGAACTCAGTTCATACTTTCCTAGTTATTGCCAGTACCCAAGTGCAGGCACACATGATTTACAGGGAGTTGAGGCAGTTGCTCACAGAAACGAGTTACACAATTTAACTGAAATGAGTCCAGGCAATTTGTGTGCTTCTGTAATAACCAGATGATCAAAAATGGCCTCAGTAAAGAAAATCAATCATTTGAAAGCATTTTCATAAACATGCACACCAGACAAATGGTCTTGCCAGTAGAAAAAAAAAATCCAAGCAATCAAAACAGAATTAGAGCAGAAACACATGCTATGTAGAAAATCTCTCATGATAATTTTTGCTTTCAGGCTTGCTTTGACCATCTTTGGTGATTCTTGCAATTTTAAGAACTTCATATTTGTTTTTCATCCAAAATTCCTGGGGCTTGGTTTTCTGTGGTATTGATTTTGGTTGGTTTTTAGGTGGTAGCATGTATAGGTTTATTTTCGCAGAGAGACACAAGGATGGATCTGTATCACTTCAAATTAAATGGGAGCAGAGCAGCAGTGTCTATCAGAACAGTTGAGTTGCTTACAGAATAGCTGGAACCCTGTACTGTAAATGCACAAAAATAGAAAGAATTCTCTAATTTAAAGAACTTCTTACACCAGTGATTAGTGAAAATGCACAGATAGGTTTTGCTGCAAGGCAGATTTTCCTTTAATTTGCATATCCATCTCCACCATAGCTATCTGGCTCTTGGTAGGAATAAAGTTTCCAATTCAGTGAAAAGTACTACTGTGTTCCTGTTTTGTTTGGTCTTTGTCAACTACGACTCATACTTTCAACTTTTAACTACAAGAAAAAGACTAACAATCAAAGAAAAAAAACTCTGGTGGTCTACAATGTTTGCCTGACTTCAGGGCTTTAAGCAAAATATCAGAGCTCCTGGTGGAAAGCTGTAAAATTTAGGTGTGTGAAACTATTGAAGTATCTATCACAGGGACTCACATGTGGTGCTTCTCCCGATTGAGAGGTTCTATGAAAATCTTAAGAAATGACATCATACATGTACATGAGCACTCTGTTTTAATTCTATCACTCGTGGTTCTGTTTCTGGAGTCTGGGTCAAGATCAGCAACCTGTGAAATTAATGAGAAAAAGTTCATTTTTCATTGAATTGGGAGCAGGAATGAGTTCTCTGTAACACAGTTTTCAGAAATTGCTGCTGGTTTTTTCTGATTGTATTATTTTGGTGTTGAGCTCTTGGCCAAAAAGACTCAGGATATTAAATAGTGGCTTTAAAATGAAGCATGCTTAATTCTTAGGCTACTTTTTAAGATCCTAGAGGTCAAGCTAGACTTTCTTTTACTAATGTTTGTGGGTGTATATATTTACAAATGGGTTATATAAAATATTTAAGAGAAAGAGAGAGAGATGGTTACATTAATTCTCTTAATCCCTTCATAATATCTTCAAATATTTAAAATGATGTTTCAGAAATTTAAGGATCAGATTATATGATTGCCATATTACCACATTGCTTAAAATGCTGTTCTTTGTCTACTTTGCTACGTGACTGTAGTGGCAATTATATTTTCACAAATATTGTGACTAACAGATTTTCTGTGTAAAATTGCTGTGTTATGATTTTCTAGAATATGGAATAATTGCAACATATTATTTTCTTTGAAGGAATTCAATGAAAATATAAGCAATATGCCTCAAATTAATGACATCTGATCTTGACAAGTTTGTGGACAACTGAAGGTAAGGATCTCAATGAATCAGGATCCTTTTTCAAAATATGTATCTGACATATTCATAATATTGCAGCACATGGGGAAGAAGGAGGGATGGGGAAGACAACTAAATTTAAAAAAAAAAAATTTAAAAATTTTAAATTACGAAAAAGAAAACCACGCTCTAAAGATTACGTTATTCCTCTTTAAAAGCTCATCAGTGTCCTGATCAATAACTATTGATACAGCTGAAAAGATGCTTAACAGCCTTTTTTGTGACCACTCCTTAGGAAACTCATAAATAACAAAAGGAATTGTAGCAATGCACATCTTCCTTCTTTAAACAATGGAACAAATTTTCTACTTGGAGGCACACCTGACATCCTGGGGGCCTTTCATCTGCAATTAGGCTGCATGCTGCAAATGGTTCATGTGAATGATGCTTAAGAAAGGAAGAATTAATGGGTATACTAGTTTTTGTTCACTAATTTGAAGAAACTATGTTCTTTTAAACCTTCTGCAACATTTCAGGTACAATTATTCAATCTTTCAAGAGACTCAAGTAATTTTGATTCAGTTTGTAAGCACTTCCTAAGCTGTTCTATCACTCTGTAAAGTACTATGAAAATTTACAACACTAAATAAATACCACATGTCACAATTAATAACTTACCAGTTTACCTTTATTTATTTAGTATTTTGGACAGGAAATATGGAGAGAGAAAATAAGCGTGCTTTGGAAGGGAATATGTTATGACGAGATGACTTGTTCAGAAGACTTCTTAAAGACAGCAATAAAGAAAATGCTTTATCTTAGAACAAAAGCATGGTGACTTCTGAATATTACATCACCAAATGAGGAACCCACAAGCAAGACATAATTTTTACTGTAAGTACCACTACTGAAGACAAATACTTTCTTTAGTCAAGCTTTATAGGTTTTAATCTGTCTCCATTACTTGAGATGGTGAACTAGAATGCAGAATTAGATTATTGATTAAGAATTAAATTGTAGAAAATGCCTGAATGACATATATATACATTCTAAATAAGGGTGTCTTATTTTAGTTAATGGTGTTTTTTTTGAAATGTCAGTTTTGTAGGAAGCTCTGTTTAGACACAAGTCTTGTGTATATATTGAAGATTTGCTGTATCTGCATGGTATTTAGGAAAATTAGACCAATTATCTAGGATGTTATTACTGAGAATGCTTATTTGGGAAGCTGGAGATATCCTTAACTTTGTCCTGATCACAAATATCACTTTTATACTGTGGATATTTATTTACATGTAGCAATGTGATGATTAATTTGGAGCTTGGAAAATGACACTTAAAATGAAACTTAAAAAGTGTTAAAACAATGCTTTCACTCAAACACCTTAATGTAAATGGTTACTATCACAGTCTGATACTGGAAGTCCTTGTTTTTTTTATTTGGGAATAATCAGCAGGTATGTAAGTTTGGACTGCAAAGTTTCCTCAGACCCTGAGAAAATCTCAGTCAAAATCTCAGAAAGAAAAAATTAATACTTCAGTGTTTGGACCACATGAAACAAGAGAACCTGTTTGCAGATTTCTGTCAGAAAAGGGACAGGCACTTGTACTGTAGGTTTCTGGGTTAGAGATGGGTCTTTTGAGCTACTAGAAGAAGAAGCTGGGTTCAGAATACTTCCCTTGCTTTTGTGAGGGTTTTTCACCACTTCCCCCTACCCCCCTAAAATTTTTAAAAGTATCTGCTCCCTTCCAGTGATATGTATGTGGTTTTTGTTTTAAATAGAAATTTTCTCCTCCTGTTTGTTTGTTTGCAGTCCTCACAGAGCATAAGGGTAAATACAATCTTTAGTGATAAATAGTCTTGGATTGGGCATAAACAATTTACTGCCTTTACAGCAGAACCTTTGGTGCCATGCAACAGAAATCTATTCTCTGAAGCAGTTCCATTAATTGCAGAGTTTTGTGTCTCCTTTGAAACACTGTCTGCAGTTCAACACTTCTGAAAGTGAACTAGAATTTGTCTTCCTTTTAGATGTTAAATCATTCTGAAGTGATGCCTTCTAAAATACTTAACCCTCTTAACTAAAGGATCACTTCTTGAAATAATAGAACTGTAATCTTAGACTACTTTTACTACTTTAAGGTGTGTACCACAGAGGTGGATGTTCAGTCTGGAGTTATTGATTAAAAAGTCCCAGCCTGCTGGTGATTTCTTCTTGTTTTATTTCCTTTACTGCTCTGCTGTCTCAGAGTTACCAGTGATTGCATACTTTCCTCTAGATTTAGTTTAACACTTGTTTTCTCCAGCAATGTCAGAGGCTTTAGATAACCTGTCAATCATGAGCATTAAAGCTGAAGAATGAGCAGTTTTACTTCTTAAGGAAGCTGGTGCACTCAATTATTCCTTTTCAAATACTAAGAACAAACACCATCACCAACTGGTTTTCTATCAGGCTTTTATGCCATGATCAGTTTTTCTCCCATGATTCTTAAAGGTATGGAAAACAGCTGAGGTAAGTTATACTGAGGTACCAAGATTGCTGTAGCGTCTGAGTGTAGCTGCTCCATTGCTTGAGGCACCACTATAAAATCATGACAAATGAAGAATACATTTGCAGTCTAAAGGAGACCTTAGGCATGTTGAATGTAATTACATAGCTAGAATTCAAGTAAGGCCCCAGGACCACCTTGGAAGGAAAGTGTTGCTTACTGTTAGTAGGGTGCCAGGCAGGAACTGTATCTAGATTATTTACTACATAGAGTAAGCTACAGTGCAGCTGTAATTTAGAATGATAGAGTACTAAAGAGAAAAACATACTGTGTAATTTCCAACATAGTAATGAAGCATAATGGAATAGAGCCATCATGCTATATTATGCAATCTGCATTTTATAGAATGTGTGAATATAAATTCAGTTATTTGCTGCCTATTGGGGGAAATTGCACCAACTCAATATTCAAACCCAAAAAGTACTTTACAAAAGTAAAGGGAAGTAAGCAACTCTGTCTTCTCTGAAATGGAAGTGCTATATAGGAGCTTGGAGTAATAGAACATGGGCCTTTTCTGTATCTTATCTGTGTCACTAAATCTGAAGGATACATTAGGATGCATCTCAAAATAAAGTTACTGCACCATAGGGAGGAATATGGGTAAATACCATAAATGTGAAAAAAAATAAACCATAACTCAAACAAGACAGCAAAATCAGATAGTATTTGAAGTTTGTGTGTAATATGTACATTCTTAGGGTTATTGATGCTATTTTAGCATTTGCATGACAGTTGTTTCCAGAAAAGATAATCTAAAACAAGAAAGGTGAACTAAGAATAGAAATAAGGAAAAAATCATAAATATTTTAATAGCACAAACTGCAATAACACATTTCTCTGAGGATGCTTGAGAAGCTGAGGTGAAAGTCTTTTAGGAGAATGGAAGGAAAAAATATTTCTGGTATTTCTAAATGCCTTAGAAATAGGTATTATGTTGGAAAGTGGAAGAGAAAGAGTAAAAGGCTGCTCCAGAGCTGGCAGTCATTCTAATTGTTCACCTTGCAAATATTTTTTAGAACATCCTAGATCATGCTCCAGCCAAATGAACACTATTTTGTTCCTGTAGCCTTTGTTCCATTGGTCTTTAAATTTTCTAGTTTTCAACATTAGTTAAGGAGCTGCATCAATAAGTACAGCCAAGTATTTGTCAGCCCACTACAGCTGTAGGGACTTGGTTTTCAAAGATTATTTAAATTGATGTATGTTTAGTATGTGTGTTTGATGTTTCTCCTGGCCTTGGTGGGAATTCCACTTGGTCAAGATCTTGACTTTGGAAGTATACCAAGTGCAGGAACAGGGGAAAGCTGAAAAATGTCT
Organism: Muscicapa striata striata; assembly: GCA_030060385.1. Lineage (NCBI taxonomy): Eukaryota > Metazoa > Chordata > Aves > Passeriformes > Muscicapidae > Muscicapa > Muscicapa striata. The sequence continues at coordinate 2,424,554 of JAREIS010000027.1, read as the reverse complement.
AGAAGAAGACAATATGTCAGGGTTTGGAAAAGTTTGAGCAAAAAAACCAGATGGAAACTAATTCCCAATACCTGTCAAGTATGAAGTCAAAAAGATCTGCACTACTGACAAAGCATGTTTGAGAATTTGAGAGGCATCATGTTGAGATTAAAAGCACACTTTTCATACTTTTATTTTAATATGATTGATTGATTTGATAAAATACATGGTAGTTTTAACTTTCTTGTTGATATAACCACTTCCCATCTAAACTAATCTGCAATTAAAAGAGAGGATTTACTTCCTACATCCACTTTTGGAAGAGAAAGGAACCACTCTGTGCTGGCAGCAAATTGACATAACATTCAACACGGTATAATGCTGAAATCTTCAATGTGATGTGGTAAGCCACAAAATAACATGAAGACAAATACCTTTTTGGCTTTCTTCCACTGTTTTATTTATCACATCCTTCTTTATTTTTCACTGGTAGAGAGGAAAAAAAGTACATGTTTTAAAGTAGTTATAACTACTTTTAAGCATTTCAAGTTTTGAGACAATACTTGCTACATGAAACATTACACTAAATGAGTAGAGTTGTCCATCTATGATTTTTTTTGAGTTACTCAAAGAGAGCCTTCTTTCTAAAAAGTGAGGTCAGAGTGAGCTGGGAGAGGGATATTTTTATTCCTGGAGTGGTTCCTGTAAAGGTAAAGTGCATGTTCACAATGCAATGTAATATACTGTCGTCCAGGTTTCCACAGCACAGCTTTGCTGGGTTTTTTTCTACTTCCTCTTTCATAGCCCCAGGACTTTAGGCCAGGAGATAAGAATTCCTTTCCTAACTGTTCTGCCCACTCAGGTTGTCTAATGAAACCAATAAAGTTTGGGCAAGATCTGTTTCCTGTTGATATAAACAATCCAAAATGTTTGAGCAAAATTGTCCAGTGTGATTTTTCAGAATAAGTACTGAGTAAAAATTTCCTGTGACTTCTGAGTTTTGACCTCCAGAAGGAGGCCACTATTGCTGCATTAGCACTCTCCTAAATCCAAATCAGAGGTAACAGCTGTGGGACACTAGTCTACCTTCAGTGTTCAGCTTCAGGTCCAGAGCTTTGGAAGCAGATGGAGTTTGGCTTTATTTGGTTGCTGTTTATTGTTTGAAATGGCATGACTAGGACTGCGTGCAGTAAGTAGATGCTCTGTTCTCTGAAAATGACTGTAACTGTGATAGACAAAGTGCTGCCCTGCAGGTGTGTGAGGGTATAGCTCCAAAGCAAGAGGTTCAGGTGGTGGAAACAAGGTGTCCCAATGCAGAAGCAGTGGCTGTGATGCTCCTTTTAAATTCTCATCAGGCCAAACAAAGACACTGGACCACATGTCTGCGAACTCCTGTACTTTGTTGTGCAGTCACCATAACTCCAGCACCCAGCCCACTGTTTATACACAAAAGGTGTTGCCTCACAAGCTCTTAAATTCTACAGTAGACTTCCATAAGCCCTTGAATTTTGTACAGTACACTTCAACAAGCTCTCAACTCCCACAGCAACCTTCTCGAAGGTACTGGCTCACAAGCCACAACACACTGCCACAATCTCCCCACTCCAAACTTCAGTGTGGAGCATGACAGCCATGTGTGACCCAGGAAAAGCAAAGGAGGAGAGAAAAGGGAGAAGGAATAAAGAATATCAGCAGTCCTTACATCCGATGTTGATCCTGCCATGTGGATCATCCAGAGCTGGGATTGCGAGGCAGGAGTGAAAGAGAGTGAGGGGCCTCAATCTTCTTTTGCACAACTCATATGCAAACTAGATAATTCATGCATTTTACTCACCTGTACAAGCCAGCCCTTAGAGCCCTCCTCCAGGACGTGAGTTGAGAGTGGTTGATTGTCTCAAAACAAGCATCTCAGAGCAGTGCTACACCACCTGCGTGGGACCCCCCTCCTCCCATTACACCTTCCTGCCCTAATAGGCAGAAGGCTTGACCCAAAACACACTTATTTCTGGTTTTCACACAAGGTGAGTGGTCCAGAACCAGCAATGACAAGGCTGTGACATTTAATACTCAGTCTGTATGGTCTGAGGAAAAAGAGGGAACTGACTACTTATCTAGGCAAACTAATCTGTCAAAAAAGAGACAGAGCTTTCTGCAGAGAGCTTTTAAACTCTCTCCTCTGTCAAACTGCACTAAACTTACCTTGGTACTACTGTGCAGCTTTTGACTCCTGTATACTTTCTGTGCTAAAAGTAAAGCAATCCCACTTCAGTAAAATAGGAGAAAATTGTGGCAGAAAAAGTTCTGGATTTTCACTTCAATCTTTTTTGCTGAAACACTGGTAATTTACAGAGCATCATTAACAGTAAGATTTTTTCTTTCTTAAGCTTTAATGAAACCAGCATTGCAAAAGGAAAATTGTATTTTGGTTCTTGAAATAAATCCATTGCATTGCAGGGACACTGCAATCTAAGAGATCAATTTTTTTTGTTGTTGTTTTTAAGAAAGACTCATGTGTTCTATGTTATGTAACATTGAAAGAGTTTTAATAATTGCAGTCTAAAATATGCTTTAACACACATCCTGACAGAATCTGGACTCAGAAAAATAAAGACAGGCTGTTCTTAGGCATAAAAGCAAAATTCCTTTGCCAGTCAATAATGTTTCAAGCAGAAATCCAATTTCACAAGTACATTTACTTCGGAAAAAATACAAAATTAAAAAGAGAACTCCCGATGCATGGAACAGACAAAAACATTAAATTGCCAACTAGTGAGCTTGAAGCATCAAATTTTGCAAATTTCAAGTTAAAATAAGTCGAACCTCCCTCCAATATGTTTTTTTAAAGAAAAAGAGCATTCCTGCTTTGCTCCACAACATCTAAAATGTTTTAACTGATGTTAAAAGAAAGATGTATTTACCTAGCATACATAATAAATACCAAGGTAGATGGAGTACATCTTTTTTCCTTGAATTAATGCCACAAAGTTGCACTCCCAGGCAGCCTTCTTGTGTGGAGTCCCATCTTTGATTCTGGCTTGGGAAGTGGATTTAAAAACAAGTGACAATGGTAAAAGTCTTCTTTGAACACTGTCCAGTCCTTCCAGCAGGCAGGAAACTGTGTTCTGATGTGTTTTCTATGTAGGGCTGTGTTCAAATGTGAGGCCACGGGGCTGATAAATCTCTAGTGCCAGGGAGTGTAAACAGAAAAAGTGTGTCCATGTAAAACTGGTTCACTTGCTCTGCCTGTTTTTGGTAAAAATCGGGATATTTTAATTTTTGATTTTAAACAAATGATTTAATGAATTTATAGACCCATAAACATCTCTTTTCAACTGAATGGAAAACTCCTTTGAAATGTGTTAAAATTTGACTGTCACAAAGAATCAAAAGTTGGTTTCATTGCTAGAGGTTATTTGTTCTTTGAAGCAATACCCAAAAGAATTGTGATCCCTGGAAATTAGATATATGTCAGTAAAATGTCATCAAAACCTACAGGTTTGGGGAAAAATTAAAGGCTATTGCCATCATTTGGAGTGTCCTTATTAAAGAGATTTTCTGGGAGATCAGATCACACTACTTCAATTTTGAGCCTGGATATGAAGCAATTTAAAATCCCCAAGTATTCAAGTATTTTAAAGACTTAACATCTCTCTGCATCTCAATTAAGTTTTTCTCTTAGTCTTGGACTCTTCACAAGTTAAAACAGTCATTTAAGAACTTAATGGTAAAACTAGGAAACTATTTTATTTACTTTTGGATCAGAATTTAGATTAACATATAATGTTTTTTACTGATGGTATGTGGTAAGAAGAGAAACCCAGAGAAGAACAACATTTTTTCCACAAAATGAATGGGTAGTTTTAGTTGTTGTTGTACTGGCATGATGTATTGGACACAAATAGATCAGCTGGAAAACAACTTAGGGTAGCTCATAACCTCACTTTTTCCTGCTGCATGATAAGTATGTAAGTCTCCATATATAAAATCAGTGGGATTCTGCACCAACATAGCAAGCAGTTCACAACTGACTGACAAATAGAAGAAACCCTGCCAATCCTACGTTCTAAGCCAAAATATGTTGCTTATTTCTGTATTTAGATGGACTAAGCCTTGCACCAAAACTTAAAAAAAAAAAAAAAAAAAAAAAAAGGTATTTTCATTTTGTACATTTGTACTAAAAAATAGTATGTGTAGGTTATTAAAGAGAAATATTATTTTGTCTCATTCTCACCCTCACAGATTTGGAGTAATATATGGTGTATCATGTTATAAACTGAGTGTCTGTTAATACCAGAAAAAAATGTTTCTTAACAATCATTTGAATAATGGAGTGTTGCTTGCTGAACTGTTCATTTGAAAGCTCATTGAGTTGCACAGTAATCACAGAATCTCCAGTTTTGTTATCCTTTATGTCACTGAAAAATGCTTGCTGTTGTGTTGTTCTGTTTTCATTTTCATCATGTTCCAAACCAGAAATGTATCACTGTCTAAAAAATATGTTGGTAGGTAATAGAGAAAGGCAAGTGGAAGGTCAAATCTCTTACAAACTGGTGAAATACATTTAAATACATACATTCAAATAGAAACCACGTTGTATGACCAAAGATAAACAATATATGGGTTGTAGTATAACCATTAAGGGTGCCTGGGACTGTAGCATTCATGAATAAGGCAAAATTCCTATAGACATGGCTTTAGATGTGTGCTGGGTTCTTGGCTTGTTCAGGTAAGGGTGTCTGCTTGGATTTCCTCTGCTCTATCTTCCTTTATTTGTTCCCTCTCTTAACAAAAATTCTTGTACAAAACAAAAACTCCTCACTGGGAGATGTGCCCACATAATGATTTTATCTTGCTAATATTGCCATTATTCCCTCAAATTGATCTTTCAATTTTCCCACCTACCATTTGCTTTATATTTGCTCACAAAACAACTTAACTTATTGTGAGCACTCGTGCACATGGGAAAGTTGGTAGAATGGCAAAGCAAGTGCTGGCACTATGCTTTGTTTCCTTAGGCCTGTAATTCTACTTCTAAAGAACTCTCTGGAGGCTGCTTCAGGAGCCCTTCAAAATCTTGTTCTGCCCCCATTCCTTGGTTGACAAGGATACATTCAGGAATGCTAGAACTGTCCCTGAAGTGGCAGAAGGGATGCAGGGACTGTACCTGTACCACAGGTTGTGCAGGTTGACCTTTGTCACACAAAAGGCAAGAGTTCAGATCACATCCCCAACCATAAACACATGGCTTGAGGTTGTGCAGGCTCAAACAGCTCTGAGGGTTGAATCTTCACCCCTTTTTGGGGAGCTCTCACAGTGTGAGTCAATGAGGCCATGGCAGCTGCTTGCTGTACCTGTGAACTCATCCATAGAGCAGAACAGACCTGCCTTTACTCCAGTGTTCCTCTCGTGTGAACAAGGCAGAGCCTTGAGCTTGTGGTTAGATATTTGTGTGAGATTATATTTGACTATTACACCACCACAGCTGCCCATGCTGCCTCTGGCCAGCTCTCCAGAAGAAAGGCAGGCAGATCAGCAGGGTCCATCTGTAACATGCACGTTACTGGCTGAGCCTTGTGTACGTAGTCTGTTCCCTCCCAGAATAAGTATTTCCTTCTAAAGAAGTCTAGGCAGGTAGAAATTAATTGCTGGAGCTGAGTGAAGTATTTTGAAAATCACTATTAAGTTATATTACAAACTTTTTGTAAAGATGTGCTACTTGAACAAAATAGATTTGCAGATTTAGGGAGGTGATTCTGCCCCCCCACTACTCTCAGCTGAGACCCTACCAGGAATGTTGTACCCAGCTCTGGGGTCCCCACCACAGGAAGGACTTGGATCTGTTGGAGTGAGTCCAGAGGAGGCCACCAAGTTGATAAGAGGGATGTGGGACCTCTCCTGCAAGGAAAGGCTGAGAGAATTTGGTTTGTCCAGTCTGGAGAAGGCTTTGGAGTGATCTAATTACAACCTGCACCTAAAGGGGAACCTACAAGAAGGATGGATAGAGTCTATTTACAATGGAATGTAGAACAGGAGAAGGGGGAATGGCTTCAAACTCAGAGAAACTGAGTCTAATCTAGGTTTAGATTAGACAATAAGGAAGAAATTCTTTAGTGTGAGGGTGGTGAGGCACTGGAGCAGGTTGACCAGAGAAGCTGTGGATATCCCAACCCTGGCAGTGTTCAATGCCAGGCTGGATGGAGCTCTGAGCAGCCTGCTCTAGTGGGAGGAGTCCCTGGCCATGGCAGGGGAGTTGGAACTACATGGTCTTAAAAGTCCCTTCCAACCCAAACCATTCTATTATTCTATGAAATTATATCTACTACTACTAAACTTTTCTTGAGGCCTTTTGTAGGATGCTCTGGTGCTTCAGATAAGACATTGACTACTTTCAAATGTTGTTGTGATAATTTTAAGGAATTTTGAAAACCATTGGTCAAGAAGAATATTAAAAAAAGAACAGCTGCATACATAATCTGGCCTGGGACCGAAGTGGAAAGATGTATATTTAGAAATAACATGATGAAAAATAATAAACATTCTCACACTTTTGCCACAATCAGATATCTTCATACTATCAGGAAACAAATGCCAGACTCAGGGCTTGCCACATGCTACTGCTTCCCTTGTTTTTTGTGTGTGCTGCTTGTAGCTGAGTCCTTTCTGAGCCTGGGACAATTGCTACCTGAAGGGACAGCTGTGGCTTTATAGTGGTTCTGTGAGTTACTGAGAAAGGGCCACTTAGCCTGTGAAATAAAGGCCACAAAACCAAAGGAGAAAGTGCCTCTCTTCAGTGTGGGGCAGAATTATTGCCTTTACCAAAGTGTATGACACAAAAGTGAAATTAATTGTAAAACTCAATTGAGATCAGTTCTGAAGCTCAGTGAAACCAGTATTTCACTGCAGATGTTTAACAAGACAGTTTTTCTATTTCATTGCCTGGGCCCTGCACATGAACTGTGATGCCATTTGTCTGTAGACCAAGTGTTCTGGAAATTTTACTTACAACTGCTGCAAGAGCATTGGCTCTCTTGCTGAATAAATACACCCTGATATTATAAAATCCAAAAGAAGGTGATATATAACCTCTGCCTTTTTACCAAAGGTAATAAGGATTAATTTAATGAACAATTAATTTGTAGCAATCAGTATATTTCTGGTATTCATCAACAATACACAATATATTAAAAAATTGCATCTGAAAATCCCGTTCTTTATATGAATAAGAAGAAAAAACTGCTTTAGCATAAGAAAAATCCTCACTGAGAAGAAACCATATGTTACCAACCTTTCATAATCCACATCTTTGGTCTTTTATACACTTCATTCCATTAATCTTGCCTTTATGCAGACTGTAAGGAGGCTGGAATACTTGTATTCAAGAATCTAATTCAGTTTTCTATTCAACTGAGATAAGTATCCAGCAGAAAGGGACAGCCCCATGAAAAGCTCACCCAGACTACTGTTGTGTGGTAAAAAGAAGGCACACAGATGAGGAATGAAGTCCTGCATAGAAGTCTTCTATAAGTTACAGATGCTACTTCTTGCATAGAAAACTGAACCCTTTTGCAAGGGCAAGAACATCATCTTCACAAGTGCAAAGGCATGGGGTCGGGTGGCTTAAAAGATCATATTTAGAACAGATGCATGTAAAACATCTCTCCATAGAGATACAATGATGGGAAAGAAAAATGCTTCTGTATCCAGGAAACATTCTTATCAACAAGCTTTGCTAAAGAATTTGGGATTCCTAGGAAAAGCTCTCCAGAATTCCTGGGTTTAGGTGTGGGTGGAGAACAGCTTCTCCCCAAAAACTCAAGTGTATTCAAAGGTATAGGCAGACAGAACTGTAGAGGAACAGTGATTGCAGAACATGGATGCCTCCAGCTGTATGACTGGAGAGTATTGTAAAGCAATCTGTATGACAGATGTCTAGGCGAAAAATCCACAGTTTTTCAGCAGAGAAGAATTTAACCTTCCTTGCACAGGTTAAGAATGGGGTTAAGAAAAGTCTACTGTTCCAACTCTCAAACATTTTTTCAAAATACTACAGCTGCGTAGGCTTATGTCTGGAAACCTCTGGTTTTGCTTTCTCAAAAATGTGTTTACTGATCCATTGGACACTGTGCACTTTCAAGATAACGTTAAAATGTGCATCAGAAATCTATTTCCTATTATCTGTGGGAAAAATGGAGAGATGGGAACTTTGCTTTTACTGCGCTTGTTCAACCTTTCAGTGTGCCTTAGCCGTGCACAGTTTTTCTGCATGGATGTAATTATACCCTGTATTTTAGCTGTGGGTGTCTATTTGCATCTCTGCAGAGAGAGCACCTAGGGATATATGACACTCATGAAAGACTAATGCCCTCATCCAGGCTGGTGGCAGACAGACCAAGGCAACAGGAATGCACATCTGGCATAGTGGGAACAAGGCTCTGTTTCTATTCTTTGTTACCATGAGTTGGAGATGGTGAGGAATTTTTTTCAGGTGTATTAAAATATCTTTTTAAGCAGCCAGTTTTTCAAGAAAAAGACTTTGCTTGCAGAAGAGCACTGGTCTAACTGAAGCTTCCCATGGGAACCTACATTTCAGCTCCACCATGGAGATAATAGGGCAACAACTTCGTCCTGCCAGGCTAGCAAAGGTGCTGGATCAAGCAGAGTAAAACTGTCTCTTGACTGTTCAGTATTCCAGGTGAGGGCCCTGGCATGCAGTAATCAATCTTCTGACCACCTGACTACCTGTGCAGTCAGTGCACACACTTCCTTCTTACTTTAGTGCCAGCAATTGCCTTCCTCTTTATTTCCTCTTCCTCAGTGTTGGCCTCTGATACCCTTTGATGAAAGAAGAAAAGGGTATTATTTATCCAAAAGGAGAAAAATAGCTCTTAAGAGAAGAGAAAATGGAGAAGGAAAAGTCCTGAAAAGAAAATATTTAGATAACCAAACAACTCGCAAACAACTCAGACCCACTTTTCTGATTCATTTTCCTTGCTCTATCCACAAACATCTATTTTGTTCCCTGTGGCTTCCCCAGAAAGGGTTGTCCTCCTATTCCCGATTTTTTTTTTTCATTTTCACATAGGAGCAAGCACAGCTTCTTCTTCAATTTACAAGCACATACTATAAACAGAAATATATTGTAGGAGAAAGTAACCTTGCTAACATATACAGATATCAAAGAAGAATGTGGGGATTAGATTAGAAAGGGTAAAAAAGGTTTAGTAATATATGAAGAAGTAGTAAAAGCAGAAAAAGGGTGTTCCCACTGCTTTTTAAATCTGTCTTTAAATTATTTACTTGGCACTTTGACAGCTCACAATTTAAATTATTTCATTCATCTTAATATTTAATCACAGTTTTTAATTATACTAGTAACTTGAGGCTACTTCTTAACTCAGCAATAGCTTCGTCTTCTATTAATAAATGGCTCATACCCTTGGCTTTGACACTTACTTGCTGTGAGTGTTTCGGCTTTGGTAGAACATGCAGTTCAGGACACTGTTATTGCATCTTAAATCTCAAATCTTCTTAAATTACCAGCACAGCATTTAACCCTGATGGTAATAATTTAGCATAAAAATGTTCAGTCTTTACTGTAGTTCTTAATGCTACTGTTTCTAAAATTGCAGGAGATCAGAGAACAAGTACTTATAAAAAATCTTATTCTGAAAGATATTCTTCCAGATGATTTTTCTTCTCAGTCTGGAGAAGAGACAGTCTGGTACCTGGGAGCTGTGGGTTGCAAGAATGTTACATCTCCATGTGTGGCTGGCAGGGTTTGGGACGAAGGACTTGGGGGTGTTTTTCTCAGCTGCATGCCAGATGAACTCCCTTGCTGGGGTTACAGCGCTCATGTGGCACCAACTGCGTTGGTTTGGAGGCTGCTGGGGAACAGGGGCCATCCAGCCCAAACCCACCAGGGAACATTAAAAGATCTGGGGCTTGCTGAGCTATCTACTCACCCCACAGCTCTCTGACGTCTATGTGGCTCTGTGTTGACTAGGGAATGTGATTTATGGGTTCAAGAAAGTTGACCATCTTTCCTCTGAGCCTCTGAGACCAAACTCCTATTTTTGTAGGCAGCATGTCAGATAAATATTTTTCCTATAAATTGGCCACCCTCTATTTTACAATGTTAAGTTTTTGTTCTAATCCTTCTTGAGAGATTGCTCCAAAAGTTGGCTCTTTTCTTGCTTTTTGTGATTTCCAGCCAAAATTTATTCACAGAATAAATTCCGATTTTGTTGCCAGCACGGTTCTTTAGCTCAAAAAAGACACTCTGATTGATCTACACACAGCAATCAGAGTCTTCTCAGCGTTCATTTTGCCAGACTAAATGAGCTGAGCTCTTCCAGTTTCTTTTGACATGATTCATCCAGAAATCTTTACTGTTCCTCTTTGGATTAATTTTTGTGGATTGCCGATGACTAGAACTAAGTGCACTTTTCCCACTGACACTGCACCAGGGTTGGCATACAGTACTCTGATGGCACTTGCTGGCCAAACCTCACTTCCTATGTACTGTTGATACTAACAAAAATAATCAGTATGAGCAAAATGGTGGATTTAATAGAACCTCTAATAAATTTGGTTAAATCAGACTACAAGGGCTGAGCTTACTATGTGGCGTATCTGTGTTTATACAATGTTAACATGAGGATCAGGAAACAGGACACAGTGGCCCACATGTGCTATTTGTAGATCATCTGAAAGGATCAGTACCACAAATGTGTGATGTTTGGTAGCTTTCTGCCCAAGGAGCTGGTCACTTTGGGTTCTATTTGTAATGTACTAACTCTCCCCATCCACTTACTGGAGACTTACTGCTTGTAAAATTTCTTTCCTGTCACCACAAAGATTATCTTAGACTCAGATTGAAGCAAAGATTTAAACTCAGCTGGACCCTGAATAGTCTAAGTCAGAAGTGTAACATTTCCTGTGTGATGTGTTGCTTTGAATCAGAACAGATCAACATCAAGAGGAAGAAGAGAAGCATCAGCTTCCATTTCTTCCAAGCTGCAGTGTTAAATATCCCTGCTAAATATTTCTTAGTTTTCTTATGTAAACCATAAGAAAGATTCATCTGGGTTATAAGACCCAACCCAGGCAATTGCAGTAATTACCACTGAGAGCACTCTGTGATATCTGAAGAAGAAGCAGGAAAAATAACATGCATTTGGTGTCAGAAAATGTGAGGGATGATGGAGTTGGAATAGCAGGTAAGGACTATAGCTACTGCATCTGGACTTCTCATGAAATTAATCAGACAGAAGGATTAAAGAAATGTTTTTTCCGTTCAAAAAGAAAAGTTTCTGAAGAGTGAGGTGGGCAAAAGAGAGCTACTCTTCTTTTCCATTAACCTCAGGCCAGAGGCAGTGGATTTGATAACCTACAATTAAAGAAGAGCAGTCTAATTACCAGTTTGTGATAAAAAAAATGTCAAGAGAGCCACACTCTTTGAAGGAATGAAATTCTGAGAGGATTAATTGCAAGTGAAATACCCCAAAGAGAAATTTATTTAATATTGTAAAAAAAAAACAAAACCCCTGACTTTTGCTGTTTATGGGATTCTAATTTTGAGATCAGATTGCAGTAGAGAAAGCAAAATTGAGAGAGAAATATGGAATGAGATTCTGACTCACATTTAGAAACAGCTGTGTTAGTGTGCCAGTCTGGAGAACACTTTTGGATGAGAATGCAAGTTTTAGAAAGAAAAGGGGAGATGCTACAGAAGATTGGGCTGACAAACAAGTCTTGGTAAAAAAAATAAAAAAGGTTGACAAAATAATTTAAAACCCCTTCAACATTTCACTTCTCATATGGAGGAAATTTATAAGAAGTAATGTGAATGTTTCAACTTGTCAGAACAAATGGGAATAAAGCAATGCCTGGCCTTTGATTGAGCTGCTATTTTGCAAGAAGCAAATCTGTCTATGGGAAGCCTACCTAAAAGGAAATTAAGTATAAGTACTCTGCACAGCAAAGAAGCTTTTTCTGTGGAGATTACTCAGATTGAACTCTATTTGAGATGACTGAAAAGTGCCCTTGAACATGAGTGGTACTTTTGCTTATAAACTGGATATTGATACCCAGATCAATATGAAACCTTAAATCAATTTGGAAACAAAGCCCAGGTTGTACAGCAACAAAGTCAGTTCAATAACAGCTGTATACAAACTAAATGTAATTTCAAGGCCTTGAAAGCAAAATTTTACTTATTATTGAGGAAGACAGAAGCTGGAAATATGAGTAGTGCTTCTTCTCCTAGGGAGAATGTATAAACTGGAAGGCCAGAACCATCTGGAGACAGAAAGAAAAACAGATTAGAAAACTCCAAACTAAATTAAGATATAGGCAGCAAAGGAAAAATTAGGAGGGAAATTTCACATACCCACACACAAAAAAAGAAAATTAAAATTGTCATCATGGTTGTAAAAGAACACTGAAAAAAATGTAGAATGGAAATTGCAAGTATTTAAAGATGTGCATTATGAAAGAAACTTTCTATCTATGATCATGATATCCTTTATAGGTTTTGGAGATTTTAGAAACAAATGTCTGTTACAAAGGAGAAAAATGGCCCAGTTCTCTCAGCGCACATTTACCATGCAGAGAGATAAACCCCAACCTGTCAAAGGAAACTCCTTATGTGTTTTCCTCAAGTCACTGTTTTCTAGATCCCTTTGCTAAAAATGGATATAACAGTACTTTTTCACCTCAAAAATCACTGAAACAGAGAGCACTTCACAATGTTTAGCATAAAACTATTGTAATGAGACCAGTGCACATATCTTACCTACCTAAACTTGGTAGTCTTTACTAGAGAGAAAATTTATGTTAAGGAATAAATGAATAAATCACTTTGAATAATTGGCATTCTAAAATAATATGTGACTGTTTTTTGGCTTGATTCATACACTGATTTTAAACATGATGGTAAATGGTTTCTATCATAGTTCTCCTTTATGCACACCCAAGATGCATACACCTTTTCCAGGCACAGTTTGTGTTAGTGTTTGCCTTTTGTGCTTTCCTGGCGTGAGTATTTTCTGAGAGCTGTGCTCTGCTGAACACCCATGGCAACTTCTTAAGTGGGCAGGCTACTCCTCTGCCATGGTATGGGAAAGTGCTTCCCATTTCCTGGTGCCCAGAAGCAGGTGTAGGCTGTCACTGCTTACTGGGGTGAGACCCAGGTGTTCCCCAATGCCTTGTCCCTGGATCCTGCAGCCCCAGTTCCCATGGCAAGGGAAGCCCATGCCCAGCTGGAAGATAAGCCACAGCATGCTGTAGCCAGGTGTTGGTCTGCAGGCTCTGTGCAGCAGGACCTGGGGCATGCCAAGGCATGCAGGGAGTGTCAGCACAGACACTGACACACAGAATGTGAGAACCAACTGCTCCAGGTTTCCAGGCTCCCTTTGAAGTCGATGGGAATTCACCTGAGTAAGGTACACATTAAAATGGAATAGAAGTGTTCGGTTTTGGCCTGTTAGGACATGGGTGTCTATAGAAAATGCTTCACTGCTGAAATCATAAGCAGCTTGCTAAATATTTGGGGCTTAAGAATACTCCACCTAACAGCTTGCTGGTTAGAATGTTCACAGGGAAGTAGAAGATGTGAGCATAGGTCTCTCCTCTCCTCTCCTCTCCTCTCCTCTCCTCTCCTCTCCTCTCCTCTCTCCCTCTCCTCTCCTCTCCTCTCCCTCTCCTCCTCTCCCTCCCCTCTCCTCTCCTCTCTCCTCTCTCCTCCTCTCCTCTCCCTCCTCCCTCTCCTCTCCTCTCCCTCCCTCTCCTCTCCTCCTCCCTCTCCTCTCCTCTCCTCTCCTCTCCCTCCTCTCTCCTCCCTCTCCCTCTCCTCTCCTCCTCCCCTCTCCTCTCCTCTCCTCTCCTCCTCTCTCTCCTCTCTCTCCTGAGTGGATGTTTCAGCCACTGACTTGCTCTATGTGGTGACTTTGTCCTCTCCCTTTTTCCTTCAACTCTTTCCATTTTTCACTCTGTCCTTGTTAAGCACTGAAAAAAACCCCACCAAAACAACGCCTGGAATCTGAAGTGTGGACACTTCCTTGAGAGATTTAAATCCCAGCCCTTGACAGGGTTTAGTGCACTTCCTTTCCTTGGTGTTGCTCAATGCACAGTTGCTAGCAGTTCCTGGAAGACCACTGTGGGTTCCTCTTGTGGGTGACTGACTTTCCCCACATGAGGAACTTAGGCTTTAACTTGTTCTTTTGCATCTCTGCTGTGTTTAACTAAAACAAAATGCATCAGTTCAGAGCATGGTGACTCTTAAACCACTATGTTGACTAAGCCCGATGCCCAGAAGAGCTGAGGTGAAATCACAAGAGATAATGTCCATAAGAGAGAGATAATGATGGCTGATTTTATTTTAGTGATGTAAATAAAATATGCTGCATCAATACACAGTAACTGATGAGATGTGAGTCTGGACTGGAAGAAAGACAGGGTCAGTTACCCTTGTCCTCCCTTATTGAAGGCAACTAGACCATGTAATTCCTTTCACAAGCTGGTGACCCTCTCCAGCCTGACATTATACATTCTGTATAAGTGGAGCTTATAGCTAGGGTGTAAGTGCAGTTATATGTAGATAAATATGTAGGTAAAACAGATGTCTTGTATGTGCAAGTGGTTTATTGAGGACGCATTGCTGTTAAGACGTCAGTAATTGTTACATGCAGCTTCAGTGTTACTTTGAGAGAAACAAGACTGGCTGGGACACTTGAAGTATAAGTTGTGTTTTTCTGTATATAGCTTCCTGTTAAATATTCTACACAGCAGCCATTATGCTTATGTTCTTCCCTAAGTGGTCATTGTGAATGGCAAGCAGTTCAGCACTTATTGACAGGTTGCTTTCTTGTCTAAAAATAGAGGAATGTGTGGATTCTTCTACACAGCAGGCAGTGAAGTATTAATGAAAGTGATTGATGATAAAAAGCTTGCTTTCTACTATCCTGTCATCAACAACCTATTGGGATCAAGAGAACACTAGGATAGAAATTAATCTTCCTTGAGCTATTCTAAACAGTCAACTGATAGGAGATTTCTTTGATCTCATTCAATTGAAATTGATTAATTCTGTTAATTACTCTGTTTGAACTGAGTTAGCAGGATTTTCCTGTGTGTTGCAGCATCCTTGATGGTTTGCCTTCTTGCATGCCAAACAATTAAACTTGGTAAAGAATGTGAAAGCAGATTATGTCAATCTAGTGTTTGCTGACTAAGACTGATAATGACTATCAGTGTTAAATATCTGATGTAATTTGTTTCTTTACTTGGATTTTTTATTGAAACGGTCATTGGTTAAAATACATAAACAGTCCTTGGAGCAGGAACTCATGAATTCTTCTGCCAAGGAAGTGCATAATCACTAAGCTAGGAATATTTTCTCTCTTTCTCCCTCTGTCCATTTTATACCTCATGAACCCTGAATCCTATAGGAAGAACTGGGATTACATTAGAGTTCTTTACGACCTACTGGATTATGGGATTGTCATAAACCTAAGGTGGTCACCCAAGTTTTATGCCATCTCCTTATTCCTAATGCCTGCTGGGAAGGTTCAGATTAACATTAATAGTGCAGGACTAACCTCCTACCAGGAATCTGTTCTTTTTCTGGTTAGCAAACTGAATCTTATGAGCTAGAGGAGATATTTGGAGTGCTCAGGAATGTACAAATAGACTGACATGCACTGAAGGATTTGCCACATATAAAGGACACGGCTGCTTCAGGTTTGTTGGCTGTCCTGAAATCTGTCTTTGCTCTATATAGCTTTCAGTCAAAAAGAAAACTAATTTATTGTGCAAAAATGTTATTATTAAAAAAATTATCAGTGAGTATTTCTGGAGAGAGGTGTAGGAAATGAAACAATAAAACATGTTGTAGATACATCTTATTCTAGCTAAGCTTCAAAGTGGTTCATCTTTCCTGTGTAGTTAGTAAGGACTTGGGCCAAAATAATTTCCAAAATACTTACCACAGCCCTCTGGTGCTAAGATCCAGTTCTCTTGCATCCTGCCTGATACAGGTTAGTCTCTGCTCTATAAAGATGCCTTTGGAGTGCCCTTCTGTGGCACTGTAGCTCAGCTGGAAGTCAACAGCTAATTGACTTTGAAGAAACCTTTTATGCAACAGGAAGGCAAAACATCCTGACAAGCTCAGTACTTGCTCTGGGGGTAAACAGGTCATTTACCTGTTTTCAGTAAAATTCTTTCTGCTGATGGCAAGGGAGGTGAAACTTGCTAAGCACCCGCATGAGTGTACTGCTATTTATAAAACTCAAGTGTAAAACTTCTTGTGCACAAATATGTAAGTGAGAACAACAAATATAGCTCACTAATATTTCCTAGAGATCAGAGAAAATCTCAGGGCAGTGCCCTGGAGTCCAGTAAAGTGCTAGGATCAGTGATCTCTAAGTGTGGCTTGCTTGAACTGGGCTTGGTCAAACACTGGAGTGATAGGCTGTCTCCAGGAAGGTTAAAGACATGGATTTAAATGTCTCTATGCAAAAGAAATTACTTTATGCAGAAGAAATAATCAGAATCCTTTTTGCTTATGCTCAGTCTTGAAATCATTGAACTATTATGTAAAATCTGGAGGCTTTTCTTTTATTTATGTTTTCAAAGAAAGATCTACTGTTTGCATGAAGTTTGTTCTGCTAGCCTTCCAAACAAGACAAATGAAGGGCTATTTTCTGGATCAATTGGGCATAAGAATTGGGCATAATGCTGAGCAGCATGGTGGGAAGTGTGTTTATGTCCAGAAGCAGAAAGCTTGTTCAGGAACACCAGTGGTGAAAACTGAGCCACACTGAAATTAAAATAAATTGCTTTTTTCAGCGATCGCTATTTTGCTTCTAGACACCTCTGTTCATGTCACATGTAACATCTTTCACCTTCAAAATTATATAAAACCCCTCAAAGTAGCTGACAAAAGGTAACTCCAGAACTGGAGGCAACACTCACATGCCATGGAAGTACCATAATTGAGGCAGTTTGCTATGCTGAGGGGTCAGGGCTCCCAGTTTGAGTGTGCTGCTGGGAAGACCATACCTGCCCTGCCTTTGGAAGCTGGCAGTGCTTTTGTGTTATGCTGCATAATCCTTTGCATGCAGCACCTTACTCTGAATTCCCACACAGCTCCTTGTGTGGGGTTCTGCTGTAATGTACAGCAGATATATCCAGAATATCCAAAATCCATCACATCTGGATTACATGTATTTTTGTGGATTTGCTAGCAGGATCAAGGACCCATTTCCTTTGACCCTGTAAGTTAGAAATGAGAGATGAGGTTTTTCACCCACAAACCTACTTTACTAGTTATAATATTGTGATCAGAGCTGACTTTCCAAAATATTCTAGGCAATTTTTATGAGTTAGTAAAATCACCAGATCTCCCCTCTAAAATAAATTGCCAGTAAGTCCCCAAGAATCTGGTGCAAATATTCAGCCTGAGGCTTCTTTACTCACTTACTTTTGTTGTATTTCTTTCATTGAGATACTCTTACTGGATAAAGCCTTAGGTAAGTTTTTTGAGTCATAATCCCCTTAATATCCGAAGTTGTTATGAGAGGGAACATGAAAAGCTAAGAAAGCAATAATTTCAGGAATTGGTTTCTTTATGGCTTTTCTATTAACTTTTTCCTGGCAATCATGCTCATTAATTTGGTATACTCCTCTTTTTAAAACACACACACACACACACATACACAGAAAATCACAGAAAGTTTACATAAATTGTTATGGGGGGGTCACTTATTCCATATTTGTTTCCAATATAAACAATTTAGAAAAATAGTTATTTTTATTTAAGAGTACCTTTTACACTAACATAATGATTTTTTTACAATTTTGCTCACCCTTTTATGTGATGTGGCAATTAATCTTTTTGGGCAAATGATTACAAAAATATTAATCTGCTGAGAATTTTAGAAATAGAGCAGCTTTTACGTCCAGTCTGCTCAAATGGAATGGAAATTTCATAATATTAATTTTAGCTGTTTTATGTGAAGGGATCATACAAAATAATTTTCTCACCAGTCACAGCCCTAAGTGCATCTGGTTCTATTTGATGCCTGGGGTATTACATCTGGGGTATATTTATATTTGCTGTGCAAAGAGGAAAATATGGGCCAGTCTTGTCCTGTATTTTCTACCTATATTTTCCTTGGAGCCAGAGTCCAGCTTTTAATGTTCTCTCTACCAACAGAAAATAAAACATAAAACTATACAAGCCCATAGCTGAGTTTCCTTGCATGCTTGACATCAGTGGCAGGACACAACAGCAAAGACCTTTTTTCTAGAGAATATGGATTAGAAGCCACTTTACAGCTGAAAAGATGAGTATGACCCTGTAGCCTGTTCTCCTGCCAACACAGTCCATAACTGCCAGTCAAGGATTAAATCACCCAGCCCTGAATTTCAAGTTCACACTTTAAAGAAAGTAGAAGGAAGTGCCTTCAAGGATGGATGTGCTGAGCAATGCCAATGCATGATGCATATGAATAGCAGGAATTTATGCTTCTTGCTGCCCAAATAGTACCTTATGAAAACTGGGCTCTGCTCACCCAGCTTTCTGCCTGCATGGTGTTAGTGATATCTTTGTCACAGCAGCAAGAACAAGCTACTGAGTAAATAAACAAATAAATAAAGACTGCCAAATGCTATCTTTCTTTTAAAAAATCTGTAACATCCTTTCCAGACATGTCTCTATGTAGCTAAGCAGAGTTTGCCAGAAAACAGTCTCTTGTGTGTATTTGAAAATAATTCATAGATTTCATTACACCTTCATGGCTAAAGTCAGGTAGAGTAGAGTCTAGTGATTTTAAAACATAAATGATACTTAATGTTCTCCTTTTTCATCACCTCATTTGTATTCTTTATTTCTGCTAGCAAGTTCTTTCATTAGCCCTGCATGATACTTATTTAGAATTGCAAAGGCTATTTTCTCTTGTTTTCTCTTTGTCTGTTTTGTTTTGTTTCTTCTAAATCTTATTTGTGGATTACTCAAAAAGAAAAGCACTAATGCTATTTTAGATGATTTCCAGTGTCCTCTGTCTGTATTTTATTTTATTTTAATTTTATTTTCAGATTGTTGTTTCATAGGTCTGTGTCACTAATTCCAGGGTTCCCTAAAATGTGAATATAGTACTTCACAAATACAAGAAGTCCTCAACTCCTCAAGACATGGTTTAAAAGCAAGCTTACTGACTTAAGGAAAACTCCCTTTAGAGTCTGCACAAACTTTGGCCATTCTCATCGGGCCTGAGGTGTGCAGTCATATGTACCTTTTTTGCTTTCAAAATATTTCCTGCTCTTTTCCAGTCTGCAAGACAATATGGAGATTAGGTTTTCACCTCATGAGTTATCCAGTAGCACCCTAAAAATCAGTTGCATGGTTGGTACTATTGGATGTGGACAGACAGATAAGAAACCTAGATGTTCTCATTGTTAGCCTCCTGTTTCAAAGGGACCACAATGGCAGAAATGGAAAACAAATTACAAACCAGTAATTTTGTAAAACATTCTGGTGATTACAGGAAAGTATTTTGTAATCATCCCAAAGCACTACTAGCTGTCCATCAAGGGGATAAGTAATTCATAGTAGTTGTAAGTTTTTTTTCTGTGCATAAATAATCCATAATAATGGTGACATATGGCAATTCACATTTATCATTCATGAGAATAGCACTGAAAGTTAGTTATAATCCTTGCTTCTGAAGCTCTCCAAGCATAATAGATTGTGGAAACAAATATGAAAAAAAAACAGTGGCAGAACATGTGATAAATAAATCCCATTAGATTTGATAACATGACACAAGCAGGGAGGAAACCCACTGGGAGATTTGCAAGACAGTAAAGAAAAATACACATTCACAATATTAATTACAACAGTGAATGCTTTACGGATTCGAGAACAACTTCCCTCTTGCTACAAGTGGATAAAGAGATAAGGCTTACTAGCAATGGAAAGAATTAGAATGTAATTAAGACTGACAACTGAGCTGTATGAAAATAGATGAGCACGTGTAAACATTTTCTCTAGTAATTGATGAGGTGAGAAACAATGTTTTTTCTACTGAATAAATAATTTGTCACACTGTAGGACAGATGCTCATGGTAGATATAGTAACTTGCTAGTGAGGTAGAACTCATTAATATTGTGTGGTGCAGTTGACATGCTGGAGGGAGGGGATGCTGTCCAGAGGGACCCTGACACACTTGGGAGGTGTCACTCAACGTGAGCTCTCAGCCCAGAAAGCCAACCAAATCTTGGGCTGCATCCAAAGGAGCATGGCCAGCAGGATAAAGGAGGTGATTCTCTCCCTCTACTCTGCTCTGGTGAGTCCCCCACCTGCAGTGGTGCATCCAGCTCTGGGGACCCTGACACAAGAAGGACATGGAAGTCCAGAGAGGTAATAAGTTGATAAAGGGACTGGAGAACCTGCCCTAAAAAGGTTGAAAAAGCTGGGGCTGTTCAGCTCAGAGAAGGAAGGCTGCATGGAGAACTCATAGCAACCTTCCAGTATCTGAAGGGGCCCTACAGGGAAGCTGGAGAGGGACTATTTTTCAGGAACTGTAGTGATAGGACAAGAGGGAATGGGTATAACTTAAAAAGAGGGGAAATTTAATTTAGATACTAGCAAGAAATCCTTTACTGTGGGGGTGGTGAGGCGCTGGAACAGGTGGCCCAGAGAAGCTGTGGATTGTGAACAGCTCCAAACCCTGGAGCTGTTCAAGGCCAGGTTGGATACAGCTTTGAGCAACCTGGTCTAGTAGGAGGTGTCCCTGTTCGTGGCAGGTGGGCTGGGAGCAGATGGTGTTTAGGGCCTCTGCCAACCCTTAACACTCTATGATTCTGTGATTCTGCAGTACATATTCTAATTACTCTCTGTATGCTTAACTCATTTCAGAATGTCAATTAGAAGAGATCACATATTTTTCAATGGGTGTTTCAGGCCTTTACCATTTTCAGAGGCAGAGGAGGGCTGAGTATCACTCAGCTGCAAGCGTCTCCTTCCTATTGCCTTCTCCCCAGTGCTGGGAGGGTGTGTTTTCAGCATGGTCACTTGGAGCAGCCTGGCATCCTTGCTGCCTGTGAAGAACATGGTCTGCCCTCTGGTTTGCTCCAAAGAGAAGCAGGCTGTGTGCCATTAGTCCCTCATTTAGTTTAAATTCCCACAGCAGGATACAAATAATGGTTTAATGGTGAAATACAGTGACATGGCATGGTCTTAATGTCTTAATTATCCATAAAGAACTGACAGAGATCTTTTAATGTCTCCAAAGAAGTCAAGAGACAAGTAATTTGTAAGTCTTGCTGAATAAGTAAAATGAACCTTACAATTAACTTACTATGTAACTCCAGTAGTGTTTCTGAGAAGCTTTCTAGTAATAAAACTTAGCAGTAGCAGAGGTTTATCCTTGACTTCAATTGGCTGTACAGTTTGGCCAAATTCTGAAGAGAGGCAGAGGTTTCCTGCTATCATGTGATGAGGAAGAGGGGATGCTGTGTTCAGCAGGTCCCAAAGTCTATAGCAATACACTGTTTGATCACAGGCACAGGTCCCCTGTGGCCAATTAAACAATTGCCCACATGAATAAGCTGCTGTTGAAGTCAGTGAGACTGGAGCCCTTGTCATAACAGTCCCTTGGGAATGTAGAAATTCTCAGCAAAATAAGATTGAATAAGGCAGGAACCTGTGGTGCCTCCCATTACCCAGCTGGTTAAAGGACAAGAGCATTTATTGCTTTCAGAGGTGGGGGCTTAGCAGAAGCCTCTTGCTCTGGGCTCAAAGCAAGTGTTTTTCATGACCTCCCAGGGAGGGAATGGCTCCTGAATTAGGAAGAGGAAAAGAAATTGTTAGTGACAGGTAAGAGTACTTTTTACTTGAGACTTTTAAATTGGTCTTTATAGTCTTTATTCTCTGGAATAACTATTTCCTTGCAAGTGACCTTCTGTCCTATCAAAGTTACGTTTAGCTCATCTGCAGCTGTTATTTCCATGAATATGGGATTGTGATGTTTATCATGCAACTTTGACTTCCTCTGCATGCTGCATGTCTGTCTCTCTTGGCTGAGCCTACTTTTAACATTTCAAAGAGTTGATCAGCTTCCAGCAGCCACCGTCTGTTAGTGTTGTGGTCATCCCAAACTCATGTCAATACATTTTTAGACAGCATTTGACAGTCCTGTACTTTGTGAGTTTTTCTTATGTTAGAGTGAAATACACAAACCTGTTTACACTTAATCTTAGAATTTTTTTTTTCCAATTTGTTCAGATAAATCTCCTTGTCTCAGCAGCAAATTAATTTGCTTGCAAAGCTGGAGATCTGTATTTCAGCCCCTTTTATTACTTAATTTTGTCTGTTGGTTAGTGGGAAGTTTTGTCAGTGCTGCATTTAAGTGTATTTTTTTAGCAAAGCTCAGGCCTGATGCATCAAGCTGGTCAAATGTCAGTTCCAAATTTCAGGGCAAAATGGTCACACACAATATGCAAACAATGTGTGGTGTACATTGCAAAAAAACAAAAAAAAAACCTATATGGGTGGGCATAACTCCATAGAATAAAGGCTGGTGCAGTAAAAGGCCTCCAAAAAATAGAAGTGGCTGTACACAATAGTTTTTATTGTAGACTACAAAAAGAATTACTGGTTTTCTTGCTGAATTTGAAGATTGCTGCTGTATGTGGAGTGTTTATATCCCTGCTGGAAATGAGAATGCGCAGCTCAAGTCCACTCAAAGTAAGTGGTAAGATGAGGATCCAGCTGAGGATTCCATCTGGGATCACAATAGGTGGAAAATATCAGCCAACTGAAAGTAGTCACTGGAGGTATTTACTAAGTAATTAATGGAAATAACTGCTTTCCCAGAGATAGCTCTTCAGGTCTTAAGGCTAAGGCACCAATGCAGTCATTCCTGCGGATCTCAAAATCGTTTCTTCCCATTGGGTGGATTCCCTAAATTTAAGGCCTGCTCCAAACCCTCCTGAAACTACTGGAAGGCTTTCCACGGATTTAAATTTGTAATCAATAAATTTGACCCTTTTAAAGCTTTTAATAATAATTCCTTCACTCAAGAAAAAACAAAATCTGATTCCAAATATTTAGATTGCTAAAGAAAGGCATGTAGTACTATTTCCCATAGTATTTTATGGAGACACATGCCAGCATGGAGGAAAATGTTCACGCCTGTTTTCCCATAGGATGTTCAAAGAAATCCTGTGAAATTATTCTTTTCCATGAGGTAGGAACAGCCAGTGTTTATGTAGGCTGATAATTAAGAAACCTGCTGGAGAGAAAGGAGAAAAGATTATGGTTTTGGTTTGGTTGGTTTTGGTTTTTTTTTTTTTTTTTTTTTTTTGGGGGGGGGGTGGTGGGTATTCTATATTAAAAATATTCAGCTGTGAGAACATTTCATCTTTGAACATTCCTTGGGTGAGGGAGTACCAGTAGTGAGAAGCAGATGCTTCTCTTGTGTTTGAGTATTGGGACTGTGCTGATGAAGCCAGCCCTGTGACCGAAGATCTGCTTGCCAGGGGTTGTTGGACAGAGCCCAGCCGCTCTCGTTACTCGACAAGTGCTCTGCTGGTTCCCAGGGATGGGCAGCAGTGAGCTACTGCTCGCTCTGAAATAGCAGAGGCAGCTTCCTGCCCTGTGCTGCATCTTGTGGAGACTTGTGGACACACTGGATGAGAGTGGTGTGATTGATGTTGTTGAAATTGGAGTCCTAAGGAACTCAACATTACACTCATTTGTATTATGTCACATTGATATGGAGAAGCGTTAAAATAAGTGACTTCTAAAGTGTTTGCTGATGGTGCTGCTGATTTAAGCGGGATTATAGCCCATTAAACACCCGATATATGACTGTCTTTGGCCATTTTACAGATACAGCCTCTGGCTTTAAATGCTGGAGACTTACACCCATTTGTTACAATGAGTAATTTTTTAGACTTTTTAGAGTGGCTGTGGGAGCAGTTTTTGGTTTCTCTTGGTAAATCCTCTTCTAGGATTTTGTCTTCATGCTCTTTTTACCTCAGTGTGAACAACTGACCCATGGATAGTGTCACAGGTGACAGATGACTGGGAAATAGGGGAGTTAGCCCACGGCAAAGGTAGCAAGGATAATTTCAGGTTTTTAGTGGCAGAAAGCACAGTTGAAGCAGCATTTCTGATGTATCTATCAGACTGAAATGGAAGAAGGCGGTGCGCAGGCGGTGCGTGCGATAGGAGAGCAGCTACCATCCCTGACTCCTAGATCCCACCTAGTTAACTCCTTGCAGCAACACACCAGGGCTGCCAAGCACCGGGTTAAAATCAGGCCGAGCCGGCAAGGACGGAACCGCCTGCCCCTTCAGCCCCTCGTCGTGCTCCGGCGAGGCCCGAGGTGTCCCCGCTTGTCCCCCCTCTCCTGCTAATTTCGGACAGTTCAAAAGTTCACGGGGAGGCTCTGGCGAGGCGACCGGGTGTGGGGCTGGAGCGGGGACCGCCGGCAGGTCCAGCCTCGCCCGCGGGGCTGGCCGGTGCCTTCTCCTCCTCCCTCTCTCCCTCTTCTCTCCTCGCTCGTTTCCAGGCGAGACCTTGCTCTCCGCAGGTACCGCTTTGCCTCCCCCGGCTCCCCTGCAGCATCTGCCGGCCGCCCGGGCGGGCAGGCTGCGCGGAGGGGCGCGGAGGGGCGCGCAGCCCCGGCGGGCCGGGAGCGGCTCCCCGCCGGCGGGGGCGCGGAAGGGGGCGCGGAGGGGCGGGGGCCGGCAGCGGTGCGGCTGCTCGCCGCCCCACAAAAGGCACCGCCGGGCTCGGGCTGCTCCGCACGCCCCGCGCACCGGAGCGCGCACGGACACGCACGCACACACACAGGCACTCACACCCGCACGGACACGCTCGCACGCACTCACACACTCGGGAGCGCCGCGATGTGCGATGCGCGATGCGCGACGTGAGGCACCTCGCCCGCCGCGGGGCCGGGGGGAGCCGGCGGGATCCGCGTTGCCAGCCCGCCCGCCCCTGCCGCTCCCTCTCCTCCAGACCCATCTATCAGCCTCTTCCTCTCCGTCTGCTCCTGCCATTCTTTTATTTTCCTTTTTTTTTTTTTTTAATTTAATTTTTTTTTAATTTGCTTTAACTGTATCTACCCAAGCATAGAAAAAATGCCTGCCCGTGGAGCGAGGAGAGGGCACCGGGTCGGTAAATAAGAAGTGAGTACGAGCACAATGGCGTGCCTCCCCGCTCCCAGCCCTGCGGATGCTGCATGCGCCCCCGCTTCCCCCGCACCGGACCCCGGGATGCTCCCCGTGGCGGCCCGGGGCTCCTTTGTACCTTGCCTGGCTCCTTTCCCCTCCCTTCCCGGCCGCGCTCCCGCCGCGCCCCGGCTCCGCCGCCGGCCGCCTCGCCCCCGCGCCGCTCCCCGCGGCGGAGCATCCCAGCCGGCGGCGGCTTCCCGGGGCTACCGGGGCTGCACCCGCGGGAAGGGGGCGGCGGGCGTCCCCGGCGCACCGCACCGGCCGCGGGGAGGGCGGCGGGGAGCGGCGGTGCCCGGTGCCCGCTCCTTTGTTCGCCGCCGGCGGCCGCGGCGGGTCGGCGCTGCTCCGGGCGGGCTCGGCGGCCCCGGCCGCGCTGAGAGCGCTCCCCGGCACCGACCCTGGGGCATCGGAAGGGCTCGGGGGCTGCCGCGGGAGAGAAGGCGGCGGCGGGAAAGGGGCTCCCCCCGCCAAGGTGCGGGACGAGGGGGGCTGTGCCCGACCCCCGGTACCCGTGGGGCGGGGGCCGGAGCTGTGGGAGGCGTGACCGCGGCCAGCATGGGGCACCCGGCGCCCACCCCGCGGGCTGTGAGGATGCCCCGGGTCCCCGCTCGGCCCGGGCTGGGGCTTTCACTCGCCCCCTACCCCTTCTCCCGGAGCCCGTTGTGTGCCGGAGCCCGGCGGGTTCCCAGGCGGTGACTCTGCCAAGTACCACCGCCTTCCCTGCAGGGACTCATCCCATCCCCGCCGTCCTGTGGGAGACTTTCCTCTAGATTTAGATCTGAGCTTTCCCACAGCGGCTGGAAGAGCTGTCTTGGCCATTTAAAACGTACTGGTTATTCAAAACAATTTAAATATAGCCTGTGTGGTCACTGCTGTGACCATCTTCCCACAGAAGACCTTTACCTGCACTTGATGTGGAGGATTTTTTTTTTTTTAGTACCCATGTAGTTACTGGTAGTCACATGAGTTATCCAAGTACTTGATTAACACACTCAGCCACTTTTCCTAACCCAGTGGGTTTTTGTAGCTGTAAATAGAAAAACCTGCTCTAACTAATGCACAACTCTTCCAGTAAGCACACATGTGTTGTACCACTGTTTTCTGAAAGGTGTAATCAATAAACAGTTAGCCCGTTAAGACCGGTATGATGAACAATGTCTACTTTTTACGGCTGTGTCTGGGGAGTTTAGAAATGATCACACAACTATTCTCCGAGAGCATTTGTTGGAGCATAGGACAAAATAGGTGAGAGAGACGAGGTTTTGTATTTTCCTGATACTTCTGTAACACTAAGGTAGAACACAGCTGGAAAGCTGCTTAGCAGTGCTTGAGAGAACAGCGGACATAAAGAATCTCTGCAGCAAATCCTACCTTAGAGTAATTTAATGAAATGCAAGGGTGTAGGGGAAATCTGCTTTTGGAAATGATTCAATATCATACGGGGGCCAATACAGAAAATATTGCGAACGTGCACATGCATGTAAGATGGACACTACTACTCAGAGCAGCAGATACCTGTTGTAAGGCGTCATGTGATTAACAGAAAGATTTAGCAATATAAGAATTCCACTTAGAAGCAACAGAATTAGTATAATCTCTTGGCAAGAAATTTAGTTAGTGAAATCTGAGTGGCACTGTAAACATTAACTTTCTTTTTCTATTTTTGCCAGTGGCGGCACCTGACTTGCTGGATCCCAAATCGGCCACTCAGAACTCCAAACCAAGATTATCATTTTCCACCAAGCCTACCGTGCTCGCTTCACGGGAGGAAAGCGATTCAGCCATTAATGTTATGAAATGGAAGACAGTCTCAACAATTTTTCTGGTGGTAGTCGTGTATTTAATAATTGGAGCAACAGTATTTAAAGCCCTGGAGCAGCCTCATGAGACCTCCCAGAGAACCACCATTGTGATTCAGAAGCAGACGTTTGTATCTCAGCATTCCTGTGTGAATGCAACAGAGCTTGATGAACTGATTCAGGTAATCCATACCAAACCCCTCATCACCTTGCCTTAGAGGAAGCAAATTATATATGGCAGTACTGCAGTGATAAGGGGCAAAACCTTTATAAGCAAAGCTCTGTAATGGCTGAGCAATGTAACAATTGTTAAGACCAGAAGTTGAGCATTTGCATTTTCATGCAAGGCTTCATGGTTGAAACGCTATTGCTATTTTTAGGTCCAGTATGTTTGGTAGAGGGCCTTTTTACTGAAGCCTCCCATTATGCTAATTAAATGATTATTCATCAGCAATATATATAATTAATAGTTCACAGTGGAATTGGTATATTGATTGTGCTTTACAAGTTCTGTCAATATTTGAAGTGCCTAATTCTGTGGAAGAAGCTACACCATCCATATCCTTAAAGGACTCCTAATTTACTGTGATTTTATCAAGCTAGCGTTCCTTCCAGCTGTATGTTTCTTTATATTGATTTTGTTTTAAGTACAGGAAAGTACCATGGACTTCCTACTTTGATCTTAAATCTCAATTTTCTCTGCTTCTTAAAGGCACATCCACAAATTATGTACATTGGTGTGTTCCTACTAACATGGCTTTACCCTTGCAGGTCACTGCCTCAGAACCATGGGAGATATTTATTTGCAGTAGCACAGAACTAGATCTGGAGCCTTATAAATACCCTTCAACTTAAATCCCATGTTCTTATGAACATCCAGTGACACTGGAGGGAATTGCAGGGGGCTGCCAAATCACATCAGTTCTGGGCATGGGACAATGAAGTGGGAGACTAGAGTGAACAATTGGAAAGGATTGACTCCTTTCTTAACAGTGATCATGGAGCTACCTGGGTCTACAGAGCCCAAGATGGGACAGGGAGAGCAGGAGAGGGTGTTGGGCACCCAGACAGGAGCTCAGGCAAGCAGAGCCCTGGAGCATGCCAGATGCATGGGCAGAAAGGATTTCTGGAAGTGTTTTTTGCCAGCAGATATGGCTGAGAGTTTAGAAAGTGATTTTACCTCTCTAGACCAATCTGCCTTGAGCATCAGCACGGACATGGCATTTTTTCAGTCTGATGTGCTGAGTTATTTTTATGGTACACTACCTCTGAATTTTAAAGGTAAGCTGGGAAAATATTTCGTATTTTGTGATTTCTTCCCTACATTGTTGCTAAAAACTGCTACCCTTTAAATGTCTGTCAAACAGCTCCTCTCTCCACGAGTCCAACCAGGCATGCCTGAGGAGATGCTGCCAATAATGATTTAGATGCTGTGTAATAACTGTGTTCCAGTGGTTTGACGAGCAGAAAGTGAGATAATCTTTCAGAGAAATATACAAGCACATTCTGATGAAAAATAACTCTTGTAGCTACTATAAATATCCTTCTATGAAATTTTTAGGTCAGATACTGTACTTGTGAAGATAAAAAAAGAAATTTTTGAAGCAATATTATCTTACATCATCTGTGAGATGGACCTTAAGGCAAAAACTGTAGAAGTTTGCTCTGGAGTACTTAGATATTTTAGCATTTATGATTCTCTGCCCAGAAGCACAGATTGATAATAAAAAACCACTTCATCAGCATTCAATGCCCATTTGATGTTCTGTGTAAAATAAATGAGTTTCAGTACAACCATCAGAACACAGATAACCCTATCAGCATTAGCTTCCATCTCTGCTAATGATCTTGCCACAACCAGAAAAACACAAGTGTGTGAAGCATGGGGAGGTGACACAGCCTCCCACAGAATGTGGATGAGAGAGAATTGTGGGAAGAATTTGCTCTGCATGTTGTTGGGGTAAATGGAAAACTTAATTTGCCCTTGTTCCCTTCTGCTTCTCTGTAAAGAGCACCACGATGTGGAGGCAGGAATGTGCTGTTATTCTCCTTTCATAGGAGCAGAGCTGGGGCACAGGGATCCTGTTTTGGTGCCTTGTTTTTTGCAGAATAAGTGTTAGTCAAGTTGTGGCATCAAGTTGTTTAAGGGTTGGGAAATTCTGCTTGCCCAAAGTAAAATGGAAAAGCAATGGTAAAAGAGAGTCTCAAATTCATTTTTCTAGGTCTAGGCTGCTATCTTACACATGGGCTCATATTTCTTCCCTAGTTGCCACTTTGTCACAAAAATTAAATTAGTGAAATACATTTTGTCTCCCTGGGGTTATGTCTGACTGCTATTACAATATAATGCAGTGTTTCTTCAGTTTTTGTTGGATGTCTGTATGAATAAAAATAAATAGTGCATGCAAGGAAAAAGTAAATGTTATTTAAGAATTCACTGAAGGCTATAAAACTGAAAATTAATATATACTAGAGTAGAAGGGAGCTGGAATGGTTAGTTTGTGTGAAGAAAATTACAGACCTTACAGACTATAATGTCTTCTTTAATCAAGTATTTACCTTGAGTCAAACTATAATGAAATTCATTGCAACTTTTTTCTTTGAACTTCATGTTCTAGGAATCCAGATACTGTTTTGGCCCTTTCATGCTAGTCATTGCTCAAGGTGCTTGTCATACCAGGCTTTTTCAATCTTCACAATTTCTGCTCTGTAATTTAATCCTTACTCTGAAGCAGGCTTGACTACCCCAAGACTGTCCACAGGCTGTACAATATGTGGTAGCATATTCAGGTGAGCACATCAGAGAGAGTAGTTGGAGAGCACAAATTCAGCTAAAAAAATTACAAGTGGAATGACAGTCCAGTTTCCAGCACCCAGGAGCCATGGATTTTCCAGCACCTTGGCTAAAATCTTCCTTTTGTCACAAAGGTGTTTAAAGAGTGTTGTGTGTTTCTATAAATACACACAGGATAGGGATTTTTCCCTTCCTGTCTTCTCCTTCCTTTTTGATCTCACCAATCCCCAGAACCTCTCCTGGTACAACAATATATACTGTTGCCAAACTCTTCAGGTTTATTCAGGCACAGGTTTATTCCCTGGGTTTTGAATTCCTGAAACTTTGTATTGTCACATTGATTGTGTGGCTCCTCTGGGTGTACTAGGTGAGAATTATATTTTTATAGACATCATATATTTTATATAGATGCAAAATATGGGACAACAGAGAGGTGCTATGCAGCCTAGAAAATGTGCAAAGGTAATGGAATGGAGTGCTTTGAGGATGGCAGTGAGGTAAATTCAGCTGCCTCAAAAAAAGGACCTGTGTTTTCCTCATGACTTTTCAGCACAGTCCATCAGTGTTGTTCCTGTGCTGACAAAAAGAAAAAAAAAAAAAAAAAAAAGAAAGGCATGATCTTCATGACCATTGTCATAGGATATACCTGCAATGAACAACAGCAATGCATGACCCTGAGAGGTATATCCAGGTACATAAGTCCTTTGATATTTTGTGAGAATTTCCATTTAGTACCATATGAAAAATATGCAGAAGTCATGCAGAGCATATCTGTACACCCAAGAGACCAGTTTTTCCAGGCAATTTCAACTCCTTTTCCTGCAGCCTGAAGCCACCATTAGCAACAGCATTAAGTGGATCACTGCATGCTGTTCCCAATGGTGCTGAGGTGGGCAGTGCACAGCACTCATGGTGGTATATCTAAATTTACAACTAGAGAAATACCCCAGGAGGGAGGCTTGTAAAAGTACAAACACTACCTGGATGAGTAATGAGAATACAACAGAGCAGCAAGCTGTGCATGGTCTGATGTTAAATTTCACTTTTAAAAAGTTTCAGGTGGAAGGTCTTTCAAGGATCTCATTTGTTAACAGATGAGAAAGCATTGATTTGGTAAAGGTTATTTGTGATATTTAATACATTATAAAGCTGCAGAAAGGAACATGACCAGGTTCTTTCCTAGTATTCATTTGGAGAAGACCACTCTACAATTCATCACGAATGGTGTTTTGGTTTCTCTGTGCCTGCTCTCCACTTGGCCATGCCATGCAATGCAAAGTGACTGTCAGGTGACAGAATAAAAGAGTAAATATAGTTCAGATTGTGTGGATTTAATGAATGTGTGAAAAGTATAAAGTATATAAACCTGATCTTCATTTACACTAAGGATTTTTTATGTCTTGTGTACAACAATTTTTCCCTCTCCACTGAGCTTTTTGTTGGTAGAAGCTGATAGAAATCTGTGAGTAATCCAGCTATACACACAAATAACAACAAGCATTAAAGAATGAAATAATTCTCTAACTGGAGCTCTTGTATCTAATTATTTCAATCTAATTCAAATTTTCTTTTAGTTTGATGACTGTTTCCTATAGCAAGCTTGCCACTAAGCATTTAAAATGTTAGAGACATCTTCCAAACTCAGATGCACAAAATGTATTGCCAAGAACTTGGAAGAAATTCCATGTATTTATGCACCTGTGAGTGGTAGCAAATAGTTACACTGCTGATGTTCAGGTGGCACTCATATCCTCATGCAGTGCTGTGCAGACATGAAATACTTGTGTCTTCTTTCATGACATCTCCTGGGGTTGGCACTGGGAACAGGTGAGCCTGACTGAATTTGACATTCAGCAATATCATAAAATTGTCATTACTGTCATTTTGTACACCTCATTCCCTCTAGAGGATCCTGGAGGTCCTATGGAGGAAATAAGATGCATGAAAAAACAATGAATTTGCTTTTTCCTTGCCCAGAACTCATGTTGTTCCTAGGACATAGGGATGTAGCCAGTATTTTGTGTTGTGGGATGTCTTGGCAACTAGAAGCAACTGTTTGTACCCCTGCCAAAGAAAAAGCTGATTACAAAAAGAAAAGAAAGAAGAACTTTTTATGTAAATACCACCTAATTATATATTGCTAAGCAGTTATTTGTTCATGTTGA
Organism: Muscicapa striata striata; assembly: GCA_030060385.1. Taxonomy (NCBI): domain Eukaryota; kingdom Metazoa; phylum Chordata; class Aves; order Passeriformes; family Muscicapidae; genus Muscicapa; species Muscicapa striata. Next base: position 2,392,568 of record JAREIS010000027.1, on the reverse strand, counting down.
CCTTCTAAAACCAAAATGGAAGAAAAAATTTCTTTCAATATCCAAGAAAGTTGTTTAACACATTTTTTTTTGCATACAAAAAGGGAAATAAGAAACATTTTAGTGATATTATTTTAAATATCTAAAATGTCCCAGCAAGCTGTGAATTATTATAGTTATCCTAGTGAGTTAATTCTGAAAATTAATAACGCGTTTTCAAGTAAAGACACAATGGAACAAAAGTTAATAATAGAACATAATTAATTTCCTGTTCCCTTAGCAGAAAGATCCTTCAAATATATTTATTCTGAAACCCTAACAAGTGGGAAAAATACTTTTACACTAAAAAGCAAAATCTTTTCATGTGTTCCAAGTACTGTGTGTGGTAATTCTTGTAATATAAAGCTTTCATTTTGAAATCTGAACAAGATTTCAGGGTGCTGCACCAAGCTGCCTTAGGAGTAATACTTTTGCAGAGTTTTAAATCCAGCCCCTTTCAGGGTATGTAGCTTCTTCTGAAAACTGAATGCCCACAAAAATGTGCTTGCATTTAAAAGAAAGAAACAAACAAACCAGAAGAATTAATGAGCCACCAGGATTTGCTGAATTGATGTGGATCCCACAAGTTGATCTCCTTGGGTGTGGCTACCATGGGGAGAACAGCTCTCTGTACAGGGGTCCAGAGTTGTGTGCCATTCCTGTTTTCCTCTCACATTTGTGTCAGCTGCATTGCCCCTTTTCTTTCCATTCATCTCTTAGGTTATGAATGAGACCAAAATGGGGATTTTTTTTTTTTTTTTTAAAACCTCCCTTGAGGACAAATGCTTTTTTTCCCCTCTTTATCTCTCTCTTGAGGGAAGCCTGACATAATTATGAATGACATGGCAGCAGTGTTTCTTTCTTCAAACTGGAATCACCAGAAAGTCATCATGGTTCCTTATGTGATTAATTTCTAGTAAAAGTATTTTACTTTATAGTATGTATTTGCTGCAGCTTGATTTTTATGGTTGAAGGTAGTTAATTACATGAAGTTGCACCTCTAGCAGTAAGTCTTTCACAGACTTATTTACAATTTGCATTGTAGCCAAAGAAAATTATTTTTGCCTGAAAATAATTTTTCAGGTACATATTTGATTCCAATCAAATAAGCTCTCCGAGCCCTGATTATGTAGAAAACTGTTAAAATAAAGAAATGTAAATCCTTTCTCTCCAAGAGATTAGAAGGTATTTGAGTGTGCTGTGTAATTTTTGTAGATAGGAAAACACAGAGATGTAACAATTTTGTTTTCAGACAAATACAAAGTTTGTTTAGGCAAGATTAAAATTTATTAACTAAATCTATTAAGCTTGAAACAAACTTTATTAATTCTTTGAATGACAACATTTGTAGACATTTTCAGTCCTGTGAGCTGTAGCTTACAGGTACTCCAAGCAAGAACTTCTTGAGGTAGTTTGAATGTACCAGTTTAAACCCTAAATATTCTTAGTCTCTCCTTTTGCAAATCCTTCCAGACTCTCCAAAAGAAAGCAGGAACTATCCCATATCAGAATCCTAGCCTGGAAGCATTTATGCTTTGTAAAACTTTAAGCCTTGAAAAGATTGATAGACCAGCACAGAAGAAAAATTGAGGCTGCACTATACTATTTATTTATGTGAGGATCCAAAATAACATTACATCAGTTTTTTTTTAATGTGCCATCTGCATTTCAGTTATGAAGCTTATGACAAATTGCAAATATCAGTAGCAGAGCTGCCTGTTGATGTTTTCAAAGCAATGAAAGAAGAAATGAAGGACTTTCAAAGCAGTTAAAACATGAGGCACAGGAGCTGTAATTTGAATTGCTGGCCTGTATGTGTGTGTCTGTCCTAGGTAAGGTGTCTGCCCATCAGAGCTCTTGGGCTTTGAGTACTCATAACTTGAAGTGTCCTTCAGTCCTAGCTTGTACAGTAACTTTGTGTGAGTCTCTTTTTCTCTTGCTGTGTCTGTCTCCTTTCTGTTTCACTCTGGGCAGAAATGTATGTTCAAATGCAGTTGTCTCCTTCCACTACCCCTCCCACCCAATTCTACCTGTATCCCCAGATCAGAGAAATATTTATGAAAATGAAAGATTTCTGTGAAAGGCATTTGGTCACACCCTTCTCCAGACCTGTGCTCCACACAAACACCCACCTAGATGGGTCTAGATGGGTTGCAGAAGCCCCTGGATTGTGTGCTTAGGCTCCTGCTGTCCTCCCTCTTCTGGTTCTGTACTCAGCTCCTGCAAAGAGGGATTTTTTGCCAAACTTTCTCTTGCCTGGGAGGATTTTCTCCAGGGACAGGACAGCTCCCTTTTCTGTAGCTATAATCTACAGTGTTTAACCAGAAGGATTTTTTTAAAAGTGGTTCTTATCTTTCACAAGCGTTATTTGGGGGGAGAATAATAAATAAATTCTCACTGCTCTTGACACTTCTTTGTTCAAGCACACTGGTCTCAAACTTTTTTTGCTGCTTCCGGTGTTGAGACCTGTAAAGATTACATTTCCTCCACATGAACAGTTTTATGGACCTAGAACTTAGCTTAGCTTGATTGCATCTGAATGCCAGCTTTTATCTTAGAAAGGGTGGCAGATATGACTCATTAGTAAGTCAGTTCTGCAGAACAGCTGTTTGCATAATTCTTCCAGTCTGTAGTCTCAAGAAGCAAAGAAAAGCCTTCTTCCCTGAACGTGCATGTGTATATACATGCATATATATGTGTGTGTACACACAGAGAATTTATATACTTAGAAACCCATGGGGTTTGTAATGCATATTTAGAAATAGAAATGTTGTTCATTATGTTTCTGCATGTTTTTAGTTTAAGTTGCTGTGAAAGAGGGTGAAAAGAATTCTTCCATTCTTCACCATGTGGGGTATTAGTCTCCAGTGTAGAGCACACTCATACAAACTAAGAAGAAAAACAAGGAGTCACAGAATTATAATACAAATATTATTGCAATCTCTTTCAACATCAAGGCCCAAAACCATGTGTTTTGAGGCTGGAGAGTTGTTTGCTAAGTGTTAAAAGCATCCTGGTGTGCCTTTGAACTGAGAATTAGGATTTCCATTGCTTGCAAACCAAAGCTGAAATAAAAACATAGGATTGTGCAGTAGCTGGGCCATAATGGAGTGTATCTTTGTAATGTAGAGTGCTCTTGTCAAATGGCAGCAGAACTATTGTAGTGAAGGAAGAAATCCAGGCTGAGAAATGGTTTTCAGAGGCACAGCTGACTTTTTGACATCACTTGTCAAGTGACTGCCAGGAAGCACAAACTAACTCCTGACAACTTGGGTGACAAAAGAAAGCACACTCTGGATTTTATCAGAAGCATAATTTGAGGTGCTTCTATTTTAATCTTTCAGTAGAAGAGCTGGGAGTTATGAACTGTTGTGTTACATCATTTCATAGAAGTGAAGTGACTGGAAGATGGTACAAAAGCATGTATTCAGAGCCTGGTGTGGGACAAGGAGATGAGCATTGGAGTGACTGGTTTGACACTTACTTATTTCTGCCTGATTTCCATGTGAGACAACAGTTGACTACCAGAGGCCAGCCTTCACACTTTATAAACTCTCCTTGTTTTCCCGTGTCTGTGCAGACCCACTCAGTGGATGTAGCTCCCTGGCCAGCAGGCTGGCTTTTGTCAGTCAATGCCATTGACTCCTTGCAGGGTCAGAGCACCAGAGGATGAAATCCCTGGCTTAGAATTGTCTTCTGTTCTCAGAAAAATGACTGTTTGGTTAAAAACACTGTTTTCTCTCTTGTTTTGACAGAAGTTCACAGTGTTCTATGTCTTAATCTACAAAGCAAAGTTCAGCATGGCCTCTACAGAGAGATGCCTGCCATGAACACAAGAATAACATAAAACTGCGCAGTGCAATTACCAGAAAGTGTTTCTAAATTATATAGGAAATGAAAAACTGACACTCAATTAAAATATGATTTGTGTTCCCATGCTCCTTTTCCCAGTGTTCTGATTTCAAGAAAAAATGTGGGGTGTGAAAGCAAATCTTATGTGCTTTTGGAGCTCTGGTCATACCTGGCCTGTCCACTCTGGGCTCAATCATCTCTGCCTCTTTTCTCTGCTACTCTACTAAATCTTGTTCCCAAATGTGGCTGCCAAGCCAAGCAGTTGGGATGTGTGGGTGTAGTGCAAGCGAGGACTTGATCTCAGACATGCTTCATGCCTATCCTAAGATACAATACAGAGGCAGCCTAAGAATTCACCTAACTCAAAAAACTCGAATATTTGAAAATTTTTAAATGTGTCAAAATTTTATCTCAATTCTCTTCACTATAAAAAAAAAAAAAAACCTGACTTTTTTCATCATTATAAAGATAATTAAAGAAGAAAAACATATTACTGTAAATGTAACCATATACTACTATTTTTAAAATAGTATAAATTAAAAATTAAAATATCAATTTTAAAATATAAAATTAAAATAAAATATAAGCCTTGATTGGGTGCCTGTGCTGGGTTACCCACCCTCTTCTCTGTCCTCAGTCACCTCATGTGAAACAAGTACTAGACAAAGACTCTGGAAGAAGGTAAGGCCAGTGAAATAATCTGCATAATTTAAGAATTTGATCTGTCCACACCCCTGTTCTAATGCTGACTGATTCTGTAGTGTTGAAACAAAACTGATTTTTAAACCAATTTATTTTGTATATGGAATAAAAAGTCAGAAAAATTGCCAGGAGGCAATTGAGGAGGTCAGTTAACTTTAATACTGGAAAATAATTTTTATAAGTCAAGAAATTCCCAAGTTAAGATCACATGAATTGTTTAAAGGCTGCAACATATGATGACTGTACAGATTATGGAGTTTTCATGATTCTGCTTTTAGATTCAAAATGAACAGTCACTACTGTGTCAGGATAAGCCAAATATCCCAAGTGACAGCAAGAATTAAGGGAGGGAGAGAGGGAGGGAGGGAGAAAAGGAGGGAGTGAGGAAGGAAGGAAGGAAGGAAGGAAGGAAGGAAGGAAGGAAGGAAGGAAGGAAGGAAGGAAGGAAGGAAGGAAGGAAGGAAGGAAGGAAGGAAGGAAGGAAGGAAGGAAGGAAGGAAGGAAGGAAGGAAGGAAGGAAGGAAGGAAAATTTCAAACCCATGACAAATGAAGTTTGGTGCAGTAGTAAGGCATCAGTACACTAAAAGACCAAGAGTTAAGGTGGCAGAGAGCTCAACGTGACAGCTCTGATGGTGAAAAATAAGCCTGTTATTTGAAGGCTAAGGCTGAGATCCTGGCCCTTAACGAAATTAGTGGAGCCTGGGTTTTTATTTGGGGCTAGAGAAGTGTTAATATCCAATCATCCAGTTAAGTTTGTGTGATGGACATGTCATGCTACCCTGAAATTATTGCCCTGAAATGTACAAGTGTTAGGAGTTATGCAATATAATATATTATTTTCTTAAATCTTTCTTGGAAATGGTCTTAGATGAGGATCTTCTTATGATTGCTTACCAGACTAAGAAGAAAAATCATCCTCTGATCCAAAGAACTGAAAATGCAGTCACCCTTCCTGAAAAATCTGCAGGCAGCATTTGAAGAGTTTATGAGGCAGTAGTATTGACCTCAGTAAACCAGTAACCTTACCCACCTGTCACCCTTGTTTATCAGGAACACTCTTACAGGTGACTCTGAAGGGATAAAATGCAGCAGCTTTGTTGGTGCTTAGTCTGGCTTCTCCCAAACATGGTCACAGCCCAGGAGAAAACATAACATTGTATGTTTGGAAACAACAGCCCAATGATGATGAAGGCATCATCTGGCCCTTTATGACTAAAACTATGCCTAAAAACAGTCAGTAAATTTACAAATGTGAATCAGTAAATGTACAAAGAAAGTCAATGAGAAATACCAGCAATAATTAAAAAAGCAAACTTATTTTAAAAATACTTTTATGTGATATACAACAGATTTGTTTAAATAGGTGAATATATTATTTAATAAGAAAGAGTCTTCAGTTTGGAAAGAAAGAGGAAACTGAATGGTCATTAATTTCTTGAAGGAGACAAACCAAAAGTTGCTATTCAAATGTTCCTCACAATGTAAGAACTTAAAAAATTACTTTGAATCACATACAAACTCTCAAAAGGGAAATATATTACAAATGATCCACAAGTAATTTGGAGTTCTTACTGCCACAGAATGACTTGGCTCCCAAAATACAAGCGAGCTCCAAAATGTAGTTAGATAAATTAATGGCAAAGCAATTCAGCCAAGCCAATCTGAACACCACGATGCAGATGCAGCCTCCCACTCAGAAAGTCCCTAAAAGTGTGTGTAGTCAGAACTCAGGAGGCTGTATGAAAAGGAAGCATCTCTGAAAGCAGCCCTAATTATTTTCCTGATTAGCAGTTGGATAAAATCAGAGACATAATAATAACAGCTAATTGTCTTTTGTAGCCATATGTTGTACTTTGGGCAGTTTTGGGTTAAGTTGTAATTTTTTTTTTTTTTTTTAACCAGGAAAAATGTAGGTATGGTAGATGAAGCCAGGAAATGCGTAGCTGTAGTGGATCCTTGAGCAGTTTTTGTGGGAACACCTTCCATATAAAAAGCCTTGAGGTACATGAGGCTCAAAAACATGCAGTAATGATAAAAGCCCTGGGAACATTTTACATCTGGATTTGTATAAAGCTTGGTCTTGCTAGACTGTCTAAACAGATGCATTGCTCTGGGTAGCATCTTCATCCAGTATAAGAAATTGTGATGAAATAAGAATGGTTCAAAAAATTAACTGATCCAGTGCTATATCATATAATGTCCTCACTGAGAGCATGCTCCCATGTGCAGGTCCCAGGGCTTGTGACAGCAGTTCTCAGTCCCCTGAAATGTACCAGCTCTCAGGCTGGGCTCTGTATAACACAGCACACTGATTTACACCTCCTTGTAAATCAAAGGAATATCCGTGTTGTGTAAATTATAAAATCAATTCAACAGATGGTTTTCACATGCCTCTTAGTCTGATGTGTCCCTTCCTACACTGGTGGAAACACCTGTCAGTATCAGCACTGCTGCATTTGCTCCTGCCAAGCTGTACATCATGTACAAATGTAGAAGGTTTATCCTTCCAACACAAAGGAAAATTAAACTCTCTTCCCCCTCACTTTCCCCATCCTTTCTCCTTCCTCAGTAGGACTGAAAATTCCACTTCTTTGATGTTTGACTTTCTGCTACTAAAAAAAAAAAAAATAAAAAAAAAGTTAAAATGAAAGCAGGTTAAAGTTTGTATAAAGATCCCCAGCTGGCTTTCTGTTGACAACCCTGGATGGTGGAAATGGTTTAGGTTGGACAGCAAGATCCCTGTGGCTGCAGAGGTGCAGCAGTGGGCTTCAAAATGGTCACTTTGTGCATCTGAGCTTTGAAAATGGCAACCTGGAAATGTTAGATTTAAGCTGGATTTAATGTTGGATTTAAGTCCCGCAATAAAAAATAGATGTCCTAGTTAATCCTGCATTGTTACTTCATGATCTCTGCCCAGATCAAGTGACTCCTGTGGACACTGTTTGGTAACAGAAATGTTTTAATTTCCAAATTATCAATGTATTTTGGGACTGAAAAAATGATTACTACTGTACAACACTGTTCCTCTGCAACAGACTGTCTAAATGCAAGGTCGTTTTGGTCTGTCCTATCACTATTTATCCCTAATTTTTGTTGCACATCTTGCCAAGCAGGAACCACTAGTTAGTTAAAATTCTCATTTTCACTTTGCAGTATTGATTCCTCTATTTTTCTTTCGTTAAATACCAATTATTATAAATATTGTGGTTAGAAATAAATCCTGTTTTTCAGAATGAAATGAGAACTTATGTTCTTTAAAATATTTATCACAAGTTTAAAAATACTTTAACTCAAATACCAGTACATATCTGCAATTGTGATATAACAAAACAGGAATACATTTTGTAATAAGAATTTACAGCAGTTGACACTGCTGAAAGAAGAAAAGTTTCCTATTTCTTGAGACTATGAAAATGATACTAGTGGCAAGCTTGTTGATTTTATTTACTAGAACTGCATTTTTCAAGAACAACATTTCTGAAGTACATAATTGTATAGAAAAACGTTTAATATTTGACTGAATTTTTTGTTGCTATAGTGAAAGTTAAAATTGCATGTGTAACCATTTTAATTATTGAATTGTCTGTTATATAAAAGTGTTTTGTTTATTTGGAATTAATTTGATACAGAGCAATGCATGGGTATTTTTTCATGGTGTTTTAAAATGACTGTTTTTAATAAGTCCATTTGCTTGCCTACCACAACACAGGAACATTGTGGAAAATTCTCATTTTAAATTTTGTCTAATGAATGTTTTTCTTCACCAAATAGTTGCAGCAGTAAAAATAACTATGTTTACCTTCTAACTAAGATAGTAATATCACAGATATAATGGATTTTGCATTCTCCCTAATGGTCTGGACTTCACAGCTCTTCTGAATTGCCTGGAGTGGTCACTGAAGAATAAATTGTAGCCTGACTGAGTGATAAAGCTCGAGAAAAGCAATACAGATCTTTTTCTTGTTTAGTGCTTTGATCAAATAAGTGATTTAATCGATTTACTGTATAATATATATGAATACAGTTGTTTCATGAATATTGACAAAAATCTTTTTAAACTTGCAGCAAGTAGTGGCAGCAATAAATGCAGGAATCATACCTTTAGGAAACACATCTGCTCAGATCAGTCACTGGGACTTGGGAAGTTCCTTCTTCTTTGCTGGCACTGTTATTACCACCATAGGTAGGACACAGCTTATTATCTTTTTATAGTCAATGAGCTGAAACACTTTTGATTTCCAGTATGTGCATATATTTGTTAATGCTAAATCTTCCAAATCTTCTGTTTTAAGTAGACAGTTATTTTTTAGCTGCAAGGGCAGAAAATAGCTGTCTGTAAAGGAGACCTAGCTGAGTGATTTTTCTGTAGAAAAAAATTGTCACTGTATATTTCTGTCAGGTGATTGAAAGAGGTTGTGGAAATATTTTCTGGGGAGAATTTGGTCAACTGTACAGTCACAAGTGTTAAATAGGGCATGATTTAAAGCACATGTGCATTAAACCATGACTGAGATATATGGAATTTAAAACCTGTGTTCTCCCATTCAATATTGTTATTTTATCTACATTCTGAAAGAGTCACTCTCCCTCTGAGCAGGTGTAAAAAGAAACAGTGTTGGGTATTTTTTCCCTTTGACTACAACACTGTACACAGGGCATAGAGTTACAATATTTAATGTAGCTCATAGCTCACAATAGTGCATTCAAAAGATAGACAGAAATTTGAAGATGAAATAATGAGGAAAAAATATGAGAGTAATATATAAGGAATTGCAGCATCTTTGCAATAATTACCACTACATAATATTTATATGCTTATTGTGGTGGAAGAGGATGTTCTTTTCAAGTGTTGTCTGGACCTTTTTTCTTTCTTTACGTAGAATTGCATAAGTTCCATATATTTAGTGTGTTTGAGTAGAAACATGTCTATATTTATATGCATAAATATTGTGCCTATGTGATATTTTCCACATCTAGAGTAACTGAAACATAAGTTTAGTGAAAACAGAGAAATTCTTACCTCCTTGATTTGTAGCAAACTTATCGATTTTATTGGAGTACTTCCTCATGGTGATAAAAACCCTCAAGTATTGAAAAATCTAATTAAAATTAAAGGTTATAACCAAAAAAGCAAGAACTTTGAAAGGACAGCTTTGTGGCCAGTCTTATGTTACCCTCTTTGGACAGCACTAAACTTTATGTTGTAAGCATCCATAGTCCTGTGGAATGTGCATAATAGTTGTTTCACTTCCCAATAAGGATAAAAGTTAACATATGAAAAGTGTTCAAGGAATTAGAAGTTCAAAAATTATTTTAAAGCAGTGGAACATTTTGTCTCACCATCTTTCTTCCAAGCAAAACTAAAGCTTTCTAAATCAAAATGTTTTCTGGTTTAATTTACTGACCTGATTCTACCAAGCCATGTGTGATGCCAGCTTAGAAGGGAGCAGGGATCTGCAAAGGCATCCAGGCCTCTGATCCACTGTTCCCAGGAGGCAAGATAACCCAATAGGAAATCCATTCAAAAATTATTATTTCAGGTCATTTCTGCAAACCAGAGTTCTCAGAAGCAGGTCAAACTAGGCAACAGTAAATATTTGTTTCAGGTTTTGTGGTGGCAGCCTGAGAAAAAAAAATGAGTGAAAAAAGGCTTCCATGAAATATTTTGGCTTTGGAGTGACTGAGTTTCTTTCATCATGGACCCTTTTTTGATGGGAAGTTCCCAGCCAGTTGCACTTTTGAGTTGTACTCAGGATGCAAAGGAAGTAAGTTTATATGGAAGCTGTAGTGTGGTTAGTGTTGTCTTATTGCTGTGAACCACCTTTCCCTCCCATGGTTCACAGGGCTTGTGGTATGACAGAAGGTGGTGCTGTGGTGAAAAGCACTTGGAAAAGTGAATTACCTGGGAAAATGGTGGTGAGCAGAGCAGCTGGGTGTGCTTTCCCTTAATCTTTGTGTTATTACATGCCAGCAAGTGATTTTGTGTTCAGAACAGTACCTTTTTGTATAGGAGTAACTTCTTGAAAATGAAGGCATTCCTTCCAGTTAGAGGGCATATGGTAATAATAATTAATTTCTCAAGAGAATCAAAATGTGGTTTATGAGCATCTCCAGAGAGCTGCCATAGGTTTCAGACAAACTCTACAGATATTCTCTGTGGACAAAGACAGGACCTTATAAATTCATAGAACAACTTTACAGAAATAATTTGTAAATGGGGTTTGATAAATATGAATAAAATTTGTAAATATTATGTCCTTTATTCTGTATACCTTAAGAAGTACTTGCAGAAGAGAAAAGGGATTACTACCATTTAGAGACAATGATAGCTTTCCAGTGTCACAGCAGATTTTGTAGTTTTCCAAACCACTTATTACTATAATTTTATCATATCACTTAGCCCACACTCTTCCTGTTGATATCTAAGAATCTAAGACATTCAAGTGGAACCAGTAGTCTATGAATAGAATTTTTCAATCCTTCCTTTAATAAAAGCAAAGCCTTTCTTCATTGGCAGTTGCACTTGCATCCTACAAATATTTGGTTTCTAGGGAGAGAGGATAATAAAAAAGCCTTTAGCATCTGCCTAAGCAATAAATTGTTGTTTTGCAGTTACTGTTCTTGCTGTATCCCTGAAGTGTCGAACACTGACATGAAAAATATTGACTGTCTGTTTTTGTGGCTGACTAGAGCAGACTAGAACCATCTTCTGGATCTCCTATAGGTTTCTGAAAGGCACTCTGATGATGCCATTATGTCTATAGAGTTCCAAAGCCAGCTCACAAAAAGAGAGGAGACACTTCAGAAAACGTGGCTTAGTATTTATGTAACATTTTTTGAGGTCTGTTATAATCCTTCATGTGACTCAATAAATGTTACAGTGCAGAACATAAAATTAGCAGAATCAGTTTGAATAGAATATGATGTGATACTGCTACTAGATCTTTTCTAAAAAGTGGATTTAGTTGATAAATCAAACAGTTTAACAAGGCTTTCTTTAGAACAGATCATCAGTTTTAGCTTTATATTTCCTGCTAAACTTGTTTCAGGAAGCTTTGACTGGCTTACCTAGGTGTTCTTGCTTGTGAATATGTTTCCAGTACAAATATACCTCATCTCAATGAAGAGATGTGAAATTGCATGATTATTAGTCTGTGCATGTGGAATGGTTTCAGACAGTCTCTTAAAGTGAAAAGGGTAGTGGAGGGAAATAGGAAAATCTATGAAAAATATTGTTCATTGTTCCCTGGGATAGTGTACATGCTGCAAAGTACAAAAGAATCTCTTTTTGTCTACCTGAAAATGTCATTATTCAGTCAGTCCTACTCTAAGATCGCATGACCAAAGAAAAGAAAAAAGAGGGTTGAGGAGAAAAGCAAGAAGAATGGTAACTTAATCATAAAGCTGTAGATAATGCTGAGGAGGAGGGGAAAACAACCTTTATGCCTCCTCTTTTTATTCTGAGAGCTCATTGCTGGCACTGTGCATGGTTAGTAACCTCTGGATTATTTCCTTCAATAGGTAGCTGGACTCAGGAACAACATACAGACACAACTTGTACACACCCCAGTTTCCCCCAGACTTATATTTTAGGGATGGGGAAAGTTTTATATTGGCAGCAAGGTAAAAAAAGCAGACCTGTCATTTTGAAGCTTGAGACCTGTGTCTAAAAAAATGAAAAACAAAGAAAACATGCCAAGGCCTTCAGCTCAGTAAGTTGTTTTCCCAAATGTCTGGTGTCTGAGCACATAAAAGATGTAGTGTCCTCTGTAATACAAGAAACTGCATAGCCTGCTATGGATCTTCATCTAAAAGAGCTGCATTATTTCCACTCTTATTCCAGCCAGTCTGTAATGATTTTTTCAAGCACTGCAAGGTAGACATATGGGAAGAGTGTTTACTCAGCCTCCTGGAAGATGGAGTGTCTTGGCTGGCAGTTGAGAGCACAGTGGCAGTGTCAGCAGCCTCGCTGGTAGCTGTGGTTTGCCAGAGTGCATCCTTTCAAACAGAGCTCCTTTAATGCCTTAGCACTCGAGGATGCATTGCAGCCCCACTGATGTACAAATCCAACAGCTGCTGAAAACTGGGTCCAAAAAATCCAAAAAGGAAGAGCACATAATTTCTTTTTGTCCTTTTCCCCTTTTGTTGCCACTAGCCCTTGATTTTGGAACCCAACATCTCTTGTTCACTGGAAACTGAACCTCTTGAGAAGTTCATTCCTGACTAAAGTCTTTAATTTAGGTTCATGCAGCTAGATATGGGAATATAGGGTTTTGGGGTCCAAAAGGGTAGCAACCATTATTAAAGTGTGTAAAGGAATGTGAATACAAAAAAAAAAGAAAAAAAAATTGTAAATATTTATGAACAGATGTGAATAGCGAGCAGCTAAGATACTGAAAATAGATTTGTGTTTTTGACTAGAAATTTCAACCTGATTTATAATTTTTAAAGCTGCAATTAGTTCTGTAGCTTCAAATGCAATTTTACTGTAAGAAATCGTCCTTTCTGTCATTTTCCCACTGGCAGGACACAAGGTTTGCTTGTGAGGGCAGGGTATTTTAGAAAGTCTTATTACATTGCTTGTTGATTTGAAACAATAATAAAATCCTGCTGCTAAAACTGTCCCTTCTGGCACCATTCCACTGCATTTTTGAAATAAAAGGTAACAGAATAATGTGCTGACAAGTAAAATACACAAAACACTTTTGACATTACAAAAAGACAAATATTGTTCATAATGAGATGTGTTACCTATTATGTCAGATAATCATAAAGCTAAAAATGTGCAAATGACACTAAAAATTTGTTCTTCTGGTTCAGAAAAGTAAGAAACATCACATGCTTATCTTAGAATATTACTTTTTTAATTTGTTTGAGCCACCAAAGAACAAACAAGGATTTTGAGATGAATATAAATGTTTCATTTTGAAAGATTACAGTTTATCAGAGTGTAAATACTTGGTTTTCTGTTTATGTATTTGTAAGAGAAGAGAGAAGAAGCAAGCAAAAGAAAGTGAAGTGCAAATGCTGAGGTGATTGAGGAGATGATTGGAGAAAAACTCCTGAAATTAAAAAAAAACCAACCAAACAAACAAACCATAAAATACATTTGCCTGAAAAATATTCTGATATGTGACTTTTCTCCATCATATCAGTAATTAAATCTGCATTTGTGTCCATTACTTAACTGAACTTAACTCTTGGTGGACATTGGGGTGTAGGGCTTCCAAGGACCTGTTTCTTTCAGGGCTCCTCTTCCAGAAGTAATCTTCATCAAGGCAAGATCGAGGATCTCAGCCTCTGCTGATAGCCTGGCTGCACATGTCCAGACTTCACAGAGCTTCTTGCAGGAGTATGTGTGTGGCAAAGCTGTGTATAACCAGCTGATAATACCAGCCGCAGAGCAATGCAGAAAAAAAAAAAAAAAAAAAAGTGGTTAAAATTTATGGTCTGTGAAAATGTGGTAGTAAGAGACATGCTACAGGGGTCACTGGGGAATGAGGTGGAAATGCTTCTTCCGTCTCTTGCTCTGCAGAGGACTCCATTGAAAACTCCTGCTGCTCTCCTGAGAGTCACATTGACTCTCAAAATGTGTAAAAGATGTGTATCTCTTCTGATAAGATGTCAACAGAAAGAATTTTTAGTTTTAAAAGAATCCCCCTGGGATCTCTTCAGAACTCAGTCTTTCCTCCAGGTTAGTGTTGTGCTTGCCTTCCCGTCCCTGTGCTGCTGTCCTTAATAGTTGTTGGAACTAAATTAGGTTTTTAGTCTCTATTTGCTCCATTTTAATTTATTTCCTTTGCTTCTTTTGTTGCAATTTTGAAGAAGTGTCTGAATTTGACCCAGTTATTGACTGTTGACAAATAGTGCTTCAATTGTGCTCTGGAGAGACCTGTTAGCATTTGGCAACATAACTCTCCAAATATTTCATCTGAACTGAGCATACTCTCTCCCAGGGCAGTAGCGACTAAACAAGATTTTCTCTGTAATTATTTCTCCCAGGAAGAGTGAGTTGAAGGTATATTACCACTATGCCCTCAATTTTCTTCTGCATTTGCTCAGGCAGTGGGAAAGAGAGCTTATCTGACTTGAATGTCGAAGAAATAATACTTGGACTTACAAGATACCAGAGCAATAATTAGGATAAGACTGCTGAAAGCTGGGGAACCTGGGACAGTGGTGGAGGAAGGAGGATGCTGAAGAGCTAAAAGGAAATTATATTAGATGAAGAGCTCAGTTAGAGACATTGAGAGCTTGTATATCAGAAAAATTTAATTAAATTGAATGAGCAAATCAAAGAAAACAAATTGAGCCTCACTGACCAAAATGATTGAGCTTACAAAAATACTCAAGAATGCCAAGGGTAGCCCTGAAGTTGGAAAAATGCAAGTTTATGGCATGATACACAGCTTTAATTATACAGAGAAGTGATTTTTTTTCCTACCAGCTCTGGTTTGATACACAGTAATCTGATGTGCAGGCAGATGGTGAATTGCGAGCACTTGCATGTTCTGTGGGCATTATTCAGAGTCTGATATTTCTGGTGATATTGTTACTTTAAGTTATCAGCTATATTAGAACAAGTTAGGGTGATATAGCCTCTTAGCTGTGTGAATGTACAAGGGAGGCTTTTTTAGTCTGGTAAGTTCTGAACTCCAGACAAGAAATTGGCAATGGATGGTTATGAAAGGATGCTGTTTCTTTAGGGAAGGTAACATTTCATATCTTTTTTGTCCTGATCTTTCTTTTTACACATTTTTATTCTTTAGATTTAGATTTGGACTCTGCCAACTACTTAATTTGCTTGTAACACTTGAGTTTCTGACTACATTTATGTTCTGGAATACTTTTTCTGACCACCTGGAATGCTCTTCTGCACTGATATGACTTCATTAAAATAGGTTTTTCATAAAAAAGCCTTTTAAATGTCTTTGATAAGCTTCCTGCTAGGCAGCACTGACAGTTTTGTTTTGGTGTGGCGTCTATTGCTGGATTTTTGAAAGGAAGAAGGGAGATATTCCATTTTTGCAGTTTGATGTACTTGCACTTTCTGAGCTTTCATCTTCTTTTTTTTCTCAAAACCTGAAAATAGTTGTGTTAAAACAAATTGCCAGGTTTGCAGCTTTCCATCACTCCATTACCTTTGGTAATTTCCTAAACAACAGACTATGCTTAAAGCAGTTCTGCTTAGAACTTCAAGTTGTGCTGTGGAGTGAAAATGTCAATTTGTCAGTTGTGACAGTCCCCAATTTACACTGCAAATGAGCAGTGAAGTTTTCACAGCTTGCTCTGTTAATGTCAGTGTGCTAATGAAACTGAATTTTGTTTTCTTTATTCAGATTTCTCATCACTGGCTGATTAGAAAAAGTTTTCTGAGCCTCCCAATCACATCCATTTCCATTCCCAGGTTGCAAAAGCTTGTTGCTATCAATAAAGGAGAGGATGTGAGGAAGAATTGCCAAGTAGGGTTACACTGTGTGCAGAATGCTAGGATGAATGGAATTATTTCCTGTTCCCTTTTTGTTTATTTTTGTAATTGGATAAGGAGTGGTGCAACCAACCATGAGAACCTCAAATCCTATGAGCAAACAGGGGCACAGGATTTTTGGAAAACACTGAAAAAAATGAATGTTTTGCTCCTTGCTTCTACATCAGGATCACTGGGTGGGTAAGGTTTAGAGGCCAAAAGAAAAGCACCTGCTCAGTGTGTATCCCCTCAGGATGCTCTGTTGGTAAGTTTTGACCATGTTAAGCTGTTTATGTGCTGCTTTATTCACAGCTGTTTCCAGTTTGTTTAGTTGAGCTGCTAAGCAGAAGCAGCATTTAAAGAGAGAAGGGCAGTTGTAATCCATCATAAATTTGCTTGTTTGTTTTGGGTTTTTTGTTTGTTTATGTTTTTGGGTGGGAACTCACCATATAAGACTAGTTTGGGGTTTTGGGACCTCTTTTGAAAGCAAAGCTCACTATTAGCTGGAATTTCTGCCTACTGATCACTGGAGAAAGTAGGCATTTCTGAAGTACTTCTAGCATGAATTCTGGATGTTGAGCAGTTTTTACAGATCTGGCTGAATAGCATGTGGTTTTTATACCAGGTAAGCACCTATCTAATATAGATCACACTCTGTTCATCTATTGTGTTGGTCTGAGAGTAGCATGAGGTGGTTTTTCTCCCTGGGAATTAAGATCTGAAGAAATATGCTTGTGTTGTATTGAGGTTTTTGTTGATGTACAGTTCCCAAGTGCCAGGAATAACCCTTGGCATTCTGGCTGCCTGGAGCAGGGCAGGCACTAGGGCTCATGGGGCATAGCTGGGACATGATATTCCAGTGGTGTGCTGAGTTGGAGAGCTAAGATCTGCTTAAGAAAGGGATCAGTTGGCCTAGGTAGACCTTTTGCCCCATATTCACCCAAATGTTTTTGTGCAAACTTGGCTGTACTATTCCTAACAGCTGGTCAGAATTTCCAGTTGATTCTCTTTCAATGATATGAGGAAGATAACCTTTCCCCAAGAATATGGAAAGGATAGTACTGATAGCCCAAAAGACCTTAAAGATTTCTTGAAGTCAACTGCCACTAGTATAAAATGTGCTGCCTTGTGCCACCAGCATTATGAGTAAAAGATCATTCAAGTATCACTACAGCAAATGGAGATATCCATTAGCATTTTATGAAAGTGTTTCTTTTTTACACAATGAGAGCTCTCTGTATTTTATAGCTTTCTCATTACTGCCAGCAGCTTGATTCCATTAAAAACCCTGAAAACCAGAAGGGAAGCTGGGTAGAAATACAGGCAAAGGGGAAATTAACAAAATCCATTAACTTTTTTCAGTGATTTTTGTCTGTATTGAATCCTCTTGTGCTTTGGAGAATCTCACCCTGTGGTGTCATCCTTTTGCAAGAGCTGTGTGAGTTGGCATGACTGCAAAGTTGTAGTTTGCATCTCAGTGTGTGTTAAAAATCCATATTTTTCAAAAGTACAAGTTTATTTCTACAGTAACAGGCGTTGCATATGCAGATATATCACAAGAACAAGAGGATAAAAACTGATAAATTTTGATTTATCTGATTTGAACTGCTAGTGCAAATATAATTGTTCAGTACAACATTATGGTCTGATGACACCAATTTTTCGTTTGGCAGAAGCAGATGGTTACAGAAGACATTTCATTTGTAAATTAAGAGTAGGGTGGTAAGGAATACTAGGGGGCTGCATAATTTAGGTGATGGTATAGAAAAGTCCTATATGCGCATTACCTATCCTCTGGTCATTCTGAGTTTCTCCAGTGAATAGATGTTTTTCCAGGTGTGAAAAAATGCTGTGTAAGCTAAAGGGAGGATAATTGTCACCTACATACCAGCTAAAAGCAAATAAATTGTGTGGTAGTACAGCCATTAGCCTGTAGAACATATGAGGAGTTGCTCTCTTGCTCAAGGTGTTCTTATATTGAGGAGTAGTGGTTAAAATTTCAGTCTGGACTTGCACAGCAGGATTGGGGAGAAAGTCTTTTTCCTTCTAGCTAATTTACTTTGTGAAAATCATCCTCTTCTAGGTGAGACAGTTTTTGATTTTTTTTTTTAATTTGTTTTTGTTTGGTTGGGGTTTTTTTAAAAGCAATTGGGAATAGTCTTTGACATTTGTAAAAAAATTAGTATCTTATGTGTTTTGCTTTCTGATTCTGTGGGGACAATTTTGCAGATTGTTTCTCCTTCATGGCTTCAGTGGATATGTGATTTCCTCCCTTTTCCCCGTTTGTGTGACATTCTAATGAGTTTTGCCAAACCAGTAACTAGAGCATGGAGAAAGCCAAGTGTAATTAAAGACAAGACACTGCTTCATTTGGACATCTTTGCTGTGGTTGCTTCATAGCAACAACACAAACTGTGTAAATTCAAGTCTCCCTGGACAGAAACTTGATCATGTTTTCAGTTAATCTACCTTACCTGCAGGGATCCTTACTCAAAACCAGTTGTCCATCTGAAGTCATTAATTCAATATGCTCAGATACTGTGGGTATGGGAGTAGTACTCTAATATTTGGAGGGATAGTAAGGGAAGTATTTAGCAGTCTGAGCGGGGAAAAAGAACTGCAATCTTGAAAATTTAAATATTTTACAAAATCCATCTATGCTGAGGTGTCTTTTAATGCTTTCAATGTAAGCACTGTTTTCATTCCACAGAACTTGGTATTCTTTTAAATTGTGTGGTTTAAGTTCTAGTATCCAGTTTTAAACCTATATCTGGTTAAAGATGATATGATTTGAAAACACTGGTGGTATTGGATTTCTGAAGCTGTAACCAAGAGGAAGAATTAGGTATGTTGCCTTAGTTCTTCATTGTTTCTGGTAGCCAGGCTCCAACTGTGATTTCTGAATAATTGCTTGCTTGCTGCCATTACCTGTTGCTGTATAGATTTTTCATCTCACTTCCTTTCTCCAGGCATATAATCTGAATTAAATAGCTCTCCAGAATGGATTGACAACACTTTCTACTTGTGGGCCTAACAAATAAACTCCGTCACTGGCATTAGTTGTGCAGCTTATTTTAGTTCAGGAAGGATTTTAGTATTAGGAAGATTCTTGGAGGGTCGGGTTGCTTTCAGTCTTTGTTAGCATTTTGTCAACCTGTAAAAACTTCCTCTGTCTGAAGAGGCTGCATAGGAAAGAAATTCTCTCCTCTTTACTACAATACTATTCCAAATTCAGAATATTTTAAGGGGTTTTATGTTTGTTTGTTTGTTGGTTGTTTTTTTTTTTTTTTAACTCTTCAGCTACCAGAATTAGCCACAGTGAGGATTATTCATTCACCTGTGAGCTTTGCAGACTTTGATTCTGAATTCAAAGAATGAATTGGATCATGTGCTTGTGGTGACTTGCTCAGTTTAGCTGGATTCTTTGGGAAGTGTGGCACCAAACTAGTGCTAGAGAAAATGGATAGATGGATGACTTTGCCTTGCAGGTCCTTGTGGCTTTCTTGCTGTGTAATGCCTGGTGCTTGCTATCCACTGTGCTGGTCTCTGTGCTGTTGTGTTGTTTTCTGTCTTGTTTATTTTGATAACAAACTCTTGGAAGTAATTGTTTTGGGTCATAAAGGTAACAGCACAGCCAAGCACCCCAAGTGTCTGTGTTGCTCAGTTAAACTGATGACATGCCAGAGAGAGATATCTTGTATTATACAGCTAAAAGGGCTAATTTTTATCTCCTAGTTCTGGGGAAAAAAAAAAAAAAAAAAAAATTGGCATCAAAGTTCTCTCAGATTAAGGATCTTTACTACTTCTAATTTACATAATCTATTTTTATGTGATATGTGAATACTGTTTTAAAAATGTCACAACAAACTAACTTAAAACTTTTTTCTTCCACTGTAGTGGCAAATCTTTTACTCTTACTCTATAATCTTTTAGCCAAATAAGATAAAGTAATGTTAGGGGCTATCAGAGCTTCTAATTTCTGTCTTTAAGTAGGTAACATCCTCTATGGGCAATAACTCTGTTAGTGTTAATTGCTTAAAAAGGTCTTTGATTATGCGTTTTTGGCACTTACTCTAAAGTTCAATTGGCCATCTGAATGTAATCTTAGATTTGGACATAAATACAGAATCATATAATTACAGAATAGTTAGGGTTGGAAAAGATGTATTTCAACTGTTAAGCAACTAAACAGTGTCCTCAAGTGCCACATTTACATGTTTTTTAAACACTTCCAGGGACAGTAATTCCCCTGGGTGGCCTATTCCAGTTCTTGACTGGAATATGCTGAAATTATCAAATGCTGCTATCATCAAATGCTTTTAGAAATCTACCAGCATCATTGCTGGGTTAAACTGTTCTGTTCAGACTGGCTGTAGATACCAAGTCATGCTTTTATTGCACCATAGATTGATAAATTCTCTCTGGTCAGAAAAACATAGATTACTTGCAGAAAACCCAGCATTTCATCTTGTTGAACAACCATGGCTACTGCTTAGAGAAATGGGTGCATGAAAGTACATTTTCTGGAATTTGGCATGTGTTAGGGCCCTAAGAGTTGTGGCAGTGAGCCTTATGAAGGCCAAGAAACTTTTTCTCTCTGGCTTTCTCTGGTTTTTCCCTGTTGGAATAAAGGATGGTAGTTATGAAAGGACATGTATTAGGGGCTGTAAACTTTCCTCCATGCTTTGGACAATAGAACTGCAAAGTGTAATTCAGCAGCCTGAGAAAAAACTTCTCTGACCATATATCTGTCTACTGTCTAGTTAAGAACTGGCCAGAAAAAATGTTCTTACCAGAACAAGAACCCATTATCTGATTCACTGCTCCATTATAGATCATCCAGACTGAGAAATTTTTAATTTTTGTGTCTCATTATGGGATTTATTGAGCCCTGAAGTGTTTTCTTAGGCTACATAAAAATGTAATTTAGATTTGCATTTGCCTAAAATGTCTTATTTTTCTATGAGATGGTTTGTAGATCATCTGTGTGAAGAGACTTCTATAAATTTGTAATGACTTATGACAAATTCCTATTTATATATATTTTTTCACCTTAGTAAATAGCTTTCAAATCTGTACTTGCAAGCATTGCATGCTCTTGTCTGAACTTTTGACTGCTAATTAGTCATTGTTGTTCAAATGTTCAGAATTTTCATGTCTACACAAAACATGAAAGACAGATTTGATTGTTCTACTGACCCATAGACCCTTTGTCCACTGTAGTTCAGCAAAGAGTTGGAGAGGTTGTTTTTTGGTACTCTTTGCTCTGTGGTTTTATCTTGCAGTTTTCAAGCTGTGCTTTAGCTATGGTTGGGGTAAAAGGAGCAGTAGCCAGTGTGGCTCTGCAGCAATAATTAGAGAAGAAATGAGTCAGTGCTATCAGAAATGCACACACGTTCTAACTGAGCAATTGCTGCAAGTAGAATATTAAAATCAAGATAGTCAGATGAGAATGGAGATACTGAAATGCAAGAATTCAAGATTTCATTTCTAAGTGTATTGGTAAATGTGTAGATGCACAGGTAACACTGAAGCTGCAGAGTGGTTTTGGTAGGTCTTGCATAAAGAGGAAAAAATTCTGGCATCCTTGCTGATTTTTGGGTTAGTACTGGTAAGATATCAACTTTTTCTTCTTTGTTTTCATGTTCTTTGAGTTATTTAGGAGAGAGCAGTGTTCACACAGAGTACTCCACTGCTGTGGTGAGGGAGCTGAGATGCTTTCATGTCCTAGTGTACACTGTCAGTTTGTCTGGAGCTTGGTGCAGAAGGGATTTTTGTATAAAAGAACATCAGTGTGCTGTAGAGACCAAGGATTGTGCTCTGTATTTTACGTCATGTTCTGCCACTCTTCAGGTTAACCAGCCCTGGCAGCTGCCCCAGTGGTAGCGAGATTGATGAACATGATACAAATTACATAATAATTTAGTATGGAGAGTATCCAATCCTGTACAGTAGAGAGATTTACAGAGTTTAAAACACCTGTAAAGATCAATGACAACAGTAGGAAAAGAGAGAGAGAGAGGAAAGAAACTGGTAATTTAAAAAATTAATTTAAAATTTATTTTTAAAATTATCTTTAAAAAGCTTCTCAGATGAGTCCAGTGAAGGCACTTCATAAGTGTGGGAAGGGTATGTGGGTATGCAGGAGTAGATTGCAGTAGGGTAAGATCACTATTACTCTGTGATGTATTAAGAGTTTGGAAGAATATTTTTTTAGGGATTTGTTCTTTTACAAGCAAGTCTTACTACATACTGATAAAAACCATAGCAAATGATGATTGAGAAAAATGGCTGTAATGTGACTAGAATTCACTAACAGGTTATTATTTTGTCAGAACAGGTATGATTTGTAGGAAAAAAGTACTGTCTTTTACTAGAACCACTCAAAACAGCTGGAAGAACAGATAAGCTTTTTGGACTTGGCTGAGGAAGGTCTAATTTACACGAAAATACTGTTGTTTTTCTAATTGGATCCAATGTTCTACTCAAAGACACTTTGCTTTCCTATCATTTTACTCCACTTATGTTATTTTACCAGCCTGATAATAAGAGGGCTCCCTATGAATTGTTTGAACCATCTTGCGGGTATTGAGAGGCTTAAGCCTCCAGTCTCACAAAAAAAAAAATTAAAATGTGTATTGTTCTCACTTAATTTTTAAAATAAGATTTCCATAATGACATGCTACTGGATCATCATAAAAATAGCAAATACAGAACTGGCAGTGGAAGTGTAAAGACCCATCTGTGCTACTCATTATTTTCTCCCACCATGTTTTATATTTGTTTTTAGAGCACCCCAACCTTATATATTAATTGTCTAATACTTCTCTGAGTGGTAACTCATGGAGACTAATGAAAAACAACCATCCTTTCTGAAATTTGCTGAAAATTAAAAATCAGATTAAGAAAAAATTGATTTGTAGATATGATCGGTAACAAAGCAGTCAAAATTACTTGTCAATCAAGGACATAATTTGTAATACTTTGGTATCATGTTAGAGATATCCCCTCTCCAGGCCCTGCCTGGCTGAACAAGTCCTGTCCTGTGCTCTGCAGCCTTGAGAGGGCAATAGAAGTGGGAATCAAAGAAATGCTGAGACATTCCCCTAGAACTAGCACTTGGATGTTGATGGTATGATGAGAGCCATATTCAGCTCTCATTAGCATTGAGAAATTTTGTATCTGACTTTTAGAGAAACCAACCCCTCATGAGTTGGTGGGAGTGGGAGGCTTTACACTGTGGTGCTCTGTAAACCCTACGTTTGACAGACATCTGAATGTGTGTGCATGGATGTGAATATAGAAAGTTATCCACTATGGAAGTGGCCTGTCAGTCTCGGGCATGGTGAGATGAGATGCCTGCAGCAGTGAGCAGCATGGCTTTGCTGAGGACATGTGCTGTGACAAGTGACAAACATGTCACAGCATTGCCCCTGTCTGGCCATGTACTCCTGCAGTTGTAAAATGGTTCATTCACTGGAAGTAAACATTGAACTGCTTCATTCTCACCCTCATCCAGAGAGTTCAAGCCTTTCCAGAAGTTAATTTTTTGTGATCTCCTTAACGCACCTGTTTAATGATGGGCTAGAGGAAGGAAGTACTGAAAGCAGTAGGAAGACATGAAAGATTGCCAGATGCCTGCTAGAACAGCATGTTGCTAAGTAGTCACACAGAGAGATGATGGAAACTTCAACTGCAGCCCTCCTTGAAAACGCTCCCACAGAGATCTGCTTATTAACTAACACCAAGAATTCATAGCAAGGGAAGCTGAGAAAGCAGCTGGGATGGTGAATGCTTCATTGACAAGGGACAATTGGACACAGAGGAGTGCAAAGTGTGTTCTGTCTCTGGGGATGTTATGCCTCTGTCTAGCATATGGCTTCTGGAAAAATTGTAAAGAGGAGACACATATGAAACTGGGATGTTCCTCTGAGTTATCTGGAAGCCCAAGTGGGTGTTCATCATCCTGTGCTGGCTTATTCCAGCCTCTTTCCTTCTCTCCCCATCTTTTGATTTCTTTTGATAACATCATTTTTGTGTTGGTTCATCTATACCCACCTTATCTCCTTTTCCATCTGCTCCTCCCCTCTGAACTCACCTGGAAAAATAACCACAGAACTGAGAGAACCACCTTACCAGGGCAGGCTGCAGCCTACATCTGGATGAGGAAGGGACCCTGAGATGGCAGGGCCATCATTTGGACATGCTTCATTTTATCACTTTTATCACCTACTTTTTGGGCTAGTCCAGTTATGAGCACATAGTAATAGATCTGTCACATAATACACTGCATATGGTACTATCATTAAATATAGCTAAATACTAAATCAAAAAGAAATTTCCAGAGACATTATAATCTAAACATTCCAGAGAGAAAAGCAGATTTAACATTTGATTATGTTGATATATGCAGCTAGTAAATCTAAACATGAGTCAGATAGAATCATATCCAACCATGGAAATTAAAAAATAATGTCTGTGTGACATGTGGTGTAGTTAAAATGCTGGGTCCTCAGCTTACAAACATCTATGTGTATGTCTGGTTTAAGAGGCATGAGGGAGTTCTCTGTAAGTCACAGCCTTGGAGGACTCCTGTGAAAAAGGGTTGATTTTTGAGGCTAGAACACAACATGTGCATGGAAGTACACCTGGATTCAGTATTTGTGAGTTCAGTGATGCCTGATTCCAGAGTTTTTCACTCTTCTGTTTTTATCTGTGGTAGAGACATATGCTTCTCAAGTCTTTCTGTAGTGATGACATTTTGTTCTTGCTGTGAGGCACTCTGGTAATATTAATACAAATTAATTCAAATACACTAGAAAAAATAGTACTTTTCGTTCAATCTGGGAATACAACCAGGGTCCAGAGTAAATGCACTTTTACTGAAACTACTTATAGGTTTCTTGGCTATATATATTCTTAATTTCTTCAAATTTGTGCCATTCTAGTTTTCTGTTGCTTATACTTCAGATTTTCAGGATTTTATTTTGATGCTGCTAAAGTGTTCTCTGACAATCTTGGTCCTTTCATATAGAAAGGTTTCAAGTCCAACCTAGTAAGGTACTCCTGCACTGAGAGCTTTTGAAGACTTTATCTGTTCTAAGAGGGTAGCTGTGTTGTAGGGCAGCTGCAGATGGTCCCATAACTCACCTCAGCTTCCTCAGAGCTAACAAGGAATTAAAATACCTTGACTGAAACAGTGAAAGACCTTCAGAAAAATATCTTCTTGTCTGTAAGAATATGAAGACTTCTGGTATTTGGCTACAATAACATTGCTCAGCCACGCCATAGGAAGAACAGTATGACACAATCTGTGTACAGTAGAATTCTTTATTCCCTGACGGCACAAATAATGCATATTTAAAGTATGAACATATGTTTACACATATGTGTTTGCATCAAGGTCTTTTAAATATATGTATGTGTTGGCATCTCTACAAGAAGTATATGGCTTTACCTTTTAGTAGTCACTTACTGTTGCCACCTCCAGACAAATAAGTGTATGTTAACAACTTCTGTTCATACAGAAACTTCTCTTCAAATTGATGCAAACAGGAGAGGCTGTACTGCTGTGAAAAATCAGAGCTCTCTTATATGTATTTTGTGCCTAAGATTGTGTTCTGGATGATGTTTTATGTGTTAGTTTACTTGCACCTGATACACCTTGGTAGTTGCTGTATAAAGTCTATTGAATGTATTTGTCTCTGGCATGCAAAGGCAAAAATGATCCCCTCAGCTGGTGTGTGTATAAATAGACACTGATTTGAAACCTCTGGTATCTGGAGATCCAGTCTGAACTGGGATGACAGATGTTTTCACAGCCAAATGGCTGCACCAATGCTGACCTGTAACTTGTGGTGTTGATGTGGTGACAGTTTTGGTCTTCTCTTTGCCCTGATACTTCCCTGAGCTGTGGGAGGGTGCACACACTTCATGCTGTGCAGTTTTGTCCTTCTGCAGCTCTTGGCTGACAGGTAAGCTCGAGTTTCTGATTTGTGCTTTTGAGTGATAGCAGCAGTGATCTTGGATGCATGTAATCAGTCCCTCTGAGAATAGTGTAGTGTTATGCAATGTCTCTCAGGGATTTTTCAAGAGTTTTGGGAGGCCTAGCAAGGATCTAACTTATGCAGGTCTAATCTCTGATTGATAGAAAAACTATAATATATTAATCTTCTAGAAGATACTGTCTTAGCAACTTTGCTGAGGATGAATACTGTGGTCAGGGCCTCTGGCTGAGCCCTGGATCCTGGTCTTGGCTTTTGTCAGAGAGGTTTTGTTGGAGCTAAATTCTGTGGGGTTCAAGATTTTGTCAAGGCTTCTCTGCAGGGGGTGTTATAAAAGAAGTGTGGGAGAAAAGAAAATAAAATTAACTCAGTAACTGTAGGTGAAAAAGAATTTTCTGCCGTTTTTTCCTCCCTGCTCTTCGTGTTCTGAGGTTTCAAGGCACTTCAGCTGGGACATCTCATGTCACTTCTCTAAAAGATGCAATTCCTCCTCCGTGTTATAGAAGATAACAAGCAGCACAGGGATAGCTGGTAGCTGAGACCAGAAACAGTTGTGGGGAATAACATCTGAGGATGCTGAGTGAGCAGATGTAGACTTTGTACCGGCTTAGAAATGCAGTAGGGCAGAAGGACAGCACTCATGTGGCTTCCCTGAAAAAGAGAAATTGAGTTAGCAGTGTGTCTGGCTTACTTTTTGTCACAAAGAACATGGGAAAATTTTGAATAGCTGATTTTGTTCATCAGGGAGCTCTTACAGGTGGAAGTTACATTATAATTTATATTCTTAATTTTATTACTTGTTGATCTAAAGGCCAGGGTATAGACTGAGTTTCAAGCTCTGTATTTTTCATATGGATGACATTAACTTTGCAGCATTTGTTCTTGAATCAGCTCTAGAGTGGTAGGACTTAAAATGAGTGATAGTAAAAGGGAAACATTAGCCACTTAAAGAAGTGTGTAGCTTTTTGTTCTCAAATCAGCTTGAGAGAAAGAACTTCAAATAATTTTCTTAGGATTGAACTAGTCTCTTGGTCTTGCACCATTCTTACAGGCAAGCCTGCATCCAAGAATGTTGATGCCAAGTAAGAAATTAATTTTTTTTTGTGGGCTAAATGCTGCAATGTGAAAAGATTAGATACTGACTAGAGAAAACTTTTGGGTTTGGGCATTTTTTTGGTTGAAACCTGCATTTCCTAGTTAAAATTGTGTGGTAGTTTGTAGATTTTAATTGATCAAAATTATGGTAAACAGTGGGAAGCAGTTGGGAAGACTGGCAGTGCACTGGATGTTTATTAGGACTCTCTAGTGTGTACCAAGGTTTATGAGCACAGGGCTGAAGGGTAGAGCTGAGGCACAGCATGGGGTTTGCAGCTGAAGAGGGCTGCATGGAAAGCTCAATTCCGGCCTCTGTATTTCTCCACTGCAGACATCACAGTTACGATATATATTTATTCCCTCCAGTTCTACTGATATATGAAAATGAGCATCTGGAGGCTATTGTTCAGGATAGAGGAGGTAGCATCAAGTGGCTTAGTCATATCCAGTAGCCTTTTTAAAGATATGCAGGGAAATAATTTTGGTATATAGAACCAGTTACTCCCTCTCTAGCATTGCATACACTTGTTTTCAGGTCACTGTGTTCTTTGCTTGAATTGGAAGAAGTATTGCCTACTTAGAAATAAATATATAATTAAAATTATCTTAACTTGCTTTTCTTTTGTCAATACATACCAGAAAATATATGTAACCTCAAAGGCAGATTATTTTTCTAGCGATATTTTTTGAAAATCGTTATATTCTTCTGGTAGTTCATTTGCATTTTAATTGTCAAAAACCTTCTCAAGATAAGGAAGGTGGTTTGTGTTTCATGATCAACATTTTGTGATGTCCAAGTACTGAAGAATCTCATCAGCGCAGGCAAACTGAAATTTTACTTTCAGAATAGTGTCCAGTACATGTTGGTATTTTTTTGAGGGGTTTTATGTACCACTGAAGATTTTTAAATTTGATTCCTCTTTTTCACTTCAACAGATAGGATACTGACTCTTTATGGAGAGTCAGTCATTATTTGGTCAGTTTTCATTATAGTCTGCATGTATTTGTAATCTGTATAAGTGAATACTGAGGGCAAGAGTGCTTAAAGCTTAGTCTTACTATCTTTTTGGAAGGGCAATTCTTGTTTGCTTCAATAAATGCAGCAATATGGATTCATAAGAGCTACTGTTACTATATTTCTGGAACACTTTGATTTAGCTTGAGCTAATTTCTGGAGCAATTTTCTTGACACAAGTAACAAGGAGAGGCACATCTGTTGCACCTAATTAATTTTTGCATGTGGATGCTACATTAGTATAATTGAAGACATGAAAAGAATATGATGCTGTTATGTAGAATTCTTTAATGTTCTCTCTATTTCCTGAGTGTGGTCGTATGTGAATCCTATATCTACTTACTCTCATAATGACAATTTCAATTAGAGGCAGCTTTGGATCATTCAGCTTTACTTGTGTGCCTTCCTCTAGAAGGCATCTTTACCCATTTTGTTCCACTGAAGGATGAATTTGAGAACAGTATTTCTTTTGAGAATAGGTTCCATCTGTAGGTATTTCATTAAGGATTTATTTAGGTTCCAAACTTTTTATCTATATTGGTCCTTCTAAATCATAGAACTGAGTATAAATTAAATTTAAGTGGAATTGTTTATAAAAGTACTTCTAGTCTGATTGTTCATAATTGTAATGTATGTAGTGCTCTAGGCTTCAGCTACCAAGGAACCCAAATTACCAGCAGTCCCTTCTGGAAGAACTGTTATGGACATTCATGCACTTGTAATTCTTAGCATGTGGGATATTCTCCTCTCTCTTTTTTATTTCTTTTGTTATGTCCTGAATACAAAAACACAACTTTAGATTTATTTTAGAAGCTACAATGTGGAAAACCTTTAGGTCCCAGGGATTTATCCCTTTGATTGGAGCTAGTGTATGTTGGACTACAGAAACACGACAGCTTTGCAAACTTATTTTGGGGAGAAAAATAAATGCTTCAATTCATTTAATGTTAGTGCCTGGGATGCAGTAGGGTTTTGATTAATGTGTTGGTAGCCAGCTGAGAGCCTCCAGATATTTTGGTTTTGTTTGTACGTGTTCACTTAAAGAAAGGAATCAGACTTACACTGTTGAATCCCACTTTTGGAATATGAATATACGTATCATTTGTAGACTCATAGAATGGCTTGGGTTGGAAAGGACATTAAAGATAATCTGATTCTAACACCACCACCATGGGCAGGGACACCTTCCCCTAGACCAGGTTGCTCAGAGCCCCATCCAGCCCGGCCTTGAACACTTCCAAGGACGGGGCATCCACAGCTTCTCTGGCCAACCACTTTCACTTTGTTGGTGTGTAAACTTAAATATTTCATTTGATGGCTCTTTTTCTACCAAGAGTCACAGACCCATACTGAAAAAGCAAAATGGCAACAAACTTTTTTTTTTAAGCTGCAAAATATACCAAACTGACACAAAATACTCTTACAAATATTTCTGGTTGTCTCAAAAAGTCCTGGTTAAAGCAAGCTAAAAATTATTAGGCTTCAGTTTGATATCTTAATTCCTTGCTGGAAAATTAATTCTTGTAATCTGAGGATTATGGTATTCTCTTGATGAGTAGTCTCTAGTTGAATCAGACAATTGTAGTGTAAACAAATTAATAGAGGCTTTGGGTGGGATATTTTTGAAACAGTAACTGTTTTCCCAGTTATACCAGTTAGGTTCCATTCTGGGTACTTGAGGAAATTAAGATCCTGGAAGCAAAGGCAGCTGGAGTTGCAAAATGTTTTAAGTAACACCTTTGCATACTATTTCCATTTAGGAGTCCTACTTAAAATAGGAGAAAAATTTTTTTATTTATTTGGACACCAGCTAGCAACTCTAACTTCCGTGTTCAAGCTGAGTATAAAGCAAGTAATATTAGGGAAGTATATATTGCATTGTTTTCTCTGCTTGCAATTCTTACCCAGGCTTCTGCAAAATCAGCTGTTGCTGTTTGCCAAAAAGATTGACAAAACTGATTTGCAGCATTTGAATTATTAGAAACCCTTTAGGATAGACATTCTTACTTAGGTTGGTGTCATTTTCAGGATCACATTGTCCTAAATAAAAATGGAAATCTTTGGAGGGAGAAGATTTAATCTAATTTTTTTTTTCTGGCAGATATCTTCTATGTCAAAACACAAATGCATTTAAAGATAATTTGTACAGATTTCTTTCTCTATATAGATTTTTTTTCCCCCCCCTGAAATATATCCTGGGAAATTTTAAATTCTATGCATTTTCTTTTCCATACTGACCTAATACAGAATTCACAGCACCTAAAATGAAACTTCCCCTACAATTAAGGATGAGCCTGAGCTACTATTTGCTTATTCTGGTAGTAATAGAATAGCAGTGACTTTCAGTGGAGCTGATTGGCAGATGTTATTTTCTGCAATGCATTTCAGAGTGTGATAATAACAACAGAAAAATTAAAATCAATATATGCTATCTGCTGGAAATGCTATTAGTAATAATATTACTCTTCGTATAGGAATATATATGTATAAAAATATTACTGTTCTTACCTCCCTCTTTTAATCCACCTTAAAAGGCTGAAGAAAAGCATGGGATATGCTTTAATTAATGTGTCTTCTCAGTGCAGGGACAGTTCTATTTAAAAGTCATTAAGATTTATTGTCCTTGGCTTGAATAATTGCTGTGCTGTCCATATCTCCATATGCTTTCATGTTTTAGTGGAGAGAAACAATATTTTTTTTTATATTCAGAAAAAACTTTTACGTGTCTCTCAGTTCAAAGAGATATTGTGCTTTTGATGAAAAGGGAGCTGTGGCTTTCAGAACATGTACTGACACTTAAGGAGAGACAGAGAAAAAAGTAAATGGAGGCTTTTGTGATTTAAAATTGGCAAAGCTATTTATTCAAAGTAGGAACTAGATCAAACCTTCATCCATTAAACTTAAAACTTTTATATTGAACGACATCAATATACACTCCTCAAAGCCATTTCTTTTCCTTTTCTGCCTTCATTTTACTGTTTGGCAGTGGTAATGCAATCAGAACTTTGTTGGATTCTGGTATCTTCCCTGGGTCATCATTTGCTTTCAGGTGGACTGTCAAACTCTGCATGGTATGAAATGTCCTCAAGTAACTTAGATTTTAAAAGGACAGAAAGCTGACAGTCTCCATTGGGATCTAAAGTTGGGGGTAATTACTGGGGGTCTTTTGGGAAGACCAGAGAAGAGACAGGTGGTACCTTGTTCCTCACAGCCATGAGGGTGAGAAACACTAAATGTGTGAGCTGATCATCTGAGGTCAAATGCTCAAGTTGTTTTCCTTTTGATTTTCCCTTTGTTTTATATATATATTTATGTGGGGTTTGTTTGTTTGTTTTTGGGGTTTTTTGTTGTTGTTGTTTGGTTTTTGTTTTTTTTTTTTTTTTTACTCTAGTTTGGTGTGATTGGTCTGAGACCATATTCCAAACCTAACTAGAGGAGGGTATGTACATATCCCATAGTCCAAGCAAGCCCCAGAGCTGTGTTTGTAGAGGCAGATGGTTCAGTCCACACTAGCTTAGCTATTTGTATTCCAGCTCAGGGCTTTGGAGGGTAGGAAAAGAAGTGAAATAATGCTTGAGAAGTATCTTTGCATGTAGCCAGTTTTAAAATATTTTTGTTTTAGTGTTTCTTTCCCCTGTGAGCAGAAATACAAGATTATATAAATCTAAGATCTTTAGCTGAAAGCCTTCTCTGTTTCATGAAGCATTCTATCTGAATTACTTTCATATGTGCAGGTGAGGTGATTAGAGACTTCTAAAAGATTCCACTTGCTTTGTAAAAGAAAAATCATAGACTATATACTTAAAAAGAGGTGTGAAGGAAATAATTGCTCACAATTGCTATGTGCTGAAATTCCTGTAAATCTACTGTAAGTCACACTGGCTTTTTGTTCAAAAGCAAGCAGGGAATATAAACAAAATATTTCAGTGTACTAAAAGCACAGATTTTGCAGTTTATTTTGTACTGCCTGACAATAATAATTTAAATGGCTTTACAACATGCACAGAGATAACTTTATGTTCAGTTACTGCTCTGTTTGGAAGTTCTGTTTAGAATCACAAACTTTTATAAGAAATTTCTTTTCTGTAGATCCCTGTCTTTATATTGCTCTCTTTGCCAAAGAATCAAGTGAGAATGTCTACAGTGGTAGCTCACCTGTGGCTTGGATGAAGGTATGGACAGGCATGGCAAGACCCTTCTCTCAGTGAAAAAGGCATTGGTAGGATGCTGGTGAGGAGCAGAAGGGCTCATCTTCCTCTGTCATTTGAAGCACTCTCACTGCAGGGGAAAATCCCACACACCTGTAGTTTAAAGTCACTAAAAAATGAAAATTGTGTAAGTAGAAATTAATTCTTGTTCATTGGAATATTTCTGCAGTTCTTCTAATTGCACTTTCTTGAATCACTTTCTTGAATTGCTTGGATAATGACATTTTATCAAAAAATCTTTTGTTACATGGTGTGGAATTCTGTGAAATGAAAGAGCTGGTGACAGCATGATTTCTATCATGGCAGTGTTGAAAAATCAGTTGAAATTTGCTTAGAATTTCCTTTGATAAAGTGTGTCCTTGTTCATCTTTGCAGATGTATATGCTGAAAGAATGAGTATGCTCATGCTTAGTTATTTAAATGCTACCTGAATAGAGATAAATTTAACTTTTTTAAGGTTACACGTTACTTGCTTTGCTGAATCAAGAATGTAACATGTTAGTAGTTGGAAGCCAAAGGGGAAATTCAGAGGAAGTTATTTATGAGTGGTGCTTAATTTTTTTCTGTAAGATATTAGCATTAATTCCGAAGATTACTGGAGGGGGAAAAAAAGAGAATAACAAGAAATAAGAGACTACTTCACACCTTCATGCACCTTGTGAACCTCACTGGCAAAATATTAATTTTCTTTTTAAAGAAAATAATGAGTAAAAAGCTTCAGAGCATTTTATTTTAGAAGCTTGGTAGTATTCCTTATTTTTTAACCTTAACCTCTTTTGTTTTATACTATGCAGGTAGGACTGCATAGAGAAGCATTTTTATTAGAAATAAAATACTCAGCTATTTGACATTATGCAGAAAATGTGTGTGTATATATTTTCTCTTGAAGATATGTTCTTTCTTCCTATTTGTCTTAAAATTTTAAGCAAGTCTATATTTAAATATATGTGCAAATGAGGAATTTTTCTATCCTGATATAGATATTTCTGCAGATATTTCTATCATTGCTGCCCTTCCGCCCTGGGCTGCTGTTTTTGCCAGGATTTCCCTGAATACATGGGCTGTGTATGTGTAGCTTGCAAGGAAGAATAGATATAGGAATAAAAAACTGATAGGAAGGAAAAACTGATGAGGCAAAATAATTTCATTTTTGAACACTGACCTGGGGAAAGGACTCTTGAAGTGAAACAGGGTGTGTGGAAAAAAAGTTTAAAATCAGAAAGTTCTTGTTTTAAATCTCTGACTTCACTGACACCAAGGTATGTTGACAGTTTGTTGCTCTAAGTCTGGCATAGCTTTAATTTGTAAACACTTTTGCCACTTTTTTTTTTTGCCCCGGTAGGGAAGACAGAAACATGTATGGGCAGGGTAGTTTTCCACTCTGCAGGAAAGCACATGGATTGCCTTGCCCCTAGGATGGAGAGGCCATCAAGAGCCTGTTTTACCCAGCACTCACTGAGAATTGATTTATTTGTAAAGAAAAATGCAAACCTGTTTCTTCAATTGCTTCTTGGGAACAAAAGGAAAGTTATTGTAAGAAAGCCATCAAATTCTAGAAAACTTGTTTCAAATTTCCATTAAAGTTGCAGCATCAGGTTTTTTGTCACTACATCTAAAATCCACCATTTTTAATTTTTTGTGGATCACCTGGAGCAATTACTTAATCTACACATCAGTATATTGCTAATGAATTTTTTTGCAGAATGAATGTTACTTTGTCATATTTTGTGTTTACACTTGATGAGAATACGTGGCTAGTAAAATTTTCATGAAATTGTGGAAGATAAACATTTCACTTTAAAGTACATCATGGTTTTGCTAGCTGTGTTAGCCTGGCATCTTGCTCCCATGAAGCAATCTCACTTAGAGAAGAGAAGCAAATGAGAGATTTTGGGTTTTGGAGCTGATTCAATTTTGCTAGAATAAGAATTAGAGGTAAAATTAATGCAAGTAGTAACAACATCAAGGGAATAATTGAAAAAAGCACAGAAGTTCTACTATTGATAAGATGTAGATATTCTTTACTGGACAAAGTCACAGCTGGATGCAATGCAGAATCTGTGCTGGGAGGCAGAGCCATCTGACTTGGGTTTAAGCTCTAAGAGTATTTTAACAATCATTACCCAGTTCCTTTAGAAAATGCCTGAGCAACTCAAGGTGAACTCTTGAATACTGCCATATCCATACACAGATCTTTCTTAGAATACTCTTTCACCTCTCCAGTACAGCACTTTGACTTGAAGGAAACTTAATTTCTATGAATATTTATAGCTTGTTCTTTTACAAGAAGTTTTATTGATTTGATTAGTGCTCCCACAGAACACAGATGAAAAGAAACCACTGAAAGGAGATCAACCCCTGTCTTGTCAGTTCTTGAATATTGCACACTTTATTAATGTCAGTCTAGGCTTTCCTGTTATAATTCCTAGTTATAAGAGAAGTATTGGTAATGTCTTTTTTCAGACAGATTAAAAATCACTATTTTTGATGTATTTTTTTTGAGACAGTGCATCATAACCCTCTAAATAATCTGTTTGCAGTTTCATGACACAGAATTATGGGCTAGTGCTAAAAGTCAGAATCTTGTAGTGTGGAATCCAGAGAATACCAAACACTCAATAAACAGAAGCAATTTGTGGCAACATGGTTCCCAAATCAGACTAAAACTGTGAGAATTGGCTTCTAGAAGCTGGGGTGGGTGAGTGAAATGGTTGAGTCATCAACCCTGGAGGCATATGAATGATGTGTAGAAGTGGCATCTAGGGACACTGTTTAATGGTGGGCTTAGCAGTGTTAGGTTAATGGTTGAACTCAGTCTTTAAAGGTCTTTCCAACCCTAAACAGTTCTATGAAGAAATTATGCCAAACTTCTGTAAAGTGGAGATTGTCAGTTTTGTAGCAGACCATGGTCTAAAACAGAGAGCTTCACCTCTCTTATTGCACAGGGCTCTTCCATCAGGAGGGTTCATGCAAGAATTTCTTGAATTTAAAAGTTGAATTGTTTTCTGTACATGCAATTGATGAATTAACTTGGAGGAGGAGCACTATCTGCTTACTCCTGATGGGATCCACAGGCAACAGCTTGTGAGCGAGGGCTGTAACACGTAGTATGTGCATGGGTGAAGGAATTCATGTGTATATATAGCACAGAAATGTTGTACTTGCAAAGCAGGAGTATTTGTATTCAATTCATTTGGGGTTTAGATTTTAAAGTAATGCTTTTACTTTGTTCAGCCTTCAGATTCTCTTGCTTTATGTTCAGGAATGTATGCACATGTGTTGGCCCTGACAGGAGGGGAGTCCAGAGTTTGTAGATTTTGGCAATATCTGTCTCTGTGTATCTCTATCTTGAGCATGCCTGAGGGTCTTTGAGGGCTTCAGGTGACAGCCTTTCACTTATTAAGAGTCAGTGTAATGCATAGTCCCCAGCCACCAATTTGGTGGGATATATTTGTTGTATCTAAATGATATAGAGAATGTTGGACTTTCCTTCCTCTGTGCTTCACTTACCTGCCTGTAAAAAGGGGAATAGGAATTTTCTACCTACTTTGCCAAGTCATGTGAACTGTAAAAGTCCTTATACTTGTCCAAAGCCATAAAAAACTAATAGAATATGTGTTTATAAATATGCAAATATATAACACAGGTATACACAAGCATGTAAAACTGGGAGTGTAGGAAAGAGTAAAGGAAAGGAAAAGGGATCAGTGTAAAAATAAGCACAAACATGGAAGTTTTGCTATTTCTGCAATGTATGCAGGGATTTGCCCATAGTCAGTATGGGTACAAACATTGCTTTTTTGTTTAATGATTATGTCTAGACCATTATTAAGGCTAAAAGGGATATCTTATTCATCTGTGATTAAGTGCATAGCTCTGCTTTGGAACTATTTGGCATGGATGTATTTAATGCTAATCTCCTGAGCCCAAGTGGTGATCCAAAGGGAAAAAAGCATTTTATCTTCTAGAAATTAAGTGAGGTACCTTTTATAAAGATTTTACCAGATAGCTCCTCAGGGCCTGGAAAAAGCCTCTTTTGATCTCTTAAAATCAATTTGCCATTCAGTATCAAAAAGCCACGTGTGCCCTTTGCAAAGGACAATCACTGTAATGGAGCTGGGTGGTCAGGGTGCATGTGAACCCACAGCAGCACCACTGTCAGTGCACACAGAGGTTGGTGCCTGGAGCCAAGGCCATGGCAGCTGCTTCCCATGGCTCCAGCCTCCTGGAAGTCAGCAGCCAGAAGCTCTGCCTTTTCTCTGTGATATCTCAGTATCAACTTTCTGTAATCCACTTTTGTGTAATTGTGTGCCTGTTCACCAAATCATTTATCCCACAGTATTGAGCTGTTCCATCAATGGACTGTATATCCATACCTACTGAGGTTTGTTTCTGCTGAGAGTAGTTTCTCATACCTCAAAACATACAACATTAATTTGGGATAATTTTCACTTTATTTATTTTTGATACGTCATGAATGATGCCTTGCTTAATCTGAGGTTTGTCATAAACATGGAGAAAGCATTTACTTGTATTTGAGTTTACATTTCCTTGTATAGGAAGAAAATGTTTCAGAACTTACCCAGAACTTTCAATCCCACTTTGATTGTTATTGAGTTATTTGAAATCAATGAATCATAGGTGGTGGTACTCTCTTCCAGTCAATTTAGCATGTAAAATCTAGTCTTAGAATTCTCAAAAGCACCTATAATCTCTCACATGAGAAATGCTTAATTGCAGCTAGATAGTTTCACTAGATACCCTGCTTGGTCTAGGAATTTTATGTAAAAAACATGCTCATTTGGAGTCCCTATATATCTAACTCCACTTGGAAAATGTTTATCTGTAAGAGTTTTCTGAAGATATTGGTTAAATAGAAAGCAAAGGGATCTTTTTATCTAGTTAAAGCAGAAAAAAATTGAATTAGTTTTCAGTCTTCCCTTTTATGATGGTTTGAATGCAAGGATGCTTACTATCTAAACAAAAGTGTCATGTCAAATTTATGAGAACTTATAGCATTTCAAGGCTTTCCATATCTGCAATATAATCTATCGTTTGTCATGGGGGGAAGACTCAACTAGAATTTGAAAATTCAAACATTGTTTTGCTCAAAAGCAGTAATAGATGGTTATTGAAGTTACTCATATCTGTTTGACAGCAAATCTGCTTCTCATGGGAAAGTTACAGACACTTTCATTCTCCCAGAAATATGTCAAAAAAGACAATATGAAAGTATAGAATCCAACAAAACATAATTTTGGGGTTTTTGTTTGTTTGTTTGTTTTTCATTTTGCATATCCCTGCTTCCTCCTGTATTGCTGACCAAAGGGATATAGATTCCACTAGAACCTGATTTGAATCTCAGAGACACCTAGGAGTTTGGACCTGAAATCCTGGAATATGTTACTTTGTTGTGTGGAGCAATTAGTTATAATCTACTTACAGTGAGCTTTTATTCCTAATTCATGCAGAATTGCAGAATCAGAATTTGTTCAAGGGTTACTGCAAGTTATTTCTAAAATTTCTTGTCCACAGCTGCTTGTCAGAGACAAGTCCTTTGTCCATTAAAGGTACACTAAGAATTTAGCAGAACATGAAAGAGATTTGGTGAAATTAGAAGGCAAATCATCCTCCTGGTCATGAAAGTGAGTGAGGAGGGTGCATTGGGGAAGGGCAGTCTGAAAGGGTACTGACAGTATTTTGGATGAAAGAGATTCTGTTTGGCAAGTTAAACTTTGTACTGTTCATGCAGATAGCATTGGTTAAAAGCTCTGAGGGAAGCTTTCCAATGAATTTAGAAGTTTAAATCAAGCAACTTAATTTCCATAATCAAACCCAAGCATATTGGTTGAAGTGGGGAATGCATCAGTTCTAGGAACTTCCCCCTCAAAACAGGGGAAGGAAGGACTGAAAATGTGAAGAATAAGCAAAGTTCTGAGGCTGCCTGTGCAGCTGCAGTGTGCAGTCCTGTCCCCATCCCACCCAAGCAAGGAGCTCTGAGGCAGGGAAAAGGCAGCAGACCATGTTATCATGTGGCTGGCTCCATGAGGTTTCTCTGTGAGCAAGGCAGTCTTAGCCAGGCTTTATGCTGCCCCTTGAGTGGAAGGGGGAACTCAGAAGTGAAAACATGCCAGGGAGCTACTGCAGTGGGGCCAGGCATTGCTGCCCCCACGTGCAGGAGCTCTGTGGTACTCAGGGATATGCAGTTGCATTCCTATGACTGTGTTCTCCTTTCCTAGCACAGTGCCCAAAACTAAGGTTTCCTTGGTTTTTACCTAGCAACAGAACTCTTCTTTTTTGTCTTTACTAAAATTATTTAAAGAAAGAAATAATACTTTTTCTGACACAAACCTCTTGGGAATTACATCAACCATATGAAATATAAATATGTTTCCTCTCCCGTTGCATAAATAATGGATTAGGTTTTCACTGGAGAAGCTGAGAGTAGGATTTAAGGACAACTTGTGTAACTCCCAAAGTAGGCTGTGGTGTACAGCAGCAGACTGTTATAAAACATGACACAGTAGGAAATGTGATTAATGTGTGATGGGAACCCCTTGGTAGATCAGGTCACTAAAGAATGTACCCTACCTATGGTTTGTGTTATGTTCAGTGAGCATCTGGACAGAAATAAACTGCTACCTGGTAGTGTTATTTTATCCAGTAATATGTGATTTGATAATATAATTATCATGCAGTAGCTTTTCTGTATTTATGGAAGAAAAGCATTTGACAATTTTTAGGATGAAAAACAAGAATCTGAGTGTAAAAGTGAACTACCATCCTTCCTCCAAGGAAGATGTAAGCCTGATTTAGGGAGAATACCCAGAGCTGAATGTGAACTTGGTGTCCTCATTCCAGTTAGCAGCAGATGAGAAGCATGCTGCAGAGCAACATCCTCTGTAAGAGCTCTGGGATGCTCACAGAGTGCCTGCTTGTTTTATGGGGCCAGCCAAGCAAAACTGCCTGCTTGGCATGTGCTCCACTAGGCTGGTGTTTTGTCACCATTGTGAGGCACTGCTTTTGTAGAGAAGTAAATAAAAAGTGACTGCCAAATCCCCTAGCATGAGTTTCTAAATCTGGTGTATCCAGACCCTTGATTCTGAATTGCATTAAGACCTCCCAGGAATTATAACCTGGAACAATTCAAGCTTCTATTGGTGCATAAACAGGCATGTTTATGAAAACAGAGTAGTTTGGATCTGTTTGTCCCTTTTTGATTAGTGATGAGCTAATTTTATTTTAAAACTTGAATCTTTACTCCTTGGTGCGTGAAGGGACAGAGTGAACTCAGTGGAGCTGAAATTTCCTGAATTATGATGTTAGCCCTGACTCTGGCTTAGGGATGCATATTGGTTGGTCTAAAGTTGCAGTGACTTTTTCCCAGTTTTCTGAGTCAGGCTTTTTCTTCCATATATTAGTGCAGGGAACATTTACAAAATTGTAGGACTCTGCAACCTGTAATTGATAATCCTGTGATTTTGGGTTTGTTTGTTTGGTTTGTTGTTGTTGTTTTTCTGACAAGGTTTATTATTCAAGATTAGGGGAAAACTTTAATTTCAGCTATCTTTTCTCTGACTGATTTCTATTAATGTTGCGTTTGTTGTTTATGCAAGTGAAATCTGAAAACAGATTTCAGAGTGAATTATCTAGGAGTAAAATACATTCCCAGTGTGATTTATTTTTATTTTAATGAATCATAGAATGGCCTGGGTTGGAAGGGATCTTAAAGATCATCCAGTTCTTAATTCCCTGCCATGGGCAGGGACACCTTACACTAGACCACGTTGCTCAGAGCCCCATCCAACCTGGCCCTGAACACTTCCAGGGATGGGGCATCCACAGCTTCTCTGAGCAATCCATTCCAAGTTAAGTGAGGGACAGCTTTGACTTGTGTTTTCTGAAAAGAAGAAGTAGTTTTAGCAACAGAGCTTTGGTGTAGCTTACCTGCATGAGAGAAGAACCCAAAATCAAGATAATTAGATTATAAGAAAATAAAGAAAAAATAAAAAAGAATAAAGAATATAAAGAAAGTCTATATGTTAAACCATCATGCTCAGAATATTTAAATACAAGTGCTGATAAATAACTAAGACATTCACTAAATGTGCTCTATACCATAGGAATTTCATCACATTGTGAAAAAATACTAAGCTACTCTAAAAATAAAAATTTTTGGATTGTTTTCAAAAAAACTAGATTTTCTTTGAGGAATGTGTGCATGCGATGTTTCTTTTATGAAAAATTTAAGACATTTTGACAAATCTCAATTACATGCTAAACCACTCTGCTTTTTATTTGCAAGTTATTTTTCTAAAAAAGGTAATGTCAAAAGAAGCTTTTGTCTAATTTCTAAAGATAAGCATTTTTATGATAAGTTTTTCATTTTACCTTCTTTTAAGGGCATGTTGTTCTGCTAAAAAGTGAAAGGGTGTCAGAAATTCTGGAATATTACTGCTACTGTTCCCTCAAAACATGAGTGATCCTTTGGAGGAAATGTTTGAATTAAAACTCAGGACTTAAGCTCATGAAACTTTTCTGTAGGGTTCTGCCTATGTGACCTTGTCCAAATAATTAAATACTGATCCTGGGAGATGTACTTGAGGGAATTCCACAGTGCTGGGCCCTGTGCTTTTTGTATTCCACTTTCTCTGTTCTAAATGGACCAGCAGTAATTGAGCCATCAGAGAAATTTGGGGTGCTCTTTTACACAAGCCTATGAAGAAAAAATGTTTTCCACTTCCAAATGGACAGACAGAGTAATGAACTCTAAGCTTTTGGTTCAAAGGAGCCAAAGCCTTTAATAATGAAGAATCTAGGCAGTCCCATTTATGGTAGAAATCCTTATTTTGCTCATCCATATGGTTGGGGATTTTTTTTTTTTAAGCTGCTTCACTTTGAAACTTGGCCCATGTGAAGGAAAATTGTGTGTTGTTTACAGGTACTGCAGCCTGTTAAAAGCTCAGTGACAGACACTGGAAGCCTAGGGCATAGACCAACCAATTGCTATTAACTAAATGTAGTAGATAATAAGAGAGTAGCTCAGTGAGGATTGTATGACTTACATTTTCATTTAATTTCTCTGTGTTTGCTGTGTCATATGTTTAACCTGGTTAGCCTGTTTTTAACTGTTCTGCTCCTGCAGTTCTTTTAAAACTTATCATGTATTATGTGTAACCTCTTAAACATCTCAAGTTGTTCGTAATTTAGGCTTTGGAAACATCTCCCCACGCACACAAGGTGGAAAGATATTCTGTATCATCTATGCCTTATTGGGAATTCCTCTGTTTGGTTTTCTGTTGGCTGGAGTTGGAGATCAACTAGGGACAATCTTTGGAAAAGGAATTGCCAAAGTAGAAGATACCTTTGTTGTGAGTATGCTGACCGCCTTGTTTGGTTGGTTTTTTTGTTTTTTTTTTTTTTTTTCCTGCTTGTTCTGAATCCCACAAGTAAAATAAAAAGCCTGAAAATAAGGTATAGATCATTGTTTCAGTCAGGTGTACAGGAAAAGGTTAGAAGGACTTGTCTGAACTTACTAATGAACACCTCTGAGAATTGGGTGAAGACACATTCCCTACGATGATTCTGGTTGGGAAGAAGAATAAGACCCAAAGAATTTTGGTTTTGTTCTGCCCTCGTTACTCGTAAGCTTGCTGTGATGCTTACCCTTAAAGGTTTTTATATAGATTGTGATAAGAAATGTATTCACTGAGATTTTTTGAAGCAGTGAATGCTTAGTAAACAACTTTGTAGCTGTTTGCATCAGCACTGCAAGTGTTAGGACTGGTTTTCCACATCAAGCCCTATCCTGGCATGCAGGACACATTTTCTTTATAAAAGGGGTCTAACATGGCTTTGTTTTTGATGTAAAGCAAACTGGGCCTGTGCTAAGTAGTCTTATGCAATAGGCAAACATAAGCTTGAAAGCTTTTTAAGAAAAGGCATCAATTTTTGGCTCTGAAACATCAATTCATGTCCTGACCAGGTACTGGTGAATAACATAGATTTCCATTGAGATTTGTCTGAAAAAGGTAAGAACATTCCATAAGAACATTTTGTAACTTCTGGGTTTTCATAACTATTTTTTTTTTCTTAAAGGTATAGAAGTTCTGTGATCAATCTGTGCCTCCCTTTTGCTCATAGCAATAATGACTTTCCTTTATTTTTTCTATTGGATGTATCCCTACAAGAATGCCCCAACACAAAAAACAGTATCATCCACTCTTTTGACAATATCTAAGTGAAAACACTGATCTAGATGTTGCAGTCTGGAACACTCTCTAATTCTGTTTATTAGCCTGCCTGCAGAACTGGGAGATGCTGATGGGTCAGAGCAGGTATTTTTATGTTGCCATAACACAAGCTGTTATTCTGATTTGGGTTACAAAAAGCTCGACCTTGGTCATGCTGACTGTAAACACAGTTCCCACTGAAACTTAAAACCAAGAAAACATCCATTGTGAACAACGTGATTTCATTTTCAGTCGATTTCTGTGAAAGTTTCTTGTATAATCCCTTCTTTTTAGGTTGAACTGACATGCATTGGATGGATGGAAAATGTCAAATTAGTTGGGCTTGCAAAATGGAATTTTGCAGGGGTCTGTTCTAGCTTTAGTGCAGTTTAGAAAAAATTTTAATAGCATACACAACAGCTAAATGATGTGGTTCATTAAATCTGCAGATGGTCTCAAGCTAGGGAGACAACAGAAACTTGGAGCATCAAAATGATCTTAAAATTTTTGAAAAGCAGTCTGACTAGAGAAGATTGAATTCAAGTAGTACAAATTTGAAGTAATATATGAAGGAATAAAAAAATATTCAGCTGCATGTCAGGAAACAGCTGTCTAGATGCAATTTTCTGTGGACTCTAGAGGCTAGTATGCCAACATGGGTTTATGTCATACCATGGAAAATAGGTAAAACTGGAAATAGGCAAAGCACAAGAAAGACTAATTCCATTTTGTGCTAATTTTTCATGTCTACTTTTGAGTATGACCTTAATGAAACATGGGCTAGTTTGCTGGTGCCAAGGAATTGCAAGAAAAATATGAAGGGGAAGAAAAGGAAATAAATTTATTTAGTTTAAATAACATGTAACTGAAAAAGAAGACCTGTGAATGTTTGCTGGAAAGAGAAAATTAGCAATTTCTTTTTCTCTTGGATAAGACCATAAACAGTACACTTAAACAGGAGGAGTTGGGATGTAGGTCAAGCGTTAGGAAAATTATCAGATGACAAAAACATCATCACATGTTACCTAGCCAGTAATGTATTTGCAGTGGCTTAGGTGGGTTGTTTTGTCTTTTGGCTCTCTTACATCCCTTCCAGCTCTGTTTTGTAGGATTTTGTTTAGCTGATTATTTGATTGCAGAGAGCTGTATGGTTGAAATTCACCTTATTTTGTTGGTTATTTGTGGATGTACAAAATTAGAGAAATTGCAGGTGCCTGCACTACTTGTAACTCATTTAAATATATAGACAGCCCTCAAAACTTTTATATCATCAGCTGTTAATATTAGTGAATGCTATGCATCCTGCTCACCTGTG
Organism: Muscicapa striata striata; assembly: GCA_030060385.1. NCBI lineage: Eukaryota > Metazoa > Chordata > Aves > Passeriformes > Muscicapidae > Muscicapa > Muscicapa striata. The sequence continues at coordinate 2,348,659 of JAREIS010000027.1, read as the reverse complement.
AAGAGTCTAGCCTGCATTTACTGCTGGCAGATCTTTCCTAGGATAGTCACGTTTGCTTTGAAACCCTTTTCTGAATAAAATCCTGCTTGAATTTTTGTATTTGCTTGAGAATTATCATGCAGAGTCCTCTAGAGCTGTGTACTGCACACTGGGGGGTGATGGGTGCTGGTGTGCACTGGTGCAGTTTTATTAACAATGGGTTTCCTCTCTTTCCCCTTCCCTTTCCAGAAATGGAACGTGAGTCAGACAAAGATTCGCATCATTTCAACAATAATATTCATTCTGTTTGGCTGCGTGCTGTTTGTTGCTCTTCCTGCAGTTATCTTCAAGCACATAGAAGGCTGGAACACATTAGATGCTATTTACTTTGTGGTTATCACTTTAACTACCATTGGATTTGGTGACTATGTTGCAGGTAAGATTTTTTCATAGCTCTTTGTCTTTTAATGTTTTACACAGTGATATTTACTCTGCATTTTTTTTCTTAGTTTTGGGAGAGATGTATCTCTCTTGTGGTGCCTGTCTCCCAGTTTTATCCTTCATCATTCATGTGATGGGGCTTCTCCTCATTTTGGTTGATGTGATAGTGTAGAGACAGGAGATGGAACAGTGAAATTCCTGGTGCATGTCTCTGCCTGCTGGTTTTTTCTCTTCCTATACTATTAAAAATTAAGTAAGGTATCATTTTGGTAGGGATTTTTCCTTTTTCTTACTGGTTACAAAGTTCAAGAACTAACAAAGTATTTTAATCTGAATATATCTTTTCAGCTGGGTTTGTTTAAAATGCCTCACCCTGTGAAGTGATGCAAGTTTTGTGTGCATCTCTTACTTTCAAAATATTCCAGAGCTCTCTTTCTGCTATTGAAATGTCTGTATTCTGTAGGATCTTCTGGATCCTGCTTCTGTGACAGTGCACACTTGCCCATGTGTTTTTTGTAATGTCAGAAGAAGTTTTAGCATACCTGTAGATAATGTCCAATTTTTATGCTTCCATTAAGCTGAATTAGTTTCAAGTAACTTTGATATCCTGAGCTAAAAAACAGTCCAGGCCAGTTTTCTGTGACAACTTTTTTTCTTGAAAAGATATCAGAGGTGTTAGTTCACTTCCTAGGTTTAAGTATATGCTGTCTGTGCTGAGAAGGCACATTGATCTGAGTCAGTGCTGTGTGGAGGTCAGGACCAGGTACTGTTTTTAGTAGACACTCACATGCTGTGGGCTCATCCAGTGTCTTGTCAGTGCCCATGGCTGTTGTGTGAGTCTAAGTGTTCTCAGGTTGGGTAACTCTTGTAGATGTGCCTGAAGTTTTGCCTTGGTGGCAGTAATGGGTCTTGTCACTGGTAGAATGTAGAGTAGAAGATTTTCAGGTTGGTGAGGTCCAACAAGGACCTCTAAAGTGTTGGAACTCTTTGTCGTATTTGTAAATGATGTGGGTAAAATGAGGGTAAATTTAGTTGTTGAAGATATTAAATTACTCAGGCATCCTGCATTTTTAGACTTTGCAAACTTGCTAAAGCTTCTTGTAAATAATAGAACTGAGCTGTAAAATAGCAAGTGAAATTTCTTTTGACTTTTACATAGTTATTTGTGTAGCTTCCAAATGTCTTTGTTTGAGTCTTGACTTCTGCCTTTCTATTTTCTTTCCCTTTCTTTTCCTTATTTTCATTTTGTCTTCAGAATTTGTGATTCTGGTCAGATAACAACTAGCATGAAATAAAAAATGTATGCTGTTTCCAAGTCAAGAACTGTGTGTTTTAGACTTTCTTTCCTGAAGGGTATGTGTATGACAGGGAATAAAAATGATTGTGTATAAAGGCCTGGTTATATTTACTGTAAAGCATTATGTGAAATGGCCCACTTGGCTCTAACTAGAACACTGAGTACATTTGTCATTACTCCCATTATAAATTTCCATAGACTTTTCTATTTGTAGACCATTTGATATCATAATTTTTTTCCTACATTATGTGCTGTTTTAATTCTACCTGGAAACATTTTCTCTTTCTACAGAATGTCCTTGAATTATATTGTTCTATGGTGGATAGCTTTTATGGCTCACTTGAAAGATGTTCTTTACTTAATTTAAAATCCTACTGTAAATCCATTATTTCAAAGCATCAGAAATGTTTTCTAGTATCTTTGAGCAACATGCATAAGACTTGTATTTGAACTGCAATATGTTATTGACCTAAAGAGGCAATGGGATTTGTACTTGCCCAGACACTGCTCAGAACAGGGTTAGATGGCTGTCTCCATCATAACTGGGAGGTTAACATTCCCATGGGACTATATTCTGAATGAAGTTGATATTATTATAATCTTTGGGAAAAATAAAACACTCTGTTTTTGGCCGGTGACTTGAAGGATTTTTCAGAAATGTCCACTTGTTTTCTTTGCAGTACATAATTGGCCAGTTAAATAAAACTTTTGAAAAATAGGTAAGGTATTAATTGATTGAACTTTGCATTGTGGAAGTTTTCAGTCATTGGTGTATATAAGTATGAAATTATTTGAAGGAAATTGACACTGCAGTTTTCAATGGAGCTGATAGAATTTGTTCTAAGAGATAGGCTTCCTTATTAAATTTGAGGAAGTATGCAGAACTTTTTGCACCTTAACAAAATAGTACATCTTCTTCATTATTTTTTGATTTGCTTGTTTCTCTTTCAGGTAAGTCATAACTACAGAGTGGACATTAAGGGCCACTGATATTTTTGCGGTAGGTTTTGTCTGGAGAACTCTCCTTGAAGTTTAGGGAAGCTGGATATCACAAACAAGGGAGAAACATGAAGAGTTGAGACCTATATTGTTGTATAAGGCTGTAAAAGAGGTGGTCAGGTTGGTCATGATAGAATATTGTGGGTCTGGAGCATGCTGATCTTGGCTCTGGTTTGCCATGGTGAGGCACAAAGCAGTAGACAGAATGATTCTTCAGTCTACTTGGTGCCTAGATCCAGCACATTTTGAAAAAATCCTCACACTGGTAATAATTTATTCACTTTTCTGACTTTTTTTCCTTAAACAATACTTACAGTGAAAATTGCCTTCTTCCACTTAGCATTATAGTCAAACTTAGAGCATAATGGTGGGCAGTGATGCTGCCATTTGCAATTATATCAGAGCGTACTTTTTTCAATAAAAGTAAAGTAGATAATTATTTTAGCACTCTGGAGGCCCACATGATAATCCATTAATGTGTGTCAGTTTTGGCCCACAAAGTTCCCTCAATTTCCTATATATTTTAAAACTGTTAGATCTTTTTTTTCTTCAGAATTGCCATATCAGAGAAAAAAATATAAGTTTACAAGGCCACATAATCCCATGGTTGTGTTAACATATGCATTGGTGTGTGGGGAAAACTTTCTGAAATGGGTATCATTTTTTGCTAACATGAAACTTGCTGCTTTCTGGTGCCACTTCAAGTAAGATTAAAAAGAAGCCCTGAAGAACTTTCAGGAGGTAAAGAACAGTGTGTTACTCAAAGCTGTAGCAAAAGGGAGCCAATAGCTGAACATGGGATTCAGGAAAGTAATGGTGTCAGTATCAGTAACAAGTACAGGTTGTCATGTTAGAAATTCTTTTAGTTCTCCAGTTTTGGTGTGGTGTGGTTTTTTTTGTTTTTTTGTTTTGGTTTTTTTTGGTTTTTTCCTGGAAACCATGTACTCTATTCCCAGAAACCAGAGTTAGGGACTGTTCCCTTTGTTAATCAGAGTCTAAGTTGTTATTTGGAGCCTGTGGAAATTTCAGCTGGGGTTACCATCAGCAAGAGAAGCCTTAAGGAAAACATAATAGACTGGTCACTCCTGGTGCATGCAAGGAATGAAAAGATGAAAAGCCCTTGTAAAGCATCTTCAAGAAAATACATGAACTGTATTCCAAAAAGACTGACTGCTTCTCTGTCTTATGAAATTACTTGATTTTTCAAATTTTTGGAATGGTTTAATTTTTTTGGAGGGAGAAGAATATTTTTTTTTTTATTTGAAAGATTATACTAGCTTTTCCCAACCCAACCAAAACTATTAATATCTTGTGAAAGAGGAAAAGAAATCTTCTAATGTTGAATGTATCATGATTTCAGTACAATGAAATATATTTCTGGGTACTAAGGTTAGCACTGAGGCACATGAATGCATCTAGGTAATTGACAATATATTGTTCATACATACAGATAAATTCTTTAACTTGCAGGCAGTTTGGAAGGCATATTCAAATATTTCTAATGGCATTAATCTAACAGGTTTCAAATCTTTAGGTGACATGCCCAAAATTTGACTAAATTAAGTAGAAGGCAATATATAAATAGCATATCAGTAGTCTATTTCGCAGTGGAGCATAATATAATATTGTCTCAAGTGCTTCAGGGAAACAGATCACAGAATTCTGAAAGTGTTACTACAAAAATGTATTCCAAGTATTTTGTTACTTTTGTGGGAGTTTTTTTGGCTTGGTTTATTTTCCATATTTGAACCCTGATTTTTAACTTGCTGCTTTTTCACTGTTGCATTCTGTAATCAACTCTGATGTATCACCACTGGGACACACATATGTGGTTCTGCACTGTGTTGCTTGGCCTGAGACCCAGTTTGTAGGGAACTGAGATATTTCAGTCTCATTCAATGTCACTGAACTGGGGCACTTGACCTGGTGGTCATAGCAGCCCAGTTGATCTGTGTCACTGTGTGATACCACCCACCAGCAGTGAGAAACTGCTGTCATGCTGAGCCAGGGGTGTGTCCAGCATCCTGGAGGAGAGCTGTGCATCCTCCCACAGCCTCCCTGTCTTTTTCTGGTGTTTGGAAGAGCTCTATGCCCCCTCAGGTCTCAGGTCCTTAACAGGGCTCTCTGGTGTGAGCTGTGCTTTAAGCTGAAGACAGAGCCCTGATTCACTTGATGTCTGTGCAGGACAGCATGTGGGGAGTGTTTTAGATCTGTGCTTTTTCTGAAGTAGCTCTCCATTTTCCACTGAGAGGCATCAAGTGGCTCCTATGGCCTACTTACATTCTGTCTCTGACAGTGCCATCTCTTGTGCACAGCCTTCTGTGTTTCCAAATTGCCATATGGGCTATTCTTTCTCTTCTCCCCTTTTTGTTTTGCAGTCCTCAGAGGTAATTCCTTTCAAGCTGCAGGGCTGAACCTCCATATTTCTTTGGAGTGGGACAAATAACATTTCTGGATGAAATGTGTTTGTCACCACAGGGATGGTGGACAGCTACTTGTTATTCAGCAATTAAAACTGGATTCTATAATTTTCTATATCCAGAGTAATTTTCACTGCTGATGAAAAATTGTAGACATTTCCTTGTTTGCAGTGCCAACTTTTGAATAACCCAGAAATCTTTGCTGGTATGGAATTAAGACACTTATTGTTGACAGCATTTTCTATTCTCTCCTTCTAATTTTGAAGTAAAAATGCAAAGCCAACCAACTTTACAGGAATAATTACATGTTTCTATTTTGAGCCAATTACTGTAGAAAGCATTGGAAAAATGTGGCAACAATGAAGAAAATTATTTACTTTTAAAGTACTAGTTTTACATACATTAGTAAGTAAAAAAGATATGTTTGTAACTCTGATCTCTTACCTGAGGACCAGGATCACTTCTAAAGCATGCCTGAGATATTCACTAATGCCTTTCTCCACTGAAACAGAGTTATTGACCTTAATAACAAATGCATTTGGGCCATAGAAGAACTTGTATTTTTCAAAGTGTTGAAACTTCCAAATAAAATTTATTTGGCAGACATAAGAATGGTGACAGCAGCAATACAATAGCCTGTGATGCCAATGGACAGGAAAATTTTGATTTCTCACAGACCTCAAGCAACTTTAGATCAAATCTTTACCAGAAAACATCTTGGCAATGAACTGTAGCTGCTCTTGGTAAAAGTTTACCAAGTGAGTAAATCTAGCAGTGACCCTGCTAGATTTCTTCTTTGTTGTGGTTTTAACCTATTTTGGGTAGAGACTAAAGAAAACTGGGGAAAGTTTTGTCCCTCAGCCCACAAAATTGGGTTTGCCAAACAAGCAACAAAATTCATCTTCTGCCTTCTCAGCATTTTGCTTCCTAGAGGGCTGCATAAACCAATTTTCTTTGCAGGAGAAACATAATAGTGTATCATATTGATATGTTTTTTATGATGTTGCCCATAAAATCATTAGATTATCTCATATACTTCAGGAGAAGTACATTTAGCTATGCATACTCATACCCATGTAAGTGCATTTGGTAGTAAATGAATTCTTGTAGTTTAAATTCAGTACAGTTGAGTTGTGATCACATTTCTCCATGAAATCCTATTTAATGACATTCCCAGGTAACTTCATTAAGGTGGTTTGAGCATCCCAGGAGACAGTAGTTATGTCAGGGCAAACATCCTCAGGTATGTCTCTCTCTCCTTGAGACCTGATTAAATTGCAAAATCATCCAAGGAGCCCTTGAAGTTCAGGAGCTCAACAACTAATAAAGGTTTTAGCTTTGAGGTGCTATCCTGGAGTATTTCTTTGGATGTCTTTTGTCCCTTTAACTTCAGGAAAGCTGAACTCCTTTGGGCATGGCTAAATGGAGCCCTCTCCTGGCCAGACAGCATGGAAAACTTGGTTGAATATGAATATGTCCTAAGTCCTGTCCCGGTGATTAACTTTGCTGTAAATAAAATAAGTATAAACTGTGAAGGAGATGCTTCCTGCAGACTGGCAGAGTTAGGTTCCAGTTTCAGTTGATAAACATAATTTGCCAAAAATTAAAAATCATGTGGCTGCTTTCTATGATACTTTATTGTGCATTGTATGAACAGCTGAAGAAGAGGATGAACCACCAAGTGTGGCCCATTACTATAGCAAAGACATAGTGGTAATCAACCATTGTTTGAATTACAACAAATTTTGGGTGAATCATCCCTAAAATACTGTTTTGCTAGATTGACACGAGATGGATGTTGTAAACAAATGATTTGGTGTTTTGTTTGTCTTGTGCTGTGACAAACTCAGCCCTTTTGATGCTGGATGTCTTCTGTTCCAAACAGAGCCCTGTCTTGTGTTTGGGACTACAAAGGCATCAAAGTATATTGACTTTCACAATGTGGATTCTTCTCTTGGATAGTTGAGCAAACCATTGCAGCTCAGTGCTTTTTTTTTTTTTTTTAATGAAAAGATGTAATTGATATGAAAATAATAAAAATTCTGTCTGTGAGGGCTTCCTCACAAAGCTAGCCATCAGTAAAATTCTTTGTTATTCACATGTAATCTCTGTGATAATAAAGCTAAGCAAAAACTTTATTCTCCATGAGAGTCAATCTCAGTACTTTAACAGGGTACTTGATATTTTGGGACCAATTTTCCTTTGATTTGTTTCACTACAGGATGCAGATACATAAAACAAAACATTATGTACCTGTACAGGCTACTTTAATGTGCCTGAGAAGATTTTACTGTAGTCTCTTTTCAATTATGGGCAGATACACACATCAAACTTCTTGCAGCAGCCCAAATTAGAAGTCTGGTTTTATTTGTTGTAACACAGCTGAATTCCAAGTTTAAGGTTTCTGTTTTACTGCATGGCAAGATGTGAAATGTGAGCTATTTGGTGAGCTCTGGATGAACATAAGTCTTTTTTTGTGTGGAAATAAGACATCTGTTCCTTACAACTGTATTATACCTGAAGGCTCTATTACAGACACGTCTGAAATTTATCCTTTTTTTATACTTTAACACTGAAAAGAAGTGATTGAAAGTTGCCTTCAGCAGAGGGGGGGAGGGTTGGTGTTTATGATTAGTTCAACTCAAGTCCTTGCACTCTGATTTCCTTCTGTAGAATGGAGATTTTAATGTTTGCCTACCCACCAGGACACTTGTTAATGCAGGTGCTACTGGTTTTTTTTTTTTTTTTTTTCTTACTGAGACTAAAGGTTTTATGTAAGTACTCATATCAGTGTAAGTATTGAGATGTTTTAAAGTTCTTGCAAAAACAGATTTCTCAGGATATGAACGCATTGCACACTTTGGAGCAATACTTTAAACTCTGGTGCAGCATCATTATTTGGAGCAGGTGGTAAGTTATTTCATTCAAGCTGTCTTCAATGACCTCTATCCTAAATGACAGTATATCAGAAGTTGAATCAGTTTGTGTTCATTCAATATTTATTATGAATTGTTAACAATCTTTGTCTAAAATATGCATATTTCAGATGTTAGTTTCTAGAGTGTACTAATTTATATAATTTGTTCAAACTCAACAAAATATTTTGGTAGTAATTTTTGCATGGGTAAAAATACAGAAGGTGTAAGAAATTTAACTTTTTTTTTTTTAAGGAAACTGATTTTTAATCATCTTTGCACTTATAGCTTTTAAATCTGAATTAATTTTTACTGTATTGTTTTTCAGGGGGATCAGATATTGAATACCTAGATTTTTATAAGCCAGTGGTGTGGTTCTGGATCCTTGTCGGGCTTGCTTACTTCGCAGCTGTCCTCAGCATGATTGGAGACTGGCTAAGGGTCATATCAAAAAAGACAAAGGAAGAGGTAAGAATATTTTGAAAAGGGAAGAAATATTCATTTTAAAGACTTTGAATAGAAGCCAGTGGAGCTTGTGGCTGCTTTTGCTCTTAGGGTGCATTGGTCAAAGCTGTTTGTGTATGAACTGTAATGCTGCAGCTCAAACTGCAGGAAACAATGTAGCAGTCCATTCAAACATATAGTGTTTTATTTTCACATGTCTGCATAGAAAATTAGATTAAATATATTATTAAATTGAGTGTATATGAACAGTTGCACTTGATTTATGGGGGAAAAGGTCTTAAAATACTGTTCTAGGTAGTAGAATGCATGCCTTAATTTTTAAGGCAAAAATCATTCTGCTTTGTTTCTGTAAGGGATACAGGTATGTAAAGAAAGTACTTAAGTGGTTATATTTGAGACACCATGCTTCATAGTGGTAAGAAAATAATTTTTTTGTATCATGCTAGGTGTTGAAATGAATTATTTAAATATCCCTCAGTGTGTTTCAGCATAATAGCTTCCACAGAATTATTTTATATTTGTAGTCAACTGTACTGCATTCAATTTGAAATATGTTTTCACGCGTAAATTTCCCTTGTTTTCACCTGTATTTATTATTTCAATGATATAACAACAAAACTTGAAGTTTTGTCATTTAGGGAATGTCCTGGTTTTGAAAATGTTAGAGGGTAAATAAAATTTCCTTCAATTGTAGCGTGCATAGTTCAGGTTTTACTGGAAGTCTGAGGAATTAATTTTGTTTGAAGCAACATATTATTTCCCTCTAATTTAGCTTGAGTTCTTCTGCACGCATCAGTTGATTTATGCTACTCAAACATAAAAACTCTAATTTGTTTTTGATGGAAGGAATATGTTGGCCACTGTGCAGTGGCCTGCTACTTACATTGTTTTGAATAGTTTTCCTAGCTGTAGGGCATGGCATCAATGCCTAGATGTATTCCTGGCAATGCTTGAGTTCCCAAAGCCTTTGCTCTGAAGGGTAGCTTACCCCTATGTGCTTTCACTGACTGCAGTCCCTCAGGGTGCCTGCCACCTTCTGAGCAGGAGCAGAGGGCTGCTGGCAGCAGGCAGGAGGCTGGGAGCTGACATCTTGGGCAGGATTAAACCCACCTGGTAAGGAATGTGGGATGGGAAGCTTTTTCCCATTGCCCTTGCTGTGTTCATGGCTCTGGGGTTAGAGACAGCATGGTGACAGGTCTGCTGTAAGCACACTTTTAGCAGGCAATTCATAACCACTTAGCCCTGAAGAAGAGGACAATATTTATTTGAACAGTTCCACTTCAAGAGTGTCATCTTTTGCCACATGCTGTAAATTTGAAAGGGTATTTATGACTTCCCTTGCACAATGGGCTTTCCTAGTGCCCTCCACAGATAGAGAGCAGCAGGTATCCTCTGAGCATTCCCATTTGCAGGTTCAACAGCTGGCAGGGACCACAGCTCTGTTTTCTAGAAGAGCACTGAGGATGCCTTTAGCAGCCAGCCTTACACTGACTGCAAGGAAACTTGTGCATCACTTCAAATGTCAGTAACCTGCATGGTTGTATTTGGTTGTTTTGAACTTAAGAATTAGGTTGGTCTCACTCATTTTCTCTGCAATAGGAAGAGGTGGGAGAACACTGGAATGGGCTCCCCAGGGAAGTGGTCATAGCACCCAGCCTGCCAGAGGTCATGAAGCATTTGGACACTGCTCTCAGGCACACATTGGAATTTTTGTGCAGGACCAATAGTTGGATTTCAATGATCCTTGTGTGTCCCTTCCAGCTCAGGATATTCTGTGATTCTAAGAGTGGTGTTTTCCTCTGGGCAGTCTCCTGCTGTCTAACTGTTCTCAACTTGGGGCACTTCTTAAATTGTCTTTAGTTTCCCTGGGTTACTTGTGTCTGGATATTTTGGAAAAAAAATAATATGATGTGACTGAGGCACTTTGACTTTAGACTATGCAAAAATACTCTCCAGGCTTATTTTTTGCTGTATTTTCTCAGACACTGTTGACACATTTCAGTTCTTCACACTACTTCCTAGAATTCATCTGATCTTTAACCTCAGTTTTCACATATTCTTTTCTGTTATCCAGAGATCTTAGTATCTTGACTATATAACACACAGAGGTTTTAATCTTATAATGGTGATAATATATTAAGAATGTTTGAAATTTGCAGCTCTTTGTGAAGCCATTTGAATATAGACCAACTCTGGAAAGATTTAAAGATGAATTGAGGAAACCCAAGAAAATCTCTAGCACATCAAACGCATTCCTGTTTTTATCAGGGAAAACTGTTTGCCAGGTTATGTAGTGCAGTGCTGAGCTTTCTTTTCTCAGGCACTGGGAATGTGTAACCTAGTCCATCTTTTCATTCTTTCTCACCTTCATAGCCTAAACAAGCATATTCATTTTGTCTACAGCAAGAAAAAACCTCATTCTTCAGATATATCCAAATTCTCTTGGCTGAAGCAGGTATTGGGAATTCTGCTCTATATGAGTCTCATGTGTCTTAGGTTAGATTAAAGACAGACACAACAAAAATCAATTAATCATATCTCTGATGGTCAGAAATCTCCCTTGCCACTTCTTAACCCATTGCTCAGGCATGTGTGAGAATTCATAGCAGAAATAAAATGCTATAGCAGTTTAAAATTCTATAGTTTTAGCAATGGCAGAGACCAATTTGAGAATTGAATTATGATACACCTTAAGTTCTGTGACAGCTAAAAAATATTAAAAAGAATTCCGTCTTCTATCCTAATGAAACTTTGCAGGAAGAAAATAATATGTTGCATTTTGTTGTAAGATTGGCTATAAGCATTTTACAGATATTCACTTTTACAGATTTCATTTTTTGATCTCAGCTCATTTTTGCTATCTGCCTGGGAAAATCTGAGTGAACTCCTCAGCTATACTGAAGGAGTCTAGTGGAAGTATAGTTATCAAGTCTCTTCTGTGCCAGCAGAAGCCAAATGAGACTGAATTTCTTCTCTTTTTTCCATTTAAATCTAAATTTACAGTGGACTGTTCCAGCTTCTGTAGATGCAGATTATAGCAGAGGAACCTCTCTGGAATTCTAATATCTATGAGTGCAATGAAAAACCCTAGTTCAAAGTATGAGGTGTATTTTTTTTAATTGTCTTGGGAAAATATTGTGCTGGTTTCAGCAATCTAAGAGCAAGCAGCAAAATTTAGAGAATGTTACCTGAGTCCAGAATGAGACAGAGAGGTTGTAAGTGTTTATTTACTTCTCCCCAAAAACCAAAAATATATATCATCAGAGGTCTGTCTCTTTTGATAGGCAGCCATAATCTGTTTTTTCCTTCTTCCTGTAGTCTAAAGTAAAAAGAATCAATAAATATCAACATATTTAGGGAATGAAGAGAGGTCCTTCTTATTCCAGGGAGGAAGCATATTGTAAATGAATATCACCTAAAATTTATAGTTCTATTCATGTATTTTAAAGTAGTTGTGTTGTCATTAGAAGCAGTTTACAGAAGATTTTGATGTTATAATGCATTTCACTGTTTAAAAAAATAAAAAGTTTTATCTTTTTTCAGTATACCACTAGGAAAGTTTGCCATATGCAAATGGATCCGAGACAAAAATGATCTGATCAGAAATGCACTAATGCACAGAACTGCTGTATTTTGATATTTAAAATCCAGATAACCAGTATGTTAGTCAGTTGCTCAGGTGGCTTTTGTCTCCTGAAACACTCTGGAGAATTTTGAATGCATCAAATGAGGAGGGAAGTGAAAGACAAGTAGAGACAGAAGTGGGAGTTTTAGAAGGATAGATCTGGAAGCAGCTCATACAGCAAGATAGATGAAATGTCAGAAAGTCACTGGAACATGCTGTGTGCTGTAATCTTAAGTAGGCGATCTGTCTCTGAAGTTCAGCCTCAGCTATACTAGCTTGCCTTAAACTCCCTCCTCTTCGTTATTCTCTACACTCTGATTACTCAGAGCACTTTTCAAGTGTTCTGATTTTAGTCTCTTTGAAAGGTAAATTTTCAGCAGGATTTTTTTCTTGTCATATTTTTTTTTCTTTTACTTCTGTATGCAGCAGCTTCTGAGTTCCAGCATTTTCAGCAAAACTGCCTACTCAACAATCCTAGTCATTTGGGCTATAGATCCTGTTCTCTTTGCTCTGTATCAGGAGTCCAGGCGACAGACTGATGTTGGACATTGGCTCAGTTTGGGCAAGTGATTTTCTTCATGCTGCTTGTCAGTCTTTTGAATTGAACAACATGCACCCAGGTTTAGAGACAAAGCCTAAAATTTTATGAGAAATAGCACATTCGCTTCGTGTGGAAATTCAAAAGGCAGTTGCTATATTTGATATTTATAAACAAATTCAACAAATTTGAGTCATCTGAATCATCATACTGTTTAATCTTCTTGGCATCAGTGACAGAGCTGTCACTCAAGTCTGTCAAAACAAAATTAGACTTGTCATGATGATGCCATGGAGATTATTGCACTCCCTATATTATTTGTTGTCCTTTTATTAGCTTCAGGCTGAAGGTGCTCACCCAGCATAAAGAGAACTTAAGCCTATTTCTCATATCCCCTAAAGAGGGACCCTAGGTGAATACTATGCATGAAAAAATGAAAAAATTAGCGGACTCAAGTGAGAAACAGTTTTGAAGGGTTTTCAACCTCCAGGCAAACATTGTCCTCAGAGGCTGTGTAGTGAGGGTGCAAAGAGGAAGAAGTTGTTCAGTTGTTCAATGAATTCTTGACCTGGCTCTCCCTGTCTCAGGAAACAAAATCTGTTCACTTAGAATTGAAGATGGTAGAGAATAACTCTTCAGTCTGGTGATCAGTGTCACTTGCTGGTCCATTTTGCATTGTTTCAAGTGAGATGGACCCATCTTAAACAGCTTCTGTTTAAGAAAACTACTGTTTGGACTTTTCCTTTTCTTATATCCCCTCCTCCCAACCAACCATCCCCCCACCTCCCAGCAAAAGAAAACAGACAAACAATCCAAAACATAAAAGAAAAACAGGCAAAAACAGCAACAAAAAAACCCCAGACAAATCCTAGACAAAGAAAAACCCAAAACCCTAAACAACCAATACCCAAAAACCAAACCAAACTGCAGCAGTTTTATAAACATTATTTCCACTAGTTTACTGAATTGGTCAGGCTGATGTGATGGAAGTCTGTTCCTGGAAAGCACTGAATTAGAAATACTTGTGGGAGACAAGTATAGTGTCAAAGCCATGACATGCAAAGTAATTCTGCAAGGCAGTGATTAATAAGATAACAATTCTGAGATGTGCAAGCAGCAAATTATCAATATTCTGTAGAAAAATGGTGCTACTGCTGCAGATGTGGTTAAAAAGTATATTGCTGGAAAACAGCCCCTAGATTTATTGTCTAAACTTCAGGAAGAATTCAGAGAGCTACAAAAATGGCAAGGGGAGCATCTAAAGAGAAATCTGTCTTGCATTAAGTGTTTTTGTTTTTTTTCTAGTACATCCAAGATGTGCAGAAAAGTCTATTTGAGAGGGAACAGCTATGTTCAAGAAGGTGATTGCTTTTAATAATTTCTATGAAATAGGGAGAAATATAAAATCTTTTTACAGTCAAAACAACTGCATGTCTCTAGTTAAATTTGAACTAGCAATGGGACAAAAAACTCAACCAAAACAAACCCAAAATAAAAGGTGAGAGTACAGTCTCTCTATGGCAGCCCAGAGTCTCAGGAATATATAAAGAGTGCTTGGTGTAAGGAGGAGATGGAAATGAGTGACCTGGTTCTGAATGCAATTTGTTCTCTTCCTTTCTATCAGGTAAAGTTATCCTGGTGATGTTCCTGAATCTGCCCTAGCAACAGTCTGTAACACTGACTTTCTATATTGATCAGACTTCTGAAAGTCTGCTGTGGTAATGTGTGCAATAATGAATAGGAAAGAACATCTTGTTCTGAGAATTCTAGGGAAACTAAACAACTGATGGCTTTTGACACACTTTTGAGGTCTTTCCTTGTAATTTTGTGTACTTTGGGCATGTGTTGCTTGCTTCACTTCAGATTCAGCACACACACAGATAACATCTCCATATTTTTGCTGTGGTTATATTTATATTTGTATCATGCCTCTTAGCTGGGCATACCAGGCATTTAGAGACTGCTGTTTCATTATTGCATATTGAGTACCAGGTCCTGGTGGGGTGCTGATTACAAGAGATGTGCTGCCAAGTACACTTGCATGAGGAGCACCATGGCCCAGGGCATAGGGACACTGTCAGTGTCTCTCATGCTTGGCCCTGCTCTCCCACAGTGCTCAGAGAAGAAGAAAATTACTCCAGTGAAGGCTGCAGTCAGCAAGAGAGTGAAGGCAAGAGCTATTGAATTTGCAACTATAAAACTAGAGCAAGAGACTTATACTTCATAATAAGAGAAATTGATTAAAGAGAGATTAGTTATAGCAATGGCATTTCTTGGAGTTAATTACCCATGAAGATTCCCAGAATGCATTTTATGATGGTTTACATTGAGAAATCTTAATTTTTGGATATAAGATGTAATTGATCCTTTGTTACAGCAATAAATATATTTACTGTGGTTTACTTTACTATTGGCTGAAAATATTCCAGGTTAAATATCACTGACATCTCCATGATCAACATTCCTGAAAACTTTACCTTTTTCTTTTTTTTTTTTTTTTTTTTTTTTTTAGGATAATCTCAGTGCTTGGATATTGTTAGGAAAAGACTCCAGAATGTGTTACTAATGCTGAGTGTATGAATCTGATAGCTGTTTTGAGGATGAGTTCCCAGACAAAGCAAGTTCAGCAGAATGCCCTTGCAAGTAGGTGTGTGGATGTTGAGGAAAGTGCTTTTCAATTGCAAAAGCAGCTGTGGAATACTGCCTTTCACAAGGGATAGGTACAGATCTAACACTAGTGTTGAACAGCCAAAGTGAAACTTTAATATTTCACACAAATACCACTCCAGATATTGGCACTAGAAAGTTAACAAGTAAACAGTTCTTGCTGGAACTTGAACAAGTAGTTACTATTATCATTATACTACCAAGTAAAAATTAAAAGTCCTTTTTTGTGGTTTTTTTTAGCATATCTTTATGAGCTAAAAAAAGTCCAGTGAGTTTATGAAGCAGTTGTTGTGTCTTTCCTCTGGGAGAAAATTGAGGCAGTCTTTCAACTGCCTGTAACTTGGGTTTCATTATGCTTCTAGTATAGCTCCTAAAATGTTTGCTATTCCTGGCTGCAGCCAAGTCATTGGCTGTATAGCACAGGCAGAGGATACACACTGTTCCCTGAACCACCTTAGGCTCAGCTTTATGCAAACCTAAGTAGTTTCTTGAGGCTAATACAGGTGCTTGTCATTTGCTCTCACCAGGTTGACAGAGGGGTTGGATTGCTCTCTGGGGCAACTGAAACCACAAAACAGAACTGACTTTAAAGGAAAATGTCAAGATCTTTTCTTTTAGTTATCTTTATCTTTGGAAGTTAATAATAAACCAGAACAATAGAGAGTGAGATAATCAGGCTCATAATTTGTCTACACTGCTGAGACTACATGCATGCAGATCTATGCAAAGAGGTATCTGATGGGCAATATTCAGTAATAGTTCTGAGGATATACCTAGCCTAGCAGTCTTCATATTTATGGGAAAAAAAAGGTAAAACAAAATAACAGTGTTGACTCTGAGTATATCTGGTTCTGTTTGGTAGGCATGATTTTTAAGCTGTTTTTATTTTGTTGAATCAAATCGTGATGGAGGAAAAGGCCATTTTTTGCATCTGCCATCTGTCACATCTCCACAAAACATATTCCCACATCTGCCACCATAGATGTTCCTCCACAACTAAAATAATCAATATTTGTAGGCTCTCTGCATTCCCATTGGAGAATGTGGTGTATTTCATCCAAGGCATCAGATGTGTTCATGGAAGTTATGTGGGTGAAACCAATCATTGCTCACCAGAATGAACTCACTAGCATTGCTTATTACAGGACTGAACAATCTAGTTTCTATCAGGAGAGCATTGTTCCCAAAACATTTCTGACCACCATAGCTACAAAAATGCAATTGTCTATGTAATTGAAGCCTTACCACAGAAGATGACAATTTCACAAGAGTTTTTTCCTCTTTGATATTTGACTGAAAAACAGAGGGATGTGTGTATCAGTGAGTGGAACCAAAAAAAAAGCATCACTTATGGCTTCATGTGTACCATTCACCTTGAAATCAAAGTCTGGTACCTTAAAGACCTGCCTGCTACAGAACTGAGGTTCTGACAGGATGCAGGCAAAAGGCATGGAAGATTGTGGTTCATCACAGAAAGATGGTGGACCTGGGAAAGCTCAGCACAGGTATCTCATTAATGCCTGTGGTGTTTCTTGCATCTTTTGTGGCTGTTTACCTTTAAAGACAAGTAGAGCACACTCTTCTCTGAACACCTGTCCACAGGTATTTTGGGTATGTACTAATACCACTATAATAACAGAAAAACAGAAAGCCAGATCAGTGGGCTGGGAATTTTAGGTGGACTATAAGTGAGATTCCCTTAACGTGCAGCAAATGCTAAAGGTTTTGCTAAAAATTTTTTTCTTCTGTACTCTGATCTTCTCTAACCTCTAGAAACTTAGGGTGAATAGAAATTTGTGTCCAGCAGCAACTTGGGAGGGAAAAGGTGGCATATGCTAGCTCAGAACTGCAGGAAAGTGAGATGGCAGGTAGGAAACCCCTCTGATGCACTCAGGGATAAACCCACCCAGCAGCTGAGTTGTTAAACCCATCACGCCTCTCTGTACCTACATTTTTTTTTTTTTAAGTAACTTTATGAACAATTTCTGTGAACACTGGCTGAATTTCCTGAGAGCTAAGACAAAATGTTATGTTCTGTATTCTGCTGCCTGCATAATTTGACATGTAATGCACTTTCTAGTTTTGTCTGAGTAGCATATCATAGGGAGGTTAATTGGACGTGTTATTTTTAAATAGCAGGATAAAGTACACTGGAGAGGAAAAATGAAGCTATGAAAATTCGGAGAATGCATTAGGGATAAATGCAAGAAATTATATACTGAGGAACATCTAGACAGTTAAGAATATCTGTAACGAAGGGCACCTTTTTTCACCCTAAAATGCAGTCAAATGGATACCTCCAGCTCATCTACTTGCTTTTTAAACTCAATTTTTTTTTGGCTTGCACTAACATGCTCATCATAAAATGTATGAGTCCTGTATGCCAAAGGGAAACAACATAATGCTCAGCTATGACAGAAAAAACTGCACACATTACTTAGAAATATATGGTTTCATTTTCTTGCATGACATATATATGATGCTTTTTTTTTTTTTTTTATTTTCTTTCTACTCAGTGGTTTACCTCCTCCTGAATATATCATAGTTTTCATGTCATATATCTGAGCTCCATCCAAGCAGGATATACTTCTTCCCCCTCTGTAAGCAGAAGTAGATTAACTGATTATACTGTGATGTTGGAGTTTTTCAAGAATACCCCAGAGACAGAGGAGCAAAACTAAGGCAAAGTTAAGTTGGGCAAGTGCATTTGTCTTGGTCTATTTAAGGATGTCCTTAATTAGGCTGTTGTTTGTTTTCCTGCTAGAGCACAGATGTGGCTTAATTCAAAATACAGATTGCTTGTGTATGGCTACATGGCTTGTGCTTTCCAGACACTTAATAGGACACTGATCTTCCTGAATGGTGGGGAGTTTTGCATGCATTAGTATTTGGATAATTTTGTGTGTCCAGAAAGATTCTCAGACTGTTGACAACTCTAAGGAATTAGAGCCAATGTACTGAAGGATGAAGCAGGTGCTTCAGTATGTTAAAATTATTTTTTAGTTTCAACAGTAGCATCCTCTTGGACGTTCTTACCTTCTGGCTTATGCTGTAGGCCTTTACCCAAGTGTGCTCAGCTGGACATAAAGCTAAAACACAGTATAAATGAAACTGAATAGGAACTTTTCATCCTACTAGAGATATTGACTGAGAGCCAGTCCTAGGACATTATTCATTTAGATGGATTTTGGCAGGAGTAGGTGAAGGAATGGTGGCTTAAGGTCCATGGTTTTTTCCTAGTTCTGTCAAATTAAGTATACCTGCCTTGAAGTTATAGTGGTGATCGTGTATGTGTGTAGCCTGAGAACTGTTTGATCATTCAGGAAGTTCATGCTCTACTTTATTGATGTCTGCTTGGTTTTCACTACAAACCTCCCCTCCTCCCCCAAAAATCCCAATAGCGACTTCAACAAGAACCTGGAGAGTGTTCTACTTAAATGGTTCAAGGGCAATTTCTCATTAGATCCTAAATGAATAAAGTGACATCTCCACCACATAAATTGGCACAGACATTTGGAGGTATTACTGGAGATGACCTATGGTATTTGAGACATCCTCATAGGGTTGTTGGATATGGTGCAGATCATATGGGATATGGCAGTGGTAGCTGGAGGCCAGACAACCTGGGGTGGGCAAGGAATTAGCACCAATGCTAATCAATAGCATCAATGCTATTCATTTGTTGGAGAAGTTGTGGGTGTTGATTTTTGGAGGTTGTTTTGGGGTTTTGTTTTTTGGTGGTTTTTTTGGTTTTTTTTTTGTTTTGTTTTGTTTCTTTTGTTGGTGGTGGTGGTTTTTTTTTCTGGTTTTGTGGTAAGGTGTGCTATATGGAATACTTAGTTGTGTTACTATATACCATAATTCTCAAGAACTTGTTATTGAGACTTGTCTTCCCCGAAAACATAAGGCAGTAGGGTGCTGCTTCCTGCTTCTTAAATGCATAATAAAGTTACTTGCTGTTGATGTTCAGTGTAGCTAGATTGATACTCCTTGTGAAATATGTCTAACACCTTGCAGTCTAATTTGGATTTTGATGTGCGTGTGTGGAGGAAGTCAATTCAGGAGCTGGGATAGAGACCATGTCCCCATTACTAGTGGCATTTCCCTTCCCTGAAGGTTGAAGTGAGAAGCATCACCAGATTAGTGCTGTTTCTTGTATGGCTGAGACAGGTGCTATCACTGTGGCATGTTTTCCCTATTGCTTCTGAAATATTCTCTGACATTCAGATGTAGTTGTCTGTAATTTCTGTGACGAAGAAGCCTTGTCCTCATGTCACACTGCCCCCAACTATGACAACTGTAGAGTCTACAGAGCTGTGCTGTAATGAGGCAAGAGGTCTGGAGAAAAGTAAATTATTGTTACAGTAGGTAGGTATGCCAAGAATTTAATTTTTTTGAGCAGCACAGGCAACTGGAATTTCAGTGTCTCTGCATGAGGTATTTTTTGGTTGTCAAAGCCTAGATGATAAGGACCTGTAATACAGTGTGTTAAAATGTCATAACCTAAGGACAGAAAGAACCTGAACATATTACAGATATGTTCCTATGGATCAAGGAGGGATCAAATTATATAAGCAAGCTACTGATATACACTGGTAGTTAAAATGGCACATTTCTGTTCTTATAACCCTTTCCTTACAACCCTGCTTGAGCCTGTAAGTGCTCTGGAGTTTTGTTTTAAAGAGGTAACATTTTTGAATGCATTTCAGTTCACAAGAAAAGTAGGGGCCAAAAGCAGTGATTTGGGGCATGCATAGTTCAAAAAGCACTGAACTCCTGGTTCTTAATGTGTTCCAATTCCCTCTGTTTTACCACTAATGCATCTTGATTCTACTTAGCAATAGCACCAATAACAGCATGTTTCAATTTGTGTTTTTCTCCTACAATTTTAATATAAAGCAACATCACAACTTTGGTGTATGGGCAGGTAGAATCATGTCCACCATGTTAGTGTTCCACACCACCTGAATTAGAGTGAGCCTGTCTCCAAAGGCACATTTATTGATGCTCTTCAGCTAGCTGAATAAACTTGCTTCCCCAAAGAAATCTCCCTAGAATTCAGATATCAGATATCTCAACAACTACAATATTAAGATTCTCCCAAATAGCTTGAATGCCCTGTGCTTGGAAGGTCCACTACCAGGAACATTCTGAGCCTCTCCTAGAGTCCTAGAGGTCACACAAACTTGCTTTCTTCAGAAGCAAGGGCAGTTGATTTTCCCTCCTGAAAAAACATGAAATCATGTGGGAACTAAAAAAAAATTGAAATATTATGGGGAGACAGTTATTCAAGGTGGTTATATCTTCCAGTAAGTTGCTGAGACACAATTTTAAGTCCTGATAGCATCTCTTGAATGTGACCACATGCAATGCCAGAGGTGTGTGCCTGAGGAAAACACCTGGTCTGTTAAATGATTACACAACTGGTGAGGAGTACATATACATATGGTAAAATAGAAACCTCTGTACTGGCTCTTTGCTCCCGTAGAGAGAACCATTCTCCACCAACTGGGCATTTAGTAAGGCTTAGGAAAAGGAGAAAACTGCTCCAGGGTGTGCAGTGGTACTATTTATCATATTTTTATTACTTGTTTACTGCAAGTAAAAATATTGGAGCAGCTGAGATGTTTCAGCATTGCAGATTTCATTATTTTCAGATCTGAAGTGCAATGTGTCTGATCCTAGCTGCACAAATTAAATACTAATAATCATTCAGCTAGGTGAGTCCTCTGTGTATTGCAGATAATTACCCTTGTTTGAGAAAGTAGACATTTGTCCACTTTTGTCATCCGTGTAATTCACTGAAGTGGAGATGAATGTAATAAAATGACCCTTGGGTGAAGAGATCATTTTGTTTTGTTTCCAGAGGGGGAAAGTTTTCCTGAAACTCTGTCTCTCCTGGATGAGTTGATTAATTTTTACCTTCATTATATTCCTGTTGTCCACTGCACTGCAAAGCATGAATAAGCTTGTGGCTTTTTTCTCTGATGGTTTGCCCCCTATATTTCTCTATGTAAATTCTTTTTTCATTTCTGTGCTTACCAAATCAGTGTTTTCTTGCCAGTGATTGAAATTCTGGACTGAACAGTACCAATAAGACTAATTTATGTGGGTTAAACTCTCCTGAAATGCTTTACTTTGGAGTTATATTTATGAGTAGTCTATATTCCCTGTGCACTACCTTCCCAGTATTAAGCTGTCGAGGGAGAAGAGATTTAAAGAGAAACAATCTATTTCCTTTGGAGTTATAACGAGATAATATCATCAAAAGGTGCCTCCTTAGCTACCTGCATAACTTATTTAATGTATTGGTGGTTTGACTGAAATACAAGAGCAAAAATATAAATAATAAATAAATGACAGGCCGTAGTTTACCTCAGACTAGATCTGCTCAGTCTACCTTATGCCATATCTGAGGAAAAATAAGGATGATTTGGGATTCAGGGTGGGAAGAAAACATGCCACTGAGGTGGCTTTTAACTGTTGCTGTGTTGATGCTATGTTTGAGCAAGCACAGAACGAGGATGCAAACAGCTTATGGTTTTCTTTTAAAAAGCTTTTCTGTCTAAGTTTAGAAAATTTTTTGCCAAGTCTCTGAAGGATTTTTCCAGAGACAGTGAAAGTGCTCATAAATAACAGCTCACCGTAGTAACAATACATTACACAGCCTGGATTGCTGGGATTTCAGCAGCCCCTGACCAGCTGGGAATTGTGCAGCTGTCAAGCCTCTGCAGCTTCCCTGTATTGCTGACTGCCTATGATAACAATTAAAAAAAAAAAAAAATCAGCAGAAAATATTTTTATTTGTGTTTTTGGAATTGTTGTTAACTCTTACTAATGCAACATATCTTCTTTAGTTGCTGTCAATAAAAGAGTGAGTCTTTGGCATGAGAAATCTGTGCCAGTGGCAGCTCTTTGGCAGCCCTGCTCTCTTACCCGGCTCCAGAAGATAAACAGTGTCTGAAGTCCTTGGTGCCAGAATGATTCCTGTTTATTCCTGTTTTTGCTGCAGGTTGGGGAGTTCAGAGCCCACGCTGCAGAGTGGACGGCCAACGTCACCGCCGAGTTCAAGGAGACCCGCAGGCGCCTGAGCGTGGAGATCTACGACAAGTTCCAGCGGGCCACCTCCATCAAAAGGAAACTCTCTGCAGAGCTCGCCGTCAACCACAACCAAGACCTGACCCCCTGCAAGAGAACACTGTCAGTGAACCACCTGACCAGCGAGAAGGACCTCTTGCCAGCTCTGACAAAGACAGACAGCATTTACATGAATGGTTTGACGCCGCACTGTGCAGCAGAAGAGATAGCCGTGATCGAGAACATTAAGTAGCCATGACTTTGGATCCCAGCCCTTGGGAAGCTCTTGGTTTAGACTAGCCATACAAGTTTTTTCCACCCCGTCGATGACCAGTGCTAGCAGCATTTTATATGTGTGCATGAGTTCCACAGAAAAACTTCAGTCCCGATTTACCATCGCATCTCTTCAGAGACACAAAGACGAATGGCACTGCTGTTTCCAAAAGATGCTGGAACAAGCAATGTTTTCTGCCTTTATCTGCCCAGACTGTTTTTCACTTCTAATGTGCCATATGGCCTCACGAATGAATCTCACTTGTTTATGGTAACAATGTAGCTTTGAGGGATCAGTCCTTAAAATTTCAGGGTCTACCTTACTGAGCCTAGGAATGGACAATTTCTGGACTACAACACATTTGTAAATGGCAAGAAATTCTTATGCAGCCTTTTACCTAAGAAATTTTGGTCAGTGCCTTATCTTTTGAAGAACCAGAACCTCTACAGTTCCTGTACAACCTTTTGTTTGTTTGGGTTTTTTGCATGAGAAGTGTATTTCATTTAAGCCTTTTGTTCTTCTTGAAACGGCGGTGTTTCAAAGGTGTCTGTTGTGAAGACGCCAACCAGCATGAATGAATGCCAAAACTCAACAATCATCAATTGATGTTCTTAGCTCCAAATTTAAAGGCACTGCAGTTTCAAAAGTTGCAAACCTGTCCCCCAGAAGCATTTTGTTTTACTCAGGTCCAGCTGATACTTGTTCATGCTGACTTGTAGGATTTTCAGACCCTTTTCAGGTCTTGATTTTTCCAAGCAGTGTTCAGCAGTTATTTTTCTCTGCATCAGATGTACCAAAAAAAAATCTGCAATTTATCTATCACTAAATTGTTTGGTAGATGACAAGAGCAAATAAAGAGAAGCAGGGGGAGGCTTTAAATTACTGTGTTCTAATAATCACGTCCAAAAAAACAATGCAGAAGGATGCAGCTATTTTTAATAAGCATAAACCTTCTGCCAGATATTTGGTATGAAAAGGATTCTTAATTTCCTTTTTAAGCCAAGTCACCCCAGAGGCTACATGATATTTTACCCGTGAGTCCTGGTGGAGTGCTTTGCTGAATGTCACGTGGGCTGCCTGTGCCAGAGCTGTGGCTAACATGGGAATGCAATTGAAACTGGTATCACTGTGACTTTCTACATTTCAAATAGAGATGGCTCTGAATATCAATGCAGGCATGAAGAAGAGCTGATAAATAGCACAATCTGAATATCGATGATTGCTCAGACAGGATAGGCTGACAAGAAGCAGATCTAAACCAGACTATGGGTTTTCTTTATTGGTTTTAAGAAAATACATTAATTTTGTACCTTCTGTTTTGCTTATAGGTGTACATGAGATTCAGAAGAAATGCAGGATGGAATGGAAAATTTTGCATTTTTTTCCTTATGTTAGTCTATTGTAACCTGGCTGTACATAAAATGAATAGAACAGGCCTTAAAGAAAAATTTAGGCTCTGTAAATTAAAAAAGAATGGGACTTTGCTGATTGGGCATGATTCAAGTGGCAAATCTTACAGCATCTCTGACCATTAGATAACATGCAAGATATGAATGTTCATGTTTTTTGGATGCTTAGCTTGTTTTCTAATAAATATAAGTTAATATGTAAATTCAGTGTAAATATCAGTCAATTAACATTTACAGAGAGTACGCTTTTAAAACTAAGAAAGTTCCATGACACAGCACCAAGCAATGCTCTTATAACAAAGACCCTTGTCTCCCCAGCACAGTGTTCTGAATGTCCACATAGCAAGGGTTCTTCTTGCTGTGTATAAACTGTGAATTGTAATGAAAAATAAAGTTTTTAATTAAAAGAAGCTTTCCTGAATCTCCTGCTTGCTACAACTGGAATGCTAAGGAATAATTTGTGAAACTGATTTTTTATGCTTTCATTGGTTACAGAGTATAGCAGTTTGCCACCTGCTTTAATTTAAGCTGGTTTAGCAATAAAGGCTTAACTTACCCAGCACAAAAATTACTATTTTTTTTCCTTGATATTAAAAACTATGCTCTTTGGTTGCCATACTTTAAAGTGGTGTTTCTTGCTATTTTGTTTCTAAAACTTATCAGGATTCCATTTCTTCTGTCATAGGCCACAGAGCTTCTGGCAGTTGCTCCATCCTTGTCCTGGGGGAGGTGCAGGGGCAGTGCCCCTCTGTGCTGCTGGTTCTCCTGTGGCTATTGGCACCCTTCTGCAGAGTGGGAGAACAAGCAGCTCTAAGGACAGCAGCCTTCACTACTGCAACAGCTCTTTTCTACAGGGAATATTTTACAGGGGCCTCTTTAATTAGGTCTTGGCCAAGGGAATTAGAGCCCACAGCAGCCTGGTGGTAAGTGAGGAAGACTGCAGTTTCTATACTGTTTCATTCTGATTTGTGTGAGGTGCATCTTATTGCCTTTTGGAACCAATTTTTCAGAAAGGGATGGGTAATGTTCAACATTTATTGTCCTTGATTCCCTGAGATTTCTTAGGTTAAAGCCTTGTATCCCTCTAACCTGCTTGTTTCCAATTACCAACCTACAGAAGTGCTTGGCTTTGTGGTTTCTCTCATTTTGAAGAGTCTCAGGACCTGCTGAAAAGAGCATGTTTTTTGGAGATCCTGTGGCAATGCTTGAGATACAAGTATGGATACTTCAACCCATTCAGGTTTTATTTGCTTTGAATTTTGAACATGATCTCCGGAGGAAAAAAAAAAATAAAATCCCTGTTAACTTCACTTTTTTAACAGATCTAAATTATCCTCCGCTATCAAAATAGATTTACCTGTGGGAAACAAAGTATAAATAAATAAAATCCTCTATTTGGAAGTTTAATACCTTAAGGAGAAAAGATGCCACAGCCCAGATGGTATAGGTAGGTAGAGTTATCATGATCCAAACATGTCCAGTGTCATTGAAGTTATTGGAAAATCATTTTCTCCCTCTCCACACACAGTGATGGACCAAAAAGGCTGAGGATGGCTCAGTTAATTTATAACATTTTATGAGCTCAAAGGTCTTTCTCTTTGTTCCCATAAGAGCAGATTTTTGTATTAAAAAAACTTGTCTTTCTTGCCTCTGGAAATTTTGCATAGCTCATTTTCCCTTCCAAATATGGAGCTACCCAAGCATGAATTAGGCTCCATTTGTACCATCTTTTCTGTCATCCCATACATGGAAACATTTCAGACTGCTAATATGCTTGGTACTTAAGCAAGGTTGTGAAAATGGCAAGAGGCTGTTTTCTTTTATCTTGAAAAAAACCCAACAAACCATTGGGAAAATGTTCTTCATTATTAAAAACAAATTGAAATCTCTTGGAGAGGTAGCTAGAAGCAATCTGTATTGTTTACTGTTGGCTGTGATAATCTTGTCTTTTTTTTTTTTTTTAATTTGTATTCTTTGGTGTACTGTACCCGGTAAAGTATCTATGTTGATGAAATCCTCAATTTTTGAGTAGCCCTGCTTGAGAGCCAGGGGGATTGAGTTGCAGAGAATTTGTATCATACCCTGTTCTTGCTTGAGTACCAGAGCAAGAACTTTCTTTGACATCCCCTCAATGTGCTTTGTAGTTCCCAAGCTGCCTCTCCCCCTTTTTCTAATATTTTGGGAGCCTTGAGGTGCTACTGTCAGAGTAGTGAAAAGCATGGATGGATCAAACCCAGAAGCTTACTGAGTCTCATGAACATCCCAACATTGTCTGTCTCTCTCCACCTCTTCCTGATTCCATAGAAGGAAACCTTGAGGGTAACAGAAACTCACAGAAAAGCTAAACCTCTGAAATTTCCACCTTTGACCTGAAATGGGCCTTCCTTAAGTCACACTGTGAGACCAGGATGGCAGATGGGAGATCTGTGCATTTGTTTGGAGCTCCTCCTCCTCTAGCAGTATTCCTACACCAATGTCCTCCAAAGAGGAGCACAGCACACTGTGCAGAAGAAGAAAGGAGGTTGCTCTACTTGGTCAAATCTACATGCACATCAAAAGTGGATATACATTTATAACTAATTCCTGGGAAGGAGACTTTCCTGTCAGGGAAACTACCTACAGTGTTGAAATACAGCAGTATTGCTTCTAATGAATTTCTATCACACAGTTATATGATAATTAACTTTTCTTTCTTACCCTGCAGTACTGCTTGAAAGGAAAGGTTTTTATATATCTGGAGAAATACATATTTTGCTTGACTTCCAGAATTAATTATTTTGAAGCTAAAAAAATTTTTTCTGTTGCCTTGCAAATTTAAATGAGCAATATAACCTTATAGTGAATAAAGTGTTCTTTTCAGAGAAGTAGACAAGATGCTGATTTACTGTTAGTGGAAATAACAAGCTGTTGAGCTGCATGGAGATTAAAAATGTCAGCTTTTTCTTTTGAGCAAGCATTCTCTGCTTTGCCAAATTATTGTTACAGTTGTAAAGAGCCTTTGTGAGAATCAATAGGTATAGTTTTATTGCACTTGGAAAACTTGAGTATTTCAATTTTAGGCCATTGCTTATCACGCTTTCTTGAACTTTCAGAGGAATATATTGAATAGGCTTGTAAACAAGAACATTGTAGAACAATAAGTCCCCTTCATGCAGAAGAACGACATAGTAGCATATGCAGCTTTATGTTCTGGACCCAGATATATTTGTGCCTTCAATATGTATTGACATTGTTGCATCTTCTTAAATTGTCTAAAAAATCCACTTTGGTATAATGACTGTAGTTTCATGTACACTCAGTGATTTGAAAATATAGCTCAATTTTAAGTCAGCATCTTGAAAAATCAATAAACTTCACAACTTTTTATGAATTATAACAGTCTATCAGCACTGGTGATGTAATAAATAATATCTCATTGATTTTCTGTTTTAGTTATTTCTGAATATTAGCTGTTTTCCTACTCTAGTTGCTGGAGACAGATAATTATGAAGAAAGTAACTCATCTCCATGGTTTGAGATCAATACACTCTGACAGGGCTGCTGGTATTAGAATTCTTAGTGGTTAAAGCTGAGGCATTATGTTCTGCCTGCACTGTTATTAATTATTAGCAGTAGCATTCATTCGGTTCTCTGGGTGCACTCATTTTTCTGGGAATGTCACAAGAGTGTTTATATAGACCTCTCTAGTTTGACTTTGGCAAACAAATGTACTTAGTGAGAAATTTCTTTAGAAGGATTGACTGTGTTAATTCAATTGTTAATAATAGGTAATTCTCAAGACTAATTATATGCAGCCATATCTTCATCCTCCAGAGAAAGGCATATAACACAGGTGTAGTAGAGATCCTGTTGGGAATGTACTAGTTGTCATTAGCAATAAATAACAGTATTCTTCAGAAGATAATCAACGGCCTGAAATGACTCCTTAAACAGCAGTTTAGTGTTAGCTCCATTTCTTTTTCTTTCACTATTAATTTGATCCTTCAAATTAAACAGGGCGTTCTGAGAAGTTTTGCTGAAGCAATTCACTTGCTGTGAAAGATGTATTTTAGTCTTATTTGGCTCAGGGGATAGTGAGACTAACTTTGCTGAGTGACCAGAAAAGTGAACATATACTTTCTTATGGGAGTGTGAGAAAATACATCACAGTACTGCTGACACATCACTTTCATACCAGTGACAGGTCTGCTTCTGTTCTGTGCGGATTTTGCTTTTTCTACAAAATTACAGCATTCAGTATTCATGCACTCAAGCATGCAAAGCCCACTAGATCTGGCAGGAAATGTGATAGAGGTTCTGCTTTAACTATCCCAGTTGTATTTAGCACACCCTTCTCTGTAATGTATTGGTATCCAGAACTATAAATCACCCTGCTTGTTCTGTAGCAGAAGAGAAGGAATTTACAGATTTGAAGCATCATGTTGCACATTTGGACAGAACAATTGCCCAGGAATTGCAGACTGGGCCCTTTTGAACTGCAGATTGATAAGTCACAAAGTCTGATTGCTTTTTTAATAGAGAATACCACAGTGCTTTGTAGCAAAAAGAAGCCTAAAAAATTAAGCTCTGCTGTGAGAAGTGAAAGTGGGAGTAACCTGTCACGTACTATTGTACTTCGTAAACTGGAGGTGGTACAGACACAAAGACCTTTTCATTTCTCAGTGTCCTCAGGGACTGTCAGGAGAGAATCAGAGTGTAGCCTGTGTTATATCACTGTGCTCTTGCTCTTCTGCAAGCTCTGAACGTGCTGCAGCTGTAGAGGTACTGTTCCTTCCTGGGTGCCTCTTGGCTGGCAGTGGTGGGCTGGCTTGACAGGGGTTCACTTTCTCTTGCTTGTACAGCACAGGTGGAGTTGGAAGAGACAGGTTTGGCTGTTTTAGGAATAACTTGTCTTTTGGAAAGAGGCAGGACACACCTGAATGCTGGACTAATTTCACTTTGGCTAATGTGAAGTCCTTAAAACTGTTTCATATAGAGAAATGCTTCTGGAAAAATGAATTCCTATTTGTTCTACTAAGATCAGAGCAGAGGCTGCAGTTTTGTTTTATCACTGCAGCTGCATGTTGCTTTTGAGCTTGGCTTGTCTCTAAATGAGCAAGACTAGCACAGAATTAGCACTGGAAGTGGCTTCTGCTTGTGTAGGCAGAAACTACAAGAAAACCATTCCTCGAGAATTAGAAATTAAAACATTCCCTCAAATTCAAGCTGCCAGTTGGTGATCATGGAATCAGGTCTATAAAGGAAACTTTTATTGTCAGTGTAGAAGGGCTGCATTTGCACATTGCTCCATACTTAATGTCCTTTAACAGAGCTGCCTGCTCTGAGAGTAAAGGATTACAATGGAGAACATGCAAAGCCCTTAACTACAGAGCACAACATAAACTTTTCTTCCTTTTTATTACAAATCCAAAGACAGTTTCCTGTACAGAAAAAGAGGAGTGCAGAAATGCACCACTAGCTACAAAGATAAATCAGGTTATTTTCCTTTCATTCTTTTTGTTGTTGCTTCTGTTTATGTCTGTGGGGTAGAGTTAAAAGACTTCATACATTTTAATGTGGCATCTTGCATTAAAAATGTAATTCATTGAAGCAAATTTTTGTGCTGTTTGCCTCTGGTTTGCACATTTTGATCCTATTAGAACTTAAAAAACATTCTCCAGGGTAGGTAAAAAAAGGGCAATTTGTGAAAAACATACATGAGAAATGATTAAGAAGGAATAAGCATCTGACTAGTGTTTTCTCAATTAGTATGCCAGAAATTTTGAAAAAAATACATGTTGCTGTGGAGACCATGGCATGACATGATGCTTGAAGAGGATGTGATCATGTGCAGATCAGCATGGGGTTGCCATGTCTTGCAGTACCTGAGAGAGCTGTTGGAATTGCATGCCACAAGCATAAAGCTGCTTTCCCACCTCTTCCAGCATGTCTGCCTTTCACTTTGGTCATTTGGCAGCAAAAAACCATTTTTGAAGCCAGTTGGAAGAAGAGGAAGGCAGGGGATACTAACCAGAACAATGGGAACAGTTGTGGTGATTATATCAAGTCCTCAAGTGTCCTTTTCTCCACCTGTGCTATTTGGGAGCTGTGTGAGTGCCATACCTTGACAATTGAAGTGCAGTCTCATCTCTGCAGATAGATAGCTTGGGATTAAAACTGTCTGTCTGTATTGTGTCTCCACTAACTCAGAAATAAAGAAACTAAAAATTATTTCAAAGAAGGAATAGAAGGTTTTTGGAGACAATTATCTTAGTGGCTTTTGATGGTCTGTCTGTATCTGAGCTAGCCTGAGGTAAGAGATTATTACAAACTGGTCTGAAAAATCAGGGTACTCTAAAGTCAGGTCCATTACACCTGAATTTGTATTCCTTTAATATCGTACAGACTATGATAAAAACCAGAATTAAAAATCACTAAGCTGAAAATTCCTTAAAAAATCCCCAAACAACAAAACTCAAAACCAAAAGAGTCCAACAGTTCTGCTAATTCATTATTTCCTCAGTATTTTCCAGCAATATCCCCCCACCATAATGTGACATTTTCCATCTTTCCCTTTTCCCCATTTTATTTTACTTTTTTTTGTGTTGTGGAGCAGTCAGAGAGGAGCTGGAGAGTTAGGTTTGTGTACTCTTTCCAGTTTGGGGCTTGCTCAGGGAGCAGCAAGATTAACTTCTTTAGCATAAGTACCAATTGCATTGGGATGTCTCTCTAAAAAAAAAAATCACCAAAACCAACCAACCAACCAACCAAAAAACCTAACACAGAAAGCATTTTGAATTTTCCTTTTTGTTTGCTTTTTATTGTTGCAGATTATAGAATGACAGAATATTCTGAGTTGGAAAGGACCCACAAGGGTCATCAAGGCCACCCCTTAAGAGGGTGTTCCATCTGGGAATTGAGCCCCCAGCTCTGTGAGTTATTAGCACCGTGGTCCAACCAGCTGAGCTGATCTCAGGGTCTGAGTTCCAGCACATTCTTCTCTTTGTGCTTGAGAGAAACTCTTCACAAATATTTTATCCCCTTCAATCTCTAAAAAATTCCCTTTTACAGTGGTAAAAAGAGTATTTTATGGCTGCTGGCATGCCCAGAGCAATTTTCTTGGGGTCAGTTTTGTTTTGTTTGTCTTTTGCTGAGATATTCCATAGCTCTCTGTATCCTTTTCTTGTCCTGGCATTTGGAGACAAGGGTCACCTCTTTGCTGTCTGCTCTGCTCTCTGCCCTGCCCAAAGAGGTTCTTTGTTCATGGCTGGTTCATGCTGTGGCAATGCAGATTCATGATGTGATCACTGGCTTAGATACCAAAATGTCTAATTTCTCTCTCCTGGCAAAGCAAATGAGTCATCTTGAATACCTCCACCATGTAGACTGCCAGGAACTTCTCACATTCCCTTGATTCCTTGGTTTGTTTATTGCCTCGGACACCTAATGAAGTGCAAGGTGACTCTGAAAAAAGGAAAATTGTTGCTTATAGAAGAAATCCTTTTGATTGAAGATGTTAAAAAATTGCTGTGTGTTGATGGAATTAGGATGATGCTGTAATTCTTAATGCAGTTTACTGGGAGTGATTTGTGCCTATGTAATAAATAAACAGCAGTGAGAAGTATGGGAACCACAGAAAAATATGTAAATTTTGTTTGTAAGGTTTATTTGAGAGCACTCTAAACATCTGTCAAGTCATCATAATCACAGGCTTGTAAAATTAAAACCAGCACTTGGGGTTTGGACTTCTCCCTTGAGCAGAACTGCTGTCTCACTGCAATTTCCTAGTGCTAGGCTGAAAACCAGCACTCGTTAAATATCCTAATTTTTCTTCAGAATAGGCAACCCTTTGAGTACAGACTCCTGGAAAGTGCATGAATGGGAACAGACTGTGGACAATGCATTAGGCTGGAGCAATGGTTATCTCCATATTCCCTTTCATGGGAAATGACAGCAATTATTAATTTACTAAAAACTACACTGCCAAATTTCAGCGAGATGCTGGGTGTGAATCTGCTTTGATAACACGAGGTAGCCAGATTGGTGGAGTGCTTCAGGGGTTAAAAATCCAAGTCCATTGGCAGGTATGTGAAATAAAAAAATAAACCAGAGAAAATAAAAAAGGAGAGTCTTGCTTTGAGTGTTACCTCCAAGAATCAAAATCCCAGGAGGCAGAGTCCTGTGTTTCATGTCAAATAAGCTGTCACTAAAGGAAACATGAGAGCCT
This sequence comes from Muscicapa striata striata, assembly GCA_030060385.1. Taxonomy (NCBI): domain Eukaryota; kingdom Metazoa; phylum Chordata; class Aves; order Passeriformes; family Muscicapidae; genus Muscicapa; species Muscicapa striata. The sequence continues at coordinate 2,316,347 of JAREIS010000027.1, read as the reverse complement.
TCTCACATGAAGCAGTCATTTAAATGGATGTCTTTCCATCTGGGCAGAATGCAAGGCCACAGTCTCATCTCTATACCTCTTTGACTAACTAACTAACCCCCAGTCTCCTCCTGTGGTTGGGTAGTTCCTACCAAAAGGAACTGAAGGATTGGGCAAAAAAATAGGAACATAATGTTTATGGATAGAATTTCAATGCTGTGTGCCTCTCCAGGGTTCTAAAATTTGGATGAAATGTGTTGTTAAAATGTCTTTCCAAATATTTCCTTTGATCCTGTTTTTGAAATTATGTTATTGTGGAGTTTCTGAATAAGGGCAATACCAACAAAAGTCTTTTCTTGCAGTTTCTCCTCACTTGTGCAGTTGAGCCTTGCATATAAATATCACTGCTTCTGCTCAAATAACCCACTGAGAGATATTGTCTTCAGAAAAAAAACGGGAGAGTGAGGGCATTGCAGGAAAGGCTTTGCTCTAAACCAACACTAAGGCTTAATAATTGCAAAAGCACAATTTATTCAGTGAGTGGGAGCTTAATACAAGTGCAATTAAGTGTAATGACATCACTAATCTGCCCGAATGTTCATTCAAATCCAAAAACCCAAGTCACTTTCAGGTCCATGGGGGTCTGCAGCCACCTCAGCTCCCTGTCCCTGTAGCTGAGCAGCAGAAGAGCTAAAAGCTGCTGTGGGCACCTTGCAGCCAACCCCTAGTGACAAAGGGCACTGAACTGGAGCTGTCCTAAGCTGTGCAGCCTCTGCTCCCTTCAGACCTCTTCTGCTGGCTCTGTGCTGGAATGATGCACCCTGTATCACAGTGACAAACGTGAATTCAGGCTGGGGGCAGAACAGTCCCTTTACTGTGAAACCCCAAATCACCTGAGCTTCTGGGAGATTTGCTGCTTCACCTGGCAAATTTCTGAATGAGTGACAGTCCTGAGCTGCCTGGAGGTGGGAGGTTCTTCATCCTGCAGAGCAGCCTAAACCAATTAAAGGTGCTTTTCCCACCCAAGGGAGTGCTTATCCCATCTTTCTCACCCTTGGTTTATTCCATGTAGGAGGATAGATAGGCTGACAGGTGAGGTTTTTTTTTTTTTTTTAATAAATTAAGCTAGGTAAAGGAATTGGGTGAAGGGGAGAACTCAGCTTTACCTTCATCCTTCTCCAATATCACTCCTCATGCCATCAAAATATCCTCAAAGCCTTTAAGCCCATAGAGGGAAAAAAATGGTCATGGTATCACTGGTCTAAAAGAAAAAAATAAAACACCCACCCTGAGAAAACACCTTCTAAGGCAATCTTTGTGGATCTAAGACTCACAAATGAAAGGACACAGATGTCTAAATTTGGCTTTGCAAGTCACATGGAGATGATGAGCACAAGAGATGAGGCTGGAATATGTGGTGGGACTGATCTGTTTAGTCTTGACCCATTTTTGAGTGACCTCTGTGCAGCTGAATTCTTACAGTATGTAAAATCACTGGTTTGGGGGTTTTTGTGGAATAAAATATACAGTTAATTAGCATACATTAGAATAACTTTCAGCCCTCGATTTTATTATATTAAAGAGCATTTTCCTTCCAATTCATAAGTCCTCAAGTTTAAAAGATCAAGCTTGACAAAAATAAATCTGAAATGACAGAGACCTCTGATCAAATGAGGGAATGCTAAGCTTTTCAGCTAACATGAAAGACTAATTACTGAAGTGAGACTTAATAATTGATGCCTTCATTCAGTATAGCTCTGAGATTTAGGTCCAATAAAGAATTCATATACCTAAAAATAGTAAATATAGAACCTAATTTTCCATCACTTGGTCCCCAGATAGGGACCCAGAACCCTGTGCATATTATTGAGGCCCTAGAGCAACAAAGCAGTGAAGAAAATTTCTCAGATCATCAGATGGGGGCTAAGCTTGGTGCCCTGAGCCTGCCCACAATTAGCCAGGCTGAACGTGACTTGGTTGATGATGCAGGGATGTGGCAGAGAAGGGTGGCTGAGCAGCAGCTCAGCTCTCCTGCTGCCTGGTATGAAACATCAGGGTTTGCTAAATTGACATTTCCTTTAGCTCCCTATTTAATCCTCGTGTCTAGACCTGGTTTAAACAATAGAAATGTCAAAAAAGCAGAAGGAAGCCTTATATTCAAGATGTGTCTGAGGATGCTGGGACATGCATTGAACTAATGTGTTATTGAGGTTTTTGCCCCCTTTTTACTGTGCAGTCAAAGAAGGCTGAAGTGGGTTTTGCTACTGCCCCTTTTAACACAATAGCTCTTACCCTGGTGCTCTCTGGGAGATTGAACTTCATTAGCTGGAGTGGAAGAGCTCATACATCCCTGAAGGGAAGCTGAACCATGGGGCAACAGGTCAGGCCACCAAGGCAGGACTTCTCCTTCTCCTGCTTGAAGCTGGAGTGGAGTCAATAAGCTGAGGCTTGGAGGCTTTGCAGCCCAGGTGCAAGGCAGTGAGTCCCACACAGCTGAGCCTGCTGCTGCCCCACTGCCTGGGTAAAGCAAAGGGATGGAGAGTTAGCCAGCTCTTGGGACACAGATTGGCAGACAGAGTCTCCAGCCTGAGACACATCCCTGGGTACCAGTCTGAGGCGTCAGGCTGCATCTGGAAAACAGCCTAATCCCAAAAATGTGGTTCTCTGGGATGGAAAGGATCGACCCAAGTCTTCTGGCAAAAGAGGGGGAATTGGGACCTGCAGCAAGGCTTGGTTTAGACCTCAACAGTCTGTGCTCTGGCAGCTGTGGTGGGGAGGGGTCAGCAGGTGGTGGGGGTGGAACTGATGGTGGTGGTAGGGGTGGTGCCAAGGGGCAGGGGGTCCCTGTGGTGGGGAGGTTTTTTGGTCACTGGGATGCATGGAGAGCCTGAGCCTGCTTTGGGAATTGTGAGGATTTGAAATGCTCTTGGATCATCACTGGTACATCCTGGCAAAGTGTGGTGAGTGGGCTAAAACTAGGGGGAGGGTTGTGTGGGGTCACTGCTGCTGTTTTGAGAGGGCACTGACTCCAGGCCAGGTTGGAGAAAGGGGGGGAAGGTCTGTCTTGAGTACTAGTGTTTCACTTTGGTTTTTCTGTTTGTTTGTTTTCTTGGTTTTGTTTTAAATTGATGGGTGAGGGTTTGCTGCTGTTTTGCTTCCCACTGTTTTGCTTGCCCATGACTGGAGGGACTGTAGGTTTATGTGGCTGCCAAGGAAAGAGGTCTCTCCAGAGGTATCCAGGTGGGGAATCAAGGGATAGGCAGCAGAGAGCTATACTGCTCCACAATTCAAGAAACCACTATTTTCTAACATATCATGTTGCTGCTTTTCTCCCAACCTAGAAGTGAGAATTTTGTTGAGTCTGATGTTGCTTTGTACTTGAGCCAAGTTAGTGATGCCTGCTGCAGAAAATATTATGACTGGTGGTGACAAGTTAATATTCTTCCTACAATTATGGCATTCCTGGAGAGCTATAGGAAATGTCCCAATGATATTAAGTAAACTAGATGGTAGGGAATCCAGCAGCAACCCTGCTGCAGAGAGAGAAATTGAGCAGAAGCAGCACATTAATCAAATGCTTAGGGGAATAGAAAATGCACTGTGAAAAATCAGATGAGTTGCCTGTTACAGTTCTTCATGGTTTTTATGTTGATAGCTTGCTGAAAAAAATGTTTTTTCAAGTTTATTGCTGAAGGTTACTTAATGAATGTGGGGTTTTGCCACATACAATTACAATGACAAAGTAATTATCAGTGTGTGCTACTGCTTCTCAGAAGAGGAGTCAAGCAAGTCAACATTTTTGTCCATTTTCCTAAAGGAAGAAGTCCTGTGTGAGTTAGCTTTTCTGTAAGTTCCCTCTTTGATCCTTTGTTTTCTATCCTCTTTTGTCTTTGATCCAAATTCATCTGAACTGATGTAGTGTGAAGAATGATATCTAAAAATACATCATTACTCCCAGTCTTATTTTTGTGTCTCTGTTTGCATGTTTTGTTTTATGGGTTTTCAGGGGAGATTCTTTTTTTTATTGATGGTTGTGTGTGTGTTTGCTTTCTAAATAAATAAGAACTGTAGGGCTGTCAGGTGAATTTATCAAACTAGGAAAAGCTAAATGTGGTTTTGAAAAAAGTGGCACTAGGTTTGGTTATACAGAAACAATGCTGAGATAATTCAGGGAAAATCACCAGAAACAACTGAGATATTGGATGGCTTTGTTGCTCTGGCTCTTTAAAAAACACACAGCAAGCCTCCCTTTTTGGACTGAGGTGGGCTGGCTCTGGCTGGATGCCCAGTGCCCACCAAATTCACTCTATCACACCCCTCCTAAGCTGGACAGGGGAGAGAGAGAGAATGTTGAAAGACTCGTGGGTCATGATAAGGAAGGCCAGGGAGGGATCACAGGCAAAACAGACTCAAGGGAAAATTATTGTAATTTATTGCCAATCAAATTGGAGCAGGATAATGAGAAATAAAAGTTAAGTCTGGGCAAGCTCTTAGAAACTTCTCACAGAAGCCACCCCTTGTAGCCTCCCTGCTACCAAAACCTTGCCTTGAAAGCCCAGTACATGGTCATAATAAACATTTTATGGATTTAGTGTTTGATACTTCCCCACAAGCTGTTTCTTATCACTTTTTCCTTCGTTGGTTTAGTCCCCTGGTTCTGTCCCACATCCCTCTGAGTCCCCTCCTCACTCAGAGCACTCCAGCTCTCACTTTCATGTTTGAATGAAGGTTCCAGTCCTGGCTCTGAATAGACTGTTTATTGACATGGGTGCCAAGCTACAGCAATAGGACACAAAAAGCCATGTGCAGGAGAACAGTGTCTGGAATCAAGGGCTTTTTTGGATGGCCACAGGGGGAATGGCAGCTGAGATACTGTGGGCAAATAGAGTTAGAGATGTTTTGTTTACTTTTCCTGAAGAGAAATGGATTGAAAAGCAAACATTGCCAGGTTCTGGTTTGCATCTGCCAGATGCTTGTGTGCTTGATTATAATATCTTCCTTTTTGCATTCAGCAGGAATAGACACTTCCTCCTCCCTTTATTCTATCCTGCCTCAGCCTGCTTCCACTCTGGTGCTCTTTGTACTGACTACCCTGCAGTTTGTTGTTGCTTTGGGAGCTGCAAATGCTCCTCTCTAGCCCAAGGCAGCTCTGCCTGAGAGCCTCCCTCTGTGCAAAGCTGTCTGCTTGGGCAAGTGTGTGACTGAGCTTATCCACCTTCATCCCTGGCATGAGAGGGAGCCAGGAGCTGTGGGAATGCCCTTGGAGAGTCTGGGAATTGTTTGTGTGTGTGCAACTTCACATCTATGTCAACCTGTAAAATATTTCTGAGGTCACTCCTTGCTGATGGTTTGTCTCTGCCTGTAGAGGTTTGTAAGAAATTTTGTATTTTTACATGAATGGAATAAGAATTGAAGCATGTTTCTGTGAAAGTGCTGGAAGAGGCATCAGACCAAGGACTACAAGAATGGCCTGTGCCCAGAAAGAAGCATGCTGCTGCCAGGTTGCTGTTCCCAAAATTATAATTGAGAAATGAGGTTTTAATGATGTGACTGTGCTGGCAAGACCACAGCACAGATGACTCCTTGAAAGATCCTAACAACAGGAGGCATGGGGCATTCTTTTCCATGACAGATGAACAATAAAACAAGCAGTTCCCCACCCTTCCTACCTTTTTCCTTTTTTCTCCACCTCTTTCTTTTTCTTCCCCACCTCTTATTTTTTTCCTTCTTATTTTATTTTTTTTTTATTTTTATTTTAGTATTTATTTGTTTCTATATCCCTCTCCCCCCCTTACCAGGAAAACCCTTGAACAGTAAATTTTGCTGGTTTTTGTGCCATGGTGCTTTCTTCTCATTCCAGAGAGGAGCATTCCAGGGCAAATGTAAGGTACTTGACTGTACTACTGAGCCACTGTCACATGCAAAAATCTCTTCTACATTTACTCAAAAGCATCTTAAACTACACTTCTTACCAGAAATATTTAAAAAATATTTAGAAACTTAGTAGTTGTGCATGTTTTTCTCTGGTAAATTTTAGAAGATCTGAGGGTTTTTTCTATTGTAGATTTTGGATAGCTGGTCTTAGCCTACAGTATTCCTTCAAGCAAATTTCTTGATCTTATGTTATATAAATATTTATATTTCTTATTCCTCTGGTCCAATCCCAGGCAGTAACAAAGTACCTTGCAGCCACTTGCTCACTCCTGTGCCTCCAGTGGGATGGGGAGGAGGATCAGGGAAAAAAGGTAAAACTAATGGGTTGAGGTTAGAAAAGCTTAATGATTTAAATAAAGTGAAATATAATAATAATAATGAAAAGGAGATAGAACATTAACATTCAAGAGAAAAAAATGGGCCAGAACCCAGTTGCTCACCACACCCTGACTGATGCCCAGCCTGTCCCCAAACAGTAATCAATGGCTCCTGGCCAACTCCCTCCAGTTTATATACTGGGACTCTCAGAGATGAGTAGTTAGACTGCTTAAAGAATCACCATCAAAAGTATTGGCAAAAAGCAGATTCTAATATGAATTTATGAATCCAGACCAAGGCTCACTCTGTTACTTACTACATAGAGGAAGGACACATAAGAAAATTGAATTAGAATTGATTTGGAATGATTTACACAAGGACCAGGGATGCAAGAGGGAAAGGGTGCAAAGGGTACAAAAGGATAAGGGTGCAAAAGGGTTTATCAGCACTTAATCATCAGAGAATTTACCATACAAAAAAGCAATTCCATAGTATTTGCTACAATCATAGCATGACTTCATTATAGATTCACAATAACAACACTCATAATCAATTCCTAGGCAGCAGAGAGGTGTGCATACATCTCTATAAAGACATCTATCCAAAACTCCCCTAGGGTTCAGGGAATACTCACATCCAGCCCCATGGTGTTTCTCACAGGCATGAGCTGCACTTGGAGGAGTCTCTGTGTGGCAGGGCTATCAGCCTATGCCTCCCTGTCAGTGCTGGTCCTTGGGTGTGGCAGACTTGAGGGCTCCTGGTCTCTGAGAGGTGTTCAGTCAGGGGGAGGTGCTGGCACAGCCAGCTGCAATCCAGGAGAGCTCCCTGGGCCTCATTTGGGACTGCTGTTAATAAGATCTCAGGGTGATTAGAGTCAGTCATCAGTCATGAGTCATCAAGTTTCCATCCTGACCATGTAAGTTGGGAACTACTGGAGACAATGGTCCTGTTTCACTTGGGCTAGGATTTGGGTAGGGAATGTCCCAAGGCTGCCAGGGGATGGCTGATTGTCCTTTGTTCATCACCTTGGACAGCAGCAGATGTTCCTGCCGTGGTCAGGGTTGTTTGCTGCACCACCTGCATCCTCCAGGAGCTCCCTGTGATGGGCAGGGGTGCCTTGCTCTGGGAAAGGGGCACTTCAGTGCCCAAATGGTTCAGCCAAGGGCTGCCAGGGGCTCCTGCAGTGCAGGCATGGAGAGAAGGAAGCACCAACAGAGCATGACATCCTATGGAATGGAAAATCCCCTTGGTGAGTTTGGGTGCTGGCAGAACATGAGAAACTGAAAACTCCTCGATTTAGACTATTTCTACAAGTATTTCAGGCACCTTTTTTAGCATTACTCAGCAACAACTAAACCATCAGTGTGTTAGCAGCATTATTCTCATCCTAAATCCAAAACACAGCACTGCACCAGCTACTAAGAAGAAAATTAACTCTATCCCAGAGGAGACCAGGACACATACATTAGGCTTAATATGTAGTCAAACCTCTGGCAAACAGGACTTCAGAATTAAATCAAGATTGTTTAGAATAGGATATGCAGAGCTGCACTCTGTAAAGAAATTAAACTGTATGTTGACTCTGTCCTTCTGTAGCAATGACCTGAGGAACCCCCCACCTTCAGCTTTCTGATATCCAAGGGCTGCTTTCCCACCACCCTGTATCAAGTAGTTAAATAATTTTAGATGTGTGGCCCTATAGACCTTAGTTTTGGAATTAACTGAATTTAATTTCTGCATATTACTTGCACAGCCTTATTGGCAAACCCTTCAACAGGGTCAGGTTAAACAATAAAACCTGAATTTTTGAATTTGGTGACTGGCAACTAATGGCTTTGGGATTCCAAGCAACAGGTTCTAGCACTAAAAGGTGCATTGTAAAAAAGATTGTAGTTTATTTTCAAATTGTGCTGTAATCTTGACATCAATAAAGGAAAAGAGGGGTGGATTTTGAACACCTGCACACTTTTCCCTGGTTTAAAATTGTGTAAGAATGTTAGTATCTCATGATAAAAATACAGCAGGGTTCAGGCCAGCTCTGAAGGGTGTTAGCACATTTAAAGATAAAATATTTGTCAAGAGAAGAGATTAAAGAGGAAACACCACCAGCAAAATGGCCATATGGTCTCAGTAACAGTGCAGCTCCAAAAGGAGCTGCAGCTGTTTTAAGTGTATCTGCTTTAAGTGTATCTGCTTTGCACCAACAGTAACTAGAATTTAGAGTAACTGAACTACCTAAGAGGGTAACTGTACTTTAATACAAAAAATGTAACAATATAATAACAGGCTGGGGTTTGAAGCAGTCATAGGATTTTCAGCAGTCTCCCTAAATGTGGCTTTATATAGTTCTATTCCTGCCAATAGTAAAGACAGTATTGAAGATTGAAATACTGAAGCTTTTAGTAAACATCCTCTGGTCTCTTCATTTTCTAAACTATATCCAATTAATTCTTTATTTGTATAACCTGAAGCTTGGCAGAGCTTCCTCCAAACCTCAGTGACACTTGTAAGCTCTGCAATAATTATCCTGTTGAACTCACTACAAGTAATAATGAGAACTGCAAACCTACTCAGCTCAGCTGGCTGCTGTCATGGCATGCTGAGTGTGGTTTCCAATTTTTGTCTTTGTTAGCTTAGGCAGACGAGTTGGTAGGAATTAAATGTGAGATCAGTTACAAAATGCATTTCTGGGTATTCTAAAGTGCTGATAAAATCTATTATGGATTATGTGGATCAAATGTCAGTAGGTGCCAGACATCTTTCAGGTCTCTGAGCTTCACATCAGGCCTTTGGCAATGCCTGTGAGAAATCTACACCTTCACTTGGAGCTACTTTTAGATTAAGCAGTACCAGAAGAGGACCCTTGAAAAGCAGCAGTCCATTTGCTTCAAGTCATACCTTTATTCACCCACTTTCCTCAAACTGAAATGAAAAATGCTCAGATGAAACACTAACTAGAGAAATATCTGATAGTTTCACCCTACCATTATAGATTAGATCCAAACTAAGGATATAAACAGTCACTTCTTTCTTCATCTGGTCTTAAATTTGCTGTTTCTGAATGATGTGAAAATACCTAGATACCTTGGCATTTTTTTGTGGGGAAAACTCTTGGCTCCACTAAATCTGTTTGGTTTCTGGATCTCATTTATAGCTGTCAGAAAAACTTTTGCATCCAGATGAGAGAACAAATCTGTTCCTGAGACATCCACAGCTGAAGCAAGTGACCAGAGAGACAGTCAGACCTGATCATGTGCCTTAGTGCTCTTGGAGCTATTTTCTAGAAACAACTAAACATTTCTGAATACAGAAGTACTGGAATACAGAACACTAATTACAGAAATTTAACTGTTGTACTATTTTTCTCAGTCTTCCTTACCTGAAAAGAAGACTTTTTAAAAATTAGGGGTTATGCAGGAAATTCTTGAGGTTTAGTGCAGCTGATCTAAGGATGCCAAACATTTCAAGCAAAAGTTTCATATCTCTGAAATTTCTCTTAATGACATGATTGACCATAAACCCTGTGTCTGCCCTCCTTAGTCCCTTACTAAGAAGAGATCATCATGACAGGAAAGACAAAGACATTGGCATTTGGTAACAGGAGTGCTGTTCTATGACCCACTACTGTCTATAGTGCTTTGGAAATGCAAGATGCATTTTTTGCTATTATTATTATTATTATTTTTAATAATAATAATAATTATCATTACTACCATCATCATCATTAGGGATGTTCTATTGGGTGCTCAAGATTCATTTGAGTGGGGAGAAGATGGAGTTGAAATCCATTGGAATTAATAAACAATGTGCATTTTTTCAAAATTGTTTGGTCTTTCAGTATTTTCTGGGAGGTAGGACAACATAGAAAGCTTCCAGCACCTTTCTGTGCTCTTCTTGCCCTCTGGATAAAATGAGGCTTTTCATCTCTCTGAACATCAGTATTCTTTCAGGATAGAAACTACAAGTATTCTTCAAACTTGCTTTTTATTTTTTGTATCTTCAACTCCTTCCAGGAGGGGATGTAATGTAAGTGTGTAGGCACCTGTTTGATCTGGAAGGTAGCCTGGGCAATTAGTGAGAGTTGAATCATGTTTCCAGTGCTTCTGGACATAGCCAGACTAAAAATATGTCCTTTCTTTGCAAAACCTGAGTTTGTGTGAAACAACAGGAAAGATCTTGCAATAGAAAATAATTTCTGTTGTCAAACAACACAAAAAATTAGGATTGTTTTGTTTCCTTTCTAATGACCAATGCTCCTTAATATATATTTTTGTACTTCTATCTTCAAAGTGGCAGCACCCCAGCCATTTGTAGATGGGCTTGGTTTGCTGCTGCAGTAGTAAAGAACCTCAATGTTCACCTTGTGTTGCAAATAGAGGTGTCTTTCTACAGCTTGGTCTAAGCCAGCCAAACTTGTTTTATTTGAAAATCACATTGAAGTGACAGTGGGTTTTTGCTGTTGTTGATTGGTTTTGCTTTTGTATTTCCCTGGTTAATGTCAAGATATTATCCCTTGAACCAGAGGTACAAGTTCAGCTGAGAGCATGTGCTTTTCTCTGGAGCACGGGTGGCATGTCTGTTTTAATCAAGGATAAAGCCCAGGATATATCTTGTCTTTTTGAAAGGTTAAGAGAGTTTTGATGCCTGCACTTTTTTTCTTTTTGCTTGGGGTATTTTCCCTGAAAATTAACAAAATAAGTTTGGAGAACATTTCTGTTTCTATTGAGATGGGAAATAATTTGCTGCCTCCTAATGATCATCTCTGACTAAACTTAAGGACTTTGTGTCATTGAATTTACCAATTCAGTGTGTGATTCTGCTTTTAATTTAGTTGTAGGGACAAGAAGTACAATTTAAATTTGGGTTTTGTTTTTATATTTATAGTTGGTAATATTAAGAGCTGGATTGTCCAAGGATATGCAGATCTTTCCTTTGTCATTTGAAGTCTAAATTTAATTATTGAGCATGTAGTTCTTGAGTGGGTATTGACAATTTTATGTGACTTATTTTCTTCTGTTGGCTTTCATAATTAGCCAGTAGAATAATTTATATTTGTTTGTTAAAAAATTAGTTCTATAAGTGTGCCCTGGAGACACATTTCAACTGAACTGGGCCTCTTCTCCTTTTTCTTCAAGTAAGGAAATATTCTATTTGCCTTTCAAAGGAGTCAAATTATTCCAGCCATTTTTGGAGTGGTAGATGATCAAAACTTTCTGAATCAGTGCTATGGATCCTAGACACACGATTTAGATCTTTCTAGAAATAATTTTAAGCAAGTGTACTTTTAGCTGTTTACTTCTGAAACTTGAAGTTTAGTTAGAGAAGGTTTCATTTTTTGGAAATTTTGTTTTGGATTTGTGGTACAAATTTAGAGAACAGATAGATAATGTCAAGCAGTCTGCCCAGATTTGAGATGAAGATGGCAAGAGGAAGAGGCAAGTGTCCCCCTCTGTTAGGAATCAGAGGATTTAGGTATCTGAGCTAGCTAAGGTCATTTGTGTGCTCTGAACCTTATTGAAGGATCTGTGACATTAAAAGGGCTTTTCTTTCAGGTGTGCATAAGAAAATAGAAGTTTTCCAGCAATTTACTAAAAGTAGGTTGAGACTTATCTAACAGTAAAAGAGGCTACAGTAAAGCTAAAGAGGCTACAATATTAATCTTATTAATCTAATATTAATCTTAAATGGAAGTACTATAAAAAATGAAGTTTTTGAAGATTCATTGTGTATTTTGATGTAAGGATATTAAGAAAAAAAGCCTTGTGCATTTCTTCGTAGGAGGAAAAGAATCTGAAAGAAAACAGAGAAAAAATCATCTCAGGAAAACACTGCTGTTTATTTGGCTTGTATTTCTTATATGAGATAGAATTTACCTCTTAACTGTACTAATCTAAAGTTACTTGGTTTTCTTTTTATCTGCTGGAGAGGAGAAGCTTTTTTTGAATTAGCTATCAAACTGACTTGGGTGCAAATGTTAGCTATACCCTTTTATGTTATAATAGTGATTTAGGGATTTTTTTGAATAGTACAATACATGCACAACATGCAATGCATTACATAGGTATAATATGTATATATTTGTATACATAGTTATAATATATGTGTATATATATATATATATATATATGGAATACTAAAGTGATGTACACATAAATAAAACATAATACATTCTGCTTTGCTCAAGAAGAGAAGAATTCTCTTCCTTTCACCCAGTTAAAATTCCTATCCTTCACAGTTGTTCTGTAGGAAGAGAAAATTCCAGGCTTTGTTTCAATAGATAACTTACCTGGATGTGTCTGGATTTAAATTTGAATTCTGCTGAATTTTGAAACTATAGAAATATGAAAATGTGTTTCAGATCTAGTTCTAGAGCTTTTCCTGAAATACAAAACATTTTTTTAAAGGCTGCATGAGTACTTCTAATTAAAGCATTTCTGATGATGGGGCTTGGGTTGTTTCAGGCTGCTTTTTCTTAAGATCCTTCAGGGATGACCACTTAATCAAGCTGGTTATTTTCCTTGTTGACTTGCCAAAAACCCTCCAGTTAACTAACTTAGTTGCTGACTACTCATTGCAAACCAGTAAGCCCAGCTCTTCTGCTGGTAAGTCTTTTGCAGAGTCAACCATAACTTCTGCTGATTGTAATCTGAGGAGCTAAACACAATGTTTAGATAGGCAAGGTACAAATAAAGCTGCATATATATATATATATATATATATACACACACACATATATATATATATACACATATATATATGTATATATTACATTGTTCTTCAACAATTAAGGACTTAATAAAAGGCATTCTGTGCTTTCCTTTTTTAGCATATGAACAGAGAATGTGCAGCTCTCAGGGCTTCATGAACCTGCTGTCTTCTATAATTTTCAGTCCTTGTAATTTTGATTTTTTTGAGGTTTGCTGACATTCAGTCGAGATCAAAACATAATACCAGCAACATAACCCCACGCTTTTGCTTGAGGGCAGCTAAAACATTTTATTGTTTTTTCGTCTTCTAACCCAGAAAAGAAAGAAAAATGGAGGAGGGTTAATTATTTCTGAAAGCAGATTTATTTTTAAAACTCATTTACAGAATTCCACACCCACATATATGTAGATATTTTGCAGATGGTGGTGATCTTATCCTTAGGGGTAAAAAGTTAAAGTGTAATTTCAAGCAACTCTCTTCAGGATTTTTCCTGGAATAGAATGCCTAATAATTGTCCTCTTTCTCTGCCACGTGAATTGGTGAAAAGGGAGCACTAGAAGTGTTCCAGTTATTCTATCTGAAATTAAATTGGAAATTAAATGTTCCCTCCTCAAAGAAGAGCAACCCTTAAGAGCAGGTTTCTTACCATTCAGTTCCTATTTTTTAAAATAGGCTAAAAAGCAGTGTCAGTAGTCACTATACCTGTGTGTATTGGCCACCCCAAAAATCACCATCAGAGCAGTGGTGACTATAAACTTTGAAATGTCTGATTGGGAACACCCCACCTTCTTATGCAAAAGAATAAAAAGCAAGGGATATGTATTGAAGGAGGTTATTATTACTAATAGTGGTAGTACCAACATTTCTGGAGTGATGATTCCAGAAATGAGTGGCTGCAATGCTAGAATTCCATGGTCATATGTGAAAATGCCATAACAACTGATTTTTGGTGCAAGTGGTACAAAATGAAGGCCTGAGTTTTGTGGGCAAAAGGCTTTTTCCTCGAAGCCCCAGCAATTAAAAGTGCTGTAGATGGTGTCATTTTGGAGTCTGACCTGCTGTTCTTGTACTCCCTTCTGGATGGCACAGGGGAGGGGATGGAGATGAATAAATGTGCTTGGAAATCTGTGAGCTCAGAGCTTTCCCCAGAACCAGTTTTCCTGCTTTTGTTTTTCATGGCACATCTACGTGACAAAGCACAGTGAAAGTCAATTCAAGAAGCCAGGAAAGTGCACAAACATTTCTCTGCTCTGGGAAGAGCACATGAAAGGGTTTTAAGTGTTAGGGCACACACAGCTTTGTTTTTATCCTAATGAATGTGTGAGCTCTTCAATGGGAAGGACTCTGCATGGTCACTCTACACTCAGCAAGGTTTTTAAACATTGTAGCAAGTCCCTACTAGTTACCTGCAAACAAATGATTATCAAAGGTGCCATTAATAGGATCTTGGGAGCCTGTATCCTTGACACGAAATCCATGGAGGGATTAGGGCTTTGCAAAAGTCATAAGTAACCAAAAGAAGGGTCTTAGGAAAGTTTTCTGACACTTCCCATCTTAATAGCTGGAGCTATGCAATTCCATGAGCAATTTGGGTTAGGAGGCTTGTAAAAATCATCTACAATGCTAAAGACTCTTGGAAAAAAAGTTGTTTGAAGAAGTTAAAATATTTAACGCTCTGAGAAATTGTTTGTCTGATTTACTTTAGTGAAATCTCAGTCAAGGAAATTGCCAGTACTTTGCCTTTGTACTTTGTGTTATTTTCTCATCCCTCACATCTGTCTCAGGTCACCAGAGAAGGCAGCAGCTGTGGTGGTGCTGGAGGGGAACAAGGCCTTGCTGTGGGGCTGGGCTAGAGCTATTGCCTTCCAAAAACCAGACCTGACTCATTCAAGACATAACTCATCTTTGAGAAACACTCAAGGTGGGGATGGAAAGCTGAGCTCAGTTTCCCACTTTGTATCAAATTGCACTTCACCCTGCACTGATGTGTGAAATGCTGGCTGTGAGCTACTGTTTGAAAGCATCACTGTATCCTGTATATTTTATATATTTTATTCTGTATATTTGTTGTATTTTAGGTAAAATAAAAGTAACTGATATATTATTTAAATTACAAGTAACTTAAAGTAAAATTGCATCCAAGTGAATGCACTATTCCCCCCCAGCTGTTGATGCAAGTAAAAGGCTTCTTGCACATGCAGAAGGGCAACAGAACTGAACCTAACACTCCCTCATTAAATGTAGGACAAGTAATATATTTTTACTAAAAGAGATTTGATTACTTGGGGCTGCAGTAATGATCATTTAAAAAACCTACAAATAATCTTACAGTTTTGGTGTTTTTCTGAGTTCTGTTGTATAGTGGAGGGAGATTTTCAAGGTATTTGCTGCAGATTAGAATACTTAGATGTTTCCTAGGAAGCTTCAATGGTCATTCATTGCATCAGCCTTGCATTTAGGCACTCTTATCCTGTGGATATGGGTGCTGAACATCCCTAGACCCAAGCTGGCATGATCATTGTTCATTGTATTTCATGTATTAAAGCTGCTGTGGTACTAGAATCTGGTCACAATGCATAGGGATCCTTTAATTTACTTTCCCAATTGCACAGCTTCTTAGATGGTTTGCTTCTTTGGTTTGGTTTTGGTTTGAATGCTGATCTTCTGCTCTTCAAACACTAAACTGAGTTATGTGAAAAAGCACAAAACTAAAGGCAGAGGTGCTTTATCTAGTCCTGAGCACACAACAAACCATGTTAAGCAGAATGAGAACTGAAACTTATGTTTATCTCCCTCACCCATCTCCTCTCCAAAATTAATATTTTCTTTCCAGAGAAAGCTTAGACACCTCCTCTCTGATATTAGGGCATACTGGTCAGAATAACAGCGATTTCAGGCTATTTTGGTTCCTTGGTGTAATTTGCAAATTAGAAGAGAAGGGGGGAAAATTAAGAACCCAGTACCTTCTTTCTTAATCCATTTCTTTTCTTTTTCTTGAAGTGCTAAAAAGATGACAGGAAAACACAAAAAAACTTAGAAAAGGGAGAGATTTAGCTTCATCTCTGAAAGAGCCAGGCAGTAAAGGAAAAAGGTGCCAAATGTGTTTGTGAGCTACCCTGCCTTATGATATTTAGATATTTATGATATTATGTGTGATTGCTCTATTGACGTCAGCTGGCAGGGTGGGGTGCTGTTCTTCCAGAGCACTTATTTTTTTCCTCATTAGCAAGGAAGAGCTATCAACCTTTTTTTGATATTATGTCTAATTGAAGCCACAGCTTCTGCACTGTGTTTTCATTTCCAGCTACTTGAAAGGATCAAGGACAAACTAAAGAGCCTCCTGTGACCTGCAGAACATTAAAGCTTATAACCTCTGGGACTGATCTGAGAACTGGATAGGGTTTGGTGGGGATTTTTTTATTTTTTTCTTCTCCAAATATCTTAATGCTTTACAGAAAAGTGTTTCAGGATCCAAGCTGATGAGCCTTGTCTCCTTTCTTTCCTAAATTTTTTTTTTTGTGGTTCATTTTTTTTCTGATCAAAGCATCTCAGCAGAATTTCTTTGATGTCTCCCTAGCTCTAGCTGTATCATAAGCAGTTTGACACAGTAAAAGGGAAAAAAGCATTTGTGAAAAAAATAATTTTCCAAACAAGACAATTTTTCACTCAACCAAATAAGAGGCTCACAGAAGCAAAGCTTTATACAATTGATGCTGTTTTGATTCCATGCTCAGCCTTTAAGAAATGGAGCACTTAGCCAAGGTAATTTTTTATATTCCTGCTGGCTTTTCTTCTGGAGATTCTTGTATGGCACCTCTGGGGCCCTCCCCTCTCACTGACCACAGAAATCCTCCTTGTTCCATCCCAGGCAGGACCTAAACAAGCGTGAAGCCTTTTGTGTGGGAGAGGAAAATCAGGCCAAGTGTGTTTATATTGCAAGTTGTTAATAACGACAGCTCTTGGCTTTTGTGAAGCACACGTCAGGCAAGGAATGTAAAGTACTTTTAAAGCAGGCATTAATTAGGGTTGACAACCTCCACCTTCCCTCTTCCCTTGCCATGAAATTAGTAATGAGCCAGGAATGCTGATTGTCCTTAAATCTCCCTCCCCAAAGGTGTCCTGTCCCTTGCTTGGTATGGTGGCTGTGCCAGAGCAAGGTGAGGGAGGAGATGGGACTTTTCTGTTGCTCTGGTGGAGCAAACATGTGCCCTGCCCTCCTTCCCCCCCTGCCTGGAAGGGCTTCTGGCACCCAAAAAGTCTTGCACAACCAGAAACCCAAAGTGACTTTGGGGAAAAGGTTTCTGAGGTGTGTTTTTGAACTCTCTGTAGTGATGGCTGGTGTTCCTTAAATCAGTTTGCCCTTGCTCAGTTACCCATGGTGGGAAACAACAGGTTGCTCATGAGGTGATGGGAATGGTGAGGCAAGCTGCTCAGTTGAGCAACTGCTCTTCCCTAATGGATTTCACCATCCTATCATTTCCTTTAGTGATAAAAATCTTTGAGCCAAGCTGGAACTGCAAAAAAACCCAACTAAAACTGCCACAAACAGCAATAAAACTCCTCCCCCTGCTCAAACCCCCAGATCACACACCCTCCAAAAAAGTCACAAAACTCCCCATCCTTTTGGGCTAGTGGTGCTAGAATTAAAAAATACTAATATGGGGGAGCTGAAAACCATTCAGGCTATTAATTGTACCCCCTTTCTGTGACTGCAGAGGATATTTCTTTCATGTTCACCTAGGGAAATGTAGTGTGACTGTTTTGCAAGGTTCCTGTTGGTGCTCTGTGAATATGATGCTCTAGTATTTAGATATAAAATTAAGATTGGTCTGTAGATTTCAGCAGCCTTTGAATTGGACTGACATTTCACAAACTGACCTCAGAACTCTTCTGCCTATGCACAACCCATTTGCTTTTCTGTGGACCTGAGGTTTCCCTAAAGCTGCTTGGACTAGTTGAACCAGGCAAGAAATCCAGCAGAAAACTGTGCTGAATTTGCCTGATTCTTTTTCTGCTGAAACTGTGACCTGGAATCACTTGAGAGGACCTAGAGAAACTATATTTTGATGCATAAATAACAAAGAGAGGTTATACTCTTTTGTTTACAAACAAGAGGGTTCCTTGAGGTGTGGTGGCATTCACCAAAGTGTTTCTAGTTTTGTATGCTGCCAGTTCTCCCACATTTTCACCTTGTTTCTGTTACTCATTCTTCTCTTTGCTCAACAGCTGTTCCTTCATAAAAATCAGCTTGTTGAAAAATATGTAATTTAAAACCTGTTTTGAAAGCCTGCTCAGTGAAACATCAGCACATGGGGGTGTTAAGTGTCTCTCAACCAGATAATCTTTTGAAAGGCCATTTGTCACAGGGTTTCAGTTTTAAACACACAAGAAAGTTACCTTGCAATAAGTAGCTAAAAATATGTACCCACACAGTTATACAAATCCCTGGATTTATTGCCTTAAATCCCAGTAGGAAGTCTTACTGAGTTGAGAAAATCTGTGAAGTGTGGTGAGGGAATGTAAAATATACTAAATTATGTTCCACCTTAATCAAGAGGTTCTTTGCTAAGTAGTCTTGTAAATATTTTAGCTGGAGCAGTCAATCACTGCAGAAATAGCTTTTTTTTTTTTTTTTTCCCCTGTTCCACGAACATAAACAATAGTACACTGCAATTCCTGGTTCCAAGTCCAAAATCTAATGCTATATTTCTACTAACTTCATCTAACTCAGAGGGAGTCTGATTTAATAATATCAAAGTTATAATTGATAGGCTACATGTCTCTATCATTTTATGACAGAAAAGTACCCTAAATATAATTTTAGCATCTTTTGTTCTAAAAGGTCTTTGAAAGTATCTTTTAATGGCCTAATGTAAAATTAGTGTTATATAAACTTCCAGATTAATTCAAATCTTCTGATATGGCAATTATTTTAGCATAGTTATGAATAATATACAAGAATGTATAATTGTTAATCTTCCAAGCCACCAAGAATCCAAACCATTGCTTATAAATTAATGGCTTCCTTGGGAAAGCAAAATACAGTGTTCAGTGGCATTAACATTAGATCACTGCTTTATTAAACAAAAAGGACAAGGAATTAGTAAAAATTATATTTGACAAAACTAGACTGATGTAAAAACATAAGGCATATGTATTTAGCATTGCTGGGCATTTCCTAGTCTTGTCTTTTGTGTTCATGTTGCAATCTTTTGCATATATGCAGTTTTATAGTCAAAATACTCAAGATCCATTTTGTCCTGCATCCTACCCCTATGATGGGTCATTGTTTCTTACTTCCAAGGAGGGTATTCCTGTATAGAAAAGGGTTTTCTTCTGTCTCTAAACCATAATATCATTACAAGCTGTAGGTATCCTGAGGCTTGGAGTTCCAAGATTTTGTAGCTATGACTGATCTACCTTTAAGTAGAAACAGTTGATTCCTTCTACTGCAACTGAACTTTAGATGTAGTGTTTGTGAAGTTTTGGGGGTTTTTGCTGCTAATTATCTGAATTGCCCCATTCTTTATATAAAACAGTTCTGGACCACATCTTTGTTGCATTAGGAGCTTTGCAAACATCAAATAAAGAGGTTTTCTTTGCCCCAGAAAGCTCGATCTCTATATTAAAGTCTTAAGGCAGGAGATGCTGATGGAGAGATGTAAGTTGCAGTGATGTGTGGGGACACACACAACACCCAAAACCACAGCTGGCAAAAGAGCCCTTAAAATACACCAAGGATTCACATATGGACAGTGCAGAAACATAATGACTTGATTAAGGAAGGCATGAGTCCTGGAGCAGACTTTCACTGATTTGACTTATTTTCATAAAGTTCTTTCCTCCAAAGTAACTTTAGAGCACAGCTGGCTACTCTGAAGTTGCTCTCTTGAGCATTCTCCCCATTTCATATTTCCTATGTATGGTATCTGAGAAAACAGAATTTTTATATGAATTATTATTGTCAAAAATAGCAATCATGTTAACAGTGAAGGATGAAGTCCCTGTGGCTTATTTTCTATCATTTGCTAAGTAGCAAACTACAGTTCACAAACCCATTTCTCTGCTCTCAATGCAACAGTGCCCCATATTACTAAAATCATTTGGTTTCTCAAATCTGATTATGTTCATACTATTTCTGACAAAAGACATTTCCCTTTCTGTTATCTTGGATAATACAATTTCCAGCATGCATTTAGAAGATCAGAGAACATCAATGACTACAGATGCTCCTATTTTTATGGCACATATTGGTCATAGTTCTCCACAGCCAGAGATGACTTAGTTATGGGCTTCTGATTATTAAACCTTATAATAACATAAGGCATGCTTTACAATCAATTACAATAAATGTCTTAATTGCCAATATCTACCAATTTCCTGTTATTCTTATCTCAATTATTTCCAAAAGAACAAGTTGCCTAAGGGCAATTATGGGTGTTTTATGAGCAGATCTGCATGACTTTAAGGCTGCAGGGGCAATGCATGGAAAGGGGCAGAGGAAGTCTTGAGGATTCTGTGTCATACTCATTATTGTATCTCAGTATGGAAAGTGTGAAAGGTCCTCAGCTTGGCTGTGAACATCACAGTCCTGAGCCCCTCTGTTTATGTGCTGGTTGATTGGCAGCCTCTGGTGGCCAAGGAGAGAAGATGATGATGGTGGTGACAGTAATGTCTACCTGCTTATAAGGTTGACTTATAAATCATTAAATGAAAAAAGCATTCAATATTCAGCTTTTTTTTTTTCTTCTTTTTTTTTAGCTTTCTGATCCTTTGATTGATCCTCTGTAGCAATGCAAACTAGAACAATCTTTGAGAGAAGACTGAGATTCCTCTGCAAACCCTCTGTGAAACAGCAAGTACAAAAGATCATGGGAATGACAATTAAATAATGCTAACACTTGGCAACATCTCGTGCATTGCTGGCTCTGAAGAGACAGGCTGAAGTCACAGGAGCATGCTGTGAAAGACCATCTTGTAAATGCAGAGAGGATATGTAATCTGAATTGAGGCTGACAAACTATGGCATTCATTTCATAATAGAAATTGAAGAGCAATGGAAAAAAATTGGTCCAAATCTTGTATGCAGCAGGAATTAGAGCAGAGCCCAAAAGTTCTTGTTTCAAGTTCAGAGAACTAATTGAAAAAAAAAAATTTCAGCATGTGCTCAAGAACACAGAGAATATAGATCTAGGGATCTCCCTGGCACCCACAAGTCCACCCCAGTCTGTGACTTTCATATATTTTCTGTGGTTCTGTTCCCCTCTTTCTCATGTTCATGTGTTGCTGAAATGATCTTCACCTGGGAACAATTCAAGGTGTTTTTTCCCTCCTGCACATTACCAGCTTCTATTGGTATGGGATGTAGTTATTGAATTTATTTCATAAACAATCTTTGCATGAAATAGCAAGCCAGTCTGAGGTCCAGAAATAATTGATTTCAGACCAGATTCTTAGATGCATATCTGAAGTAGATAACATTTGCCCCTCTCTATAATGAGCAACATTGTCCTCAGTAGATTATGCACAACAAAAACTGAGCATTTGGGAAAAAAAATTTTGGACTAGGATTAGCATATCATTCACTCTGGAGAAAAATATAATAAAAGCACCAAAGGTGTCTTTGAAACTACTCAGCTTTCAATTTGTTGTCAAAAAGAGGGCACTTTAATCAATGAATTGTTACAGTAAGGAAGAGATACTCAAGCTTTCCTGCTCATTATTATAATAATTCAACTGGCTCTTGTGCTATAGAAAATTAATAAATAAATTAGTGTGACAGGTCTAATTGTGGGAACTTGCTAGATTTTTATAGAGTGATAACTGTGGCTTGAAAATACAGTACAAAGCATGTTTGGCCAGGTTTGAACAGGTTTGGAAAATATGCCACAAGAATATAGGGCAAGCTGACTAGAAAGTGGAAGGGAAATGATTTGTTGTTCTTCTAGAAAGATGAAGAAATTATGTTTCCATTGGTAAAAGGCAGAGGGGAAATATTAAAGCAGGAGAAGGCAATGCAGTTTCAAAGTAAGCAATTTTGGTGACAAAAGGAAAATGGTTTCCTTTCAGTTTTCTGATGTATTTTTTCAAAACTGAATTGCAAGTCCATTTGTTGGAAGCTTTTTCTTCAATAAGGGGCTACCTAAATCAGTGAAAAATTTAAGTTTGAAGGATGTTTTTTGAGTTTTTGTGGGGTTTTTATTTCTTTGCATGAATAAAGTTTCTGTCATATAACAGCGTTTGGTGTTCTGAAAACTGAGGCAGAGAGCAGGCAGGCATTTTAAAACTGTTTTTGGCAGAATAAATACTAATAAAAAATTATTGAAATATTATTTAAATATTTCAGTTAAAAGACTACAGAAGTCAGCTTGTGTGTTTGGTTAAAAATCCATTCTACAGATCCAAGGGCCCAGTTTAGGAGCCCAGGTTCTTTGGGATATGCTGGGTGGGATGAGTTGTGCTGAGCAGGCTCTTCCCATTGGCTCTGGAAGTTATCTGAGCAGATGTGTCTCAGGCATCAGAACCCTGAGCCATGAGCTCCAGAGACCAAGGATCAACTCTGGGAAGTCCTGATTCCTGATTTTCCCATGTCATCTTCAGATGGACAGCTTCAGTGATTTAAAATTTGTAAAGAACTTTAAAAGCTACAGTATCCACATATAAAAGTGTAAGTCTTGCTTCAAGCTGGAATTATTTTCTAGAGCTCTGGCTTTCTGGAAGTCTTACGTTTGTTTTGGTCTACACAGGTGGCCAGTTAATAAACTGCTTGTGGTAAAGAGCTTTTAAGGCTTTCTCCTTTTTCTTTAGGGGTTAATATATTCAGATTGAACAGGTGAATGAAGTTCTTGCACTTGAGTAACAGCAGGAGTTCTTAATTTATCCATGCAGATCTCTTCTTGACCCCTTTTCACAATTTGTTCCTTATCAGGATGAATCATTCTTTTTTCTGATGGAACTGATCCTTGACTATCAACCAACTCTCTTGGGTCTTTCTTCCATGAAGGACTTGCTCCCATGGGATTATTCCAAGAAGATCCCTGAAGAGGCTAAATTTTCTCTCCTGTAATCCATGGTTACAATCTCACTAACCTCCTTCCTCCTCACCCAATACTGATCTCCACAACCTCATGGTCACTACAGCCATGGTTCTGTCTTTTGGTGCTTGTTCTCACTGAAGGTATCCCCCCTAAAGCTCACTTTTACTGCTTGGGTTGTCACTATAATCCTCCTCTTGGCACAATTTATCTCTGTCAAGTCTGGTTATATCCCCAAGCCCCTTCAAATCTCAGTGAGCTCTACTAAGAATTTTTCCAAGAAGCCAATGTCTTTACACAGCTCTGGACCTTTTTTTCTTGTAAGCAATAGTAAAAAAAAAAAAAAAAAAAAAAAAATCCAACTTGCCATCAGCTCTCTCTGAGGTCAAACAGAAAGGGAAAGTGGATTGCTAACAATAGACCATCCTCTAGCTAAACAAGTTCAATTTTTTATTAGGTATAAGATGGGGACATATTTTTGACTCGTGGTTTTATGCCAGACCTTGAGCATTTTGAAGGACTACCAAGAGTCCTTCAAAGTATTTCTGTGTATGAACAGAAAGGAAGTTGTGTCTCACTCAAAATCATGTTATTTGGTCCTGTATTAGAACAGACAGAACTCTGAAACAGCAAAAACAGAAATATACTGTTTGTTCAAAACATACAGATGTAGCAATGAGTATAAGCATTTGTTTAATACTCATTGTTGAATGAGGCTTATTTCTTTGCTCAAAATTAACTCCTGTCCAAATATTGTGTTTATTTTGGGCCTAAAGTTTTCTGTTATGCTTGACTATAGGGTAAGCCTGATGAGGGAAATAAAAACTTCATAGTCTCTTGATGCAACCTGTCTTTGTGAGATCCTGCTTCTTTGAAATGTGTTTCCTGTGTGTTATTTTTTGAGAGCTGTTTCCTAGCTATTTCTTCAGTTCTTTTCCTCAAGTGTGCTGGATAATGACAATACATTACACTTTTATGACATCAGTGTAGATGTACCTGCTGTGAAATCCTGTAGGACTCAGTCTGCCACACTTGTATGTGAAAAATCTCCAAGAGGACTCCAGGAAAACTTTTTAACTGCAGCCCCCATAACTGAACTGACTGCCTGCCTCAATACCTTCATAGTCCAAAACTGCTCTTATTGCTTGTGAGAGAACTCAGTGGAAAATGTGTTTTACCAACACTTGCTTTGCTGGGAGGAAATTCAATCCATGACACTCTGGTCTTTAGCTTGGAGGGTCCAGGATATGAATGCTTTATCAGGAATTTTCCAAGCAGGAAGGGACTTGTTGACCATTATCAAGCTCCTCAGTGATAAAGCAGAAGAACGTGGGAGTATTTCATTCTGAGCCTTGCACCTGGACATTGAGAGCTCATAAACAGATGGGTTTTTTTCCCATTTTGTAATTGACCTTATTAATCCAGCTTAGACATCTGGAACACCTGGTGTGGAAACAGCAGAGGTGCCAGGTGGGTTAGCTTGGATACATCAGGACAATTACATTTCCTGTTGGCTATCTGGTGTTTATTAATGTCTCTTGCTGCTCTCTTTAAAAACAGTAAGAAAAGCTCATAGGTGATCAAGCAATTTTGCATTCCTGGGAAAGCAGTGTATCCAGTGTATCCAGTGTTAATATAATTGGACATCTGCAGTGCAGAATTAAACTTGCAATGGATATAAGAGCAGTGAAATAATTTCATACAAACTCAGAACCTTTTAGTCACGTCCTTTTTAAATCTGTGATCTCACTTAGGAGAGAGAGCTCACTCAGGTTTTCTTCAGTTAAAATCCACCCAGACCTTGGGTATTCTATTTTGGCATTGTTGTTGATTTATGTTCATACAAATTTGATTTGTTTTAGTCATGACATTGCAGGCACCTTTTCATAACACTTAAGAAACCTGGGGCCTAACTTTGTTAGGAAACAAGCACAACTATGATAAAGCATGCTTTGTGTAGTCTTTGTAGCCATAAATAATGAACCTCATAATTAAAGGATTCTCACCACTCCTCTTAAGAATACTCAGCTGACAGTACTGTAGCTGATAAAATTATGGTGTGGGTGCTAACATAATAAACTTGATTACTTCTCAACCTCTAATTTTTCATGTGGGTTCCAGCACAAATCTCATTTTCTTAACTACTCTCCTTGCACCAATATATGCATCACTTAATACTTGGCCATGGTTGTGTTGGCAGTTCTTTAAAATTAATAAAATGCAAATCATAACAGTTGTTGGATGAGTCCTGTGGTCGAGGGTAACTTGCAATACACTTATTAAATATTAAATGTGACCTGTGGTCATGCATAATACCATTCATTGATGGATTAATAGCATCCATCCTTGGCCCACAAGGTGGCCATTTGTACCTTTCACAGGGAATGTCCCAGGATAGGACAGTCTCCTCAGATAGCACCTTGCAATCCCATGTGTTCTGGAGATACTGGGCATGTATTGTTACCATGAAAACAACACAGTTCTACTTTCTGGTGTAGCAAACCCTGACAACTACTTGGGCTCAGCTGCTTCACTTTCAAGTGAAGTTTTAATATTTAGACTATTGTGATAATGGAACAAAATTGGTGCCAACAATGAAGTATAAAGGGGGTTGTCAACACAAAGCCCCCAGCTCCACCTGAGACCTCTTCCATAGAAATACCTGAAATTATGAACTCTTTGCTTGAAGTTGGCAGCAAAATTTCTTCTTTTTACATGCATTAAAAAGGGTGTAATCATATGGAATTTAAATAGATATAAATTCTCACCCCCAAACTTAATGTTTTGGCACAGTTTCTATGAGTTTAGGAAGGAGTTACCAGAAGAGAAATCAGTATTTCATTGTGATAACCAGAGTGATACACAGGCCAAAAAGGGTTCCCAAGTTCACCACAGCATAATCAAGAATATTCCATTCACTTGCAGCATATCAAGTGAAATCCTCACCTTGGTGAGGCTATTGTAGATTTTGCAGTCAATCACAATGATTCACTCACCAGACTGCCTGAAACCAAATAATGAAATATGTTTCATTAATAACTGCTGGGTACAGAACTATATTCAAAGGCCATTACACTGTAGTTTTCAAAATAAGGTTATTCAGCAACAGGAACAAAGACATTTCTGTTGGAAGAATCTCAGAGATGAAAGTGGCTTCTTTGGATTTTATATGCATTTTATGAGCCAAAATTTTGTGCTAATTTTCAGAAAGCAGCCTGACTTTCACATTATAACTAGAAACCATTGGGTTATTTTAAAATGGTGTTGCAAGGCAGTCTGAAGTTCTCATCTGGCTTACATCCCTGGAGGCTGAAAGCAGGAAACTTTGGAGCCTGTGAAGGATATCTGGAGAATAG
The DNA here is from genome assembly GCA_030060385.1 of Muscicapa striata striata. Lineage (NCBI taxonomy): Eukaryota > Metazoa > Chordata > Aves > Passeriformes > Muscicapidae > Muscicapa > Muscicapa striata. The sequence goes on along the minus strand of JAREIS010000027.1, from coordinate 2,290,018 downwards.
ATAATCTGTAGACAAAATTCACAGAGAATTCCTGTTTCAGGAAAATGTAGAACATGCCTTTTTCCTCAGTGAAAGAAGATTTCTGGAAGCTGGATAGCATTTGTGTATATTCCCAGGTTCTGTATGTGGAAAGTAAAAGGAGATTTGTGCAGCTGAGTTGGTGTGCAGTTTTTAAAAGGGAAATTGAAAGCCTAGGTGAAATACTAGTTTTCCCAGTGTTATGCAGGAGAAAGAGTGATGACTCAGTCACTAGTTGATGGTAAACTTCCTTAACCCATGAGTAAGGTTTTGTATTGCTCACATTTCACTGTGACTGGCTTAAAAACAAACATTAGAGCCTGAAGTTAAGGTGGTAGTCTTATAAATATCTATCATCTTCCTCTGTATTTTGGTGGCAAACATTCATCTTTTGAGTCATGGTGTGGTTTTTCAAGCTTTCCTGGCTTGATCCCAGCCTCCAGGGTGTGATGGGAGGACCCAGTGCTGTTCTGGGGAAAGGAGAGAGATGGGAAGTCCATCCCAGAAAACCCCTTCAGATCTTGAAGGTGACACTAAAAATCTAAGAAATATTATCCAATGTCAGGGCACCATTGCATCCCTCAGTGACACCTGATGAATTCAGGACAAAGGCTTACTTCTCTGAGAAAGGGCAAAGAGTACAAACTTTGTGATGTTGTCATGCACCAGTAGGACAAGGTAAAGCAAATACAAAGCAGAGATTGTATCTGGAGTGCAGTTTTAAACCAACTCTGTATTTATGTGTCCACCAGAAAACCCTGGTGAATATGTTGGCAAGTGTGGGCAGATTAAAATGTCTGTCTTCAGGAAAAATCCTCCTCCCATTAAGCATGAAGGAGAATAAAAAGATAATGAAATTTTTGAAATTTGGATGAGACTGAAATAGAATTATATTGCTTTTGTAATCCTTGAAATCAAATCCAGAGCACTCCAAGACAAAACTAAGGAAACATAGGTCAGAGCAGAAGCAATTTGGGCAAAAATGGGATGTTGCTGTTAAAAACGTTGGTATTTCTGATATGGAGGTCACTTTTATCTGAAGTAGGATTTACTACTTTGATATATGCTGTGGTATTTGTGGATTGTTGCTCTTAAGTTACATATATTGATAAAGAAGCTGTGGATCCAACACCAGATGTTGGATCTGCATTGTTGCAGGTGGCATGCAGAAGGTACTTCTATTGATTTTAACTTTTATTCTGTGTTTACAGATGTGTAATTAGGATAGTGTCGGGACTTTCTACTGTACAGGTACATAAGAAACAGCTGATGTTTAACCAGTTTTTAGTAAGTGAATGTACCTTTGACAAATAACTGAAAGGTTTTAGCAGCTCTCTTACCAGAGAGGCTGAATGAAATCAAAATGAGAGAAGTCTGTACCAGGCATGGTTGAGGCACAAGGTGAAAAGTATATTTCACTTGTTCTTTAATTCTTTCCTGGGAAAAAAAAGGACTTTTCTATCCACAGTGATTAATTAGTCTTCCTTCTCATGGGCTTAAAACAAAAAGGAGTAAGATCTTTAGAGGCAAGTGTGTCCATAAATTGTCAGCAGCAATTTGCATAGCTGATGTATTTTGTCTGACAGAAAATGATATAAGAGAGGCTGACCATGTGCTAGAAGGAACTTCTAGACATAATGATAATTTATTTGCAGGGAGGAGAATAACCATAATTAAAATACAACAAAAAAAACCCCAAACCCCTACAACCTGAAAATAGCAGTAATGACAGCACAAGAGGTAATAGAACATGCAGTATGTGAGAGTTTTAATGCAATAAATCCAGGACCCTCAGCCATGTCCTTAAATGTGCTGCTTTCAAGTTTCAATCCTCCTGATTGCTGTGAGAACCTTGAAGTGTAGAATATGAATGAGTGGTGTCTTTTCAGTTCAGCTATTCCAAGTGGAAAACAATAGAAGGGCAATATAATTCCAAGTACCAATCTAGCTGCAATCTCAGTAAAAGGAAGAATTAGCCCCTTTCCTGAGCCTTAGACTGGCTGCTCTTTTATGTTTAGAGGGCCAAAGCCTGATTAATCCTGGCAGAGGTACTGTGGTTTATATCAGAGGGAAGGGATGTTCTGAATGCCTCATTTGGCCTTTTCTGACCTTCTGTACCAGTGTGAATTAAAAAATTCATCAATTCCAACTCTTAATGCTTGATCATCTTTATTTGTGAGTGAAATAAAAATAGGATTCACGTGTAAATGAGGATCAGTCCTGTCAACATTTACAATTCAGATTTTTAAGCATAACAGTGATATAAATGTTTTTATTGTCTCACTCCCACACACTGTGGGGAAAACAAAGAATGCTTTCCATCAGTGCAGAAAGAGACCACCACCCTAAAAGGGAGTCAGACAGACTTTCCTTGAATGTCTCTTGCCATCAATTTCCTTCAAAATCCCAGTGTTTTATTTGTTCAGTTTGCAAATGGAAGCTTCTCTCTCTTCCCAGCAGGGGATAATTTAGAGTGAAATTCTACTTGGATGTGGTGGTGCCCCTGGAAGGTTTATGCAGGTCCAGGTTCAAGAATGTGGTATCTCAGAGCTGAGGGAAAGATATAGCAGGCAACAATACTGTCCATAAAATGGTCCTCAAGAGTCTGCAATAAATCTGAAATGGTTATCTGCAGGGATGGGCACTCTCAGTCTCTATGAGGCATTTTGTTTCAAGGCAGAACCAAAACCTTTCTTTCTTATGTCCATCTGGAATTTCTGTTGCTGCAGTGCTCGAAAATTGTCTCTCATTCTTTCTCTTTGTGCCACTAAGAGGAGTTCTGTCTTCTTGGTAGCTCCCATTCAGCAGCAGATTGCTCCTAAACCTCTCCACATGTAAGGCAAAGTCCAAATTATGTAATGATTTAGATACTTAGTCTCTTTATCTCCACGAAAAAATTTAATTAATTTATAAAGTAATTATGCACATTTCTTGCACATTATCAAGCATGCTAGTATAAACTGGCTGCAAAGAACAGTTCTGCCAGATTACCTGTTCAGAATGGTTTTCATTATTTTCATCTTTAAAGTTTAAATTCACAAGTGTCTCCAAGAAAGATATATTATTGCATACAAAGTACTAGTATCTTTTGAAAATGTAGTGTTTGCCCTCCATTGAGATGAAAGTCTGGAATAAGTATGAATAAGTGGTAAAAATTAGCAGTAAAATCACTCCATGCTCTATGACTCCAATTTTGGATAGATTCTAACCTCTGTGTAATCTGTGATTGCAGTTCTTTTAGTCCTCTGGACCTTAAGACTTCCATTAAAAATGTAAGTCTCAAATTATGAAGAAATCACACCAAATATTTTAAAAACAATCTTTCATTCAAAATGAAATCTATAAGGCTATACTCCAAGCCCACATTTCATTGGAGTTGTTTGGGATTCTTGGGCAGCACAGCAAACAGAGGCAGGGGCTGTGTTTTATGGGGCCCTGTGATTTAGTGAGCAGCTGCTGCAGCCAGCTGGCAGAAATCTGCTGGAGGATGCCCAGCAGCAGAGGAATATGTGCTTCTATTGACATGCCTGGTCATTTGGGGCATGTGAAGCTGCTCTGTGTGGGCAGCTCTGCTGCTGGATCTCCTGGGGGCTCTGGGGACAAGAGGGATCCTCCCTGCTTCTGTCTGTCCCCTGTTGTGTCTGGCCCTTTGCCCAGGGGCAGTGTGGGGTGAGGGATGCAGGGCAGGAAGGTCAGTCAGGAGCTCTGGGGCTGTGGCCATGCTCAGGGCCATGGGAGCAGGCAGGAGGCACAAGTGGCTGCCATGGGAAATTGCCAATGTCACTGTGACCCCACTGCCACTGTCCTAGATGGCTTGTAGCAGCCAGGAGAAGGATAATTATGATCAAAAATGAGGAAGAAGGAGAAACCAGAGAACTCTCAGCTGATCCCTGGGAAGATCACGGAGCAAACTCTGCCTTTAAGGAAGAAGGTATCTGGGAAGAGCCTGTGTGGATTTGCTGAGGAAAATGTTGCTTGTCAAACCTCATTGCCTTCTATCATGAAGTGTCTGTTCAGTGGATGAGGTGGGAGCAGTGGGCAAATCTCCATTATAAGAGAGCTCCCAGCATGATCTCCCAGGGTTTCTGTGTGCTCTGTGTTGGGTGAACAACCAGGAGAGTGACAAATTGGCTGGATTGCTGGGCTTCAGAAGGAATGGCCAGCAGCTGTTGCCTGGATACTAGTGATACTCTGGGTTTTAGCAGAAGCAGCAATAATGTGCATTGGCTTTGTTTCTGGATGATGGGACAGAGCCAACTTCTACAAGCTCACCAATGACACTAAGCTGGGGAGACTCTCAGAACATGGAGATGCTCAGAACTTGTCTGGCCAAGGATCTAAGCAACCTGATCAAACTCTGAAAGTAGCCCTGGGGAGCAGGGGTTGGACCAGATAATTTACAGAGGACTCTTTATTATCCAAATTTTCTCTATATTCTGTGAAAGAAGTACATGTGGCATAGATACAAAATTTATCAGAGTTTTTTAGTTATGTTCAGCTTTACTGTATGGACAGAGCTGCACAAAGCCCTTCATTGCCTGAAACTGTGCTCCTATGTGAGCAGGTGTATAAGATTTATCATTTTAAACAGGCTTGCTCTATTGCTTATATGTGCAGAATCTTCTCATCTTTAAATTACAAAGTGATTTTGTTCCTCACAGAAGTAATGAACCACAAGAGATGTCATTAATAATGCCCCCTTTCAGATATCCTAGATTAGAAACAGTATGCTAAAACAATATTTTTACCTATTGATCATCCTTTTAAAGAATTTATCATACTTTTACAAATATAGTCCCTTTTGGCTTTGCATATTTGTCTAATATCAAATCTAATATAAATTTGCCACCTCTATCAGCTTATACCCTCTCAATAGTAAAATTTACTTTTATTTGACACCAATTAAGGCCATGGATTTTGTAAAAGGAAGTTCAAAAGTATTAGATACAGCTTGTGCTAGTCTAGAAAACTGATAATACTTAGTGGGGAAACTTTTCCTTTACCCAAACAAGTGCAAGAGAAATTGGTAGAGATGAGAAAGGGACCATAAAGGAAACAGGTGGTGAGGCTGCCTTGGATGGCTTTGATAGATGGGAGCTGTGAGCACGTTGTGTGCTACCAGGAGGGCCCACACTCTTGGTTACTGACAAAGAAGTACTGGATAATCTGTTGAACTTCAATTACTGCTAATTAGGTATCCATACTCTGATTCATTTGGAACCATTTCTGTTCCTTAATTCCTACAAAAATAAAATGAGAAGCTCTAAACCAAATTATTTTGTTCATAATGCAGTTACCACTAATGAACAGCTGCCAAAAAGACAATTTTGTCTAAATAGTGTAATAACAATTTGCCAATGGGCAGCAGTGTAAATGAGCTGTCCATCATGCAGCACTTTATAAAACTGAAAACAAAAGAAGGAGATCTCTTCCTTCTCCTGGTTTTGTTCTTACACAGACTGAATTTTACAGGTTTTGAAAAAAAAACAACTCACTGCAAGCTTATACACAATATTGTGACTGATATATGACTCGGGAAAGGAGCCAGAGATCAGAGAATGTAACTGCTCAAAATTATCTATGTGTTTTATGCTACCAAGTTGCTCTCAACTCACAGTAAAGGAGGTGACAAACAGCTGTCCACAGCAACGATTGTACAAAGTTTGAAGCTTGAATAGCTTCTCAAAAATCCTTGTAAGCCTGTGCCAGAGGAGAGAACCAGAACCGTGCAAGGGCACACAGGGCTGTTGCTTAGTGCTGTGAACCAGTTCCCAGCTCATCCTCTTAACCCAGCAACAAAATGCCTAAATTCTTATCCCTAAACCCAAGCATAGGAGGCAGGTAATTGGCTGCAAAAATTGAATGGTAGCACATTACATTTCAGATATTTGTTATGTAATTACTTTAGAATTGATTTACTCTGAAAAAAAGAAGTCTTCTCTAGAAATGGATCTGCTGCAGGGCTGATTTTACATTTTCCACATATTTCTTTTTTTGCCTCAAATGCATCAGCTGTGTTGCTAGAATGCTTGTCTGCATATTCTGCTGGTAGCATATGTTTGATAAAGTCTCAATAACAATCCATAAACAATCAGAGAAGGAACTGGCTTTTCAGAGGATCCTTCTGTGCTACTGTTCAGCTGTCATTTTGCAATGGGGAGACAAAACTTCAAGGTGATAGAGTGTGGAGAGAGGTCGAGGTGCTAGATCAAAGTCTTTTAAAAAAGAAAAAAAACCTAAGAACAAGTGAACAAAAATCCCCACAAAACAAAGCAAACCCTCTGAGTTATTTGAATTCCATTATCTCGACTGGGAGTTGCTGTGTGTGGGTGTTTCTGATTCCAGTTACCATTTGGAGAGGTGGTGGTTTCCAGCAGCTGTGCCAGTCTCTCCAATGCTGGAGTGCCCTTCAGCTTGCTGCTGACCCAGCTTGCAGTGCAGAGCTTGCAGGCCTGGCAGGGCACATCTGGAGGGCAGCTCCCAGCTGTTTGCTCTGTTATGTTTGAAGCAGTGAGAGCGCCTCAGTTCACCCCACGTCTGCTGCACCAGCACGGCGTCGGAATAAACATTTCTGTCCCTGCAGGACTTTGGCAGCTGCCTTGCTCCCTCCTTCCCTTGGAGACCAGGAAATCCAGAATGTCTTTCCCAGGCTAGGCAGAAGCAGATATGCCATAGCAGTGCAAGGAGATAGATTTACATGATTGCAAAGGACAAAGCACAAAGAAAGCAGTACCTTTAAAATAAAATGTAGGGAAACGTGTGTGTGTTTCTTGTCACTGTGATTTCCACCATGGTTAGAGCAAGCAGTGTGGCAGGAGGCAGGGGCAGCAGAATGGGGTTGAGGGGAGACTTCTGCTTGCAAAAAAAGTACTGCTTGCTGCCTGTTGGTACAAGACTAATGCTGTTCATATTCAGCATATGAGCAGCAGGACTCCTCTTTGCATGTAGATCCTTTTAATAATGTCCAATATGTGACAATTTAAACTTCATAATAGAGTCCAGACAGTGCTCTACATATACCTTCTGCTGTTATAATGTAATAACATTTTGCACTTATTGATTTACTTATTGATTTACCATGCTATCTTTTAAAGAAGACAAAATGCTTACCTGTGCAAAAATGCTTAGTTCAAATAATCTACATAGCAAATGCTCAGGCTTGATAGCTCATATTACCATCAGATCCAAATTGTCATATGGTCTTTGGGAATCCTGCACTGAAGGCCACCTGGAAATGACCAGGAGCAGAACCATGGGGGTGTGAAGTGGGACATAGGAGAGCAGAGGATGTCTGTGCATTTAAAAAATTTCTGGGTCCTTTTCTACATGATGTGATGTGGATGACCTAATTCATTTGATGTTGTGTTATTTATTCTACGAGTCATTGGAGTTTTCTTTCCTTTCCTTTCCTTTTTCTTTTTTATCTTCCCCACTCAGAGGTAGGTGGCTTATCTATGCCTTAACCATGCTGTGCAGGACAGATATGCTGCTCTGTGCATCCATTCCCTTCTGAGAAGCTTTTTTTAGTCCATCTGTTACTTGCAATACACTTTAATAGCAAGGTTTCTCTAAGGCCCATGAAAACAGGTAGGCAGATAAAGATGCAGAATAACTGTGGTTCTCTTGCTGCTTAGCTGGAGCTCATGCTTCATTAGGGAGTCCAGACAGGAGAGACCTCACCAAAATCCCCCTGGTAGTGATAGGTTCAGTCAGAACTTGTAGCTAGGACAGCAAGCAGGAGACAGAAATCAATAGCCAAGCTGCCTTCATTAGCTGCCCTGCTCTGCAGCTCTTTGTTTTCCCTTCACATGTTGCACACAGGAATATTTACACCACTGTTTCCTAGCAAGTCTTGACTTCTCATTGACCTTATTTTGTCTCTCTTGTTTTTTATATTGGATAAAGGATCCTTTGTCCCCCATCATTCACTCCAAGTTATTTCCTAGTCTCTTGGAGTATTTTCTACCTTGCCTCTTGTTAGAGCCAATTCTGATTATGATTTGACACACATAAAAACTTATTTTCTGTGTAAATTAGTTAAACAGGTTTCTAGTACCTAAAGAAAAGTTTCTTCAAACAGGCTGAGGGAAAGGGGCTAAGAGCCTTGAAAAGCAGGCAGACATCAGAGACAAGCAAGAAAAATGGCCCTGATTTTGTTCACAAGCTGTGTGGGATTTGAGAGAAGGCAAATTAACTCTCTCCTCATTTAGTTAAGGGTTCTCAGTGATGGCAGCAGGAGTGTTTTTCTCATCAAATGAAGAATGAGTGAAAACATAAGATGATTTGGAACTGAACATATTTGCAGTTGTTTATGTTTTTGGCTAGCAAAATACTTCAACATTCACTATCATTTGCCCTACTGGTTTAAATTATGAATTATTTAAGGTGGAGAAAATATTTTTCATTCCATCAGTGCAGTTCATAGTGCAATGTGATGCTGATCATGGCTGTGGCTTGTACATTGCACAGATGCAAAATAAGGCAAGAAAGCAGAAATTTGGGGGTTTTCTTATTTTCATTTTTTTCTTTAAAAAAATAATTATCTATGGGGAAGTGCATGCACACACACGAGTTTGGGTTCTGAAAGACATTAGCTTGCAAAACCAGAAAGTCTCCCTAGTGGCTCTGGGAGTTAAGCACTGCTTTTCATTCTTGCTATTTCTTTAGAAATTGGAATTTCCAGCTTAACATGTGCTAAACTCTACCACATGCAAAATACATCTTGTGTCAGCCAGGAAATAAATCTCCAGGTAGTTTTTAATGTAGTAACCATGCAAAAATGTGAGCTTTTCGATCTTATATTTGGCCTGGAAAGGTTTTTCACGTGTGAATGGCCCTAGCATTACTTTCTGCATGAGCACTTATCTTGTAGAAGACTTTCAGAGAGTTCAAGAAAATAATGAAAACAACCTGCTTTGTGGCTTACTTGTAGGTAAACCAATCCCAAAGCTAGTGTTAGTTGAAACTTTTTTAGAAGTAGTGACAACATAAGAATATGGTATCCAAAAATTAGCTTTCCTCATTGGAAGGACACTAGATTACTCTGTTTTAACTGTATTTTTATTATCCCAATCATCTGTTTCCAGCTGGTCTTGTTTGGAGGTAGGGTGAGAATGGCTGTGCATGCACATGTGCATGTGCAAAAGGAAACTCTCCTCTTGATCCAACATTCAGCTCACTTTTTATGAGCAACTGCAAACCCACCACAGATAAAACAGGAAAATGTGCTTCCACATTCTTGTGCCACCACCTGCTAGAGTTTTGCTTATATGTTCATGGTTAAACTGCTTTAGGGCCAAGATCAAACTGTCTCCCCAGACACCCCTAAGAGCTGAGCCAAGACTGTGAGAAGGTTTTTGTTTGTTTTCAGCACTTCTTTAGGGGTTGTGGTGCCATCCATTGCCAAGGAGCTGCACTTTGGAGGTCTGAGGGGTTCTCAAGTGTGGCAGTGCCCTTGACATTCTGGTGTGCTATGGCTGTAGCAGATGATGGCTTGCTGCAGTTAAAGCATTTGGTAAAACATGCTGGGAGGGTGCTGTATATTGAGAAATGCTCCAAGGCACACACTGTGCCACTTTCAGCTCTGTTAATTTTGAGGGGGCTGCAGTAGCTCTGTGTGGCAGTATGGTTGTGTGTATAAGTGGATAAGCTTGCTTAGATCCAGATCCAGGATACTCAAAAACAGCATTTTGCTCCATTCTGTGAACAGACCCTAAGTTCAGCACTGTTTTAGTTGGGGCCTTTGTTTTGTTTTGTTTTGTTTTAATTGATTTATATTTTAAGTGAAGTGGAAAGAGTTTAGCAAACCCAGACCCTTGCAAACAGATTGTGCTGACTGTGAGGATAAGTTGTGGGCTGAGTTTTGTATCTGCTGAAACTATAGAGAAATCTTAGAGTGAACTGCAAGCTAAGATGATGTTATTGCTCAATTTGCTTTAACTAAAAGTGCCTGCAAAAGATCAGACTAATTAAGGCTGTCTCTGAGGGCCTAAGAAATGCACATTCTTATTAAAATACCCTTGAGCTTTTAATTATTTTCAGGTGGAAAGGCAATAGAGGATTGTGCCTGGATTTTCCTATCTGAAACTCAGAGACCTGGCTGGCAAAAGTGCAGGTGGTTCTAGAGGACAGAAACAGGAGTTTAAGCAGAATTTGGGGCATAGCATGAATCTCCAAAAACTATCTCTCTTCTTGTAGGAGATGCTTCACTTTGTATAAATAAAATCCAACTCCAGCAGCCTCTTCTGGAGCCCCAGAGGCCTCAGCCTGTCTTGGTGTCCTGGGGAACCCTCAGCTAGACATGCAGACAAGGGTAAATCTGCTGCTTTCCTCTTTCCAATGAATATTAAATTATTTCAGCACAGAATTTATTACTGCCACCCCTCTGCATTTCTATTCCATTTGTGTCCATATAAAGTTGTTTGCAGTATTTTTTTTTTTTTTCAGCCCTCAAGTATAGATTTACTAGGAATACAAGCAAAACTATTTGTCACACTTATGTGGGTTCAATGCCTGAGATAAGAAATAAAAATCTGTTCTGCTTTGGTCTGTGTGATCAATTTGATTAATATGATCATATTGATCAATATGTGCCCAGTATGATTCGGGCACAAACAATTCCTGTAAGGGAATGCTGTGCTGATTCTTCAGGAGTCATTTCCAGCTGAAAATAACAGTAATCATGAATAGCTGTCAATGCACAGTGTGGGTTATTTCTCTGTGATTCTGTTCCCAGCCTCTCACTAGTCTGGAATCCATGCAGCTCTAATCACCTTATTTTATAAATTTGGGAGATTCACAAGACATGCATGTCATCTTTTTGAGGTGATAAAACATAGTTTGCATAAACCTTCCCATAATCTTTAATAATAATCTTGATAATTCTGACACTTTGCAAATATCTTATTTTTTTGGCACTTCAGAGATATGAAAGTGATATTGAACTAATGAAAATTTATTGGACTTGTAATAAAGCATGAGGAAATATACTTCTATTTTGATGGATTCTGATCTCTTCTAAAACATGAAAGCAGAACTCCAGACTTTTAATGTTACTTTCCATAGATTCTTACAGGAAAGGTACAAATATGAAAAGGAAGAATTAGCTGAACTCCGGTCAGCTGGGGAGATTTGATTTTAGTGATTTTAGTGGTGCTTGTTTAGACTGAAAAACAATTCCTAGGTGACTGACAATAGGAGACTGACATGGCAGTGAACATTGAGCCTGGGGTGCCCCAGAGCTGGGCAGCTCAACCTCGTGGCTGGAGAGCAGCTCTGCTTCTGCTGTGCTTTCAGAATTCTGTCAAATTCAACCCTTTCCTGAAGCCTTACAGAAATAAAGGGCTGGATACCTCTGATCAGAGATGAATTCCTCTGTGATATTGTCTGATCTTGATGACCTGAGAGCTGGAGCACCTCCCCTATGGAGACAGGGGTTGTTCAGTCTGGAGAAGAAAGGCTCTGGGGACACCCTACAGCACCTTCCAGTGCCTAAAGGAGGTTACAAGAGAGCTGGAGAGGGACTTCTACAAGGGCATGTAGTGATAGGACAAGCAGGAATGGCTTCAAACTGGAATAGAGTAGTTTGACATATAGAGATGAGTGGTGAGGCACTGAACAGGGATGCTCATAGAAATGGTGGATGCCCTGTCCCTGGTTCAAGACCAGGCTGGATGAAGCTGGGTCTAGTGGAAGGAATTCCTGCCCATACCAGGGGTGTTGGATCTAGATGATTTTTAAGGTTCCTCCCAACCCAAACCATTCTAAGATCCTATCATTTAGGGGGCTGCAGTTTACATGTTATTGGTATTTTCAGATGATGCTTTAAGTTTTAGCTTTTATATTTTTCAGATTCTGTACTGCATTGGTGTGTGGCTCTGAACTTCATATAAAGTGTTAGCAAGTTCTCTTCACAGTTTAGTTAGACAAAACTATTCTTTTACAGCCTGAGAACCAAGGACACCCTTGCAGCTTTGGGCCCAAAAAGTGTAAACAACAGTGAATTGAGGAGAGCAATCTGGGAGAATGGGACTTCATAACCTGAGGCTGTAATTGGGCAATTAATCCCAATATATAAATGGACCAAATCTTATCAAAGTGTGAAAAATCGTGACCAGTGATCTATCTTGGGTCCATCTTGGGTGTAGCCTTGTCCAGGCTCTTGTACTGTCCAAGGTGTATCCTTTGAAAGCCTTTCCATAAATACCTACTTTATTCCTTTAAAAATCCTTGTTTCAGCCTCTCTTCCAGGCAGCCTCTTTAGAAATGACAGGCTTCTAGAAACAGAGGCTGTATTACTTTGCCTGTCTTAGCTGATGTCAGCTGATGAAATACAAAGATACAACAACCAGTGAAAATAAGTTTTGTTATTGAACTTAATCTATAACTTCAACATGGATTATTTTTGAAAACAACTTCCATGCTAGCTGTATTTGAAACTTTTATAGCTAAGAGCTAGCATCCAGCAACTAGCCTAAATTATGGCTAATCATAAGGAATTAGTGGTGTTGATTTTGTGTTTGTCTTGAGTGAGACAAATCTTGTATCTTATGGCAGCTTTGCCAGCTCTTCAGCTCTAGAAAGTTTCTTAAATTTTCATGTGACAACAGGAAAAAATCCTTTTTTCTCTCAAAGCATGAATCCACTCTTGGTCAGTCAGGAGTACTAGAAAAAATTCTCTGGGTCAGAGTGCTCACCCTGCATGTAGAATCCTGTCAGGGCTTATAGCACCAAATAAGTGTTTCCTGAGCATGAGATGCTCCCAAGTCCATCACTGCCCTGGTTTTGCTACCAGGTGAGCAGCACATGTAAACATTTTGTCTCACTAATTACTACACTGATACTAAATCTGACAGAGCTGGCCAAAAAACCAGGAGCCTGTAGCTTCCACAGGCTTTCTGGAGTACTGCTGGTACTGCAGATAGATATCAGCATTAAAATTCAGGACCCTGTAGTGCTCTCTGGGTGCAGATTTCTGCCAGGATTAGCAAGTTACTGTGATCTTTTGGACATTCTGGGAAATGGTTTTAGGGATGGCCAAGAATAAATTTGCATGGGGGTCTAAAGCACTGCAAATAAAGGCCTGCATGGAGGAGTGTGCTTGAACTGAATGCAGATGGGTGTTTCCTGATGGCTCCACAGACTTACCTGGCTTGTGGTTGATACATGATTTTGTCTCCCAGAGGCTGCTGAAACTGAGAATTATTTGTAATAAGGCTGCTTCATTTCACATGTAAGTGGACTCTCAGCATAGATAAAACCATTGAGGCAGGACAGAATCAGAGAAAGGCCAGATTTAGGATTGCACTAAACTAGGTATCCTGATTTTAGCTGGGAAAATTTTGTCCTTAGAAGCTGGTACATTGCTGTGTTTTGGATTTAGTATGAGAATAGTGTTGATAACACACTGATGTTTTGGTTCTTGCTGAGTAGTGCTTGCTCTGTGTCAAGGACTTTTCAGTTTCCCATGCTCTGCCACTGCAGAGGTGCAGAAGAAGCTGGGAGGGAACACAGCCAGGACAGCTGATCTGAGCTGTCCAAAGGGATATTCCAGACCACAGAACATCATTCCAGTATCTAAACTGGGGGAATTGGCTGCACTACTGTGTTGTGCCTCACTTATTTGTCTTTGGGATGAATTCTTTCCCTCTCTCTGTCTCTTGTCATTGCAGTTATTCCTTTTGTTGTTGTTGCTATGAGTAGCAACATGAGTATTATTTCCTTAATTTAGTTGTTCTTTTACCTTGTTTACCTTTTCCCTCCCCCCCAGTTCTCCTTCACATCCTACGTGGGGGTGAGGGGAGGTGAGAGAGCAGCTGTGTGGCCAGTGGTTAGTTGCCATCTGTGCTTACATACATTACAACACAAAGTTACAGAAGAATCCCATTCTTTTAGTCAGGCTCATGCCTCTGATCTTCACAGAAGTTAAATTATGGTTATGATTATTTTGGTCTTCAATTGATTGCATAACTTTTAGCATTTCAAGGTAATATGCTGTCTTTTAATCTAGCAGAGAAATAGATAAAATCATTCTAGCCTACCTGTTGATCTGGAGATTACAGTGATGAAATACAGAAAGATGTTTTAGTATACATTGCTGGCCTGTGAAGATGGCAAGTAGATTAAAAAAAAAATTAAAAATCAGAAACTATGACTTTTTATGGTTTCTTTTTTTAGTAGCAAAACCATTTAAATAATAATATATAGTACAATATAATAATATATAGTATAAATAACATAATATAATAAACAATCTGAGGGTTTTTTCCCAAGTCAGTAGGAAAAAAACTGGGTGCTGTTAGGCCTTATTAAAGGACAAAATATGCTGATGGTAGACTTGCATGTGTGAAATAAGAGCTGAGGCAGAGAAGTCAGATATAAAAACTGTAGAATTTGTCTGTTGTTTTATCTTTTACTGCTTTGTTATGCTGATAAAAGAAGCACCCTGTATTGAGGGGGGAGGATGATATCAGTGTTTTCTCAGAAACATAGCCTTTAAGGTTAAGTATCAGCAGAATGCTAATCCAAGGCATTATTATTCCTTGCAGACTTCAAATAATTCAACAGCCCTGACTGTACGGAATGCCACAGTAACAGAGAGCTAAAGCAGGAATTTGGCCTATAAAAATGCAGAACATAAAAACATCAGCATCCTGAGCAAGAAATTCACAGGGCTTTTATGAAGGCTCTAGTTCCCCTCCTGTAAGGGAAAATAGCTAAGTTTTTAAGAAGGAATAGAGGCAAATGTATTTTTGAATTAATTATTTAGCTAAAACAATTTGCTGTAAGTGGGGAGAAATATTTCTTCATACTTTTATAATAGTTTATATTAAATTGGTTTTAGTAAAACATTTTTTGACTATAGTGTGTTGTTTTCAAGTCTTCTGGCTAACCAGGTAATACTTACTAAAAGGAAAATAGTGAAACCTGAGGTTTGGGCAGATAAAATCCATTACTTATGTGCTAATGACATTTAGTGTCAGAGAGACTATTCTTCATATTAGAGAAATATTGTTTGCATCCTTGGGAGGGCTTCACTGAACAACCTGATAATTAAAATAGTGCAGAATGTTTGATTTCAGTTTGATAGTCATTTTAACCTGTCTGCTCACTTCAAAGAAAATCTGCAAGCAGGTGTCAGTGGGTGAGCATGGACTGACAGCCAGCAATTGCTGAAATGCCACCAGCCACTCTCTATAGCTATCAGGGTCTGTCACATCTTGACTGTGAACTGAAGTGAAAATGCCTGAACAGGGAAAATTTTTTTCATCAGAGTGAGCATTTTGCAGTAACCTTCCTGATTAGACCTCCAAAGACATAAATACCAAAGCCCTGCATGAAGGACAGGAGCTCCTGTTTGTTTCTGATGTGAGCTGTGCTGCCTGGGTGATGTGAGCAGGCTGCTCCTCCCAGGGAAGCAGGGTCTTTAAAGCTCTCTTGGAAAGCTCTGCTGTGCAGCCAGGGAAGCGACGTGCCGTGGATTACAATAAAGCCTGACCCACCCCCACCCCGGAACATGGTCAGCACAGCAGATTTTTTATTTTTGAAATTAAATCAATCTGGACAGTTCAGGAACTTGAACCATGTATTTGCTAGATAAACATTTGTGATAGGTTAGAACACCAAGTATTCCATTTTTTGTTATTTCTCGCGGCGCTGTTTGTTGTTCCACTGCTCTGACCAAAGGCGTGCTCCGTGGGAAGGCATGCCTTGCATTTATGCTGACTTCACCCAGGAACCCTCCCTGGCCCCAGTGTTTACCTCGTGCCCAAATAAAGCACATCCAGATCTGAACTCTGGTCACTTGGATTCTGCTGAAGAGGAAAAAA
The DNA here is from genome assembly GCA_030060385.1 of Muscicapa striata striata. Lineage (NCBI taxonomy): Eukaryota > Metazoa > Chordata > Aves > Passeriformes > Muscicapidae > Muscicapa > Muscicapa striata. The sequence continues at coordinate 2,274,173 of JAREIS010000027.1, read as the reverse complement.
ACAAGGGGCTTGGGCCTGCTTGTGCTCAGAGCTTTGGTTATTTAGGCTCTCGAGCTGCATGCAGTGTGTTTTCTGGAAGGCATTGTCAGCTTGTCTCAGTCATAAAAAGTGGAGGAGAACACACATTATGCTGTTTTGTCTACTTTGCAGCTTGAGAATTGTCACCTGTGCTTGCTGCTCCTTTTTTTCCTCCTTTGTCTTGAGTTTACTTGAGATTTGGTTTCTGATCTGCTGGTGCAAGAAGCAGAAATTATCCATGCAGTGGACTTGCCACAAAGGGATACACTTTTCCACACGATGGAAAACAGTGTCACAGTGGCACTTGTTACAGTGGGATGTTGTACAGGTCTAACACATAAATGGATGCAAAAGGTTACAGAGGGTATGCCCACTCAGGGTGATTATATGCAGAAACTTGATGTTTTATAGATGTATCTATATCTATATCTATATCTATATCTATATCTATATCTATATCTATATCTATATCTATATCTATATATCTATATCTATCTATCTATCTATTTATCTATCTATCTGTATCCTTTCAGAAGTAAGAAAGAATCTTTTGATATATGCTGATTTTGGAATGCTTTTCTGAACATCTATAGTTTGTTGCTGAAAGAGACAAAATAATGTCCTGGGATGACTCTGATCTGTTCCACTATGCCTCTTACTGCATAAGCAGTAAGAACTACAGGAATACCTGCCTGTTTTCTGTGTCTCTTTTCCTAATTCCCTGTGGTCTACATGGGAGTTTCTAACCAAACATGCTGCCTTTTGTAAATGCTCTCCATAAGTGCTCAGTTCCTGGGTCAAAACTCAAGATTTAGGTGCAAAGATACCCATGTCAGCAAGAGCAGGACTGCTTCAAGAGAGAGAATGATCTGGGAGCCAAGGGTGACTCAAGAGAGCAGTCCCAAAAGATCAGGGGACATGGATGGGTTGCTCTTAGGGTCTATTAACAGCTCCACTCATGGTGAGGAAAGCAAAATAAATCCAGTGTCCATTGAGGTAAGCCAATCAGGGGCAACAGGAGATGGGGATGGACACACAACACAGGGCTTGAGGTTAACCCAGGAAAACCAGTCAGCAAGCCAGGACAGCAAAGTGCAAGGCTGGGTGTGGGTGCACCTGCAGCACAGTTCTGGGGCCTGAGCTCAAAGAAGCCATGAGAAGCTGGCTGGGAGGAAGACCAAGGTAAAGGTGGTCATATTAAGGTCAACTGGTTGTTGTTCACAGATTTAGTTATTGGTGTCACATCCTGCATTGTTTTGGGTTTTTTGGGGTGAGGGTTTATCATCTTTTCTAATTGTCAGTAGGTTACTAATAGAAGTAGAGGTGACACATGAATCTCTGGTAAGACTTAGTGAAAAATATCACAAACTGAGTAAAAATGGCAAGGGATGTACAACACTTTGGAAATGAAAAACAGGAGAATCCGAGCTCCTCGTGCTATTTTAGCAGACCAAGTTACTAGTGTCTCACTAATCAATAACAGTTAACACATTGTTAACATAACAGGCTGAAGTAGTAACAAATGATTTTACTCTCTGGAACTTTGAACAACTGCAGCAATAATAGGCAAACACTAACTATAAAAAAATGGAAGAAATAAACCAAAGAAAACTGTAATCAATGTGGAGGGAATGTGCTAAGCCAAGTTCTGCCTTTATTTGCAGTCAATGGATTTTTCAGGAATGTGCATTAACTTAAATCAGAGTAAATTTGGCATGTGTTTCAAAGATAGAAAACTACTGCATATTTTGACATAAATTTTAACACTCCACTTACCACCTAATAGAATAAGATGAACTTCTTTGTAATGAACAGAATGGATTATACATCTGCTGTAAAGCAAAAATAAGCTTCTGTCAGGTCCACTAGATGATTATTGATTTTTAAAATTTATTTTAAAAAACTCATTTGCAAATTTCTGCCAGTTTGAGAGTTGTGGTAACTGTGTAACTTCTTAGATTTAAATCTTGATTGATTATGTCAACTTCACTGTATGCAGACCCTCTAAAAGTCTTCTTGTTTATTTATAAATATGAATTTGGCTCTGTAAAACAGGTGCAGGATTGTCCTGCAGAGGGAGATGATGGTTTAGGGGATTTAGATACAAGATTGGGACCATTCTCTGGACCAGGCTGCCCTAAAAGCAGGTTGCTGCTTCACCAATACCTCAGCTAAAAATGCATTGAATAAAGTAGTGATGTAGAAACAAGGAACTGTATTTTGACATTTATCCAGAAAATCTAAAACTCTTCCGAAATGGAAATTCTGCAAATCTTGAGTTAATATTTTTTCAAATTGACTGTTTATTTTCATAGGAATTGATATTATGCTTTTCAGACACGTAGGAATGTTGTGTTTACTATGCAAGGGTATAATAGCAACCCTTTAGACAAATTGAGTTCTGAGAATGGGCTAAGAATGAAGCATCCTTTTGGCAGAGAAAATGGTCTTCTCATGAATAATACTAAGCAGCATCCTTTTTTCGAGTGCTTTAAAGTTAATTTACAATTTTTTTTAAATTTTTTTTTCATTTTAATGTGCAATTTAATCCTGACTTTCATGATGCTTGGGCAAAAATGCAGATACCATAGAACAAGTATGATGAAGTAAATCAGAAAAATAACAGTTTAATATGATATGCATCTCTCACATGATATGCAGAATGATAGGGAACTGACCATAAATTGACTTAAAGAGTAGGAATTAACTGCCAATGTAAAATCCTTGCCCCAATGTAGACAATGCTTCAGTACTGCAGGCTGAGCAGAGAGGATGAAAAGGCAGATAGAAGTTGAGAATTGCCTTCTTTTTTTGTAGGGGTGAGGGAGGAAATGGGAATAGAAATTGATTTTATCAGTATTAGTGTATCAAAATTTGTATCCCTGTCTTAAATATATGGCATGTCCATTTGAACTGGAGAAGGCCAGTTAGCTTGTCTTGCTTGCTCAGTCTTGTTTCTCAGAAGGTATGAATAATGGCTCAAATATATAGTTTATGAAGATGCCCTGATGCAATATTATTATTTCACATAAGCATCCTTCAATTTCCTGTGCCACTTTAGTTCTAAAACAATATATTTCAAAGAATATTCATATATTTTTGATAATATTGTGATCAAGATTGGCTTAACAGATAAGATGTATTGTCTGGCAGAGATAAGTGTGGAAAAAAAATCCCACAGTTGGTATCAGACACCAACTATTGCAGACTTTTCATCTTGCATGAATAATAATAATTAATGATTATCTATGCCAAGAGAAAGCATATATTGTTATTTTATGTACCAATCCAAAATCCTGATGATTTATATGGCTTCAAATTTTTTGCATCTATAGCTGTTCTCTCTTCCCTTTTGTTATTCACAGACAAGAGAGTTTCTCTATTCCTCCATCATTCTAATATGCCCAAGTAAATTATCCAAATGGAAGGTGACACTTTTTGTCTAATGGAAAAATAGGCATTCAAAGTTTTCTTAGATAATTTATACACTGAAAATTGAATAGTAACACCTTACCAGAGGAAGGAAGAAAAAACTATTTCATAAGGCATGCATTTCATTATAAAATTGTTGTTGAGCAAATTGTTGTGGAAAATTTTCAAGACAATTTTTCTCGTGGATGAAGAAGAGGAGAAAAGGGGAAAGGGTTTTTTTTTTTAGTGCAAGATTGTGGTTACCTCTGAATTTTCCCTACCCCAAAATTGTTTTGTGGAGTTTCTTTAGCTTCATTCTAAAACCACAGCCCCCAGTGATGCTGTGGATGGTATAGAATAACAATTTAAAGGCACCCACACCATGCTAAGCTCCTCCCCCACCTCTGCAACCAGGACACTGACTTAGAGCTCAACATACAAAATTACATAATTGGCACCAACATTCTTATTAGATTTCTTGAGGACTATGAGCTGAAATATCTCTGGAGACCTGTGCTCCATTACCAATTCCTGCAGGAGATTGAAATGAACTAAAGCTGTGAATACCTGATTCCCTTACCCTCAGGTTGAACCAGAATCTTAGAGCTCAGTATTTGGGTCCCTGCATGGTTCATTAAGAAAAGTAGGCAACAAAACCATTATTTTTAAAAGTCAGGATGCTCAGCAGCCACCTAAACTAATCAAAAGAAACCACTTAAGCAAAATGTATCTTCCATCACTTAAAATATCACTTCCCTATCAGGAAATGACTGATCCTTCTGCTTTTCATTACTTCTTTTTTCTAATATTGCCTCCCTTTTTGTTTCATACATGCAGATCCATTATTGACCCTTCTTTTCTGCCCCATTTGCTGTTTTTGTCACCACAACCTCCCTTCTCCAGAAAGGTATAAAACTAAGGTATAAAACAGGTCTGACCTGTACAGTGGTTTGATATCTTATCAAGGATTTAGCTGACTGTAGTGATCCTTACAAAGCTTAGTGGCTGCTGGTTTTACCTCTCTTTGGTTAAAAGCCTGCATGTGGGCTGACCAGCAGGAATGTTTTAGTCCTAAAGAAAGTTCCCTGATGTCACCAAATGAAGCATGCTCCTTGCAGGGACCATGCTTTTGGAAAATTTTATAACTGTTTAAGTGAAACATTTTTTTAAAAATTTTGATTTGGGGAAATTTTGATTGCAATTAAATAACATCAGATAGAGTTTTATTCAGACATGTGCATTTTAACAATTTCTGGAACAATTTTTTTTCTTTCAAACAAGCAAATACTTTGTTTGAATCTCTGTACATTATTTTAAACTCCAGACATATTGAACTGTCTGATCTGGTCTTGTGCATCTTCTACTTCATGGAAGAATAACCAAGTCTTGCCAAGAACTCACAAGCAGAACTGAGATCAGAGCAGAGAGCTGGGGGTTTGGATGGCTCTGACCCTGACCACAAGGGCATCAAAAGAAGCATCAGCAAACAAGAAGCTATTGGCAGAGCACTGATAATTTAATCTGGGGAAACATATCTTTTATATTAGGTATGTCAGTCTTTAAAAACAGAAGAAAAAAGAACCAGAACTGAGGGGGTAATACTTTCTTTAACAAAGGTGTCCTCATGATGGGAAAGAGAAGAGCAGAAGACTGTCATCCCCTTGTTTTCCTTGATGCCTGCTACAAAGAACTTGCCTACTGTCTCCTACACATATTTAGAAGGAAGAAACCCTTCTCAAGAAAATATATTTTATAGTCTCAAGTCTATAACTTTGCTAAAAAGCTTTTGGAACTGTGTACAGCATCATTCCAAACTTTCTTTCTCCAGCAATTATTTTCCAAACATGTAACACTGAGATATCTGTGGCATTTTCTGCTGACAATAATTAAAACAAATTACACAAAAACTTCTGCATAGAACCTTTATTTCTGAAGTGGATCAAATGTTGGCAGCTCAACCTCAGATTTGTGTATTTAAATCAGGCTTGAAAGAGTAATTTCATTACTAACATTAAGCCTTGGAACAGATTTGAAAAAAGAATAGCACTTCAATGTGTGGAAGGTGCCAGCAATTCAATTCTATTCTATTATCCATGGGATAAAGTAAAAGACTGGTCCTTTGAGTAGGGTCCAATGCTTACTGAATAACCAGATGGGAGCTCAAAGGCTGTTTTCTTCATGAGGGGTTTCTACTTTCTGTGCCTTGATCTAGAAATGCAGTGATCATCTGGTACCACAGGATTCTTAAAAGTATTACTCTTCTTTGTGTGTCTGAAAGCAGAATTTTTAGGTGTTAAGGATATTTCAAGGCCAGATATCTGCAACAACAGGACCAGAATGATTCTAGGTTAGATATCCAGGTGGACTGGAGACTGCAGTCCAGTCCAACTTTGTCTAAAATCTGATTCAGGCCCTGTTTAGACACATACCTCTCCTTTTTTTAGCTCTGATTTTGATGAGTTTCTTTTCTTTTTTGCTTACTTTCCACACTAGTAAAATAAGTGTAACAAGGATGCTTTTCTACGTCTGTTTCATAGTGTAAATTCTTTAATGTAATTTTGCATTTGTACAAACTTAGATTTTAGTAGTAGGCTGTGGATGTACTTCTGATATATTAATATGCTATAAAGCAACAGCACATAAAATGAGAATAATTAACATTTTCCACCAAGTATTAAATTTAACCTAAATTAAATACAGTTTCAACAATGAAATACTATTTAACTTTATCCATATTTTAATATAAGTATGAAATATTAGCATCCCCAAGGCAAAGCAGCTCCTGCAATTTAAGCTGCTCTGGAAAAAAAAAAAAACCTGCTAAAATAGTCTTCCAGGGTAATTTCCTAGATTAAAAATATACAGTTAGAATTTATTTATAGCACTGTGCATTAAATTAAATATATTGTTAATGAGAACAAACACCACTGCTTTTAGAAGCACCACTCCTTCTCCTGTTAGAACTTGCTCCTGTTGTCCATGGATGAGTATTTCAGGCCAACAAGGGGCTGCCAGAGTTCTCCCCATAATTCCAATGTGCCATTGCTGGGCTATAGTAAATGTCTGTAATGCTTATCTACCAGGAGAGTGCTTAAAATAATAATTATTTAATTGGTGGGGAAATGTAGAAATTTGGTGTTATATGGGGTTGTTTAGTTGGTATTTTGTTTGGTTTTTATATTTTCTGTTTTGGCTAGGTTTGGTTTCCAGGGGGTAGGTTTATTTATTGTGGTTTCTTTTGTGCTTTTGAGTTTTTTTGTTGTTTGGGTTTTCTCATTTTTTCAGAGTCAACAAAGGCTTGCAAACAGCATGTCTTCATGGCTACAATTTCCTCCCAGTTTTCCTCCTCTTTCCTGAAGCCCAGAGGCAAGTGAAAGTAAAAATACTTGTAAATAACAAATTCACACGGGGTTAATCCACCCTCTGCAGTAATACCAGCAACCCTTCACTCTTTTCTAGGGATGTATCTTATCAAAATAGTTGATATATGCTAAAATTCTGCCATTTTTACTGACCAGCACACTGTGGAGAGAAACGTGGGAGCACTTTTTTTGCACACTGAACAGTGTGTGCTGTCAGCTGACATTTGGGCAGTTCAACCCATGACCAGCTATGGATGCAGACATAAATTGCTTTATCCCCAAGGCAAGCCAGACTTTGTCTTCAATTACTAAAAGGCACATAGCAAGCAGGTTTAAAAGGAATATAGGCTAAAGCAAAGGAGATTCCCAAGCCTGTGCTGCTATCTGGTGGAGTTGGCTGCCCCAAGGTAGCAGACTGCAAGCAAGGTTTCCTGCCCTTCCCAGTGCAGTATCCCAAAGGCAGCATCCATCACCACAGGCATTATATCATGTTGGATGACATCTGATCCTTGGTCGTGTGTGTAGGGGTCAGCAACCTCGAGGGTGAGATGTGAGCTTTGAACCAGAAGCATAGATTTCTCTTCCTGCCTCAGAGTGGTGCTAAGAGAACACATTCCTGAAGTGTTCAGATAATCTTTGGTGAGCAGAGGACTCCAAAGCCACACCAGAAATCTAATCTTTCCAGCCTCCTTCCCTTCCTCTCAATCCAGCACATATGAGGATGAGCTGTGCACCAGCCCCTGTTCCTCACTGGCCAGCACAGATGTGATTTTTGTGTGCCTGGTGGCTCTTGGGTGTGCTGCCCATGGCAGCTCCTGGCCTGGCTGGGTCTAGATCCTTGCTGTGCTTTGGTGTTTCCTCTCCTCAGACTTTTTCATTCCAAACTGAAAGAAATGTCTGGAGTAGCAGGTGTCCCTCCACTAGAGGTAGTGGAGAGAAGGAAATAAAGAGTTTTGAAAGATAATTTCTGTGTCACTGTACTCAAAAACACTAAGAATCACTTGGAACTGAGAAGGGAAGGATTGAACAGTCAGGATCTAAAATAACATCAAGCAGATATCCTGGGAAGCAAGGAGGACATGGGCTGTCACTCAGAAGATCAGGCAGCAAAAAGGCATCCTGCCTTGATGTTACAAAAGCCAGATGGCTTCTCATGAATGTCATACATATTACTTAAACTCAGCTTCTTCAACTGATGAACTGCTTTAATACAGAGCAGCTAGTCAAATGATATTTTTGAGGATGGAAGTGTGAGAAAAATTATGAACATGCAAACTCCTAGATTGGTTCAAATTATTTATAACTTTTCACAGTCTAAGCTTCTGTCAAGTTTAGTTTCATTGCTTCTAAAAATGATATTCCAGACTGGAGTGTTAAAATGGGGAAAGCTGTCAGGGAAGGAAAAATTTCTGCTATTCAGTTCCCTATATTTTCTAAACAAGCTTTATTTATTCTGCTGGAGCTCAGGTCATTTCATTTTGAGGGTCTGTGGCATGCATTTGTTATGACACTGAAAACACATCATATATAATGAAAAACTCCCTCTAGATTCCCCAAATATCTTGAATAATGTTTTTTTTTTGTTATGAATCTTCACTCACACTGAAAAGCTCATGGTAAATTCATACAGAACTGTTTCCCATTTTCCAAATTTATGTAGATATAAATCTAATAAGAGCCACAATAAAAAAGAAACATTACTTTCATTTTATTAGTTGTGATATTTGAAGTGTATGTTCTCATGTTTTGGGTTATGAATTCACCATTTACACTATATTCCATTAGATCTTTTGGTAGAATGGCTACTTTACCAGGAAAAAGCTCAGACAGAAATTCAAGACCCAGCAATGAGAGAGAAATTGTTAAAAATAGTCAATGATTGACAACCACTGACAGTCTTGGAGGCTCAAGCAGATGTTTCAGAATATCTTCTTGTAAAAATATTGCTTTGTTGGATGGACAGATGAATATATGAAAATAGAGCTAAAATCACCAAAAGTCCCATGCCTTCAGTATCTGCTGAAGCAGCCCATGGTTGAGGCACTTCAGTAGAGACACAGCCTTTCATTCCTCTACTGCAAACAGATATTTGTGCCTCTTCTTACACCTTCCTTTGCATTCTGCAGCTGCCTAATTGCAACAGTGGCTTCATCTTGCTGGAAAATAATGACTAAATGTATCAAAGTTGGATCAAATACTAATGTACGCTCTTCACTGTATTTATAGGGATAGTCTTACTCTGCTCAGAGTGAATAAGTGTTTAAGTTTTACTCTGCATCCCCTTTTGAATGGAAATTTTTTATAATGTAACTTATTGAGGAATCTGGCCCCAAAATATGTATGCTTACATATATGTTTGATATGGAGACTTGAAGCAATTAACTCATTTAGGAGTTAGTGGTTTTGAATGTAAAAATAAAATCTCAGGTGTTTTAAACAGCATTTATCATTTTTTCATTAGAGCTTTAATTTATATACTTCTATAGAAATATTGTTTATGCTTTTATGCAATGGGTATCCCTTTAAGAGGTAATCCTTCATTTGTCTGTGTAATTGCAAAGGAACGTGTTTGCTAGCAAAAGAGAGACATTAATTTGGCTCTTAATTTCCTGTTTATTTTCTGTTTGAATTGATAGGTGTTTCCTCATTACCATCAAGAAAGAAGTTGATCATCTATGAATAACTCATTTACACTGTAATCACAAAGCTCCAGCAGATTGCAACTCATGATTCAATAAGCAAAAGGTCTCAGAAAATTGAGTGGCCCAAATCTTGCCCATAAACTCAAGCTGGAATGAACCAAAGAGCAGCCCAGCAATCTGTGTGGGATAATCAAGACTTGGCTGGGTATTCAATACAGGGTAAGTTATTTATTACTGTATCATTATTGTTTCATTCTGTAATCTCATTATTTCCTAGCAGAATTCACAGACAGAAGTGTTTAAAAATATATTTAGCTTTATGGGATATTGTATCTAAGTAGAACCTTGACTTTCATTTAAATATTTGTGTTTCAAGTGTCATTCTCTTTGCTGAAATTTGCATTAATTTTTATTTGCTTTTACACTTGTTTTCCCAAAGATAGTACTTTAAATGAAAGGTATTTGATCACCTCATTCTCATTGATTTGTAAGGAAGAAAGTAGGCAGGGATATTGGAGGATTTGGTCTGAGTCCTTTGCATGTTTACAGAAGACTTGGAAAAGCATTGACTTGAAATTCCCAACTTCTTGTCATAGCTGTGCTGTGGCAGCAAGTCTGTTTTGAATAGACCATGTCTTAAAAAAAAAAAAAAAAAAAAAAAAAGCAGTTTCATCTACATGCTAATTTTGTATTTAGCTTTTAATTATTGTTTTTCATTGATGTCACAAGTAAAAACCAAGATTTCTTTGATGAGTCAAAAGACCATTCATTAGCAATCAGATTCAACCACATTCAGTAAATCCTATACACCAGTCATCAAGACTGATACAGCCTTCAGGATAAAGCTGAAGCTTTTCATAATTTCTGAAAACCTCTCTTCTTTTTTATAGTAGGATAAACCTGGTAGTTTAGCAGATCAGCATTTCCCTGAGAATCTTCTACCCAAAAAGCAACTTTGAAAAAACGTGACATCTAGTTAGTACAAAGTGTCACCTGAATCATTTATGTAACATTCCTCCCACCATACTGCTCATAATATCTTCAAAAAAGTGGGTGAAGAGCTACAACAAAAGTGATAATGGAAGAGAAAAGCCTGAGATGTGAAATGACAGCACAAGAGGTACAATTTATACTTCACCTTGTCTAAAGGATAAAGCCAAGGCATTTTCAGGTCATAGGCAAGCCAGAAATTTTTATGTAAGACAAACAGCATCACTGTGGTTTTATAATTCAGCAATTATGTATTTACACTGCTGTACACATATATGCATTAGTCAAATAACCATGGTGTTTACCCACAAATAGTATTGGACAAAACCAAACTAGGCTCATGCTGATGAGAAATTTTTTGGTCCTTATGTTTAGTAGAAAAATTATGGCATTTGGAAAAGGCAAATTTGTTCTGTTTGTCAGCTTCACAGAAGAGGGCATAGACATTAGTGGTTGGTTCTCTGTTAATGTTATGGTCACCATATTAATGGGAGCTGAAGTGTCACTAGATCTTACAAAAAGTTCAAATGCTGTGTTAGTTATCACTCTGCCTAAGAAGCTTTCACTGTGCTCTGCATATTTAATTATATATGCTTGTGCAATTCTGAGCTTACTTAGATTGAAACAGGAATTCATCATAAGTAATCTCAAGACAACTGAAAATTAAATTTAAGGATGTAAATCTTATCTGTCTTCATATTCATATAAATTAAGATTAATACTTCCAAAGTCAACATAATCAAGGAAAGAATGTGCCTTTAAGAGATCTGCACAAGAGCAAACTGAGAGCTGATTTTGCAATCAACGTTGGAAATGCCTGTGCTGCAAAATCCATATCACTGAAGGCACAGATTTTGAACAAAAAAGGCATCAGACTTCTCTACACCGTTTCTCAACAAGTATTGTTGTTATACCTTCTCCATCCCAGTGGAAATAGCTTTTTCTATTCCTAGAACATATCTCCAAGATCTCCACCACAGGACTGGTGCTTTCACTCTGCATGTTCAGCATGGAGTCTCTTTCCAGAGACCTCACCTGCCACACACAACAGATCAGCCAATCTAGAGTATTCCACATGAATTTGCCACACGGAGTTGGGAATAGATTTAATCTAGAAAATATTTCAATAAAAGCCATTTTGCTCAGCAAGAGTCTGAAGCCACAGGCCCTCTCCATCATGCCACTCATGACTGCATCCTCGGTTGAAGCTCATTCTGATGCCTGAGGGCATTTATTGTTAGGGAGCCTTCAATCCTGGAGCACATGGGCTCCAGCACCTCCACCTGAGCCCAGCCCTGAGCTGCTGATCTGTCTCTTGGTTAATGTGATTGTTACACTTATTTTTCACCCTGTCCCCTGTCACCTCTGGCTGGCAGAATCCTAGGGTCCCTGGATTCCCTGGATGATCCCTGGACTTGACTCACCCCCAGATGTGCCTGGCTTTGCCAGTGGACCTGTTTGCAGCTGTGTTTGTGCAGCTGAGCCCCCGTGGGACTGTGCTGTGCTGGGTGAGGACACTGTCCTGTCCTGCTAGGGTCACCTTAAGCTCCCACCTCATCCCCCATTGTGGAGCAGCCCTGCTTCTGCTGCTCTTTGGAAGAAGAAATGTGTGCTGTAAGTTTCTCTCCTCTTTCCACAATAAGCTTTCTTCAGAAAGAGATGGTAGAAGCCAGAATGTTTTAAAGTTATTTCTTTGATAGATGGCTGCATTACAATGCTGTTGTGATATATATTTTAAATTACATGAAGGGATGGAAAACAAAATAATAAAACATAGCTGGCATGTTTTAGTGTGCACTACTGTGATCCATAGTTCGCTGACAAAATAAGACCTCAGGGTGAGGTGTTTATATTAATTTAGTTTTAATACCCTTTTGTGCTTTATCGTTTTGCTTTATTTTCCTCAGTTAAGTTTTGTGCTTTGTCACAATGTTCCTTGCCTTCCTCCACAAGCTGTTATCAGTTTATAACCAGCAGGTTTTTCTACTGTAACTTTGCAGCTCTGCTCCAGCATTGTAAACTAGGAAATAACTTAAAGCAAAACAGCACTTCTCTGTATGCCACTTACTAACTCAATCTACACAATTAGCAGAGGAATGGATTTCCATGGTCTCCCTCATAAATAAGAGCTATTCACCCCAGTAAGAATTTTCAAGACATTCTCTATTTATACACATAAAAAAATATTTTTCACAAACTTCCACCACCGATTAGAGGATCCAGAATGTCTGGACAAGATTGACCATGAGAGTAAATAAACCTGAGCTGCTGAACAGCACGGATGTGGGGGAATTACACCTTTTTAGCCCTGAAGAGACAACTGTCTGTCATCATGGAGCTCATGGCATTGGGTGCCTTCCTGCACCTGCCACTATTTGCCTCACAGGTGGCATGACACTTGCAGCAGTGTGTTTTCTAGCTATTGATATACCAACTACTGAAAATAATATATTTACTTCAAAGCAATCATTCAAAGTATGCAGGCAGGGTAGTATCTGTACTGACAATGATACCTGATCCTGTCACAGAACAGGAATCTGTTTTAGTCTTATGATTTGTAATGCAGTATGATGTACTCAATAAAACTACTCATTGTTACATCTCTGCATTCCCAACAGATGAATCATTAATATCTATCTATACTGATCCATAAAACTAAGATTTTATGTGACAGACATCATTAATAATGAACATTCAGAATAAGGAAGACCTGCATTACATATCAGAAAGGCCTGAGCTTTAGATATTAAAGCTGCGGTGGATTCAGGCACATTTTCATAGTTTAACAACAATTTAAAAACCTCCTACTTTTCCTTACTGTGAGTCTGTCTTGGTGATCATCGTGTTTTATTGCACCTCGATGATGATCTCAAATTTAGAAACTGAAACCAATACATATTTTGGTTGCTCTGTGTTTAACAAAGTGCTTCCTTAGACTGTGTAATAGAATATTCTTGGCTAGGATATGGGCAGTTGGCATTTCTGGTGAAGGATTTTTGGTAATTAAGAAAAATTTGATCTGATGCCTCATGGCTTGGATTTACAGACAACAATGCAGACACCATGCAGTATTTTCACTCTTGTCAGCTCTTTTCTGACAACAGCTCTGAAGTGAGAAGTAGATTACAAGGGATTCTTCTTATAGTCACTATTGCTTATTGGGTTTTTTTAGTTTTTTATGTACTTAACATTTCAATTAATCTTACACAGCAAAAGACAATTCACAGTGCATTCAAATGTCATTGACATCTTGATCTTTTATGTCATTGTCATCTTGTTCTTTTCAAGCTTGTGCTGTAAAAGTGATTGAGAAAACCATATTGCTAGTTTATAAAATTATCTCAGAGATTTTGCTTTTAAATACACATATATATCTCTGAGAAATTTTATAACTATGAAAAGTTGATACTATTTCAATATTTTAACAATCAATGTCATGAATCCCTTTGGATAAGAGAATAGCAATTGTCTCACCATCTTCTATACCATGCTGGTGTGCTTTCCTCATTCTACTCACATTTTGGTCCTTAACTTTCAGCTTAGTTTATGATGCAGCACTGACAGGTGATTACTTCAACACCAACAGCTGTGAAGCTGTACTATATTTTGGGATCTGCTCTGCATGGGCTATTTTGTTCTCCTATTTTAATTAATAATATAAGTGTATTATAATACTACTCTAAGGTTCCTGTGAAAGTTAGAAGTATTGAAAAGTGAAGAAATTTTTCTAAACATACATTAGAAATAAATAAATATTTTTACTAAAAAATACCCCAAATGATTAAGAATTAATCATGTTTTGATTAAATCATGTTGGGGGGGTTGGTTTTTTGGTTTTTTTTGGGTTTTTTTTTGTTTTGTTTTGTTTTTTCTGATCTTACTCGACTCTTTGCATTTCAGGTATCAAGACTGGGCCAAAACACTTTGAGTACAGGTATCTCTAAAGTAACAGGATTCATCTTACAGATGTATCACTAATTTTGGCTGTGGTGGATTTGACATTTGATTCTGCGTTTTCTAATTTATTGTAAGTTATGTACACTCTAGTTAGATGTGAGTAGATGTGTGATTAATGCTTTCAAAAGGGGTATGTTTTGTTTAAATGGTTATTCAAATATATGGGAATATGAATTACCTGTGTTTGACTAGAACACATGGTGTTTCCCATTCCTTCTTTCCAAGGACAGTACTTAGGAAAAGTTTGCTGAAATTATTTCCATAAGCCAAGGATATAAATGTTAGACCTTAGGCTCCAGTTGCCTGGGACCACAATATTGCTTTTGAAGTTATTCACCCAAAGTCAATATTTAACTGTTACAGTACTTATGTAATATATTTCTTTGCTATAGGCAAATTTTGTTAAATATTCCAAAGTTGAACAGACAATTAAAGTTTCTACAAGTTGCAAGTTTCTGCAACCAAAATGGAATTATCTAACTTTGTACAAATACACGTCTAACATTGAGAACAATAGCACAGAAGCTAAACTAATTCTGGGTTTTTAGCAGCATTTCACTCTGACAAACAAGGGAACAGTAAATTGGTGCAGGAAAAACTGTAAAACAGAACTTGTCAGACTTAAGGAACAGAACTTATGGGAGATTTTTTTCTAGAATCATTTAGGTTGGAAGAGATCTTTAAGATCATTATGTCTAACCATTAACCCAACACTGAAGCCCACCACTAAACCATGTCCCTAAGTACAGCACCTGCCTTCCTTTTAAATACCTCCAGGGATGGTGGCTCAACCCCTTCAGTGGTTCTAATGCTTGCCAACACTTTATCCAACCTAAACCTCCCCTGGTGCAACCCAAGGCCATTCCCTACTGCTTGTTTCTTGGGAGAAGAGACTGACCCCCATCTGGATACATGATACACCCTCCTTTCAGGCAGTTTAGAGAGTGATGAGGTCACCCCTGAGCCTCCTTTTCTCCAGGTTGAACATCCCCAGCTCACTCTGTCATACCTCACCATCTGTCACACCTACATCATCTTCATTGTCCTACTCTGGACATTTTCCAGCCTCTCCTAGACAAAAAGATGTTGTACAACACTTCCACTTTCTATAGGGATTCTGCTCTCCAATGACTTCTCTTCCTTCATAGGTTTCTTCCTGATCTTTACTCATGTAGCATGGCTAGGACAGTCCAGAATGTCTGTCCAGAATTTTACTATTTCTAGCCAATAATCAAATCAGTTTTTACCAATTAAGCAGTATCACACTCATCATATGGTTGGAAGACTACCAAGAAACACACAACATTACAGCAGTGGTTTTTGTGGCTCAGTAGCTGGGACCACTCCCTTCCATGTCAGTAACAACCTGGCAGCACAGCTATTGTATACCATTTTGTTTCAAGAGGTCTATGTCTATTCTGTCTTTCTTAGCATCTTTTATAATGCCCATAAAATAGGATGTGAAAGAATTTATTGTTTAAAATTGTTCCCAGAGTCAATAATATTTTGGTTTCATAGGTTTCTTTTGTCTCCAGAAGTTTGTGTGCTCATCTGAGAAGAACAAATGCCCCAAACTATTACTGAGTTTAAAATTAGCAACTTTTTGTCTCGCAGCTATTGAAATAAAAAAAAAAAAAAAAAAGATATTTTTGTTCAGGTGTATTTTCATGCAGGCCCCTAAAATTTAGCAAACAAAGAAGCTTTCTACTGAATTTTATGCCACATAAAAAAAAGTTTTAAATTAATCATTTTGGCCATAAGAACTTGGAACAGGTGTCTATAAGGAGGAATAAAATCAATTGTGCTTCCAAAGAGAAGAAGTCTAAATCAAAAATGCTTTTGCTGCAGGACCTTTTCTCAAGGCTGTTAATATAAATGCTGATGGAGCTGTGACCACTGAGAATAAAGGAGATCCTGCCTCTAGAAGGTGAGTAAATCCAAATAGAACTTTGATGTGTAAGATCATTTTAGGTTACCATTTCCATCTCGGTGTTTCGGAATACGTGTCTCTGTTTCTCTTGAGGTTACCCCATTGCTAAATATATGTTCTCATAAAGCTTGATTATGGCATTATTAATGTTTTCTATGTTATTGTTCATCCTGCTTAGGATCAACATTATGAAGCATAGACAGTAATACTTCTCAAAGCAAAGAACAGTAGGAAAGAGCCATGCTTTTAACTCATTTAAAAACCCCAGAAGAGATCTGAAAACTCAATCTATTGCTGGACAAGTAAAAGAGTCTGTTACTCCAATGTTTTAAAACCCAAGGGTACTCTCAGGGGTATGTGTTCAGCATCACTTTCAGTAATGGTAATATTCAGGTGTCTCAGAGGTAAAAGATTCCGATATTTTATCCTAAGTTGCATGAAATTCAAAATTTGAGGTTCTGATTTGCTTGAAGAAAAGGTAGAGAACGGGGACCAACACTTCTAAAACACAAGGTTATTTTTATACAATCCTTTAAATATGATTAGCTATGATTCCATATAGAAATACTACTGCATTTTTATCCACATTTTGCTTTCTATTTACATGGAGCATGAAGAGCTGCTCTAACAGAAATCAAATACTGTGACCAACCCCTTGCCTGGTTTACAGTGGTGTTTTTTTGACCTTTAAAAGGTAAACCACAGTCCATACTGGATAGATCATACTGGGGAAAGCTTTCCCTGTGAATAGATATCTCAATCTGATCCTGGAGTGCTCAATCCTACAAGTTGGGTTTTAAAGAATGTTTTCTGGGGAAACATATCTTTGAATATTCCAAATTTAATAATGTTCTAAAACAGTGGAATAGAATGCAGACTTTCTTCTCTGTTTTTTAGGGGGAATACCTTAAACTGCTTTCTTCTCCTTCAAATTGAGACTGATAGCCCAAAGTACTAATCATTGCTAATATCATAATATAAACTTTGGCAATATTTGGAAGTCAAAGCCGATAATTTTTCTTCAGTGGTGAATAAACTGCAAAAGGAGATCTGTTTCTCTACTCCTCCTCATGGGGGGCATTTCACTGCTTGTTGGATGAAAGGAAGGCTTCTCTGAGACTGTCCTAACATTTTATAAAGAATCACAGCAAATTTTCACTACAAGAGAAGGAGAAGGAGGAAATAAAGCTGAATGAATTAGAATTGTCTAGTTCTATGGTTTGCCCTAATCTCCAGGACAAGCACAGCTGAGTATCACTTATTTTAAAATGCTTTTTCATTTACTAAGGACTGTGATCAGGAAAGGATCTTGCTTTCTGGGAACTTTGAAAAAATGTTTGTAAATCAAAGGTGCCCTTGGTTATCTGTAAATTGGCATCCCTGTGGATTTGCATTTGTAGGGCATTGGAGAGAGAAGCAAGCATGATCATCCCTGTAGGATTACAGATACCTTTAAAGAGCAGTTAAGATTGTATGCCAAGTACTACCTAACAATAAAGAAACTCCCTGAATTTTACACTTACTGTATTCTTATCAGTCTCTGGGGTTTAGTTGTGGGGTTTTTTTCCTATTTGAATACATAACTCTGCAATATCTCTTGCTACCTGCAATATGTTTACATGAATCACTACAGGCACCTGATGACGATTTAGATAAGGAGCAATGTTACATATCTTGCAATATTTATCTTTACATAGACTAAAAGAATTAGAAGCTATATTTTTCTTCAGGTACTCCTGTAAAGAATATGTCTCCATGGTCTCAGAATGTTAAAGTACCAATTCTCAAGCACGTTTAAGTATTTTTTTCTTTTTTTTAGGGAGAATGATATGAAATGCCAAGTAAACAGTAGCAGAATAGCCCTTTTTAAACTTTGAAAACAGCTTTATGATTTGTTAACTTTATTTTATGAAGGAATAATAGGGTAAATGCCTGAAAAGTAGATAGAAAAAAACAATTTAAATAGAATGTATTCAGTTCTTTTGGAAACCCAACAAGCAATAATTTTGTTTACAGTCTTATACAATGCCTTAATGAGGACATTTTCTCCTTCCTAAAAGAAGGAAAGAGCAGTATTAATATTTTATTATTTAGAGTGAAGTACATTAAAACTGTTACAGTTAATGCTATAGGCAAATACCCAAAGCCCCTGAAAATCACAGAATTGAAGTAAAACTGTCATTCAGTTTTGTCTGTTCTCAATATAACTAATGAGATTGAAGAAAAGTGCACTCAGTTCCCCATATCCTCTTTTATCACCCTCTTGACTTAAACACTTTTGTTTCCAGATTTCAAAAAACTGCACTCAAAGCATGTAGAGCTTTTACTTTCCATTAGATTTGATTTTTTTCCTAGGAACTAAAAAGAAAACCCACCTCAATGCCATATGGCTCTCAGATGAACACTTAATCATTCTCTCCATATCCATCTAGATGGAACATAAATGCTGCCTATTTTCATGTTACAGCCGGTCCATTAAAATGGGTTTATCTTTTGGCTGGTTTAAGTTGATCATCCTTTTTGCTTTTATGTATGTATCCTTTTTACTTTGAACAGAGTAGCTCTTAAATAGCAATATATTGGTCATGGTATAAAAAACTTCAACTGTAAATTCACAAGATTTGGTTAAAGTACCATCAGTATTCAGCAAGTATGTGGTATTTCAATATTGTTAGGTAACTTTTACTTTTTTTGCTGTATATTCAATAAAGAAAAATATTAGTATTTCTTCCTTTTTTTCCACATATTACTAATTCTTTGAAGGTTTTAATGTACTGTGGTTTAAAAAATTCCCAAATTTAGGTTTTTTTTCAATTTTAAGGACTTCAGCAAAACAAGAAATCACTGTGAGTTTTCTGTAAGATGATTCATCATCACAAAATGTTGTTAATGAAATTAAAACAATGTGTTTTAAGTGGGCATCAAGTTCAGATCTTTGCTACAAAACAAATGATATCTTAGACTTTATATTGCTTCTCTCATGAAGAAAAGCCCAAATGCATTAGTGGTAATCTTCATGCATTTACCACACACAGGATGAAGAATTTTATGTCTTCCCTTAATAATGGGTATACATTTTTTCGGGCTTGACTGAAAAAGAAAAAAAAACACCTGAAGCCACTAAATTATGTAATTCCAAGAGAAGGTAGCTCCACAGGAACTGGACATGAAAGAAAAAAAAACCAAAAACAGAACAGCACATTTACTTTACATGGGATAAAGTATGGTTGTGCTTCCAGGCATAAGATATCCAGTGAGTGGCAAGGTTTAGGAAGACACATTTTTGTTGTTTAACTGTGGTAACTACAGCCTGGATATAAAGAAGAACCTGAAAATGACCATTGTCATGAACAGGATGACAAGGAGATATTGTGGTCTAAGAAGGCCTGAAAATTACTAAAGCATCTGCTCTGTACTCTTAGCAAACCTGCTATAAGCATGGCAGTAATTCCAGATCAGATTAAACACTGTCCCTTTACTCCAATCAGGCTCTCAGTTCAGCTCTGTGATCCTGAATAGGAAAAGAAGTATTACTTTGTTGGTTGGGAACTGGATTATTTCCCTGGAACACAACCTGGTGGCCATGGGAAACAGTAACTTGAGTGTTTGTGTGTGGCATCAGCCAGGAAGAGGTTTGGAGTAGTTGCTGACTCCCCTCTGGGAGGGGAGCCTGTGCTGGATGGGTGGCAGGAGAAAAAGAGGTGGTCTGGTTAATAGGCTAGTATGGGGTAAATGAAAAAAAACAGGGGAGCAAGCCTGGAGAAATGCAACAAAATTTTTTTGTTGTTGCTTAAAATATAACCTCTTTGAGATTAGAAGTATGGCAATATATTAAGTGCTTAATTAGTCAGTTTGAAGATTTACAAACCAGAAGTGTCATCCCCAGCTGTTTGAAAACAAAAGTACATTTTATAATCCTATGAATTAAGAATGAAAAAAATAAACACAAATGCAGATATAATTAGGTGAAGATATAGTTTATTTATTCTTTATTTATATATTATTACATCAAAACATTTTAAATTTAAGTCTTTTCCATATCAAGTGTGAATTTCATTTAAATGGGTATAGACTGGCATTAAGGGACACAGTTCTATGAAGAAGTTTGGAGTGAAATCACACTGCTGCTGTTTCACTACCAGTGAGCTGCTACTGGTGTTTTATCTGATGTGGTGTTGACTGTCTTTTCACATCTTCTGTTACTAAACTCACAATTTAACAAAAATCAGAAAAGTCCATGATTCATAAACTGGTATGTATATTGTAGTATGTGAAGCATTTTTCTGGAAATTGAGGAAATCAGAGATATAAAGCTAAAGTATCCATTTAAATGAGAAAGGAATAAGTAGAAACCTTTCTCATTAAATGCATTTTATAAAAGAAATGTCTCATTATCCTTTTGTGTGACTCATGAAGTCACCATCTACCAGCTTGTAACCTGTAATTATATAACATTTCTCTGCCAACCCATAGCTGGAATTTTAGTATCTCTGACTCGAGGGACTGCTAAAGGATATCAGACTTTATGGGCATGATTTTGAAAATAACATACCAATTTGCATAACTACATATTTGGATTTTCAGATGGGGATATTTTCAACTTGAGAAACAGCAAGGTTCCCACCTGTTGAAAGTGAGTCCCTTTTAAGCCAGTTCAATTATTTCCAATGTCCAAAAATAAAATATGATAGAACAATTCAGAAATCCTATATTTATTGAACAAGAGAATTATGTGTTTCTTACCATCATTAAGTGACATTTTGCTTATAATAAACACATAGTGTAACTATGGGTATTTTCATTATGCACATGCATGGCTAATTTTGTTTAAAAGCAGGATATATTAAACAAAATAGAAAATTTTTTTTGGGTCTTTGTTCTGTTTCAGATGCATTTTGCTCTGTTTACTTGGGTCACAGACTGCAAATGAGAACAGTCATCTTTTCTTCTATTTGCTAATTTATGTCTTCGTATTCTTATTTCTACTGCCAAAGTTTGAGAGATTCCCTCAGTTAATTTTTTAAAATCCTGACTTAAACCAAGGAGCTTTCAATATTAACTGTTATAGTTTCTCCAAAATGTGGCTTCCATTCTTCTTTCACAACTCATTCCCTCAAACATCTTCTCTAAATTACTTTCTCTGCCTCCCTAAACCATACCCCAAGGAAATCTTCCACATTTCTATTTCAATATCTGATGACAAGATGAAAAGCTGTATGCAAGGTAAGGATAGAACACTAATTGATATAAATGTGAAATGACAGTAATGGTCTCTGTCTGAGCCATGGCTGGAGACTTCTGTGTAATGAAAAACTTTCCATAGTTAATATTTTTTGTCCCTCTAGTAATATTAGCTAAGATAATGTTTTAATAGATTTTTGAACAGAAGTCTTAGTTCTGCTGTGCAAAGTTGAAATACACTATGGAAGACTTTTTTATCTTTGCAGCATTTCTAGGGATTTATTTTTTCCAGAAACATGAAAGGAAAAAGATATTGGCAATCTTCATTGTAATGAGTCCATTTCAAGAAGTAGTGAACAGTTTCTTTATTATTCATTTCTAGCTTCTCAAGAGATTTCAGAAGTTTTATTCAAAATTAATTTTTTTTTTTCATTAATACGACTTCATGTGTGTATGTAATGGTAACACAGAAAACTGAAAACTACCTTACCTGAGTCAAGCACTGTGACTGTAATACAAAAAGAAAGATGATGCAACATTAATTGCTTCTGTGATAAGAAAAATTCCTTTGGCAAGGTGTGAAAATAATGCAGTTTTGCCTTTTACTTTGTATATTGAAGTGGATATATATTTATTTTATATATTAGAAGTGGATTTTGTAGCTTAAAATATTCTTGTTGTTTGGCATACTGCCAATGAACCATGCAAAATAACAGAGGTTTCTGCCATGCTCTGAGATATGAGACAAAGAAAATCACATCACACAACAAAAGAAGTGTGTCCAATGTCCTACCATTGGAAATCATCATCAGCGAAGATGAGAATAGGGAGAACAAATAAAGGAAAGGCAAAATTGTCAAGAGTCTTCCAGATGACCTGCAAAAGTTTGGCTTTCCCTCTCTTTTTACTCTGGGTCTCTCTATTTCTCATGGGCCACCCAGGCTGGTTTGGAAGAAGCAGCTGTGCTGCACAGCAGTTGGGGATCAAGTTCTCTCTACCTGTATGAACAGGTCTAATCACTACTTCCCAGCTCCTCCCTGGAATACCCTTAATTATACTTTATTTCAGGAGCAAGAAAGGCATAGCTGCTTCATAAATGGAAATTTGTTTAAAATGCATTGAAATATCTATTGGTCCAATAATAATATAGTAAAGACATTTGTAAATTTGACATCTTTCTCAGAGTATGCTTTAAAAGTTTAGGCTGGTTTTGAACAGCTGGGATTTAGGTTTTCAGATACTAATAGCTTGGTCAAAATTCAGTGGCTATTCACTAGATTGTATTCCCCCATATCAAAAGGAGATTATCTTGCCAAATTTGAAGTCATGCTTAAATATTTCAAGTAAATCCAAGAATTGTTAGCCTCTCTAAAATGAGATCTTGCCTTCCTATTTTAGATATCCAGAATAGTTTTCAGTGTTCTCAGTTTCCAAACAGAGACCATCATGGAAGAAACATAACCCAGGAAATTTCATCCTAAATGCCTGAAGACGGGCAGTATGATAAGCAACCAGAGAACAGCATCCTGCAAGGAACAGAACCTGGTAAGGTGAAATTTCAGTTGCTGTACCTGACCTGGCTGCTACAGAAAGAGACATATCCTCTTTTTAATTGTATGGAAGGTTTTACTAGCTTCAACATTACCTAAACCTCATTATTTAAGCTAAAGGATTTTAACATGTGTGTTAGGAAGATGCATTGTCACAAAGAATGGTAAGCAAGTCCATTAGCCACCGAAGGCAGCCCTGAAACCACACTTCTCTGTGGTCTGAAGAGCCAAAGCCATTCTTAAAATACACAGCCATATTCAGAGAATCAGAGTGGCTGAGGTTGGAAGGGACCTCTGGAGATCATCTGGTCCAGTCCCCCTGTTCAGGACCAGCTATGGCTGGTTGCCCTGGGACATATCCAAATATCTTTTGAATTGGGCTTCAATTAGACTTCATGCCACTGATCACCACCCCCTGGGCTCAGCTGTTCAGCCAGTTGTCAATCCACCTCCCTGTCTGCTCATGCAGCCCATGCATCAGCAGCAAGGATGGTAGTGCTGTGTGAGCTCACTGGTATGATCCAGCTTCATTGCTCTGCTCAAATGACTACTCAAACTCTTCATGGTAAAACAGCCATAAGCATGGCTTAATTTGGTTTTTTTTTCCAGAGGTTTATTCTGCAACAGTGATGTAAATCAAAGAACCTGTCACAGAACATACCTATGAAAAAGGAAATTAAGTTAAATTTATTCACTCACTCAAGGGAAAGCAGAATATGCAGGTGGCAGCCAAAATAATTAAAAAGCTTTCATGAAGAGATGTACAGGGAGTACAAATTATCCTCCTTCCTCCAGCAATTTTGGACAGAACAGGCAAGAGCAGTCTTCCACTCCAGAGACAAAAATTTCAGGCACTAACTTAGCTATTAAAATTACTGTAAACAAAATATTAGCCAAAATTACTTTTTCTAACCAATCTAGAAATGAGCATATATATACATACATATGTGTATATATATATATATATATATATATATATATATATACACACACACACATATATGTATATACATACACTCACATATATTTTTCTAAGTGTTGTTTGACAGCCACTTACTTAGGCAAGGTGCTGACCTTAAAGGTGTTACTGCTTAAAATATTAACAGTGATGAAAAATAGATTGGTATTGGTGTTTAAATTTATATTTTGAACCTCCAAAATCTTAACCAAGATGTTAACACAGATGTATGTAACTTCAAAAAATCAGTGAGTAAAAATGGAAACAGCACAGTTTTGAACCCTTTGCAGTAAATGAGACAAGGTAAGTTCAGGGCACCTTGCTCACAGGTGAACTTTCTGGATATCTGGGTTTAAGTAACAATCCACTCAATGAGTATACAGAGGATCAAGCTGGAAGGACTTCTAGGAATTAGCAGCTATCTCCTTAGGCAAAGCCAGCAATGAAAACCAATCAATAAGAAAATATTTTGAAAACTCATCCCCCCTTGTGCAGTTGTATGGTATCAGACTTTGGTTTTTAAATAGCAGTGACCCAGCTGAATACCCACTTCAACATTTCCTCATTAGAAGGCAACTGAGGGCTGTAAAATGAATGTGTATTGCAGAGATTGCATGAATTTCCCATGGAGAGGCAATTAAATGCTAGACAGATCACCTGCTGATGCAGTGGATTGGATTCCAATGGCTAAAGCCCATCAGCCTTTCAGAAAGACATCCAGATCTATTACAAACACAGGGTAAGAGTCAAACTGAGGAAGGTGTTACATAGAGTTATTTTGCTGGTAGGTTAGACCAAATGACCGTTGTTCTTTTAGCTCATAGAAGTCAAAAAGCTTTTTGGTGTTCCAGTATCAAATTCACATATAGAATATGAAGTATCTCTCTCTAACACTTCAATTGTTACAATTGAAACAAGGAACCACAAAACAAGTGTTAAAATACTTAAGCATAATCAACCTTGATGGGCTGAAAAATGACAGAAGGAGCATAAAGAGAGCAACATAACTGAGTATATCAAAGTTTTTCACAGGCATCTGATTATTTATATTCAATATTTGTGCTTTGCTCTTCAGAAAGTCTCATGCTTAATCCCCTCTGTGACTCTTACAAACAAACTCAGACTAAAGAACAGGGCTGCCTAATGCACAGCAGTCCAACATAAATGAAGATCTGCTCCTTTACTGCAATCTAACCCTGTTTGTGTAGGGCAGATTGCAGTCTTGGGGAAGATACTTGATTACTACCTACATCCAGATCATAAACAGAATCTGACTACATACAGAAATGTAGAAAACTTTAGCTGAATCACTTAAATGATGAACACAAATGCATCCATTGCACACAAACTTCAAGGGGTTTTCAAATCAAACCAGAGTCTGCAGCAGTGGTGTTCTTCCACTGCCCTGAAAGCTAAAAAGCCTGGGCTTTCACAGCAGACATGTACTAGCAAACAGCCCCACGCTGTGGACACTGCATGTGCCAGTAAATTCACTTGTGAATTTACTGTGCTTGAACTTCTCAGCTCACACAGCCCCACCAGAATATGCTGAAAATTATTAGGTTGTGATTAATTTAACACTTGCATACTAAAATTGTGTAGACTACTATAAAGAAGAGGAACTTTTCAAAAAGATGGTAGACTTGGATGATGATGATGATGATGATGATGATGATGATGATTATTATTATTGCTATTATATTTAGCAGGGGAACATATCAAATGCAGAAATTCTGACAGAAAAGCTCTTGAGCAGCATGTGGTCCTGACAGTCAGATAAGGAGCAGAATTCAGTAGTGCTCTGTAGCAGGAGCATTGGACATCCCACACTTGGTAAATGAGAGCAAATGTTGTGCAGAACCAGAGTAAAAATCTCCCCTAGAATTGCTGAACACAAATATATTAAGTAATTTTTTTTTCTTTTTTTTTTTTTTTTTTTTTCCTGAAAAATGAAGGTTTTAATAATTTTCCAGGGATTCAGCACACTTGGATACATAGTTCTTCACAGAACACTGATGAATCTTTCTTACCCTTCTAGGAAGCTGTTTCTAACCTCATTCTGGATCATCTCCTTCCTTTCATTCTATTTTAAGATAGGAAAAAGAGGCCTTTTATAGACATTTCTGCTAACATCCCTTTTATTCAGCTGTGGGGTGGAGCTGTTCTGGGCAAAGGGAATGTCCTTGGTAGCCACCCACTGAGCAGCACTGCATCTGGAAACCGAAAAGAAAGGTTGTTTCCTAATTTGCAAGCAACAACCATATGTTCAGGAACGAAGAAATGCATACTCCACCTAATCCCATGAGCTTCCTCTCTCCCCTGTGGCCTATTTAAAGTTATTCTAGCACTCTTTACTGGCTGCCAGCTACTAAGTGAATTACCTTCAAAATTTAGACCCTTCAAGCAAAGTGATTGTAAGCCAAGCTGAGGAAAAACTGAGTGTGCATGAACCATTGTTCCTGGTGACTCATGGCATCATTTACCAGACATTTTCTTATTAGGGAGGTTCCAAGACTCCTCCCTTTAGAGCAGATGGTACAAATGGTTATATTTGGCGTTGTTATTGTGTAAAACCAGCAATCAAGATTGATGATTTACAGGAAGCTATAGAGACAAGATCCCTGTAACAAAGGTCTCAGGTTTCATGAGAGAATCTCCACCCTCTACGAATCTACTTAGGAGGCAGAGAAGAAATTTACTAACAAACTTCCCTTGTCTCCTCAGGGAGCCACGTTGCTTCTCAGTTAATAACTTTGCAAAACAAGTATTGGCAAACTTGCCAAAGAGTAGCAATTCCTCCCTAGACTTTTATTTTAAGGAGCTTAAGGGCAAGGGTACCACTGGGAGGTGTGTGTTAGTACAATTTATGCAGCAGAATTTGCCTTCTTTTGAAGGCATATGGAAAGTGGAAAAAGTCGGTAAGAAATCATTCCTTGTACTCTTAGCTTGAATTATTGCAATTAAAGAAAATTAATTTCAGTGTGCACCACCACAGAGCCAACAACCCATTGCACAAGCCTCCTTGTTTTGTAAACTGTACAATCATTACTCAGAAGTACATCTATTTTATTTGGATGTCTACTTTTTGCATATGGGTCCATGTGTGACCCTTCTTTGACTGGTTGCTGGGAGAGGGTTATGAATTAATTAGAAGGTCACAGAAACTAGCAACATAAAGTTGCTTTGTATATTAATATTATATAAAGCTGATGTGATATGTGCTTTAAAATGGGCTTGGGGATTTTTTAGTGATTGCAAATCATATACTTTACATGAAATATCAAGAGAAAAGGTCTTGATAACATGCCTTGAATGGTGGTTAGACTAAACAGGAATTACATTTCGGAAGTTTAATAACAATAGAGGCATCTAGTGGAAGCATTTGAGGACTGCAGCTGTCAGAGAATGCACCAATGCACAGCTGATTTTCTTGCATTTCTTCCCAGATGGAATTTCATTGATTGAGTGACAAATGCCAGTGAGGGTTAAGTTTTATTTAAGAACAAGCAAAACTTAAATTTTATGGCATTTAGATATTGTGAGGCAAACATGGTTTAGGAGCTAAGCTGAGGGGTTGAAGTAGGGAGTGTCAGTCTTCCTCTCAACAACGAGAAAAGAAATATTCCATCTCACTCTTTTATCCAATATTTTAATGGTTACAGGACTCCACCAGGACATAAAAGAAGTGCTGTGCCTGACAGCACAGTCAGTAATATTTATTACTTCCTATTATTATAATTTCTATGAAAGAAGACAACTCAGCAGAAATCTGAAAGCATGTCTCTTCTTGAGCTCAAGAAGAAATGCAAGCTGCAGTCAGACTCCAAAGCATACAGAAAGCATGAAGGTCTAGGGCTTGGTGGCACTTTTTAATTTTCGGCTGCTTTTTAATTTTCCTTTTCCCTTGGGCTGTAGGGCAAAAAACACCACAGAAGCAGCTGTACTAACATACTCAGAACACATACCAAAAGCATTTGTCTTTTACACACTAGACACTGAGCTCCAGACACCCAGCACAGCTTGTTTCAGTGACAGGATCTTGTGATAGGGAAGTCATTCCTCAAAAAAACTTCATGGTCTGGCAAGGGCATCTCACAGATTTAGTCAATTTGGCTCTACAATATCATTAGAGGAATAAACCTTTAATTTCCAAGGTATGCAAGTGAGGAAGCAGCCAGGTAACTTCAAACAGTTTACTCCTAGGCTCACAGCATTTCCAAAACACAATTCTTGAGCATGCTTCAAGTCAATCCATTCAGTTCCACAGCAAAACATTAGGTTTAAACAGAACCTGGACCTTGTTTGTTTTCAATGTCTGGACAAATTTCACTTAAAATTTAGGTTCATGTTCGCTTATTCTTTTCCTTGTTTGAGTGTAGGAATTGATAATAAAGCCTACCCTCAAAAATATAAACCATGATTTTATGACTTCCTTTACTAACCACACCATCATTTATTTCCACATCAATTTTTCTTTATGGGGTGCTGTGATGGATTTTTTTCCCTGAAAAGTCTGCATTGTGGGCTTGGATATGTCACATCTAATATTTTTGTCCCTTAATTGGTGAATTTGATTAATGATTGTGGGCTGCAACCCAGGCTTTAAACTCCACAGCACTGCCTTCTCATTGAGTTTTAAAGGAACTTTCTGTTTCTATGCCTCTCGTATGGAATTGGCAATTCCCAGGGGCTTGAGCTCCTAAGCCGGGGGTGCCTGTGGGTGGGGGGATGCAAGGCCGAGTGAGCCCTCATCCTGGCCATGGCTTTCACAGAATTAGGTTGGAAAAGACCTCTCAAGTCCAACTTCTGACTGAACACCATCCTGTCAACTATAGCATGGCACCAAGTGCTACATCCAGTCTTTCCTTAAACACCTTCGGGAATGGTGACTCCACCACCTGCTTGAGCAATCGGTTCCAGTGTCTGATCACCCTTTCTGCGATGGAACTCATCCCAAGGTCCAACCTCAGCTCCCGGTGCGGCCTGAGGCTGTGTCCTCTTCTCCGTCACTGGCTGCGTGG
Organism: Muscicapa striata striata; assembly: GCA_030060385.1. Taxonomy (NCBI): domain Eukaryota; kingdom Metazoa; phylum Chordata; class Aves; order Passeriformes; family Muscicapidae; genus Muscicapa; species Muscicapa striata. The sequence goes on along the minus strand of JAREIS010000027.1, from coordinate 2,245,153 downwards.
GAGAAGGGACCGGCCCCACCTGGCTACACCCTCCTTTGAGGGATTTGCACGGAGCGACAAGGTCACCCCTGAGTCTCCTTTGCTCCAGGCTGAACACTCACTGGGACTCACAGGGCTTGCGCTCCCAGACCCTTCACCAGCTCCGTTGCCCTTCTCTTTATTTCAGCCGGGGGTCACTGGTGCCTGATGGCGGCACGGCCGCCTCCCCGTTCCTTCAAAAGCACACAAGGCGACACCCCCGTGCCGCGGGGGTCTACCCCGGGCCCGACGCCGCTCCCGGGCGCCGCCGGCCCTTCCGGGCGCGTCGCTGTCGCTGCCCGGGCCGCTGCCGGCTCCTCCGCCTCAGCCGGCGCGGCCCCGCCTCCGGCGCCGCCCGCGTTCCGCTCCGCCAGCGCTGCGCGACCTTTCGGCCCGCGCCGGCCCCGCTCCTCCCGCCGGCGCTGCCATGGCGTGTTCCGCCCTGGCCGGGCCTGAGCGCCGGGAGCCCGCGGGGCCGCAGCCCGGCCGGCCGCCGACCCTGCCCCGGCCGCCGCTGCGCGATCCCCGCCGCCTCCTCCCCGCCGCCCTCGCCTGCCTCCGCCGCGGCTTCCCTCGACCGCGAGGTCCCGGCGGGAGGCGGCGGCGGGCGCCGGCCGGAGCAGGCGGCGGGGAAGATGGCGGGGAACGGCGGCGGCTTGACCGGCGCCGGCAGCGGGGAGATCATCCAGCTCAACGTGGGCGGCACCAGGTGAGCGGGCGGGCCCGGGGCCGCGCGGTCCGGCGGGCGGCGAGCGAGGGGCAGCGCCCAGTGGCCCTGCCGGGCCGCCCGGCCTGGCGCTGCGCCCGGGGCTCTGCGCTGGGGCTGCCGCCGGGATGGCCGGGGTGAGCCTGCGCCCCGCACTCCGCAGGGCCCGCGGGTAGCCGGGGGCGGACACGGGGCGTGTGGGCAGCCCGCGGTGCCAGGGCAGCCTGCTCTAATACACCATACTCTGGGAATTCTCCTTCTTCAGGGATAACAGCTTTGCTTTGCCGTCACAACCGTAGGCTTCTATCTAGCAGCCTCAGAGAGTATGATATTAAAACAGCTGGTATGATCCCGCTGGCATCCAGGAGAATAAAGAGCTGTATTGTTTTCGCTGGAAGTGTGGAAGCAGGCAGATGTAGCTGTTTTGGCAGGCGGGGGCAGAGAATTGTGGGACAGCTGTGGTCGGAATCTACGTGGTAAACAGTGCAAACATTCCTGTCAAAATGCTCAGGCGTGAAATCATTCAGATTACTGTAGATAGTGGAAACTGTGTTTTCCCGAGTAATGTGCACAGCGTGGAGCCAGCTATAAGTAGTAGGAACTACTACTGCTATTTTAAGAATTTTCTTGCGTTACTCAGAGCACGGACTCGATCTGATAACTAAACTGTGTGCTGCAGCCTTTCTTAAACTAGAGCGCCCTAGAAATCGATGCAGAATTTCTTTGTTTTAGTAAGACTTTAAGAACCTGGAGGAATTGCTTGTAACTTGCATAGGCAAAACTCAACTGTAATGATGCTTTCAACTTTGATGTAGGCTTGGACCAGATTTCATGTTATGCTGCATAAAGTTCTTTGGTGAACTCTGTATCTGAAATTACAGGCCAGTTAATCTTTTAGGATTTTATTACCTGTGGAATCTCAAAACTGCTTCATTTTCTTGATTTTAAATAATCTTCCTTATTAAATGCCTCTGCAGAGAACAGAGAATTATGAAAAGGGAATGAGTCAGGGAAGAAGTACACACCAGCAGAGGGCTTTGCCTACATGGAGAAGTAAGAAGAATGAGGCAAACTAACAAGTGCATGTAATTAATTTCTACCTGAAGGTCTAGGTTCTAGTCAACATTTGGATGTAAGCAGTAGGAAACTTGTTCATGGATATTTCCCCTTTAATAGACTCTGTACTATAGTACTTCTGTGTGAGAAGTTTTGGCCTTTTGCAAGCTCAGCTTCCCTTGTAGGGCTCATCTCCTCTGAAAACTACACCTGAGCCATGTTTTTCAGTTTGCAAAGGCAGGTGACTCTTAGCTGATAGTGGAGTGGATGATCTGCACAGCAAATAGGTGAGAGTAGGGGACTGTACATGTTTCCTCCTCTTCACCCATTCTCATTACTCTCATCAGAAACCTGAAACACTTAGTTTTGTTGGTAGAATTGTATGAGAAGAGGAAATGAGCACTCCCCTCTGTTTCTGACTCCACTTTGCAGCATGTGCTTACAGAACCCCAGCTTTTCCATGCTCAGGCACGAGGTCCCCACTGCTCCCTGGGACGGCCAGGGCTTCTCTGTTGTGTGTGATGGCTCTGTCATTTCCTGGTCACAACTTCTGTGCATTCCTTCACTGTGAACAAAAGTCTTGCATGTTAACGTTCACAGAAATTACTGTATCAAAGTGGGTGAAATATTTTGACTCTCTATCTCTCTCTGGTTACAGTGTAACCCCACAAAGACAATATACTATGAAAATGGTTGCTTTATAACTTTCACTTGGCATATCTGTTTCCAGTTGTTTATATTTCCTTTAAAATAACTTTAAGCTGGCATGTGCTTAAGGGTCTTTTGAGGATATTGCACTGGGTGTGTCTAGTTTTCCTTATATGATGCCTGTCTGACCACTGCAAGGAGCTGCAGATACACCTATGCATGTAAATAAAGCTAAGCTTCTTTCTGCATCCTGGAAAGGAGGACTCTGGTTGTTTACATAGATTAATGTCTATGTATTAAAAGTTCTAAAGTATGTGTTAGTATGAGCTATTGCTTACTAAACTGGTACCATAGTGCTAAATTATAGACAGGAAATCCTGGGGCTGTCTGAACACGCTGATAAAATTGAAAGAAGATGATGGTGATCCTGCATCTATCCCCATTGTTACAAGCAGTGTCTGGATTAATTCTGGATAAAATCCATGTAATTTATTGTTTTCACATGCTATAGCATAGTTAAATGAATCATCCTTTACTCCTAAAGTAGACAGAGGTAGTGACTTGTATTTCTGATAAGAAAAGCTGAACAAAGCTATGTAGAAGTATATTAGAGAAGTGCTTTTTAATTTCTTTTTCAGAGAAAGCTTTTTGCATGATTGTGCTTAAAACACTGACACTGTAGAACAGATTTGGCATTGTTATGTTTGCAGTGAGCAGATGCACAATCTATGTTTTGTACAGTTCCATGTAGCCTTTGTGTTCTGCCTCTTAGGGGGCATAAAGTAATGGGGTTTGTTTACAGTTTTTCCCCCCCTTCAAAACTGGAAAATAATAGCAGTGAAAATTAAATAAATTATGACTAAGTATTTTTACTCTAAAAATATTTTGTATTTTGTAGTCCTGCACTAGACGGCAAGTTGTAATGGAATTTTACTTTTGCATACCTTTTTTGTTTTCCATTAATGAAGAGGTCACCAGAGGTTTCTTAGTCATGGCACTAGTAAGAGAATATGTACAGCCAGAGAGTGATGCAGAGCATGAGCTCATTGTCAAAGCTGCCAGTTCAGTTGTCATCCTTCATGATAAATCAAAACCAGAAGTAGTATAAAATAATCCCTAGTTATTTATTATGCTGGCATTGTAAGTAATATTATAATTTGTATTATTTCACAATATGATTCAGAGTAAATAATGTTTTTTTCTTTTAACTGTTATTATAATTGCCCCTCCCTCCTCCCCAAGGGGAGCCCAACTAGCAAGATGGCAAATAATTCATGTTCCTATAAAATATTAACTTGAAGCTCACTGTAGTCTTTTGCAGTGCATAATGTAGCACCTTTTCAGTCCTAAGTAAGAGGAGCAGAGTAGCGTTCATGCAGTTATTGACAAATACAGCACACTGATGATAAATATATATTTTACTGTTTGGGTTTTGGGTGTGGGGCAGTGTTGGGGTTTTGTGGACCTGTTTTTTGCAAGCATTAATGTTGAAGTGTGACAACCAGGAAATACAAGATGTTTGGGACAGTGTATTACAAACATATTAAGAATGACACTTTTTGTGGTCTCCAGACAGTCCTGTTTCATGTTTAAGGACAATCTGTGCAAAAGTTTGCAACTTCTGACTTGTTGCAGATATTATAAACATCTCAAACTTCCCAAACCTGTTTGATACTAGCTTTATAGGACAAATCAAGGAATTGTAGATAAAGCAGGCTTCTTTACAATTTTTACAGTTGATTCTAAACTTGTAACTTTGCTTTCATAGGTTCAGCACATCAAGACAAACACTGATGTGGATTCCAGACTCATTTTTTTCCAGGTATTTGTAATATATCATCACATTTAACAAACACAAATTAACAGTCATTTTAAAAAAATTATGTTCTCAGTTCTTAATTTAGGTTGTAAATATTATTAGTGTCCTTGATGCTTTTCCCCCCATCTCAAGCAATGGGACAGATTCATTTGAAGTAAGCTGTTACCCAAGGAGCAATCACATCTTCTTGCTTGAATGTAGCCATGGCAGCTTATATATGCTGAGGAGCTGTCACTTTTTAGATGGAGTGTTGTGGAAATAACCTCCAATTCTGCAGCAAAGGGACATACCACTGGGTGTGACTGTTACCACTTGGGATCTTACTGGCCATATGCATTAGCAGTGCCTTTAACTTTTTTGGTTTTGTTTGGTTTGGGTTTTTTTTGTTTGTTTGTTTGGTTGGTTTTTTTTGGGTTTGGTGTTTGTTTTTTTTTTTTTTTTTTTCAGTTATTGCTCTACTCTGAGTTAACTCCCAAGTTGAATTATTGAACATCCTCCTTTTACATTACTGCCATTGCTAGTTTTGCACGTTAGTATTTTGTTCTGCAGCTACTGTACCTCTACCACCCCAGTCAATCCTAAACCCACAAAGGAAGACCTAAATGCTGGCAATTTTGCTTCCTTACATTTAATTTTTATTTTCTAGACATCTTTCCCGGTAAAAGCCTGGCAGCTGACACATGCAGCATTTCCTGTTCCTATTTCATGGAAATGTTCAGATAAATTAAATGCCAGGGAAATGTCACCCTCTTTGAGGCATGCAAGGAAAGGCACAAGGAGGAAGTCTTGTACTATTCTCCAGTCTCTCGACATGAAACATGCTGTCTAAGGAGGTTATCCTCAAAGTTATCCAATACTGGAAAATCTCAGATAATTGTCATCCAGAATCAAATGAAAGCTGTTGGTGTTGGTGCCCATTTTGCTTGTAAAATGAGATTTTGACATTGTGTTTTATATGGATCTGGAGAAAAAGTACTTTGATCTAATGGGAGAAAATCTTTGAAGTAGAATTGTGTAAAAATGGATTCATTCCACTTTTGGCCAGTAAGTCCTTTCAGACTGAGTAGTTTACTCATCACTTTTGCTTCAGCAGCTCTTACCAATTTAACTAGATTTTAACAAACTATACAGCCTTTTAAGTGCCTGGGAAAACTTTTTCATCCTTTCAGGCTAGGCCCTGTGTCTATTTTCTTTGGGGATCTGAATGTCCTTATGATGCAGCTCTGAGTCTTTCCTTAGGTATACATACACCTCTCCTTTGTTCAGGAGAGGCATTTCACTCCTCCAGCATTCTTGGCTGTTTTGTTTGCTCTGATAAACTGTGTTGCCAAAATGTAACCGAGGAGAGCTAACTGACCCGGAATGTGACTACCCTGTGTTTGTGTAAATGAATTTCTGGGGGACATCTAATGAAGATTTCCTGTTTTTCAGTTTGCTGAGCGGAAGAATTTCAACACTAAAGGATGAAACTGGTGCTGTGAGTAATGAATGTGCTGTAACTCATTAATTCCATGTTATGCTTTTGGTTAGGTTCTCTCCTAAAGCTTTTTCACTGTGGGTGCTAATGGAATTACACTGCCTGAGTCAGGCTAAACTTTCATGAAAATGAGAAAAAATCTCTGGCTTTCTTGGTTCTCATCTTTGTTTCAAGCTAAGTGAAACTGAGTATTGTACATATTTCTATGCTAATTCTGCATTGCACAGGTGATGCAGAAAAAGAAACTTTTCTTAAACAGAGCAAATGCTAATTGCTGTATTGCAGGGAGGGGCAATTTTCATTAGATAGGCATTGCATGTGTAGTTGAGTAATCCAACGTGGAAATGTAACACTATTTTTTTTGGCAAAAACATGTAGCAAAATGGCCATTTCAGTCTGTGGGTATGATATTCTTTAATGGGAAACTATAGTTACAGTAATGTTGTTTAGCAATAGTAAGGCACACAAGTACTTGGCTTAAAGTGTAGAGGTAGTTTTGATGGTAATTGAATTTTAAAAAGTCGAAACCTCTCTTGAGATCTTATTACAGTTATTGCACAATGAACACATCCATTGTGCTTTGTGGCAACTAGAACCTAAAGAACAGATTTATTAAGTGATTTATTAAGTTGCACTATTTGCAACAGTGTTTGTATATATGTCCTTTAGCAATGTTAAATTAACGGGCTATTATTAGCAGAATAATGAGAACAAGGAAGAGGCTCAAAAACTTTGAGTTTTATTTGTCTTCTCACTTCTTCAACTCCTCTTTCCCACATTTAGCATAAAATAGTTGTTGGTTGCTCCATAGTAGTACTCAAGTACAGAAATTTTTCTTTGCAGATATTTATTGATCGAGATCCAGCAGCATTTGCACCCATTTTAAATTTTCTTCGCACAAAGGAGTTAGACCTACGGTAAGAAGTTCATTTCAATCAGAAGCATTAGAAAACTTGTTTAGGTGATAAGTAATTCATCTTGCTCATCTAGTTGGGTGCCTGGTATGTGGCTCAGTGCCCTCGTAGATGTTGAGCCATGCTGAGAGTATATGTATGTCATGTTGGAGGCAGAAATGGTGACATTCTGTTTTGTTAGTAGATTCTTGTAATGTAGACCACTTCTTGCAGTGTATTTCTCTATTGTTTCTGTATCTTTATTTTAATGAAAATTCGGTCAAATTAAGATCATTTTAAAATCTCAAGCATCAACATGCTTGAAGGCGTTTCGTGGTAATTCTATCAACAGATAGGTAGCTTGATATTTAGATTTGTAATACCTAGTTAGAGGCAAGCATTTATATTCAAGGTATTGACTCACTTTGTTTTTGTTGGTTTTTGGGTTTTTTTCTGTTTCTGTAGGGGAGTGAGTATTAATGTTCTCAGACATGAAGCTGAATTCTATGGAATCACTCCTCTAGGTAACTTTTTTTTTTCTTAATGTGAGCTCATCTTATATTTATTATTGTAGTAATGGCCTACTGGAAATTTCTGAAGATTTTCAAAGTAAAAGTTTTTAAAAACAGAAGACTATTTGAGATAATGTAATGCTTTCAAGGAAGTGAAAGCTGTGGTCATATCTGGGTTTCCTCCTTAGTGAGAAGATTGCTACTATGTGAAGAACTGGAACGGTCATCTTGTGGCAGTGTCCTTTTTCATGGCTACCTACCTCCTCCAGGTATTCTTGTATTCATGGGCTGATGTTGCTTGCTGTCACTTGCTGCTTTGGTTTGTGGGAATGATTGGCTGAGGTGCTTACCCTGGCTGTCAGACTAGTCTGAGAAAGCCTTCCTATGGAAAGCTAAGGACAAATGGTTCGACTGAACATTGTTGTGATTTAAACCTTTTTCATCTCCGTGCTGTAACAAACAGTATGTTTAGAACACTGGGCAGGGGATGTGGCATGTTAGTACTAAGCAGGCTGTTTGGTTGTAGACCAGAGCAGAGGCTCTTCAGGAGCCTTTCAGTTTAATGTCATCAGCATGATGTCCTTTCTCCTTTCTGAACATAGAGTTACCTTGTGTGTCTGATTGCCTAGGTGACAAATCACCACGAATGAGTCTTCCTTACCAGCACAAGTGCCTGTTAGACCTTTTTAAATTCTCTGGAGAGATGAACATAGTTTGTGTATTAACCTGAAGTCTAAAGGATATTTTGCCAATTATTGACAAGTTTTCTGAAGATAATTCCTTAAATGGTGAATGTCAACACAGAGAGCAAAAGCATTTTCTGTTTCAGTGCTACAGTTTCTTGTAGCAGATAAATTAAATTTTCATCAAAATGTGCACGTGTTAATCCTGTATTTATAAAGTGTACTAATATCTGTTATATTGCTAAAGTTTAAGGAGTGACACAAAACATTTTTTTTTTAATAGGCATTCCCAGCCGTAAGATAAATAATACTACTGGGCCGCTGACTGACATCAGAACAGGTCAGAATGAGAGTGAGATGCATGGAGGTGGTGTCCAGCCTACACTTGCTGGTACAGGGGAAAGTACAGTCAGACTAGGTGAGGAGTGTCAGTTTTAAAACCAAAGCAAATTACAAAGATGCTTGTCTCTGAGAAATAAGAACTGTCTGGCTGTATCTGGTTTAAATCTGCTATTCTGTGTTTGCCTGGTTAAAATTGCTGAATACTTAGTTAAACACTACTTTCTGTCTGGTATTGAAGGCTCACTGCTGCACCTGTCCAGGTGTGAGGCTTGAGAGAAAGGCAAATCAAAGTTCTTCATGAGCTTATATACCTTATACTGTACTAAAACCACAATAAAAACCAGAGGGGCCACTGATCTTTGTTCAGGGCCTAATTCCTGCTCATCCAACTCTTTCTTGCTCTTGGTGCCTCACTTGCCCTGCAGGAGTCAAGTTTTTAGAGTAAAGGTAGTCTTCACAGAAAAGTTGTGAGATAGATCTGAATTCTGTAATTTTCCAGCTTTTGTCTTTGCAAAATGCTGCTGTTAGAAGTGTCATATTTCTGTCATAATCCTGCAAATTGTAGCAGTGTTAGGACTATGTTAAAGCCAAATCTATGTAATATAAAAGAAGGATATGAAGGACACTTAGTGAGCTGCTAAAGGTTTGGAAGCAGGCAGTCCTGGGTAAAAGGAGGTAAAAGGTATGTTTTTCAAGCACCTGTAGCATACCAAGGCTGTGAGGAGAATACTGCAGACTGGAATCTTGCTGAAAACTTTTCTTGAGAAACTTAATTATCAAAGTTTCTGTTGCACATCCTAGCAGAGAGCTATATCCTCTCATCTAATACTTGTCACTTGCCTGACTTCAGCTTTGTTTTTTTTAGGATTTCCTGTGGACCCACGGAAAGTCCTAATAGTAGCTGGCCACCACAACTGGATAGTAGCTGCCTATGCCCATTTTGCTGTTTGCTACAGGTAGGAATAGAGTTGCTTGTCAGTTTACAGGAAGCTAAAAAAATAATTATTATTGCCTAAGAGCAAAGCAAAATGTTTACTCTGAAATAGCAGTAGATAAATGCTATGAATATGAGTTGATGCTTTTTTTTTTTTGGTGAAAATAAACTGCTTGATAGGAACTCAGATTTTGTTTGATGTCAGTTCTTGATACTGTTGAAAATGTTGCAAACTGACTCCAATATAACTGTGTCAAATGGCTGTTTTAAAGCAGGCTTTTGAAAGGAGAATTAACTGAGGTTTTCCTACTGTGGGTTTGAAAACAGTCTGTGAAGTTACACTGTCAAGGAAGCTGAAACAGTTAATGAATTTTTGCTACATAATTTTGCTACCTTGTATTCAGTTGTTTTTTTTTTTTGCTGGGCAGAGCTGTTAAACACTTGCTACTTGGATGGCTGAAAAATGTCTTCAATGTCTTGAAAACAAACTGCTGTTTTTTAAGATCAGGTGAAGATAAGCAATACCTCCACATTACAGAAGCTGTCTTTAGTTCACATCTCATAATCTTGATTGAATTGGTGGCTGTCTTTTGGATGGAAAGTAATGTTTTAACAAGAGCTGTTGCCCAGACCAATCTAACATGGCTGTCACACTGTGGCTCAGAAACAGAGGGGAGAAGAATGTAATGTGAACAGCTTCTTTCTGCTTACTGCCAAGCTAAAGCCATACTTTGCTGCCTTATTCACTCTCTAGATGAATACTAAGTCAGTTGCTTAAATTTTGTAACCTAAATCACATCTACCTTGCATTCACAGCTGCAATTTTTTTTGCTTTAATTTGTATTAAATGTGGGTTCCCTTGCTCTGCTTAATGTTTTTGTTTTCAATTATGCTTCATGTGGTCTGACAGAGAAAGCAACGATTTGCAACTGGTTTGTGCTAAGTGTCCCCTTCTTAGGATTTTATCTCTGACTGTTTTCCTTGGTTGCTAGCTCACTTTAAGTGAAAGATTCTGCCTCTTTCCTGCTTGGTAAACTACTTAACAAGACTTGTTGCCATTGAAATTATGTCATTAGTGATGCTTTTGATGAACCATGTCAGACTTGAATGGCTGGTGAGAGAGGGTGCAGGTCAACATGCCAGTTTAAAGTGCTGCTTTTCTTCACAGAAACTCAAGGTAGCAGTCTTGTATTCTTTTTTTTCTTCCAAAACTTGAAGAAGCTCTAGGAATACAGTGGCAGAGTTTTCCCTCCTCTGTTCTTCTGGAGCAAAGTACAGTGGATCTTAAAGATAATATTTTTTTAAAATTTTGAAGTATGACAGAAGTTTTTAAATTTGAGAGAATGTCTTCGTTGCATTCAAAGTCTTGCTACTACAATCTTCACTACAACTTCTGCATGTTGCATGGGTGGAGCACAGTGGTCTGAGGTGCTTCAGCTCCAGGCAGGATGAAACACTGAAGTGAGATAATGGCAACAATGCTGAAAAGTACACAGATCTTTCTGTTTTTAATTTTAACATTTCTATAACTTGACTGCAGAGATCGAGTCTGTTTTAGCTCCATTGCAAATTATTGCCTGAATTTAAATAAGATAAATTGTGCAGGCACCATAGAAGTCTTAAAAATGCATAGAGAAACTATTCTGTAAAAATAAAGCTTACAGTCAATTCAGTATTATCTGCATACAGTATACCATAAACAGAAAATGTGACTGGAGAGCAGAGCTTTATACTAAAGCATGATTGGGTTTCTTGCATGATATATAAGGAGATTAATAGAGTTTTTTTCTAAAGTCTTATGATGAACCTCATTATCTAGTATTTGTTAGCCCAAGCTTTTGGCTTCATCTTATGTCTTTTATATCAGATATGCTTATATTAAGAAAAAGCCCAGCACAGGATTCCAGTAGCTGGAAAGCAGTGAAATAATATGCAGTATCAGGGAAAAAGTACAGCTCCTATAGACTGTAGTTCTTAACTAGAGTTTGAAGTTTGTGGCTTAGACTGCAAGACTGAATCATCCACACTGGTTCAGGATTAGATTGGGCTGTCTGTTCCTGAGCCTCTGACATCTGCTCCCTGTTCTCCCCTTTGCCTTTCCAGAATCAAAGAGTCATCTGGGTGGCAGCAGGTGTTCACCAGTCCTTATCTGGACTGGACCATTGAGCGAGTGGCACTCAATGCCAAGGTGGTTGGAGGACCTCATGGAGACAAGGACAAGATGGTTGCAGTTGCCTCAGAGAGCAGCATTATCTTGTGGAGCATTCAAGATGGTGGTAGTGGCAGTGAAATTGGTAACTATAATTTCCTCTTTTTTTTTTTCCTTTTGTGTGTGTATTTAACTAGAAGGAAGTCTGAGACCTTGTTCTGAGGTATGTGTGATTTCTGGTGTTCAGTATTCACTTTCACAGATGGACAAAACAAGCTATAGTGCAGCAACCTGTTGGAGTGTTTTAACTTCCTTCAGTTCTGCACCAGATATCCTGTCCCAAAATCAAAGAGTTGGAGAATAAAAGAGTGCTATGTTTACAGAAGAGATAGTAACCAATACTTACTGTTCAGTTTGAGATTTTTGTGTAAAAATTCAAATTAAAGTTTTCCCTAGACTTGCATTTGAATCTAGGCCATAACACAAAGGAACTAAACTTTGGAGGTGGAAACCTACAGATACAAAGGCATTCTGCTGTTTCCATTCCTTTGTGTTATTAAAGCCACATTTTCAGATAGAGATGATGAAAATACTTCAGTTCTCTGTCAAATGTGGTTCATAAATGGAGTTTGGAAGATGAAAATTTCTTGGTTAATATCTTGGATATCAGGGTAGGAAAAAAGCCCACACTATTCTTTTAAGCATACAGGAGTTACTGTTTATACACCTTGTAAGCTTTAGAAACAGCAAGAAGACATTTCCAGAAGTAAATATTCCCTGGTACTGATCTAATGGCTTGTCTGAGTCATTGCTGTTCAAATATAGGGCAGATTTGGGAGGCACTGAAGGGAACGGTATTTGGAACTTCCTTTGCCCTAATCCCTGGTGTTTGAATAACCACTGCTATGCCAGTAATGTCTGTTTCCTCTGGCAGTGGATACTGCTAACAAAGTATGACAGTGGTCTGGTTATGTGAGCACTTTTCTCTGAAACTTAATGCTGAGCTGATTTGTTATTAGATGCATTCCCGTAGTTGAAGCCTTGAGAATTATAGTAGCCATTAATTAAAGTCAAAATTACCAAATTCAAGTTTTGACCCATGTGCCTTTAAAGAAGAGCTTATTTGACATATTCTCAACCAATTTCTAGCTATGTTAATGGATGTTGTAGTTTTTTTTTTCCTGCATGATTGTGTGGAAACACTAAGTCATATTTGAAGATGGGGAAAGGCAAAAGTCTGGTATAAGCTGTGTGCTGCTCTTTTACTTGTGACTCAAAGAGTTCTTATATATAATCATGGTCAGCAAAATGGAAAAGGAGATTCCATTGTATTTTTAAAAAAATACAAAAGGTGTGTCTAACAGTTAAATATGAAATTATCTCCATTAAATGCAGTGACTAATTATCAGATCTGAGAAGCCTTTTCTTCTCATATGCTCCTGTTGACTGAATGTTAAGGACATTCAGGGAAGAGTTAGTGTGACAGCTGTACTCCTGTAACAGGCATTGCTTTAAGCACTGTGCCATTACACTCCTCCTGCATTTTCTAGTTTCAATTAGCTGCATGTGTTACCTTGGATTTGCACTAAGATACAAGAAGCAGCATCTTGGATTTTTTTAAAATCAAGTGCAAAGACAAAAAACACCTTAAATAGACTTTAATTTCAAGTAAAAACTCTAAAATATGCCAGTATCAGAAGGTTGTGATAGCTTAGACTATGACTGAAAATGACAACAAAACTGGAGTAAGGACTTTTGCTAACCAGGCTGTACTGCATTCAAGTGACACTGTGAAACAGAGTAATTGCCACTTGGGGGAAGAAGGAGGAGGGGGGAAGCAGACAGAAAGTACCTACAGGATGAAATTCCCAGTCAGACTGACCAAAATATACTGCTGTTCTTTTGGGTAATAGGTCATGTTGATTGGTTTAAAAAAAATGCTTGTGTTTAGTAGTTATAACTTGAACGTAGCTGCTTTGTTTCCTTGTAGACAAATGCTTGCAGTGCTGCTTTGTGTTAGAGATACAGTACATTGCTGTCATCTTGTGAAAGAAACTACTTGTTCCAAACAGTTGCTGGAGCCTGGTGACACCATCCCCAGCAAATTGTGTGGGCTGGCATCTTTGTGATAGAGCTCTCCCAGAGCGCTTTCTTCCCTTTCAATATTACTTACATAAGACACTGCTGCTGGCTTGCTGCTGTAAGCAGTATTTTACTGAGAGGGACCCTTAGGACAAGAGCCTGTCATTACATATAGTGTTGTCTCCCCTGTGGACAAGTCTCAAGATTGTTGAGCCTAAGCAGGACTGACACTTCAAATTCCTCCAGACCATTCAAGCTGTCTTCCTTGATTTCCTTGAATCTCATCCTTCTCTGGAGTAATCAATTCTAGTTGTTTCTGTGGATTTTTTATTACTGCCTTTTTCATGTGCCCTGTACTGCTGAATCCTATCTGCATTGAATGATTGCACTTTACCCTGGAAAACGGTTTAGCACCATAATTAAAGCAACTTCCTGAGATTCCTTCTTGGATGTTATAGAAGGCTGATTCTTGTGTGGGAATGATAGTCTGTTCATTTGAGTTTGTCCTAAGTAATGTTGAGGAATTTTCCAACTACTGGATATTCTTGTTTTGACATCTATCTGCTACAGTTAAGTGAGAAGTATATAGTTAGAAGAAATATTAGTGAGAACTAATATAAATATATATAGAGTGAGCAGGATAGAATAGGAAACTTGTGAGTGAAGCTTGACATTTTGGTGTTGCAATGTATCCTCAGTATTTTTGTACTACCAGGCAGAGAAACATAACCTAGAATTACTTACAAACCAAGTTAATTACAGGGCCAGTTTGCTGGATGTCATAGCTGGCAAACTTGGAAATTACCTCAGACCTTTTGAGTGTGCTGTAACTTTCAAACACATGGACAATAAGTAGCACAAAATGTAGTATGCTATCCAGGTTTGCAGTTCAGTTAAAGTTATTCATGTTGGATCTATGATGAGACTTGGAAGCTCTAAAGAAAGAATCGATTTTGTGGAGGGCCTCAGTTGTTAAGGTCAGCTACAACCACAGCCATCAATGCCTGTCAACCACTGCACTGTTTTCATTTTTATTAAGTGAAATGTTGATGACATATTTCCTTTACTTGGAAGGCCAGCATTTGCTGGTAAGTTTTATCTTCCAAATTTGAATAGTATGTGATGATTGGTGAAACTGCTTCCCTATATAACTCCAAGTTTTAATAGCCTGTTAGCCTGTACTCTCTGCTTATGGACTGCAACCAAGTAAAAGATCTAGGGATGGGAAGAAAGAAGTAGGCTTTTGCAGGCTACTTGTTTTTCTGAGTTCAAGTATTTCTGCTAAAAGAGAAATTAGAATGTATTCAAATAGGGTCACATTTGAGTTGTTCAGTCTTTTCCCAAGAATGCGACTGAAGCCTTGTAGTCATATTTAGTTCCTGAAATCCATTTTCAAAATATTTTTGCTTGACTGGACTTTTACAAATTCTTGATGCCATTTTTTAATATTTATCAGGCAATTGCAAACTAGTATGGCACAAATTTGCAAAACCCATGAAATTATTGTTTCTTAAGTGATGCTTCATAGTCACAGCTAAAAACAAACAAAAATTCCTGCTTGCTGTAATAGATATTTTTTATTTATTTTAAAGCCATTTGAGAACTTGATGGCTGCAGAAAAATGTTTGTATATTTCCCAAGGGCTGTTCTAGCTTCTCTTGCCTCCTTTCTCCTTTGCAAATAATGATGGTATTAACTGACATGACATCACATTGGAACCCAGTTTGCTGCGTGCATGGTGCCTCACCTAGCACACTGCAAACCCAGTTTTGGCTGTTCTTTACTTGCTACTGGAATAAATGTGATGTGGTAATAATTGAGGGGTTCGATTGTTACTGCATTTTTCTCTTCATTTTAGATGAGCATCACAGCCTCTTCATTTTTTGCAGGAGTGTTCAGTCTTGGAGTTCCTGTAGATGCTCTCTTCTTCATTGGTAACCAGTTGGTGGCTACGAGCCATACAGGGAAAGTCGGAGTATGGAACGCTGTGACTCAGCATTGGCAGGTCTGTTCGATGTTCCACATCACTTTTTACAAGCTGGAGTGTCTTTCTAGTAAAAAGAGGATAAAATAATCTAAAAGCATGTGGGAAATGCTCATCATAGGGTTTTCAGCCCTAACTTGTGTTATGGAGTTTATCACCTGGGTATTGTGCCTGTGAGCAGAATGTTGACTTGTTTGGTGCTACTAAGAAGCATGCTTTTTAGGCTTTCAAATGAAAGGATCTGGTGTGATTTGGGCTAATAAATGTCAAGTACCAATATATTCAAACTTCTTTATGGATTACTAACTTCTAAAAAAATACCCTAGCATCATTGGAAATAAAATTGTGGAGAATGTGTGACAGCAATTTCTGGACTATCTGAAAGAAAACAAGAAGGCAGTCTGGTATCTGGGGATCTCTGAAACTGCTTTACAATAGGAGATTCTTCTTCAACAGAAATGCACAGGATTGTACTTTACAATGCCTGTCTTGTGTGTGGATGCTTCTGGCTGCACTGATTTGATTGCTGTAATCAGAATGCACATCAAATAGAGAGATCCATGGAGTCAGTATGAGTCTTGACTCTAGTCAACAGAGAAACAGTCAAGCTTTCAAATAATAAAGCTTGTAACACAACTGGATGCACACCTTTGTGGCATAAAACCTGAATGTACTAAAAATACCAAAAATGCCTTGCAAATCTCAAGAGGCAGAACTGACCTGAGGTTGCTGCACTGTTTGCTGACTAAGTTCTGATTTGACTCTTAAATGACAGTACTGGGAACAAATAACACAGATAATAGGTGTGGGATAGTACTGCTTCTGCAGCAGAGACAGACATGTTAGAATTAATCAAAACATTATTTAAAGTTCTACTTTAAAATGCCTTGCAAAATCTTCTGTTAAGGAACAACTTAATGCTATGTGGCAAGCTGGTGTTTAACTATTTTCTAAAGGAGTAAGTCATAAGAAATAGAACCTGATGTCCCATTCATCATCTTTGTTTCTAGGGAAACCACAGAAATCTTTCTAATCACCTGAATAGTTCCCAGTTTGACTGGCTATTCCTTTGATGAAAGCATTTCTTATTGAAGAATAGGAAGTCTTTGAGAGGCTTATATGCCAGTGTGTCTATAAAACATTTTGGTGGGCTTTTTTTCAAGAGGGTGAGAATAGCTCTTTTTATAAACAAACAAACACAAAACAAACAAAACCCACCCACATAAAACCAAACCAACAATACCATTTCAAGGTGCTTTCTGTATTTTGAACTCTTTTGTTAGTAAAAAATCCAAAATAAACCACAAATATCTTCCTGTAGATCTTAATATCCCTTTAGAATACATTCTTTTCTTGAAGCACCCCATAAAGATGTAAGGTGGCAGGGCTGATCTTGAAATTTGTAATGAGAATATCTGATATTTAACTGACTGTTTTCCATGAGTTGCCCACAGCTCTGGACTTAGGATGCAATCATACTTGTTTCAGTGAGGGAGGTTTTTGTAGAACAGTTTGCTGATGCCCCATTTCAGAGCAACAGCTTCGTCTTCTTTCAGGCTGATGTATTTCATTTGTGCAAATCTATTCTTCCTTATGTGGTGATCTCTGATGTATTACACGCTGAAGATGTAATTCTGATCTCTTCATCTTATTAGTTCTTGCATCTTCTTTCCTTCTTGGAGGTTTGAGCAGACTACTGGGGTGGTTTCCCTAGTACCTATTCCTCTGGCAGTATTTCACTTGCATGCTGAAAGGATGAGAAGGAGGGTGTGGATACTAGATACGTAAATTTTTAGCAAAGGAGAACTTAAAGGAAGCAGAATATTAAGTGCTATAAAGTAAGAGGTAACATAAAGTGACACTTGAACAGGATTGGTGTGTTTCCTAATGAAAGTTCACATCTTGGCAAATGGCAGCTGCTGAATCGCCTTTGGTGTTCCTAGGTGCTGCAGAAGGAAAGAAGATAATAATTGCAGTATGTTTTAAGGGCTTACAGACCATCCTTAAGTTAGGAAGAGGTACTGGTTTAGAGTCCAAGCTCTTTGGGATGTGGGGAAGTTTCTTTGGGTACTTTGTTTTGCTTTTATCCAACTGATTCATTGTAAGTATTTTGCAAATGATTTTTCAAGTCACTGTACCAATTGGAAGGATGCTGCTGGTCAGAGAGAAATGAGAACTTAGGCTGAAATGTCCATGAATTAGTATTCAAGGTCCATTAAGTGAACTGAAACATAGAGTACAGGAAAATACCATGACACTGTGCATGTTTCAGTGCTCTGGATAAAATGGCTTTTGACTTTTTCCTCCTCGGGGCTGAAGCAAAAAAGAACTGTTTGAAATGGGAGACCTTACCTAGAATAAGCTAAACTTTTTCTTTGCTTGAAATCTCTGTCCCACTTGGAGTAATAAACACTCCTTTTAATCCTAGAGGGCAAAGAAAGGGCATGTGTAATCCCTCACCTTGAGTTGTAGACCAGTAAGTAAAATATGACAGGGCTGTCTTCCAGTTTGTTTGGTGTGATTGTGTGTTGGAGGTGAGAAACTGTCATGGAACAAGCATTTTTACCCCTCATTATATATCTGCTAGAGGCAGAGATTTCCATAGTTTGGCAGAGGAATACAAAACTTGGGATAAAAGAAGGCATAGAGAGGTAACATCTAGTTCCTTGGTCCAAAAAGCTCTTGAGGACTTGTCAGAAATGGAAGGGAGAGGACAGAAGAGGTGAAATACACTCACTGGCATATGGGGAAAAAAATCTACTTTTGATGACACGGTTTAGGTGCAACTCTTGAAGCTTTGTTCCTCCACAAAGAGAAAGATCTTGCAGAACAGTTGTGCTGATTATTTGTCTGCATGTGTCTGCTGAGCTCCAGGACTTTAGACCCAGTTTGGTAGAGGAATATGCAGTACTTCAGGAACACCATTGTACGTGCAAGTGTGTTTCAGTGTGCGATGGTTTCAGTCCAGTACCAAACTCAATGATGTTCAGCAAAATACACCAAAAATGTCTGAAAACTGAGGAAGTAGCAACCTAAATTCTTGATTTGATTATTTTTGCATTTCTATTTGTGCTAGGTTCAGGATGTTGTTCCTATCACAAGCTACGATACTGCTGGGTCTTTCCTGCTGCTGGGCTGTAACAATGGTTCTATCTACTACATAGGTAAGAAATGGGAGAAGGGTGGCATGAAAAGGAGGTGCTACTGCCTTTTTGTTATACTCCTTAGTTGACTTGAGTTGCATCAGAACAACTCTGTCTAATGAGAGTAAATGTCTCCTCCCTACAGACATGCAGAAGTTCCCACTTCGAATGAAAGACAATGATCTTCTTGTGACAGAATTGTACCATGATCCCTCCAATGATGCTATAACAGCTCTCAGTGTCTACCTCACACCTAAAACAAGTCAGTATTCTACCACTGTCTCTTGACTAAGAGTCTTTAGAAATGTGTTTTTTTCTGTTTTCTAGATGGACTTTTCCTATTGCTACTTAGCAGGGTTAAAGCACACAAGGTAGCTCTTGACATAACATAAACAAAGAATTTTTTTTTCATTTAATCATCTTTGAATGAATGATGAACAGTAGGCATAGCTGTTTTCCCTTACACCTGTAATCTGTATAAATAGGTACATATACTTACATGTATTCATAAATCAATGCTTGTTCCTAATGTATCTTGGTTGATTTTAAGTCTTTTGCACTAGAGAGGCACTTAAATTATGAACTGTATTTGCTGAAGTAGTTTGTGCTGAAGTGGGTAAGGGAGAGACACAACCTTGCTGTTGTGTCTGATTTTAAAACTAATATGCTTGGAAACATTTCCATATGCAGCTTGATGATGCTTTTGTAATTATGGTGCAGTTATCTTTTAAATGAAAAAGAGACAATAGCAACAACAAAAATCCAAAGCAAAGTAAAACTCAAAAAAGCCCAGACTGGGAGAAAGTGGTTGCTCGCATAATAATATTGATACCACAGTGATTTTTTAAATTGTAGTTATTTTTATTTTGCTTTGCTTTCCCATTTGCCTCCAACTAAGGCAGAAAAATAAATGTTCCATGGCACCTATAGACCATATCACTGTGAGGAGTGCCGAAATATCTGATCATATGACTTTATCCATTTCTTCTTTCATGAGAAGGGGAGAATGGCAAAGAAGGCTTTTGTTAAGACAATGTTGAAGCATGTATTATGGAATTGAAGAAACATTTTAGTGTCTGTTTATGGGAAAATAATGAGTAAACAGTGTTTAAAAAACATAGCTTTCTTCCTGTGGAAGCTTGGAAATACTGTTTATTACTGTCCCCTTCCCTGGCCCCAGTAAGCCGAGCCTTTATTCCTGGGAGAACAACTGTGTTCTTGCTTGTTCTAGGTGTAAGTGGCAATTGGATTGAGATTGCATATGGCACCAGCTCTGGAGCAGTGAGGGTGATTGTACAGCACCCTGAGACAGTCGGGTCTGGCCCTCAGCTCTTTCAGACCTTCACGGTTCATCGAAGCCCTGTCACGAAGATCATGCTCTCAGAGAAGCACCTCGTGTCAGGTAATGTGTGCACAGATGTGTGCTGGTGGTATCCTCCTCCTGAGCAATGCAGTATTTGTATGCTGTGCTCTATAACTTGCATCATTCCCACATGTAATAGAGATGAGTTGGACAGATTTGGGGGCAGGGGAAGGGCTAGATTTTCTTGGATCCTCTTTCTTAACGTAAGCATTTATCAAAGCCTTAGCAGTTAAAAGGCCCAAGTTTTTATTTGACCAGATACTAGAACAACTCACTCTTTTATTTGTGTCTTGTTCCAAAATTGCCATTTGCGGAAATAAAAGGGTCTGTAAGCAAATGTATCTCTGTCAAGTTTTATTGTTGTGTGCAGGTCCTTCAGGACTTGTCTTCTTTTAATAGCCATTCAGGAGCTTTCTTGGCTGCAGCAAAATGTGCACCATCTCCTCCTGGGCCCTAGGAAAAGCCTTCCTGTGACTTCAAAGGGCTGTCTTTGTTTCTCTTCTCAGCAGTCTCCCAGTGTTGTGCTATTCTGCTTGTCCTAATCTTATGCTTAGGAATGTGTCTTACTTGCAGAGAAGATGCAGTCACTCCTCCTCTGTAAAAATCTATTTCATCCAGAATCCAGCAGCCAGAGCATGGCAAAGAACTGTTTTACACCTTGCTGCTATCTTCTTATTTTAAAAAAAGGAACAGGAACATGGCATCCAATTATACTGCAAATAAACAGCCCAGAGGTCATCTGTTTCCCTGCAAGTTGCTGCTAAACCCTCAGTACCAGGAAAGAGCACATCTATATGTACAAAACTGAGTTAACTGATGAATTAAATGGAATAGGGCTGTTGTGTGAGGAGGGTTCTGCTGCCAGGCTGCTCTCATGACATCTTGTCCTAGTATCTGCATATGGGGGATTGTAGGGGGCTGTAGGCTGTTGGTGCTAGACCATACCTCAGTTTGGTGTTGCACCTGTCTCAGTTCCTTGAATTTTCAAATTCTCAGTTCTGAGTGAAGAAACAAAACTAATAGAAAATAGGACATCAGCAAGAATTTGTAGACTGTTAGGAAATTGTCCAGAGATGCTGTGTGACCTCACACTGAGTAAATTTTTGATCGCTCAGTCTTGAAAAACTATCATATAGATGATCATTAGAGAAGTTTATCTAAATGTTTTTTGTCATCCCTTGTAAATGCACACTTTTTCCTTTCTAGTTTGTGCTGATAACAACCATGTCCGAACATGGACTGTGACTCGGTTCCGGGGCATGATTTCGACTCAGCCAGGCTCAACACCTCTTGCATCATTCAAAATCCTATCCCTGGAGGAAGCAGAGAGTCATGGCAGTTACTGTTCTGGAAATGACATTGGTAAGATGTCTCTGGGTTGTTCTGTGCCTGTACCTGCACTAGTCTTATAATGGTTTAACAGACCTTCAGTCCTGTAACATGCAAGTTGATGGGTGTAAGCTCTTACACACTGCTTTCCCCTTGAAACGATGGCAAGAATCTGTAAGATTCATTTGGAATTATTATTTAGGCTGTAGAGAGTGAGTACATTTAAAGGACTTTCTCTGAATGACAGAAAAAGTGGCAAAAAAGTCTTTGGAACACAGATACTATACCTCTTCCTTGGGCAAACTGATGTAGCATTTCAATTCTGATTTATCTAGAGAATGAGAGAAAGTACAAGAGACTGTATTAAGCAGATGACCATAGCAAACATTTGGTCTACTGCAAATTCCAGTTCACTGTTCAGCTGGGGTTAAACAAAGCATGGAAAAAATTCTTAAATGACTTTGAAATTGTGACAAAGTTCATTGAAGCCTTGCAGCTGCAGAGGCAAAGGGTGCTAGCACATTGCTGTAGCAAAGCACTGAAGGAATGCATGTTGGTAAATATGGGTAGACAGGTAGTTTAGATTCCTTGGTGGTCTGAACCTTGCAAATGAACCTCTAATGAATAGGATGCCCTGTGAACACAGGCTGGGGTGTATTTTTTTGCAAGATTGCAAGAAATCTGATTAAGCCTTTAGACATCTAGGAGCTGCAAAGTAACAAAGTATTTATTGTTATTATAGAGACCTAATGTAGAGTTTGTGCTGATGAAGTAATTCCTCCAGGAAAACACAGCAAACTTCAGAATGTGTGTCCCTGAGAACAACAAAAACTGATTTGGATCTGTAGAGACTGCTAACCATTGGATGGCTTTTGCTAGCTACTGGTCATCTTTGGCTCCCTGCTCCTCATACTTTAAAATTGCAGTGATCATAATAATATGAGTCTGGGTCTTCAGAACTGTTTGGGGAAAAAGGTGAGGGAATTGAAACAAACAAACAAATGATCTTTCGTTTTTTTTCCTCTAGGACCCTTTGGTGAACGTGATGATCAACAGGTGTTTATCCAAAAAGTTGTTCCCATTACAAATAAGCTGTTTGTAAGGCTGTCTTCAACTGGGAAAAGGTACATCTATGTTTTAAGTGGGAAAGAGGCAGGACTAGGTCTGTTCAGGGGGTGATGTCTCCCTCCTCCATGCTGAGTCCATGCAGTTGCACATAACAGTCTTCTACAACATTTGACAGCTCTGGCTGAACTCTTTTTTTGTTTCTGTGCCAGGAACAGAACTGTTACTTAACAATTATTATAACCTCAAAGCCAAAAGGCTTTTAGAGAACTGTGATGTCAGAGACTCACTTCATGATGGAGCTCACAAAACAAACATTTCTGTGCCTCTACATAATATCTGACTCTCAACCCTGGTACCATGCTAACATTTAATTTCAAAACTAATGCTGAAGTTGCTGGTGGCAGGGATTATGCTGCTCACAAAAGGGTTTCTCTCTTTATTTGCACTTGGCTTTGAAGATATTAGAACCTTTAAAATGGAGGTACTGTTTTCTAGGTCATCTATACAATTATTTTCTTAGGCTTGACTTCATAATATTCTACTAACATTGCAAACACAGTAAAAAATGTTGACAAATCCACAGCTGCTTTTCTTCCTGTTAGGCTAGGAAGATGACAAGAGATCAGAAAAGACAGTGCATCTCACTTCTATGCTTCATGTTTGCATCTCTTGCCTAATAACTTTGAATCTGGATGAGAACATTAATGCTCAACACTATGACTTATTTTGGCACTGCTTGGTTGAAGAGTTCAGTACAAAGGGCCAGTAAGATAAACTACCCAGAGTATGAGCAGCTTAGTTTTGGGAGTCCTTTTTTTCATGTCACTCCTCATAAACTCAAATAAAGGGGAAAAAAAGCAATGGAGATCTGCCATGACAAGTGAAATTGCAGTTATGATATGACAAAAGTTATCTTTATAGTTAACATTGGATGTATCATCTTTGGAATTTTTTTTGCATATCTTTTATATGGATAAATGTGCTGTTTCTGCAGGTTAGTTTCCTAGAGAGTCTAGCAGGCAGGTTTCTGTCAGAGAGCCTGTTGTAAGAGCCTTAGCTTTCTAATCATTGCAAATAGAAAATGGACACAGAACATGTGGGGGCTACCTAATAAACAAGCACTAAGAGTGCAGATGGACTGGGGGTGGGAAGGGATTGTCTGCAGCTGAGCACTGTGCCAGTCATGCAGGGGAAGAAATTTTTATCTGGAGAAACGGTCTTTTTCTGATGGCAAGTTTAGTGCCTTCTCAGAAAATTGAACCAGTACTGACTTCAGTGGCTGAACTCTGCCAGGTGCAATTTTTCAGGTAATTTGGGATTTCTCTTCCTGTAGGATCTGTGAGATCCAGGCAGTTGACTGCACTACCATCTCGTCATTTACTGTGCGAGAATGTGAAGGATCCAGCAGGATGGGCTCCCGGCCACGCCGCTACCTCTTCACTGGACATTCCAATGGCAGCATCCAGATGTGGGACCTGACCACAGCTATGGACATGGTTAATAAGAGTGAAGACAAAGGTAAGTTGTGTTATGCAAGAACTGTGGTGTGGTTCTTTTTTGTGTCCTCACATGTGCCTGACTGCAGTAAATGGACTTGGCCTCTAGGAGCTCTCTCTCTTGCAGATGTTGGTGGCCCCACAGAGGAAGAGCTGCTCAAGCTGCTTGACCAGTGTGACTTGAGTACATCTCGCTGTGCCACACCCAACATCAGTCCTGCCACATCAGTTGTTCAGCCAAACCGGCTTCGGGAATCTAATTCCAGGTAAGTCACCAAGGGTGGCACCGGCTGCAGACACCAAAGGTTTTACTTTTCAGGTAGGCAGACGGGTTTGGTGAATTGAAGGCTGTAGCTGAGCCCCTGAATTCATGCCCTAAGTGGTTTGAACTACACTACTTGTTTGTATGTGTGCAGACTGAAGTATCCTCTGAGAATCTGAAATGATCTGGAAGCCTTTGTGTGGTGGCAATGATGAGTGTATTGCTGTTCTGGGAATTACAGTGGTAGGTGGGAGCAATGGTTTGCAGAAGAACTGGCTGCTATTCTCAGCCTAACATCTGCTCTTCTTGTATTTTCTGAAGCCTCCAATTGCAGCACCATGAAACAATCCACGAAACTGCCACGTATGGTTCTGTGCGGCCGTACAGAGAAAGCCCCCTCTTGGCAAGAGCAAGGCGGACAGAGAGCTTTCACAGTTACCGGGACTTCCAGGCTTTTAATTTATCCACCAAAAGCCCAACTGAAAAGGCAGCTGCTGCAAATGGGAATTCAAGCCAGACAGAGGCCAGGAAGGCAACAGCTGAGGGCAGTGCAGCTGAGAGGAAAGCAGTCCAATCTGCAGCGCTTGAAGTGCGAGGCACAGGCGTGACAGATGCAGGTGGGTGTTGCAGTACAGAGGTTCACCGCCTGCCAGAGAATTCTCTGGATCTCAAAAGAAGAGGACCAGAAGAAGAGAATGAAACCAAAGCAGAAAGCAAAAAGAAAATGGGATTTGAAGGAGCTGGTTTCCTGGGAAGAAAGAAAGTGCCTCTCCTGGCCTCGGCACCAGTCCTTGCTGAAGGTGGGCCTGAATTACCTGGTGCAGCTTCTCCATCACCTACAAAGACAGCTGCTTCACCACGACACCGGAAGAACGACTCATCCTGCCAAGACTATGGCTTGTGAAAATGGGTCTGGTGGCAAAAACAAGGTGCAAGTGGCCCTCTGGCTGGTAGCAGGCATGATGTTACATGTTGGTTGTTTTTTGAGTGGGATTTTGTTCTCATATGAGAATAAAACTTGTAAGGTTATGAGAAAGTACCTAGCTGCTGCCAAAGCTTTGAAGGGTTGTCCACATCAATGTGTGGCTTTATGTAATGCTCCAAAATGTAGTACGGTACTTGGTCCAAAATATTGTTGTGCATTCTTGCGTAAATGTGGTCAGGCATGTGATATGTTGTGATTATTTTTGTTTTGGGGAAAGGAAAACTTGGTTGCTGAGCAGAAGATGCCCTTTAGATGCAGTTGCATGTTGCGCTACAGCGCTTCTGCTGTCTTGGGTGGATTTTGCTTAATTCACAGGAGCTGCCTCTGTAGTCTTGTTTTATGAATGGGATCCTTGGTCTGTATGCTGCTGTCTGATACCTGAAATGTTTTGTGCAGGTTAAGGAGGAAGCTATCCAAAATAGTATATGATTTTGCCTCTTAGTCCAAATAAATTGCCAGAGGAGTGTTGCTTGTTACTTTCTGAAAACGTGTGGTATCAGATGATGGATTTTGCTGATTGTGACTAAGAGAATGCATAAAAATATGCTTGGCAGAATACACAGAAAACTGGCAGTCTCTTGAGGGCTTCCTTGTCACTTTCTCTGGAAAAAGGACAGAGATGAATATGGGAGTAGGTTTACTGTCATGGTGTAATAATTCTCAATTACAAGTGCCTTGACATGGTATTTCATACCTGTGTCACACTGGCTGCTTGCTGTTTGCACCTAGTTTACTGTGGATGGTGAACGAGTTTTATTGCCTGTGGATTAGTAATACATAAGCAGAAAGGAAGGATATGACAGCAAGTGAAAAAGCATGCTTGGAGTTCAGCATTTATTAATGACCTTTTTTGTTGAGTTTTTTAACTTGAGCCAGGAGGGTGGGGAAAAGGGAGTGAGAGAACACAAAGGCGAGAACAACTTCATAAGAATTCCTTCAGTGCTGTTTATTCACCTGTGCATGAACACAATTTTGTGGTGGAGGTCTGTCAGGCCAAGAGAAAACATGGACATCCTGCCATGCAGGCCCCTTTTAGCCACGTGCTGTTTTCTGGACATGTAAAAGACTTTTCCTTACCAAACATGCTGACCCTCTCCCTCCCTCCCTTGCCCCTAACAACCCTCCTCAGCTGGGAAACCTGGGTGAGAGACAAAGATGGGAGCCTCTACCTTTCACAGTCTTTTACTACTGTATGACTGAGGGATTGTCAAACTCTTTTCTTACCATTCTGAGGTGTCAGTGCTAGCACACAGTTTTTACTACACAGTAAAAGGGATGTTGAAAAAAAAGCCAACTTCCCCCCCTTATCCCCCACCCCCACATCCCCTCCAAAACCCCAGTTTTATCTATCAACACCAGGGCATGGGGTGGGGAAACAGCAGCCCTATCCCTGCCTGCAGAGGCCATGCAGACTGCTTTTGGCAAGTTACCCACTTCTATTCTCTAGAAAAGCTGGTTTTGTTCTTCAGAGGTGGGTGTCAGTGAATGTGGTATGCTCTTTGGTGACAGTGCTGAAGCCTTTGATGACATTGACAAGATCTTCTTCATCTACATACTGCAAGGAAGGGGAAAAAGAAGCATGTCAGTCAAAGTTGTACCAGACTCTTTTCTCCTACCCACTAAAAATTGTTCTTAAATAGATAAATAAGTGCATTTCTAATGTCTTCCCTTTCCTCCCAGGATGAGATAAGAACCTAAAAGCATTCAAACACCTGAATCCAAGGCAATTAGATTTTCAGAATAAGCAGTAAGTTAAAAAAATACAATCAGTTCCTTAATTACTCTATATATCTGACAAATGGTCAAATACAGTGTTTGTTACAGTGTACTGGGGAACTTGGAGCCATGAGAAAAAAAAACAAAACATATTTACACTTTTGCTTTGTGTAACAATCCATATCACACATAATTTAGATAAAGTTTTGTTCTTCAAAAAGAAGAAAAGTGTGTTTCCACTTGCACTCCTGCATAAGGCTGGAGAAAGTTGAAAGCAGGAGAGAAATAAACCATTTCCATAGCATAAAGAGGGCACTAGCAGTGTTACTGCAGATTTGTGTGTCTAGGGCCACTACAGCCATTCACTATACTGATTTGCAAGCTGGGCAAAGGGGTGAACCAAACTTTGAAACCACCATTCCTAAGCTATTGCATGTAATAAAGAGAAAGAACTGAGTCAAAGGCATTGCAGAAGGTTTGTTTTCAGGAGCAGCTGAGCAGCACAGGAGCAGACATGGGTTCAGGGAAATGTAAAGCAATGTACAGAGGATGGACAGAAGAGCTGCTGATTTGATAAAGCACTTGAGCTCATGCTGTCAGAGTTGTCTGCCACCAAAAGGAAATTAAAATTTTTGTCTTCTGGCTCCTGCTACTCCTGCAACTCTGGAGTATTTTTAAACTCATTCTAACATGCATATGAGGAGGGGAGACGAGCTAAACTAAGTCATGGTGTCAGCCCAAAATGGCTAGAGCAAGAGCTTCCCCTCAGCAGCAAGAAGCTGTTCTTTTGGCTAATGAGATCACAGAAGGGTGCACCCTGGGTGAGTTGTTAATCCCCAAGGAATTAAATCACAAGGATTTATTAGCTCTGAGAAAATGGCATTGCTGACTCATGATACCACTGAATTGGGAAGTCCATGAGCTGCAGAGTGCAGGCTGAAGGTTAACCTATACCTGCTGGGGTTTTGCTAGAGTTATCACTACCTTCTTACTTAAGCCTTGTTGGCTTCCTTGGTCCTCTTTTGGTCTAAGTAGGTTTGACAGTGATGGAACCTACACCCCTGTACTGTGGTAAGCCTGTATGTTCCATCCCTTCCATCTGTTTGGTGTACTGAAGGTGAAAGTCTGAGGAAGCTACTTGGATTTATGTGCCAGACTATCTTCCAGTTCATTTGGGTTTTGGACAAGATCCACTCACTAACTTGCACTCACTAACCATCTAATTTTGTTACTTCCTCACAAGCCCTTCATCCCCATTCTTAGTCCTTTTTAGGAACCTTAATTTTCATCTTTTTCAGGAAGCAAACTCATGTCTCACTGACCCCTGAAGCCCTTCTCACATGTTTGGTCAGGGAAGGTTGCAAGTTAAAAAGTCAGTTTCCTGGTGACAAGGAGGAAGGGAGGTCATCACTGTCCTTGGCTTGAAAATCATGTCCTGTGTCTGTGTATCCCTGCTGATGACACTGTCTAGTCCTGTCCTATATGAAAAGAGGGGCAGGGACACTTTGCCTGCCCCCCAGCCTGATTCTAGTCCACGTGGGCAGAGTTTGAATTCATTTGTCACACATGCTAGGAGATCTGAGCATTCACATAATCTTTGCATTGCAGCTGAGCAGAAGACAGAGATCAGATCTCATCAGCAACTGAATTAACAGAACAGGAATCACTAGAACACAAGCTCCTGTCTCTGGTTCTAAATGTGTGAAGGATGCCAAGACATCCCACCTCAGACATGTACATTTGCTGAATTGGATGGAAAGAAAAACCCACCAAATAGGGAATTCTTCAAGGTGCATTTCCATGGTAAACCATGGAGTTAATAGAATGGAAACCATAAAGAGATGCACATGAATCCCTTGCATCCTGTAAGAGTGGTGTCTGATCACCTGCAACTCTAGAAGAGAACAGTAGACTTCAAGAATTTTGAGGATCTAGCCTATGACCATGTCCTTCTAGGCCTTTTGGCTGTATCTCCAGGCAGTTATGACATTTAGACATTTTTCATGGTTCCAACAGAACAGACAAATCTCTAGCAGGTGCCGCACAGCAGCACCCCGGAGGAGCAGGAGCCCTTACCAAGCCACGGCCAGTGGTGCGATGGTTGTGAAGGATGGCATCCCAAGGTGATTCATCAAAAGTCTTCTTGTCATAGAGGTTGAGCAGCTGGCTGACGCTGCGATGGAGAGAGGCGGGGGAATAGGTGCGGCTCAGCTGGCCCTGGCTCGGCCTCCTCCCCCCAGCTGAGATACCAAAACTGCGGTTGCTTGTGGGAGAACCAGCCCCTGGGATTTTTGTATCTGCTAGTCCCTGGGAGGTAGACACAAAGTAATAAATAAAAAAAAAAAAAAAAAAAAGGGCATGATTTTAAATAATTTAGCTGAGCAAAAACAAAGCAGGAATGGGAGAGAACAGAGAAAATCATGCTTCAAAATCATGCAAGTTAAAACAGAAGAAAAAAACCCCAGACCTTTCCCCACTGTAGAACAATCATATCATTAAAAACAAACAAACAACAAAAAAAGCCCCCTAATGCTAACCAGGATTTTCCCCAATTTTTTTTTCTTTTCTTCTTCTTCCTATTTTTTCTTTTTTTAAGTACCAACAAGCAGAAGTCCAAAGATTTTTGATTACCAGAATGAGAGCCTAGACTTGCACAGCAAGAGGATGCATGACCAGGGGAAAAATCATTCACCCACCAGGAGAAACATGCAGTGTCAGATGCCTTTGTGCATGCTTGGGTCATCTGACACACCACACGTCTGGCCACTCTGCAAGCTGAGGACTCTACCTCAAAGTGCATCGTGTATCTTTTGAGAGTGACGCTGCTTGATGAATCAGATGTGTCAGCAATAGTTTCAAACTGAGATTAAAGAGAGGGAGGAAAAGCATTAGGCCAGGGCAAGGTGCAGTGTAGGTGTACCTGACAGAGGGTGTGAATTAGCTGCAGCTCCATGAGGGAGAGCAGGGGAGTAGGGGAACTGCCAAGAACCAGGCATTATTTAATTTTTAAGTGGTCAAGTACCGTGTGAGCAGCCTGCATTACTTGCCACAACCTCACTAAGAATTGTAAAATAAGTGATTTTGCCACTCCATAGTAGCTCTGTCCTAATTTCTCAGATCAGTCCTTCAACTGCTGCACTAAAGAATCTTCCTTTCTATTGAGTCCATGAGGTACTGGAAGAAGAAAAAGAAAAGAACAGTAACAAAAAAAAAAAAAAAAAAAAAAAAAAAAAAAGGCCAGGAACATAAAAAGGAATTGTGCAGACATGCCAACAGCAAAGACATTTTAAAGTCAGGAGGAATAACATAAGATGACAGACTGTAGAGGAAAGAGAATCAAAACCATGAGACCAAAAAAAAAAGTTTCTTATGCTCTTAGCCTTTGCCAGGAGAAGGGGCACACTGGAAATCCCATTGTTTCCAAGAGCTTCTTGGTTGAGGCACAGATGCAGTGTCTTGGCACCGAGACAAGAAGGAACAGAATGCGTGAAGGATGCAGGAGTCACTATGCTGCTTGATGGCACTCACAGGAAAAAGATGCTGAGAAGTGACAAGAAGAATCATCTCACGGCCTATGCCTGGGAAGAAGCATGAAAATGGAAGGCATGGCTGCTCCCATTCTCAATCCCATAACAATTGCCATATTTCTTTTGTTTTGCTTTTTCAAGGGGTGGGATAACACTACTACTCTGCGACATGATGGTACACTTTTTTTGTGTTCTTTTTCAGAGTTCTAACTTCTCATGATAAAAAGCCTTCCTCTTTATCATGTCCCAGCAGCCCTCCTCCCATTGCTCTGATGGTCCCCCTGTGGGTCTATGTGCACAAACATGTGAATTTTGTGAAGTTCCCTAGCTTTTTCCCTGATTACTCTCACTCTACTCCAAACCTCCCTGGCATGCAGCTTGCCCTAGAGCAGTCCAGCTGGGTGGTAGATGGATACTGGCAAGAAATAAAGCTTCTCCCTAAGTCTTGCTCTTTGCAGGCATATCTCCTGGATACCTGACAAAGACTGTCAGATTGATCCTGGTTAGCCATCCACAGCAGGCAGCTAGGAACACATGAAAGTTTCCTCTGAAAAGCACATTTTATCATCTACCTTCTCACAGCATGCCAAAGACTTCTCAGCTCTACTGCAGATGTCAGCTAACATGAGGTGACAGCAATGGCTTTGCATTTTCTGTGACTATATCCAAAGTTTGTCTTAAGCATCAGAAGCATTTCAGGGCCTGCAGACCAGGTGTCCCAGGGCTCTGTTTGGACTAAGCACTTGTAACCTTGCTCTGTGTGCCCACACAGATATGGCCCATATGGGACCAGACAGTCCTTTCCCTACACTAAACAGCCTCCATTTGGTAACCAAATGTGCAATAAAATGTTGGAAGGAGGAAGAAAAAGTCTCTGTGTGTATTTGATGGGGCAGGTATCATGGATATGCATTGGCTGCATTTTTCCAAACGTACCGGATGGGTTTCACCTGATGAATACACACTCATTGGTGATGTTCTTTTCTGGAGTGGAACTAAAGGAGGCCTGTCTCGTGCATAGGGTTGCTTGTGGACCTTCCTCTGAAGTATTAAGGAGAGAAGAATAGCCAAGAGGATCAAACCTAGAACTACCATCAGCACTGCAAACCACAACTCGTTGTAGAATTTTGCATGTTTGGATTCTGCTTTGTCCTTCTCTCCGGGTGTTGTCAAGATCAGACCTGTAAAAAGAGGGATTAGGGGAGAAAGGGACAGTTATTTCAAGAAGCATTTAACAACATGCCATCCCTTTCCTTGCTAATAAATTAGGCAGAAATTTAAGTAATTTTGTCGTCATGTGGTTATTTGCACTTATGTTCAAGGTGGCATAATGGTTCAATATGCTAGCAGGCTGCAATAAAAAACTTACTACCCTCAAGAGACCCTGCTTAAAGCTCTGGCATTGCTGCTTAGGCTGGAAATCACCACTGCATCAGCAGCTCTTCTGAAAGGAGGTGGTGGTGGAATGTGAGGAAAAAAGGGTTCTCCAAGTAACCTTGAAAAGTGGAAATTACTACGGTAATTTCAGAGCAGTATAGACAGAGGACATTCTCTCCAGAAAAACTGTGCAGTTACAGGCGTATGCAGTTAACAAAAGAGAGAGATGAAGGCTTTAATATATTAGTACAAAAGCAAGCAACATGAAATATTTTACTATTCCTTTCCCCCACCTGCTAGAAAACAAAACAGCCACTTGGTTGGCTTTGCTCATACACAACAAAAGCGTAAGAAATCTCAGTGACAGTATTTCCTCGTTATTTGCAATCCTACATGTATAACCAAACTCTTGGCCAAGGAATTTTCAACACCTTTGCATGCAAGCCTCCTCTGCAAGTTGCCCATTGTGCCATTCAAGTTTTCAATAGACTCTGGGTAAAAGCAGTAATCAAAAGAACAAAGGGGCAGAGTGTGGAAGGTGGTGGATGTAGAGCAACTGGAAACATTTTATTATGCCTTTAAGGCAGCCTTGCCTGACATTCTGCAGGATAATGGAAGTGAAAGCATGAAAATAGATATAAGGGAAATGCAGAGTAAAGAGTAATTGCAAATATAGGGCAGATCTATTTTAAAGAGCTATACAAGAACAAGATGCTATACCAAAAAGAACCTAATTAAGCCAGTTAATTAATTCAGTTAGAAACAGTTCAAACAAGAAACTTAGCAGGAGAAAGCACAACATTTTGGAGCAATATACTTAGGTAAAAATAAAAGAAAAAATATTACATATCAGAGGAGAGGATCTGAAGCTAGTAATGAGAATTATCCCACCCCTAGAAATGTTCAAGGCCAGGCAGAATAGGGCTTTGAGCAACCTGCTCTAGTGGAAGTTGTCCTGCATGGCAGGGGGTTGAAAGTAGATGACCTCTAAAGTCCCTTCCAACCCAACCATTTCATGATTCTATGATGGTTGGACTCAATAATTCTATAATGTAAAGAACAGAAATCCATACATGGCAAAAAAAGCACATTACCTACATATGTCATACACAAGGCTCAAAAGAAGCCCCTGACACTGCAGTGAGATGCCATCCTGCCTGGCATGCACTAATACCAAATTTCAAGCACAAATACATCAAATGACCAGGTGCTAGGTAATTTCTTCATGTATTTACCAACTCCCTCTCCAGCGTTGTACTTGATGACTGGTGTCATGGCACTCCCTTCATCAGTGATGCAGGTCACTTGAAATAAAAAGGCTGAGAAAAAAAAAAAAATAAAATATTGTCAGCAGCTGAAATAAAAATTCTTTAGGTCCTGCTTTTTTACCATTATTAACCAGCAAAAAGCCAGATCTAAAAAAACAATGCAGTAATAGTACATAACCCATTGTAATCCACCTGAGTCTCATACCAGAGCTTCACAATTCTTTACCCATTGGTATTGAAATTCTAAACTATGAACCATGGCAGATCATAAGCAATCATCACTATGATGTTACTACAAATTATGTTCATCTTTCACTACTCAATTCTTCCTCTTCCAATGTAACTGGCAACTTTAAATTTTTTCATCACCTTGCCCTAAATCTCTCATACTTCTTTCATGGCTAAACCAAATATACTAAGAACATTTAAATAAAAAAAATATTAGCACCATTGCAGTAATCAGGAAGACAAAAAATACATTACAAAATTCTTTGACTTGCAAAATCCCAATGAAATAAAAAAAAAAAAATTTTCTTGCTTCTTTTTTCTTTTCCTTTCCCCCCCTCTGTTGATAGTTTCCTTTTATTTTAAAGATTGCAAATTTTTAAAATGAAACTATTTCAAAACATGGCTTGTTCTAAGAGCTACTAACTAAATTTGATTCAAATGAAAATTAAAGCTCCAGTCTTTCCTGCAACGGACGATTTCTATAAACTTCCCTGACTGTAGCCTGAAGGATGGAACTGCAACACAGCTCCAGGATTTGGGAAAGCTTGATGCTCACTGAATCAAAACAGTCTCACCCAGCCAGGTATAATGGATTTTTTTTTCAAGGATTTGTTTAGATACATTTTGGTGTGCCTGTACGCTCTTAGCTTGGGATTGCAATGGAGAATTATTTTTTTAAAGTTCAGCATCCCGTACAATTAATTTAGCTCAAGAGACTGTCCCAGAGAGGAAGGTGCAGGGAACTGACTTTTGTCAGATGTCCTCGGCAGGTAGAGCTCGGTGTCGAAGCCGCTGTAGATGCGCTGCCCGCTCTCCGTCAGCGCGTACTCCTTGAGGCGCCCGTTCAGCACGAAGGTGTGGCTCCAGTCGATGTGGATGGTGGACAGATTGCTGGCCACAGAGAATGGAGCCATGTACCGAGGGGCTGCACAACAAGGAAAAGGAAAGGAGCTCGTTTCCTGCCAATAGGCTAGAAGGATTTGGTGACTGAGCTACACAGCAAAGAGAAAGAGATTCTCCATGATGCAAGCTCTTTGCCACATGCACTCCCTCTCTCTCATATCCATGTATATGATTAGGGAAAATACAAGGAGAAAATAAAAAGCTGCTATGGCATGCCAGCCTCTGTACTGAGAAAGCAGAGACATATCCTGAAAACAAATACTGAACTCCCTCCCTTTGCCTTTGTGTACGTGGTACTGACACTAAAACTCTCTAAATTAAGCTCCAGCGTAAGGCAGAGGACAGGGAGGAGGAGGTTGTGCAAGCCTGACTGCAGCAGGCTGGGCTGTGGGAACTGCTATGAAGAGGGTTCTTTTGCAAGCCCCAAGAAATTGCCGACATCATCTTTAACACATGCATGTGCATGAAAACATGGGGTTCCAGAAAAGTGAGAACAGATGGCAGGCACACAGAAAAGAAACCCAGAACTCACTTCAGAGAGGAAAATTTCATCAATTGAGCTCAACAGCTTGCTGACAAAAAAACTTCATTTAAGTTAGAGGCGCTCCTTTCTTGTGGTGTCGCCATTAAGCCATCTGCCCCGAATTTGCTGGTTTGTTCATAAGAAAGCTGCTTGTCCAGCTGCACTTTGCTGCTAATTGCCCACTGTCACTATAGCGAGCCTTCAAGGCAAGAGGAAGCAGTCAGAGGGACTCAAGAAAAGAGGCAGTCAGAGGGACTCTGGAAACCTGGTGTGAAAAGGTCAGGAAGGCAAGAAAAGCAAGACTGAAAGAAAAGGACTTTGGACCTAGTGGGTGGGGGATTAAAACTTGCTTTCAAATCCTTTTGTTCTATGTGTCTCACCAGTTCCTTATGAATTTTCTCCATCTAAAAGTTCATAATAATTTTCCAGCCTTTTAACTTGCAATTTAATAAAACACAGCTTTGGACATAAGGGATCATTCTTTTGGTGTTGGTTTTTTGTTTTTTTTAATGGTTAATTCTTTTTTTGCATTTTTTTCTCTTTGTTTTTGGTGTGGGTTTCTTTTTTTTTTTTTTTCAGTGGTAACAATAAAGAAAATCTGGGCCTGTTCCACCTGAAATTTTCAGCTAAGGATGTATCAGATTACAGATTTTTGAGTAATTACTTGGCAGAATTACCAAATGATGCAAAAGGGATTTTTTAGAAAGGTGATTCTGAAATCCTGACATGAGATAAAAAGTGAACATCGTCTTTGCCCTGACCTGATGGACTGAGATGAAATGCCCATCTCATCTGTTATGGAATGACTCTGATTACAGCACTATAGATCTTTTTAATAAAAGCTGATGTTAGACTACTACAAATTCAGTTTTGATGGCAAAATCTATTCTGCCTGTAGGCACAGGTCCTGCATGTTTAATTTCCATGCATACCACCACATGGCCTTAAAGCACTGCCTGCGGTGGTTGGACAGCAAAAAATTCTTACTTCAATGTTCACAAGTCATTCAGCTGATATCCAAGGAAAACTTTTATGAGTCCCAGCAGAAGTGTGGCATGAATTAGGACAATAAGATTGTTCCTGAAAATAATCATCAGGTCTCTTTCAAGATCTCCACTTTTCCAAGGGATTATTTATGGCAGTATATTTATTACTACACATCAGACTTCTGGTAATACTTGAACATTTTATGTTTTGCAGCTTTGCTGCCCATTTTCAGTAAAATAAAAGGCTTCCGTGCTCCAAAGATAGAGGATGTGACATCAGATGATGAGCAAAGAAATATTTTTGAAGGAATGAGCAGTTAAGCCCCAGAGCAGAATTTCAATGAATTTGCAGCAGAGATGCAGTGACCAGAGGGACATGGAAGAAGAGGTTTCTGGGGATGTCCTCTCTCCCAGAGGTGGGGAAGTCATTTGGCTCTGTGCAGCCCTGCCTCAGAAACAGGCATCAGTGGTCAGTGCACCATTTCTCATACTCACGCTCCTTTTCCGTGGTGAATCCGATCCACTCGGAGGCGCTGCTGCCGACGGAGTTGTAGGACACAACTCGCAGGTTGTAAGTTGTGTAAGGCTCCAGGTTGGACACGTTGGCACTCTGTCCTTTCCCTGTGTACTTCACCTCAGTTGGGCCAGGACTGCAAGCCTTCACTGCTGGCTGTAGGTTCAGAGGACACGCCATGTACACATGGAGCTCGTAGCTGAGAAAAAGATGAGGTTTTGATGAACGAAGGTCCTCAATAACATAAAAGCCAATCCCACATTTCTTCCTAACTGCTGTCTGTTCTGGCTACTGGAGAAAAAAGTAGATCTGATCCAAATTTTTCTCTCGGAGATTTTGGTCCTAACTGTCAGATAACTGAGAAATTGTGGTGGTAACCAAGTCACACTGAACTGTTGGTTGTTTAACTCAACTGTTACCTCGCTGCCCACTTCTGCAAGTCAGGATTTTTGCCTAACTAACTCCAGATTGCTGCTCTCTCTTCACTGCTAGTTAAACTCACAACTATTCCACTACACAACCACAGCTGTCAGACAATCACTTCCACTCACAACAGCTCATCCTTTCCACCTTCATCCTCACCAGCATCCTGCTCAGGAAAAAAATAATCACTGTATGTAAACACTTCCCAGAAGGTGCTCAGGCCACAGGGAATATCACCACCAACATGCCAAAGAAGGAAGACAACTGCCACAACTGTCCAGCGCTCTCAGCCACGCAGTTCCAGCTCAGATTGCTCTGGCACCAGCTCCAGCCAAGGTGCAAGCTCAGCTGGTGGCAGTCCCACCTGGTGACGATGCCGTTGGGGGACTGGGGCGCGCCCCACTGGAAGGAGGCGTTCCTGGAGGTGACGGTGCGGATCTGCGGCGGGGGCTGCTCCGAGGGCGGCGCTGGCTGCGTGGTGAACTCAGCCATGGGCCCCTTGCTGCAGCAATTGAAACAGGTGCAGGCCTCCACGCCAATGGAGTATGTGGTGAAAGGCTTCAGCCCGTGTATTGTCTGCTGGGTGGTGGTCCCTTCTGACAGCTGTAAAAGTTAAGAGGAGACTTGTCACAGCTTCAAGCACATCAAGTACTAAATAAGAGTTATGGAGGTGAATTAATCTCCATAACCTCCATAACCTCCATAAGCAGACTGGCAGAACATTCTGCACGTCCTTTAAGTCTGACACAAATACAGCTGTTGTGTAATGGGAACTCTGCATTTTTTCTCCCATTATGAAACTAAAGGACACTCTTCAAAGGAAAAGACCATGCCATCAAGGGCCTCAAGACATCTTTAGTTGAGCTGTGACCACTGCATGTCAACTGCAAATGTCATTCTCAGCAACAGAGAAGCTGAAAGCCATTAAAGAAAGACTCTGGGATGAGTGGTACTGAAACAGTAAAGAAATTAATGTGGCAAATAGCACCATGATAAATGTGCTAGCAAATAATAATGCATATCCCACAAGCTTCCTCAATGTGGGCAGTGTGACACCAATGTGTCTGCTAGGTCAGGTCTCTCCCAGACTGGAGATTGTACTCTCTGGTAGGTACATCTGAGCCAAGAGTCAACATGGTGCTGCTCTGCATTCAGACACTGTCCTGGGAGAGCCTGTTGGGAAACCTTCCTAAGCTCAGCAAGGGAGACCTGGCAGTTCTGGCAAAGGAATCAGTGCCCTGTTCTGAAACTGCCACAGGGACTGCCACTTCACCTTTTTGCTGTAGTCATTTGTTGGTATAGCTTTTTTGAAGCCAAAGAAATAAAAACATGTAGAAAACACCAACAAGGGGCAACATCTGCTCTCATTTGGCAGCATGTGATTTAGCAGAGTTCAGCAAAAAATAAGAAAGAGAGAGTCAAGCAAGCAAAGGGAAGCACTTGGTACTTCTTGATGCCAGAGCCAGAGCCGAGCCAGCAGCATGGCAGGTGTGAATGGAAGGCCATGCAGGCACCAATGGGACAAACTGGCTGAATCAGACACAGACACAGCCAAGTGCACTGGAAGGAATAAATGGGTAATGTGAAATCAGTAGACAGCTTAAGCTCGTGGACAGGACAGCGCATTGCAGAGCAGCTAATTATGGGAGGCAAGGAGAAGAAGGCAGTCTGTGATCAACAGCAGCAGCCTGCAAGAACAAAATTGTTAAAGGTAGAAAATACAAGTGGAAATGGAAATACAGAAAAAGTGCTGACAATACTCACCACCACATCAGTCCCTCTGGTACCATTAGAAAACAGCCTGTAGATACTGACCACCCCATTAGGCTTAAGAGGGGGGCTGATGCTCACCACAGCCACAGTGGATGCCACGGTGCTGAAGAGGGGAGCTCCCAAGCCCTCGGGGGGGGCAGGGGCTGTCCGGCAGCGGGACCAGCTGCTCGGCGTCCGGCCCACCGAGTTCACTGACCACACCTTCCACACAAACAGACAGACTGTGAGCACAGGACTCAGAGACTCAAAGGACACAACATCTGCTTTTAGCCAGAGGGGCTGCTGCAGCTCTACTGGCACTGGGTAAAACACAGCACAATGGCACTCCTGGAAAATGTCCCTTTATGGCCAGTAAGCACCTGTGTTGACCCAGTCATTCTTTAACAAAAAAGCAGAATATTTCCCACTGCCACACTTAGGGTAAAGAAGCAAAAGTCGTGTCTCAGGCAGTGTGTGCTGCCATGTCTTTTTCATACCTGATCCCCACACTCTGAATTCCTACCACTGTCTGTGTCACACCATGCCAAGAGGACTCCTGGAGGAGCTGCAATCAACACAATGTTTTCAAAGACATTTGAACAAAAATTCTCATATCTGGTCCTGACAATTTCTCCTTTCTCCACACTTGCTTCATGTATGCAATAGCCCTGATGAATTCAGCCTGGTCTTGGGTGACACTTAAAAGTTGCATTCACCTTGACTGAATCACACAAGCCAAACTCTAGTTACTCTTTAGAACCAGTGTTTTACAGGAACATCCCTCTCTTAAAAATATCAATGTATCAGTTATTTGGCAACATTTTCAGTAACTCGTAATATAAATAAAGCCCACTGAAGTGTATAGTTAATTCAGCATCTCTCATTTATTTTCACAACAACATTTGCTTTATTGCATGAGCACAAAGACAATGACTTCAGTTCCAAGATTTCAAAAATTAGCAGCTTGAATTAGACCTGATTAAAACCCACGTCTCTATGAACTATGCCTACTGATTTTGTCAGCTACCCAAAACCAGAGTGATCTGCAGACTACATAAAACTCAGCACTTATTAAACACACTCTCCAACAAATCTGCATGAAAATTAAATTTTGCTTTCATCAAGGACTGAATAAACATATGGAAGGATGTATAATCTTATTTATCAAAAAGCATTTGTATAATTAAACACGAATATCATAAAAGGTTGCCTTAGGTCATCATTTGCATGAGTAAGTAATTTGTAGAATGTCAGGTACAATAGACAGAATAGATGGATGCGTGAGCATATAGGGTTAAATTACTCAATATTAGCCAACCACATAGTGATCAATCAGAATGATAGATCTAAATGGCAATACAAGAGGACTGTCTGAGCAATTTTTAGTATAAGTATTCCTTAGTAAGCTTTCATATTGAGCAGTTCTAACTACAGTGAAGCACACTCTTATGTGATCTACTTTGAGAAGGGAATGGTGGGACTATGTCTTGAAAAAAAAAAAAGGAGGTTGAGAAACTGATGCTGAATCCTTCCAGCTTAATAATAATTTCCAAGAATACAAGACACTTCACAAGGAGCCAGGGGAAGGAAAAAGGGATAAAAACAACTAAAGTGGCTTTGAAGGCTGTGGTTCTGCTAATTACAAACCCAAATATCCTGCCTGATTCCATCGGTAACATACAGAACCATCCTAAGTACAAATGATGCCCTGCAATAAAAAGCTCAGCCAAAGCACTTTCATTTCAGTGGAATCAGTAATACATCTCTGTTGTGAACTATTCATAAAGTCAAACTCTGTTCACTTTACTGCAGCAGGTCAAACCCTGTATCTCAGTTCAGTTCCAGCTGCTACAAAGATTTACCCACAGCCATTCATTTCAAGGGTCATATTTCTTTGTGGAAAGAATAAAACACATATGGAAAGAGCAGCTCTGAGTGTGGCACTGGCCCCAGCTCAGTGCTTATCTGGGCTCAGATGCTCCAGTTATATCCAGGCTGTGACCTTAATGAGCATGGAGCGTAACAGTGCTGGACCTGACCTGCTGAGCAAGCTGCCCACAGCTAAAGTGAAGGTGATGAGTTAGGAACAGAGCCTTCCTGTAGCACAGGAATTCAGCTTCACAATGAGATTGCCAAGGAATTGTGCATGAGAGAGGAATGCAACTTATTTGGGAAGCAAACACTTCACTGAGGGTTGGCTGGAGACTGCTTCCTTCATCAATCCCTCACCTACCATAGGTGCTTACACCAGGTCTTTCAGGAAGAATTCTTAATTCACAGAATCACAGAATAAGCTGAGCTGGAAGGGACCCACAAGGATCATTGAGTCCAACTCCTGGCCCTGCCCAGGACCATTCCTGAGAGTCCCACCATGTACCCAAGAGTGTTGCCCAAGTGCTTCTTGAACTCTGTCAGGCTTGGTGCTGTGATCACTTCCCCAAGGAGCCTGTTCCTGTTACTAGGAAAGGGCCAGGAGCCAGAAAAGGCCACTGTCACAGAACAATGTGAGGATTTCTTCCCTGTCCCAAGCAGTTTGTGGTCCTCTTGTGCCACAGAACTGGGAGATTTATAGCAGAAATGAGTCCCTCTGACCCTGGGACACTCTGTTTGTTCCCCATTATCTCATTTGGTCTTATATTTTGCACAGACTGATGTGCATTTCAGAGGAAGTAAAAGAGCAAAACAGAAGGCTTAGAATTCCTGAGTGTTTCTACTGTTTGAGCAGCCCAGTCACCTCTGGGAAAAACAGAGAGAAAGAAGGATAATGACAGTGGGGAGGCCATCACTTGTCCCAGTGCCAACTTCTGCTTCCTAGTTGCATCCAGAACTTCAATACTGGATGCCAGTGGCTTTGAATTGCTTAAATAGAGATGAGGACACATCCTGCCCTGAAAAATGTGCACAAAATAAGGGGAACATGATGTGCAGATGGGTCTCTGGTTCCTTTGATCCTGGGAATGGGCTGAAACCAGAAAAGCAACAGTAATGTTCTTGGAAAAGCACTGCTACCTTCTCTCTTCACCACTGCAGTATCAGATACCACATTTATCTGTTATCTGGGTTTGGGAACCTGACTGAGGAAGGGATGTCCTGTTTGTGTGAGCCTGAGGTTCTAGCAATAATTTGTAAGAACAATCCCAATCCAGTGCAGCCTGGAAGAGAC
Organism: Muscicapa striata striata; assembly: GCA_030060385.1. Lineage (NCBI taxonomy): Eukaryota > Metazoa > Chordata > Aves > Passeriformes > Muscicapidae > Muscicapa > Muscicapa striata. Next base: position 2,203,824 of record JAREIS010000027.1, on the reverse strand, counting down.
TGAGGGGACATCTCACTGTGGCCTGCAGCTTCCCTGAGAGGGGCAGTGAAGGGGCAGGCACCAACCTCTGCCCTCTGGTGACCAGTGATGTGAGCCAAGGGAACAAAGCAGTATCAGGGAAGCTTTAGGCTGGATATCAGGAAAAGGTTCTTCACCCAGAAGGTGACTGGGCACTGAACAGGCTCCCCAGGAAAGTGGTCCCAATACCAAGCCTGAGAGAGCTCAAAGAGGATTTGGACAGCACTCAGGCACATGGTGTGACTCTTGGGGTGTCCTGTGCAGGGCCAGGAGTCAGACTCAATGATCCTTGTGGGTCCCTACCAGCTCAGGAGATTCTGTGATCCTGTGACTCTGTGCTCATCCCCTTCCATACTACAGCTAAGTGGTTAAAGCACTCTTTCAAGAGACAGATAACTGAGGGTCAACCACATGCTCCAACAGAGGCAGTCAGGCTGCTGCCCCTCTGGAGTGGAATGCCCAGGTGAATGACCCATCTCTGCCCTCGGGATGATCCCAGTGATCCCTCTGAAGCAGTTTCATTTTGCATGAACACAATGAAATCAAGGTTGACTGGGCAGAGCAGGAGCAAGCAAGAGCAGAAATGATTTCCCAGCACAGCACTTCCCGATAGAGCTCAAGAGGGAGTTGATGTCCCCAGCAATGTCCCCACCACGCTGCCACATGCCCAAATCCCTGGAAAAAAAGGCTGAGGTTATGGCTATATTTGTGTGGGCCTGACAGACAGACATGCTCTGAGTGTGCCTTCTAGACAGACAGCAGCTACTCAGCCCTGCCAAGACACGTGTCCAGCAGAAACCCCCTCGGTGTCTGTGAGCCTGTAACGCCAGCTTCTGAGACAGCTGTGACAGCTAAACAGGACTTCTGAGGATCTGAATTCCAGATTTACACTGACCTAAGCTGGAATCCCTTAACTCCCTTTGCTTCTGCTCAACCATCTGTAAAAGGATGGATGGTTATAAAAATTTCCCTGTGAGAATTGCCGTCCAAGTAAATCCTGGTCAGTGTTTGGAAACCCGGGGCAGTAAATCCACAGAACTGACTGCAGATGGAAATGCTGGTGTTAAGTCACTTCTTTGCAGGAAAAAAATGGGGCAGCATGGCAACAGAAATCACAATGAGCAGTGTCTTTAAAATCAGAGGCCATGGCTTCTCAAAAAGTCACCACAAAACAGTCATGGATTGAAGCTGCTGCCTGACTAGCCTGGTTAAACTGAAATTTCATTATTTAGGCTTTTTACAAAAGCTTTTTTGGGGTCACAAACAATCTTTATAAATTATTATATAATCAGCACCAAAAATATTTAATCACATTCATATAGAAATATCAAGACCCTAATAGGCAGCAGCATTACCTTCTTACAATTATGAAAGACCACATGGGAACATGGAGTAAACAAAATGCAGTCACATCTTAGGGATGTATTAAAGGACAAAACAGAAAGAGCATAAAGCCAGGAAAAGTTTCTTACATCTTGACTTTCTGAATATTCTGCCTCAAAAAGCATTAAGTCTGACATCATGGTGCATGGCTCAGCACCCTGCCAAAAGATGTGTTCTTAATGGCTGCACTGTCCCAAAAAACCAGGAGAGGGCTCTAAAATCAGCTACCAAGGGTTACTAATTAATGTTTTATCAATCCCTGGCCCTTGGCTCAGACTGCACTTTGAAGTGGAGCCAGAGAGAGAAGAGGGGAGAAAACCCTGGAGAGCATATATTCAGAGGACTGAAGAATTCCAGTTACAGGTATCTAAGCTTGGTTTTTTCCATCATAAATTGAGCCTTCACAGATCTCTGCTCCTGGAAGAAAACTATGATCAGTCATTCAAGATGATCACAGGACAACCTCAAGGTTCATCCTCAAGGCATAGCAAGAAGGGGCAAAACTTATGAGAAGCAGGGACAGGAAGTTCTGAGAAAAGTCACCTTACCATGGTGAACCTGTTCAGGCTTAGTAGAGCTAACAACTTCTGCCATAGGGCAGAAACATGGGCACCAAAATCACCTTGGGCATAGATACAGAATAACCATGTTACTGTAGGTGCTCACAGTTGAAGAAGCCCATGAGATGACTTCCATCCCTGAACCAAATAGATTCATTTGCTGCAACATTCCTTAAACCCCAAAGCCATAGCAAGGAAGATTTGTTTTGCACTCAAACTCCTGCAAAGGGGATGCAGTCAACAGCCTATGGAGAATGTGAAACTCTCCTTTACTGGAGAGATCTCACCAGGCAGAAGGGTGCTGGGGGCAGCTTGCCTCAATGAAGGCAGAAGCCCTGAGCTGCTCCTGACTTCCCAGGTTAGGAAGAGCTGGGATACTCTGCACAGCACAGAGGCCAGATGCTTCTCACCCCTCCTGCTTGCAAGAGAGCAAGCCAAAAAGCTGATTACCAACCAGCAGTGGCTTCTGGCTCCCTCCATGTCCAACAGGCACTGTGCCTTGTGCCACTTTGCACTGTGCTTAGTCTGCAGTCCATCACAGGCATCCCTGGGAGGGACAAGATCTGAGGCACACAGCTTGCACCAAGTCCCTTCAGGCACTCAAAACTAGCCTTTTGCCCTAGAAAAAAATCTCATTAGTAAGTCACTACCTCTCCTGCTCAGAGCTGTAGGGAGCTACAGCAGGCTGTAGGTTCTGGTGAACCACAAGGTCAGACCAAGCCCTTTTACACATGCACGTAACTCTACTTCTGTGTGTAAGAGTCAGGTACAACTTGGATCTCTGCTTTTATGGTAAGCAGAGACTCCACACCTGTGACTGCTGGTCTTTCCAAAGAAGATTCAATGCTGGCACTGCTTGGCACATGCCATGGGAGACAAATGGTAGCAGAGTGGTTTGTACCACTCCTCTTTTTCTAAAGCTGTTTAATGGAGACCTCAAGGACCCAGCACTACTTCCAGACTTTGCTTTGAATTTCTTCACACTCACATAAATGCAGAGTTTTCACAGTATAATTATTTTCCAGGATAGTAAGATATTTTTGGGTCATATAAGATCTGACATCAGCAAAGTCAGAAACACAGCCCTCAATTTTTAGTTATGTTCAAACAGCAACCTTCAAGGCAATTGAAGAGACCACAATCTCGGCTGGTTGAAATTAAAGAAAAACAAAGAACCTCCCTCTCACCATCAATTACAGCATCCTTCACAAGTCTTTGAGAACTGACTTGTACTGGCTGGCTCATTTGGAGTTACTTATGTGTTGTCAGCACAGCTCAGAGCACAAAGCTTATCTACCAAAATCAGCATTAGGATAATGTATTCATATCTGAGCACTTCAGTGCCAGGCAGTATTAGCAAAGCAGAAAGTTTAAAAAGTGGGTGCAGCTTATGTTGGACAGAGCAAAGGCAAGGTAAAGAAACTATCCCATCCATTCATGAGCAGGGGTACAAAAAGGTAGTAATGAAATGTGTGCTTCCTGATTGCCTCTTCTCAGATTGCCCCATACTTTTCCCTCTTCAACATTGTTAGTCTCCTTATGGAGGTCATAAACATATAATGGGATAGATTTCAGGTCCAGACTTCTACTACTGTGTTAATTAGAGCCTCTTAACATTGCTATTCATGTCCACTGTTCAAATGCTAATACTAAAACTACTAAACCCACTCTGGAGAAGGGAAAGACAATAGGCAAAAAAATTTGGGACTTAAACAAAGTTACCAAATTTTAAAGGAAGCTCATTCCATATAACAAAGTATAATGCCAGTAATTAATGAGAGATGTAAAAAGGTTTAACTCTAAAAGATAGAAAATTAAATAATTTGTTTCCTATGGGTATATAATGAGATAGTTACCAAGTTCCCATGAGAGAGAGATAAGCAGATATTAAAAGGTCTTTCCAATACCTGTAATGGCTAAGGGCAACAGCTAATTCAATAGATTCGATCAAAATCACCACTTCTTTCTTTGCCTCTGATTTATTACTTTGGCTGTAGTTAGTCATCACTCATTTTAGTTTGCTTTTCAGCAGTCATAAATTATGCCTCATAAATAAAAAGATACAATCAAGGAAATCATATCAAGCCATCTACAGCCCTGGAGTATATTTTCCCCTGGTACCCACACTAATGTCTTTTTAAAGGATAGCTTGCCATGGTTTTGAATTTGTCGGAATGACAATTTACTGAGAAGGGTCTTGCAAGAGTGAAGCTGTAAGAGTCCCACTGGTAAATCAGGATGCCAACAAATGCAGTCTAATATCCATATTTAATTTAATGAAAAAAAAAATCAAGTTTTTGTTGCATCAACACACTTGAATTTAAGATTTTGTTGACAAGAGAAACACAGTGCCTGAGGTGGGGCTTAATGAGCAAAATGACGTGGTTTCAAATGGCCCTTTTCCCTTCTACTGGGGGAAAGGAAGCATGTCATTCTGCAAAAGGATATCTAGGGTAGGTATCATCATTGCATCAGTGAAACAGCATAGTTATGTCTGCTTTACTTCTCAGAAGCTGAGGTCAAGCACGGTAGTCTAATGCAGACATAGCATGAGAAATTCTCTTTAATTGGAAGCAGAAACCTCAGAAAGAAAAAGAAAAGACATTATTTCAAACAAAACAACAAGAAAGGAATGGAAGAAATAGCTACTTTTTTTTTTAAATGTCACTGCTTTGCAGTGCATCTTTCTGTCAGAGAGATGGGAAGAAATGGGGAATGAAAAGAATGAAGAGGAGCCAGATATGAGGGATATTACAAATGGGTGATTATCCATCACTGGTCAGCCAGAAAACCAGTTTTACCTGCAGAAGTCACTGACTGATTTGTCAGTTACTACTCAGCACAAAGTTGAGCTCAGCCAACAATGTGACAAACAGGCTGGTAAATCAAGTGTCCTTCCTGGCATTGGAAAGTGACCAATAGAGCTAACAAATTCTACACCCCATGTAGCTGGCCCTTCCTTAGTCTTCATGACTTTGCACCTATTTTTTTTCCTCTTTATCCCTCCAAAGTCAGAATATTATTTGTTTTCTCTTTGAGAGGACCTAACACATATTTACCCTGCTGTGTCTTGGGGCATTTCCTAGACTCTTCACTTGGCCTCAGTAACAGGAAGGTGAGAAGAACTCCACACACAGGAGAGATGCTGTGCCTCCAACAGTGATCAGAGGCAGAGCCAACAGCTCCAGCACTGCAGACCCTGTCTTGGTGCATTGAATAGTCCTCTTGGAGAATAAACCTCTGCAGGAAGCCATAAACCTTTCTGAAGAGGGACAATTGTAATTTTCTGTCTTTTACATGTTCTGCTCCTGCCAAATAGAAATAAGGATGTGTCCTAAACCAGGAAGACATTAAGCCATTAATCTAAAGAAGCCATTTTAAGAACACAATTAAGTGTAATTGTGGAAGAATGGTACTGCATTTGCATGGGAATCACACCATACTGTGACAGCTCTGCTTTGCACTAAATGCCACAAGTCTCTGCTCAGAAGGGCCTTCCCTTAGCTGGGAAAAGCAGGTTTGACTCTGTAGGCTGCTATATGGTAACACTGCACACACTTTCAGTGATTCCTGAGGAAGGCCTAGACACCCTGTTCCAGAAATATCCCAGGAATCAAAGGATTCCACTTGCAGACCCATTGGGACTCATGAGTGACAACGTTTGTTTAATTCAGGGGGATTTTCAGGAGATAATGCAGTAGCACATGGTTAATAGACTTGGGGATATCAGGTAGAATTCCAACAAATACCTAAAAGATGCTCTAGAAAATGCAAGTATCTAGACCAACAGAGGGAGTTTCAAAGATCTACGTGTTTTGGAGTATGGAAGTAGGCACTGCATGCCACTTAAAAACCCACTGCAAACTAGTATAAATGCCCCTTAAAGTAAAAAGTGCTTCCTGAAGAACAGTGATGTAAGCACTCTGAGGGCATAGACCCCTTCATCAGCATGAGCTCCTAAACTCCTGTCATCATTTCTGGAAGTGCAACTTTTGCACCTGGTTTTATAAAACCTAATATTCAGCTGAAGCTTCCAGGAAAACAAACAAATTAAAAAACAACAAAACAAACCCACAAAACCCAATGAAAAAAAAATCCCAAAACCCCCAGATTCAAAAGTCCTGATTTCAGGTCCAAAGAAGCTATTAAAGCACTGAAATAAATCTCAATACCTCCAAAAATGCTGGAGAGAGTCCCATCACAGCACTTTGATTTTATCTGCATTCTGCTGGAGGAAATTCAGTTGCATTTAAAGTTTTATGTCCAGCAAACAAGCCTCAAATACAGAGACAGGAGAATCAATATCCAGTTTAAGTGAAATATAAATCTGGGTTTCATCAGCATAATAGCAAAAGCCAAGCCCTATACTTATGAATAACTTGTCTCACAGGCAAGATATAAATTGTCAACAATGGAGAAGCTTAGAATACATCCCAGAGGACTGCTACAAGTGACTTAAGCAGAAGACAAACACATGCATTGAAAAACCTCTCATGGTGAAATAAATGGCCACTGGTGAAAAAAACCAAAAATGATTTAAAGTTCCAATCAAAAGCTCAGCCTGGTTACAGGGCAGAACCAAGATAAAAAGCTAAGTCTTGAATACAGCACAATAAAGCACAGGAATCCGATCAAAGGTTTCTTTTTTTTTTTAATCTGTCACTGATAAGTCATTAAAAATGTTGGCTGAAGAAAGTCTCTGTGGTATCAGCTTCCCAAAAAATAGCTTCTGACTGAGATAATTAAAGTTAGTCCAGCTGAGAACATCCCACAGCCAATATCTACAACACCCAGCTTGGAGAGTTTTTCTTCATCTAAGGAAGGTTCCTAACAAGTATGGCTTGGGTCTGCTACCAATGCTTGCTGTCTACTCAGCCCCATCTGCACTTGAATTCACATTCCCCATGGATCCTGCCTAGAGCAGTAAGGAAATCTGGTCTAACAATAGTTCTGCTGACACAGGCTGAACAATCTTCATCCTTGCAGATGCAAGGATGGAGAATTTGATCCAAAACTCAGCTGGACACAGCCCTGAGAGCCTGGTCTATCTGGACCTGCCTAAAGCAGGAGTTAGGCTAGATGCCTTCTGGATGTCCCTTCCAAACTGCATGACTCGATGAGTCTACAGCATGTGGGCATGCAGCAGCTGGATAGGCTAATGTGATAAAGCAAGCTTTTAGGTTTAATTCTTCATGGTTTCTGGCTACTTGAAGGAGAAAGCAATAGCAGTGGAGCAGAGCTGCCAAAGAACCTGATCTATACAGTGTGCACTCATCAAACTTGCAGATGACACCAAACTGGAGGGAACAGCTGATATGCCAAATCAGGCAGTGGAACAGACTGTCTGTAAGGTTACAACCTCCTCCCCAAAAGTTTTCAAGATGTAACTGGATAAAGCCTTGCAAAACCTCATCTGACCTCTTTACAGACCCTGCTTTGGGCAGAAGGTTGGGCTGGATGGCCTCCTGACAGCCCTTCCAACCTGAATCATCTTGTGGTCCTATAAAGCCAATGAGCCTGTAAAAGAAACATTGCTCCACCTTGCCCAAGAGGTGGAATGCACTGTTTCAGGTAGATATTAAAAAAAAAAATGAGAACACCCACCATCAACAGCAAATTCACTTTTGAACCACCAAAAATTTTTGCTTGTCATTCCAATGACTAATTTAAAGAGAAAATAGTCCCTCTGGATGTAAATTCCACTAAGATCTAAAATTAATCTAAGATCTAAATTAAAAATTAATTCATAATAGATTGAGGGAGGATGGAAAAATAAAGGAAAAATAATGGAAAAAAAGTCTCCTTTTAAGAACTAGAATTTTGCATAATAGAGACTTGCAGAGGCTCTGGAGGGTACATTTAACTTGTAAGATACACAGGCACCTACTACTAAGCTAAACAAATGCTGAATGAATATATTTCTTGTATGGAATTATCTTCAGCTTCTCAAATCTTTAAAATACATTCACAATAATCATCCAGGTTTCACAATGCTATTAACATTAGAATTGAGATGTGTATGCTCATTGCAAGTGTAAAGTAAGGTTCTCAAAGTGCACTGAAATCATAACCAGAGCTGCTAAACAGCTTCAATTCCCACCTGATATTCATACTCTGTATAAGGCAGCAACTTGTCATCTTTGAAGGAGGTTGAAGAACCATTGTACACGAGTGAGAGGTCTAAATTTACGTGGTCTTGGGTGGCTTGCCTCCTGTAAAGTTCATAGTAGAGGATGTTCCCGTTGGGCTGCCTGGGGCCGTGCCACAGGATGGAAGCAGTGGGCTGGAAGCCGCCGGCCGTCTGGATGTCGATGAGCGGGGCCGGCTGCGCTGCCGGCGGAGCCTCCAGCGTCCGCGCCGGTGCCCACTCGCTGGAGGCACAGCCCAGCTCCGTGCAGGCCCGCAGCTGCACCTCGTACCTGGGCAGCACAAGCACCAGCAAGGCGGTTACACGCTGCACAAACACACACAAACCGCGCGCGGCATCGGCGGATTTCTTAATTTCGTCCGGTCTGCGGAATTTTTAGTAGGCAGGCAATTTGTGTGAGCACACAGATATGTGCTGTGCCTTGTGTAGTAAACAGGAAGAACGCTTCTTCTGGGAACCCACTTCTGGGTTTTTATTTGGGTTTTTATCTGGGTTTTTATTTGGTTTTTATTTTCAGAGCTGTGAACATCTGCAGGAGTCAAACTATCAAAATAATTTTGATTTTGATGATATAAATCAAAATGATGATTCATTGTAAGAGATGATTTGGATGTCATTTGAGAGTTGTAGAGCTCTTCTATTACTCTCTTTGGATTTAGATTAGTTATATGTAAATAGCAGACAAAGTTATCAACCATGTAACACACACAAATTATGCCTACACAAATATATAAGGAAAGGTCAGGTAAATAATCAAGAATTAGTGGGGAAGATATTACTTCAGTATCAAGTGCATTTCTGTAGCAGTCTGGTACCCTATCTTCAGTTTTAGTTTTCACTTTATCACAAATCACTTGTTTCCAGCTCAAGGGTTCAAACATGTTCATTAATTTCAGCTCAGCCACCCTGTGAATGGGCCAGCTACCACAACTTTGGTCTCCCCACCCCAAATTTTGTCAACTAAAGCCCTATTTATTCTCAATAGCAGACACCATGTGAAAGTACAAGATTGCAGGTTTTGGAGTCTATAGCAGAGTGGTGAACTACCCCTTCTATTAATTACAATCTAAGTCAACACTATGCACTTCATCAAGATGATATAAAGTTAGTGTTACTGTAAATTTGAAATTAAAAAAACCCCTTGTTTTATCATTTGCTTTTTAGCAAATAACCCCATGGGTCTATCTGTTAAAGAATGATGACTCAACTGCCCACCAGCCCACTGCACCATCCCACAACATTTATTCAACAAATGGATTCTTCCAGACTTACCTGCTGTAGGGCTGTAGCTGTGCCACTATGTATGACCGTCTCAGAAAGGAAACATGAGATGCATCAAAGTCAAAAGTCTTCTTTTCCATTTCACCAGGCTTGTGAATCGAGACTGTGTAGTTTTTAATATCACCATTTACTTTGATAGGAGGATCCCAGGCCACCAAAATCTCACTGGAAGACCATGCCTGCAACCTAGGAGGCAACATCCCAGATGGAGCAGAGGGGTTGGTTTTTATGCGAGCTGAGGGGCTGGTGACGCTGCCCTGGCTGTTATTTGCTGTGACAGTGTAGCTGTACTCCATGCCTGGCATCAGGGTGAAATCAAGATACCGAGTTTCCAGACCAGAGTAAACAAGCACACCGTCCCTCCTTAGGTCGTAGCTTGTGATTTTGCCATTGGGCTTATCTGGGAGTTTCCATGTGATTTCAATTGACTCTGAGCCCATGACCAGCAGCCTGGGAGCTTCCATATTTAATGGGGGAGCCTCCATGGTCATCACAGACTGGGATGTGCTAGAGGTGCAGCCCCCAGCAGTACAGGCGACCAATGCAAAATCATACCGTGTGTAAGGCTGCAAGTTAGAGACCAACATTTGCAAACTCTTGCCAGGATAATACTCTTCATTGCCTAATTTCAATATGTACTTGGTGATATCTCCATTTTGTATTTGGGGAGGTGCCCAGGATGCACTGACTTGAGTGGCACTGACAGCCTGCAGGGATGGGGGGTCCACCAAGGCAGGAGCTGCTTCCAGTGTCCGTATTGCAGCTGGCTCACTGGTAGAGCAGCCCCCCATGGTACAGGCAACCACTGCATAGCTGTACACCGTGTAGGGCAGCAAGTCCTCATCCATGTAGCTGCGAGTAGCAGCATCGAAGCTGAAAGGATAGAGAATATCATTCTTCAGCAGCCTGTATGACTGGAGAATGCCATTTGGCTGTGCAGGGGGTGTCCAGGATATGAGTACTCTATGGGGGTTGGCTGACACCACGGATAAACTGGGGACAGCAAGACCTTTTGGGGCAGTTTGACTAGTCTTTGCTGCTGTCCAGGAGCTGTCAGTGTAGCCTGCTGCATTCCAGGTGCGTATTTTATATTCATACCTTGTCCATGGCTGTAAACTTTTATCATTATAGGTGAATGTATTGCTCTCAGTGTTATATTCTGTGAAAACAATTTTCTCATCTTCTGTGGCTGCTCCGTGCCCTGCAACAGTCTCTTCTGTGTGTCTGTGAATAACTTCATAGCGAATTATTTTTCCATTCGGATTAATTGGCTGCAACCAGCTCAGTTCAACGTTGGTGGCATTCACTGCCTGGATTACAGGTGCCATCTGGGACACTGGGGGAGCTTCATCTGTCCAGACTGGCTGAGGTGGAGAGTGAGTGCAGCCTGCTGCATTGCATGCCTCCAGAGTGAGGGTGTACAGGGTGTACGGCTCGAGGCGCCGGAAGAGGAACTGGCGAGACAAACCACTGTACTCCAGGTGGTCATCACTGAACACATTGTAGGTCTGGTGAATTAAGGAAGAAACAGAAAGAAAAGTAGACAGGGAAGACAGAAGACAGGCAGGCAGGCAGGAAGGAAAACAAAACAAAACCATTTTTGTCAATAACCAGTAGATGAGACCCTTAATTTTTGCAATGGAGTAAGGACTATTAACCAATGATTCAGAAACTTATTCTTGCTAGTAACAATCAGCACACAAACAGATCATTGATACAAAATGAATGTTTTGATCCAATTTTCATGATTTTGTTTTTTTTTTCATTTTGAATGCAGTAATAAATCACTTAGCGACAGTTTTCATTATATTTGATTGTTATCAAGTTTCATTGCAAGGCTCTCAGGTCAGCAGAAAGCTTCTCACAGACTAGCTCTAAAGAATATCACTTAAGGAAAAAAACCTCCAAACAAACCCATCTAGTTGCAAACCTTGCAGGTAAAGGTTTACACTGAGTTGAAACTATTGAGCTAAAAGAAGTCCCAATTTCAGAAAAATATTCAATTAAACCCAGGTTTTCTACAAACACATTCTGGTCATGTCCAATGTTAGGTTGAGTAAGATTATGAGATTTCATGTGCAGCTTTCTATGCATTAAATGAACAATTTGGTTCAATGAAAGTGAAAATTTACAATCACAGAATAGCACAAGAATGTTATTATTCATTTTAATATAATGATAAGCATAAAGAACTCACAGAGTGTCTTGTGCTTATATAGGACTTCCATCTTATTTTAAACTATAATGCATTCAATTGAGTCTTTTTCAGCAAAAAATGTTTTAATTTGATATTCAGCATTCCCCTTCTCTTTTTTAATCAAGTGAACTGTCAAGATGAAGATTACCTTAATCACACCATTGGGTTGGGAGGGCTCTGACCATTTTAGCAGCAGAGCCCTGCCATTTTCTTTCTTTTCCACAGTGAAGTTGCTCAGGCCACTGGGTGAAGCTTCCAAAGTGCGCACAGATGTCCAGGGGCTTGAAACCTGCCCGGCGTTGTTTACAGCTACGACATGAATATGATATGTTGTGAAAGGTTTCAATCCAAATAAATGAGCCTGATGCTTTGTTCCCTGAAGCAAGAATACAGATGTTTGAGTTAGTTAAAAAAGTAATCAGCATCTGTGGTTTATGTCACTTGGAAAATGAGGCCTCAACTCTGGGTCACTTCTGACTGCTTTGCAGAATACCCCATCTGGTTAGTATGATTTTTTTTTGTGTTTTGTTTTGTTTTGTTTTATGATTGAGCCTCAAAAAAATTTTCTTAGAGTTAAAAAAATTATTTAACATTATGATGGAGCCTTCAGAGTGAATTCCTTGGGAGTCCTTCACAGTCTGAATCACAGCTAGGACACAACTTACAGTTCATTCAGGATGTCTGCGCCTGGTCAGTGATGATGAAGCTTCCTGGAACCGGACTCAAGCATGTAAAAAGCTGTGGTACACAACTGATGCCTGCCTGTACAGAAATCTTACACATCTTATGTGTACATGTGACAATTCATAGACATGCTGTCCTGTTCTAGCTACTCAGGCCATAGTAATCTGGATAAACAATTTGTGAACCCCACCAGGCTCAGCCAAGGCTGCAAGGACTGGGGGCTGATGTGCTACCACACCTGAGCACAGTCCAGCAGAGGGGCATGGTGGGGATGCAGGCTGATGGACATCAGCCATGGCCAGGAGTGGCCACTGGCATCCCAGCTCACCCCAAACAGCATCTGTCACAGACCTGACATTGGTCGGGCAAGGAGAGCCCCAGCACAAAATCTGATCTAGGCAGGAAGGCAAAACAACCATGGAATTACTTTCAATGGTCACAAAAGGCACAGTGACCAACGAAGAACAGGAGTAACATGTTCAGTAGGAGACTGTGCAGACGTGTCTGATCAGAGCAAAGAAAACAGGAGTTCAGCTGATCACTGATACATTTAATCTCATTTTTAGCTGTACTTTGGCATGAATTATATAGACCACAAGAAAGGGAGTGCAGGAATTCAGTTGCCTTCCTGTGATAGAAAGAGCTGAAGTCAATTTCCCTGTGTCGGTAAGTTGTATTAAGTTGTTAAATGCTAACATTTCCAATTGTTTAATATTTAAACATTTGTTAAGCCATCAGACTCAGAAACAAAATTTAAAGAAATATTAATTTCTTTTTTTAAATATTAAAAGTTAGATCATAAATATTTAAATAGTTATTTCCTCAAAACAATGAGTTAGTCTTTTAGATAAATATAGCACAGCATTTGAATGACCAATATGAATATTAAATCTGAGGATACCGTAAGTACAGATTATAAACATATTTTTCTGATAAATGATTCCTTTTTTCTGTTAAACAGGGCAAATACTAGCAAGATTAATAATGCAAAAAAGTATAATTCTTTGTTAGGAATTCCCAGTCATCACTGCCAAAAAAGCATAAGCTGAAATGCAAATAGCAATCACCTCGAACAGATTATATATAAAAAAGCTCTGGCTGCTGTGGGACATTTAGAGATATCTTTTGTCATAAGAAACATGGAAAGCATGTGGGCTATAAAGCAAAAACATATGTATATTGTCAATAGCAGCACCTGTTCAATTACAGTTTATTTCAGTATGGAGAATTTCATTCAGCCCCTAGATGGCAATACTATCAAACACTTTTTGTAACATGAGTACTTAATGATTAACAACGTGCGTTCAGTCATCCAACATACTCAAGGCAGCCATTAAAAAAATAACAAACCTGATTTCATTATAGATTCTTTTAATAAACATTTATGGCTTAGATCCTTGAAAGTGGAAGCGTTTAAACTGCCATAGCCAAAAAACCTATACAGACGACTGCAAAATTATGAACTGCAGGTTAAAGAACCACGTTTAAATCGAGGCTCATGCTTAGCATAAAAATCTGGCATCAGAAATTATGTTGGCACAAAACATGATTAAAATTAGCTTTACAATTGGATGTAGTCTGTATTAATAGTTTTTACGAGGACAGTTATCTATTAGGTTTTCAAAACAGAACTTTTAAAAGCCTAAAATTTACATTCCATGGTTCGGGGGTGGGGATGGGAAGAAGGGAGCACACAGCATTAAATTACTGCCCCTGAACTGCTACACAGAGGCTCTCTGAAGGTACAAACACATTATTAAAAACATCAGACAAAAAGCAATGGCTCTGCTTTTTAATGAGCTGCATCATCGGGTGGGTTTTTGTGACAGCAATGCTACAAAACACTAGATTTCTATTTTTAAACAGAAAACCAGCATATTTTTCATCACCCTCTACCATTTTCCCACTAAACCCCAAGATTTAATTATTTACAATCCTCACTACACTTTGAAATGAAACAAGGATGGAGGGATTTCCTAGCCTGCAGTTCATCATGTTCTCTGGAGACTGCTAAACCATTCCTTCCAGGGATGACTTTTATCCCTGGCTCCTACAGATACTTCTTGAAGACCAAACGGTTTACATGTATTTTTGTTTTGTTTGGTTTTGAAGTAAGCTCAGGGGACGTACTCCCAGAATACAGAGCCATGCTTTCTCCCCCTGCACTGCTGCCATTGCCAGCAGTGAATTTGCTCAGCTCAAAGGCTGATGCTGAAAAGACTATGGATGGCAGACTCGGTGATTCATTTTAAGAATCACTTTATGTCCTCCCATGACATTTTCAGCCCAGAAATACTGTCCTGCTGGAATGGTCAAATATAAATTGTAAAATACACCTTGCACTGATAGCACTGTAACTTTGGCTTCAGTAGGCAACGACACAGCCTTAAACAGGCACAGGAACAAAATCATTGTCTGGAATATTCTCCCTGTCTTTCTCTGCAAAGCCATAAACTCTTATTTCCCATGTTTACATGTGCTAACAGCCCAGATTCCATTCACCATCAAAAGAAAACCAACAAAATAAAATTTTAATGTGAACATTAAGATGTTTGTAGACTGGCTGACCATGAAATCCGATGGACTTCAAGTCCAGGCCCCTTTCTTTGTCCCCAACTGTGAAGCATTCTCACCCATCAGTCATTAAATTAAGAATATTCCAGAAAATATTAAAGTGTGTACAGTCTCACATTCCTCCTCTATGGCCCTTTCATTCATTCCATGTAAACACTACAGAAATGGCCACCTGACAGAGGAGGGAGGTTGTGACAAGCCACTGTGACCTGATCACACCCTGCAGCCCAGAGCCTAGCCTTTGACATGTCCCTTGCTTTTGGCAGCCTGGTCCCCTCCCCTGGTGCAGCTCTAGCAGCACCACCACTACTCCAGGCAGGACCTTTGGTTTTGCTCTGTAAAGTGCTTCACACACTGCCAGTGGCAGCACAAGCTCTTAACAGCAACAAATACACTCCTACACTAATTCCACTCTTCTCACTGTAAATTAGGATAAAAGTTATTTAAAATAAAACCTTGATTTAACACATTTTTCCAAACATAAAACGAGAGAACATGAATCATGAATAATGCATTCCTCAAGATTTGCTTCAGATTGCCTTTTTTGTTTGTTTATTTTTTAATTCATGAACACAGAAGTCACTTAAAGTCTGGAAACAAATTAGCATAGTCTTTCATGCCGTTCAAAGGCAGTGGCATTCATAATGCAAGGTGCCTGCCTTCCTTGCTACCTCTTGGTTCTCCTCCCAGGCACGGGCAAGGCTGTGCAGCCTTCAAGGGTCTGATGATTTTACACTGCCTACTGTGATTGCTTTTGACTACTTGAAGTGCCCCTAAGGTGGCAACAGGGTCAAGAGGTCTTTGTAGGTTGAAAATGATCAAAAATTAGCATTGATCTGTAGCTGTCAATAATACTCTGCACGGGTGGACTCCCTGCACAAATGTTTAAACTGCATACAACTACACAACCTAGTCATCTTTGAATCTATCGATCTGATGAAGCAGCACTTCCAGGGGTGTCACTCTGGGCTTTTCCTCTTCTTTCAAGGCAGGCCAGCTTGCCCAGTTGCCTAAGTCTCAGGGAATGAGTTCAAACCCTGACAGACACATCAGAAGATCTCCAAACCACTGAAGAGCTGCCCAACAGGCAGCTTGCGTATCTGTCCGTTCTTCAGGGTAATCATCAAAGCTCAGCAAGTCATCACCAGTCATGTTAAGGTTAGGCTCTGGTTTCTTCTCTCTCCCTATCTTCTCTTTGTACCATAATCTCTACTTGGCAGGTATCTTGTATAGCTGAATAAAAGGTAGCTCATGCTTTCTGGGAGCCTCTAAGTAAACCCAGTGGCATCAGACACTATCACACTGCTAATTGTAGCAGTGGCACAAGGATCCAAACCATTTCTTTCATAACCCATGGACATAATCAATGGGAGGGCAGTTCAGTAGAACATTCCCTTGTCTAGGGGCAGAGATGGGGACCTCTCCCTGGACAAGGGAGGAGAAAGCTATGGTCTCCTGACAGCCAGAATATCAATGCAACCATCATCTGACTAAAATTTCCAAATTCTCCATCAAGGAAGTCAAACAGATTCCTCCACATGTGATAGAAGCAAGAGGGTACTCAGTTTATCCTCACCTTTCCCATTACCATCTTTTCTAGCTCCCTGTCTAATTCAGACTCTGTAATTTTCTGCAAAGCACTGGGAGCACTTCTGCCTTGACTCTGATGTCCACTCTTATTTCCCAGACTATTCTTAGCCCCTGCTCTCACTCAAAACATTACACTGAGCTCATATTCACATGCAAACACTAACTTTTCCTTTGGGCTGCCTTCCTTCTTAGGCTTATATCATACACATTGTGTCTATTCCATTTAAAAAAAATCTACTCTGTTCCTAAAGCCTTATGCTCAGATTCACAAGGATATAACTTATGGATACACAAGTAATCTGTGAGTCTATTCCTGTAGCAGTGCCGACTGGAATATAAATTATTCCCATGGTAGTACTGAAAAATCTCAAAGGTTAGTCAAACAGAAACCAACATGTTATTCATTTAACCAGAAATTATCTTGCCTACAGGTTACCAGAATTTCCATTTTTACAAGAAATCGATGTTGCATTAGTTATTTTCCTTCCAATTTATATAAAAATAGTTTTAGATTTTTCATTAGATTTTTTTTTTTTGCAAATTTCACTCTTCAAATTTTACATTTTAAGAACTTTGCATCTCATTTTATAATTTTTAAATTGCCTTTCAATACGTATATTTAATTTAAAATAATGACTTGATTATTTGATACGACCCAATAGGCTTTCAATAGCAGCAAAATGTACCATACAGGTAATAATTTTTATGGCAAATTAAAATCCAAACAATAAAATTAGACAAATGTTTAAATAAAATTTTTAAGTTCGGAAATCCAGATAATCCCTTATGAAACCGAAAATAATTTTTAAACATTTTTGCCCAGGGAATGTTCATCCAAATTGTCTTTTGTTGGGATGAAAGGACACTCTTCCTTGTCCAGCCCTGAGATGGATTGATGCAGTCTTTTCTTCTACAGTGGCTAGGAAATGACATTCAAAAATTCATTACATTTGAGCTTGCTTTTCTATAAATAAATGTAGGAGATTTTGGTTTAAAAATGCATTAGAATAAATTCAGCCCACAAAGTAAAGCACATAAAATGGCTTCTTATTAAAACATAAACTTTGATTACATGTTCATAAAGATATTATTTCCTAACAGCACCATGCTAGCAGCATTTTTAATGAAAACCCTAATCTGCACACCCTGTTTCACTTACCACAGAACTGAATCATTAGCTATGCCAACTGTCCTACATGGGCTTTTGGACTATACTAGAAAGAAACCTTTAAAAACACCACAAATCTAAATTCAAAATATTCTGCAAACAACAACTATAAATACCTGAGAGAAAAATACTACATTGCAATTCATTTTTCTCCTTCCTGGCAGGGCATGTACAGAACTGTGAATTGCATGTATCCAAATCTGTCTTGTGGAGCTGCTGCCTATTTCACAGTAGACAGTTTTCTTTCCTGGCACAACTGGGACCTGCTACAGTCTCACCAGGCATCTGAATCCCCAGCTTTGACTTTAAAGCAAAGCAACACAAAGAAAACTAGGATGCATTGCACATTAAAATGAAATCAAATAAAATCAAGTTGGCCTTTGGGTAGCAGTACACTTTTAAAACATCAGTGATGTTCCACTTTTGATGGTAAAACCTTAAAGAAACCTCTTTGGGCAAAGTCACCATTGAGATTCAATCCAGTGAGATTCCTCCTCCTCTCCTCTCCTCTCCTCTCCTCTCCTCTCCTCTCCTCTCCTCTCCTCTCCTCTCCTCTCCTCTCCTCTCCCTCTCCTCTCCTCTCCTCTCCTCTCCCTCTCCTCTCCTCTCCTCTCCTCTCCTCTCTCCCTCTCCTCTCCTCTCCTCTCCTCTCCTCCTCTCCTCTCCTCTCCTCTCTCCTCTCCTCTCCTCTCCTCTCCCCTCTCCTCTCCTCTCCTCTCCTCTCCTCTCCTCTCCTCTCCCTCTCCTCTCCTCTCCTCTCCTCTCCTCTCCTCTCCTCTCCTCTCCTCTCCTCTCTCCTCTCCTCTCTCCTCTCCTCTCCCTCTCCTCTCCTCTCCTCTCCTCTCCTCTCCTCTCCTCTCTCTCTCCCTCTCCTCTCCTCTCTCTCCCTCTCCTCTCTCCCTCTCCCTCTCCTCTCTCTCCCTCTCCTCTCCTCTCCTCTCCTCCATTTCTCTTATTTTCTCTTTTCTTCAAAAATTATTTCTTTAAAATTCAACAAACATCACCAAATGGCACCTTCTCAAAAATTTATTTCCATCTGTATTTGTCTAATTTCTACTAAGAAATACTGAAACCCCAAAAATATTTCTTTTTCTGCATAACTAAATAAATCAAATAAACCAAAATATCAATGACATGACATTCCACTATAGGCACCATCTAGAGGACAATGTCAACATGTTTTCCTAACATTAATATTTTATCTCTAACAACACTCACAAGATCTACTGTATAATAAACCATAGTTTTTCACCCATATTTTTCCACTTTAAACCATGTTTATTATTCCTCACAGTTAAAAATGTGAAAGGAAAGAAGCAGCTCAAAAGAGCTTATAAAGAGTTCATAAAAATATAAACTAGATAGATAATGGGACAGTTTTCCATAAACTTTGGGTTTAGTCAGTTCAAAGCTGACATCAATACTTTTCCCAAATAATTTTTTTATTCAATTATCATGTTGACTATGAACAACTAGACTAAGTTTCTCTTCAAAATAGAACAGGCTACATCTGAAGGAAAAAAAAAATAGTGCTATTTGAGACACAATAGAGCATCACATAAGATACCTGAATCACAACAAAAACCAGTTACGTGTCACCCTTGGAAAAACGTGTGTATCTTGTATGTCCTGATCTTTAGCTGAGTGAGGTGTGCTTTGTGAAGAGCTGGTGGGACTGAGAGATGAGAGAGCAGCTTCATCAGCAAAGAGTTCATGGTATGTAAAATGCAGCATGATATTAAAATAATGTCAAACCCTACAGAACTGAGCTGGGAGATTTGTGTGCCATTCCAAACTCACACATCACATAATGTGGAATCTGCATAAACACATCAAGGTGGTGCAGAACTTGCAATTTGCCTTGGTCACAAGAGGAATAGGAATGAAGCATCTTTCAGGTGGAGCTTTATAATCTGGGGTAGACACACATCTTCAGGGACGGTAAAAAACTAGGAAAGTCAAGCACACAAAGCCTGGTTGGAGGTCATGCCTCTTCATTATCCTGGTGCACTCCAAGATCATGTTTAACACAAGTACCACATGCAGTGCTCCTGACGAGCAATGATTGTCCATCCGCTGTTTGTTAACATTTAGGAATGGGGTTTCTCCCATGGATTTATTCCATACTGTCTGTAGACATGGCAAGAGAAAAAAAAAAGTCACTGCTGCTGTCAAACAGCAGCTAGAGCCTAAGGGCTCAAACCTGGAAATGGTAGGGGGTACATCCTTAATATGGAGCATTAGGGGGTTAATGTTATATTTTTTCCTAATGCCATAAACCGTATTTTTCCATTTGATATTCTGGCTGATGGCCAGAATCAGAACAAACAAAATCTAGACTGCCATATCAGTCTTAGTCTCAATTTTTTTCTTTTTTAAAAAATGTTTTCCCTAATAATGTCCAGAGTGGTAGGAGCCTTATAAACCAGTACAATGAAACCATGAATGTTTTTGTTATCCATAAAAATGGGTCATTTATGTCCATGAACTTCTCAGGTCAAGATATCTTATGGCAATCAGTTTTACTTTGTTATGGAAAGAATGTACTTTTGTAATGACTAAATAACTTTTGGTTTCATTTCAAGTTTTGTTTTCCAAGAATTCACATTGCCCCTATTACATTTTTGACTCAAATATGCGTGTCATGAGACACCTTTCTCATCTCCTTCCAAATAACATCATGTATGATAATGTGAGGAAAAGTAGCTCTGAATGCTGTAAAACCTTTTCCATCTGATCTTAAAATGACCTGGATGCAGTATCTCAAAATTTCTCTTTTCTGTAAAATTTGAAAAAGAGACTTTGGCTGTAGTTTTGGTGAATGGAAGACAGAGAGGAAAGACTCCTTGGTTTTCCCCTATGAAAGCAATTATTTTTAATTTTTGCCTTTGCACAGCTCAACAGCTGTAACAGGGTAAGAGACAGGTAAAGAGAAAAAAAGAATTTGAAGAAAATCTTTAAGGGGACTCGTACAAGGACAGTCTGAATCTTAACACTGATTGCAAGTGAACTCCCACATCCGTTTCCTTGAAAATGCCACTGAATGCCAGTTGTGCTCTATAAAATTAGGACTTTGCAGTTATATATGACTTTTTATCATAGATTCTCCCATCATGTTACAAACATTAACTAATTAAGTCTCAGGATATCCCCTTGTGTTCCTGTGTGCAGCTTCAGGAAACTATAGTTATTGGTTTAGATCCCATTTTGCACAGGTACAATAGATGTGTCATATTATTGTTAAATGCAAGCTTAGTTTATTCCCTTTTCTCAATCATTCAGAGTCCTTGTCTCTCTCACCCAACACATGCAAAAAAAGGAGCAGTTCTAACTGCTGCTAAGTAGAGAAAGATAGCACAGCCTCCAGGCAATTCACAGCTTTAAATCCCTGCTTTCTGCCAGCACAATGGGAAATAAAAGCAGTGTTTTAAAGGAGACTAAAAGGTTTTTACTTCCTATATTTTTTTATTTCTTTTTTTCTGCCCTGTACTGAACAATCCTAGCTCTTCATTCAAACTTTGCCTGCTCTGTATGTAATCACTTCTGAGAGACATTAAAAGGTAAGCATAAACAATTTACTTGGAGCTACATTATAAAGGCCAAAGTTTAGTCTGAGTATGTGACTGAACTTAAAATGTCACCTTTAAAATGAACTGGATATTTAAAAAAAAAATTAAGGGCCAAAAAGTAAAACCCCCAATCTCTCAAAAGGCTTCGTTCTTCATCAGGTTTTCCATTCCTTTCCTCAACGCTTTACACTTCCTAAATGATGATACCTGCTCTCCAAACAAAGACTGGCTGAAAGTAAAGGAAAGGTGCAGTCCAATTATGCCAGTATAAGCTAGGAAAAAGAGATTTGCTCTGCACCTTTTTGTACAGAGTAGACACCATTAGCAGAAGGCCAGAAGTACACAGTGTTTATGCAGGGAGGGATGACTTCTCTCTTTTCTGTGCCTGGAGGGAAGTTCAACCTATTTTCTGAATATTAACAGGGAATATTGATCAGACACATTTAGGTGTACACTTCAGGGGCATATTCCTCAGCAAAGCACAGCTTCCCATCAAAATACTGAGAGATAGAGCAGAGATCTGACACTTTCCCTCCAGATCTTTATGGGATGTTTCCCCAGTTTTGGAGTAGGGGATTGCTACAGGGTATCCCTGCCCCTTCTGGGTGTATGAGCTAGTGGAGAGCCTCAGTGAGTAGGCTGAAAAGCACCCATGTCATATGATGGTAAAAAGGAACACAAATCTTGTTTTTCCATTGCAGCTGCTATGGACTGCCCTGTTGATGAAAATAACAAGATCCAATAAAGAACAAGTTCTATATTTCTGTGTCCCTTAACAGCTGTGTCTTGCTATATGAAGGCTTGGAATCAACTCCACACTGTGGAAAGGCTTGAAAAGAAGACAAGAAAAAAGAGTGGCAATGGAGATTGGTAGAGTAACTGGAAGAGAATCTGCCTTCAGGTTTAAAGTCTTGAAACCAAGTAAAGCCAAATGGACGTGGATGGATGAACACCCAGATCTTTCTAGGATCACATGGGTACAATTCCCTCTACTTTTACAGGGTGCACTGTTGGAAAGAAACTCACCTTGACACAGCATATGAAGCTGTGTCTGTAGACCGCCCATTCCCATTTTCCATGCTGTCAGGTGAGCACTGAATTCATATACATACACAGAAAAGCAGACAGCTATGTCTGCTGCAGTGGGAACAAGGAAAGCAGCTAGCTAAGCTTCACTTTGAAACATTAATGCCAAATAAAACAGAGACTTTCATCATTTCCTTTCATTAGTCCCTCCTAGTGTGGGTTGGACTTCTCAGTGCAAAGTTCCTGCCAAACAAGAGTCTGAGCTGCTTGTGGCTTTCACCAGCCAGATGAATTAGTCAGGGAGAGATGAATATGTAAATACTGAAATATTACTTGAAAACTGAAGCATAAAAAGTTTAGCTTGGATTCTGTATTTTCCTTGGATATTTAAGTTACTTGGGGAATTAAAATAGATCACTTAAGCTTAGTAAAGAACATATTGTGCTGATTTCTGAATTGAAAATGTCTTTACAGCCCATTATCGACTCCTGCATATTAAGTTGTAAATCCACTAGTTTCACTGTCTCATCTATTGATTAGCTGCATGTATGCATGTTATAAATGAGCAATCCAAAGAGAAATTACTACAATTTAGTCATTTTGGTACAGACTTGCAAATGTATTTAAGTGCCCAAATATGAGGATAGGCACTATGGGAAAGAACAATGTTCTCCTACATTCTGACCCAAACATTGTGCAGCTACTGTCCTCAGTTCCTCCCTACACTCTGCACAGAGGGAAGGAGGTCTCTCCACAGAGAAAGTCTGATGTTTAAGCTTAACCTCTGTTTTGAACCACCTGTCAGAGAAGCCACACCCTCTCTCATGACAGATTAGACAGACTAGCCTACATGTGCCATCCAAAGTAACTATATAGAATTCACAATTGTGATTTTTTTCCTAAATTCATTTAAGACTCAAAGGGAAATAAAGGCAGTAACAACATTTTCAATCAGCACACAGCAACAGACCATACAGGTTTGCTCTTTCTTGGTTCTTAAAATGAAACACAAAACCATTCATAGCTTCAAAAGTTGAACTACAGCAGTTTCAAGAGACTTCTAAATCAATGCAAACTTCCATTTGCCTTTTCAAGGATGCTGGATCAGGGTCTGCATAAACAGAAGAATAAAACTGCATGGTGAATGTAGAGGGCACCCAACCAGAACAGGGATTTGCTTTAGTTAATCTGAAGCAAGTATCTATTTAGTTAATACTGAAACAAATATCCTCCTGATTTCCATGCACAGGCCAGCATCTTGGACATGATCTTCAGTCTGGGATCATGTTACTGAAGTGTGGTTTAAAATTTCCATTAATACCCTCAAACCAAATATCAATACAGGAGTTTGTTAACAAAGCAAGTCAAAGTGTTTTGATGCTTCTATGCAGGACCAGGAAGAGAAAAACTGCAGTATGATAAAGATCTACTGCAAATTTTTGTCTCAAAAATGTCTTATTTTAAAAGCCACATGTTCTCAACTGCCTTTTTTTTTTTTTTTTTTTTTTTCCCTCCAAGTACTGTATTTGACATCAGGGCAACTAGAGCTCAAACTGTTTTGTTACCTAGTGGAAAAAGGTGATGTTTTCTTTCCTATTTGCTCTCAGGGTCTCTATTCAGTCTTTTTAGACCTGGACTTTCCAGTAACATTAAGCACAGTACTTAAATATGTCACTGTCTTAAGCTACAACTATAGTATAAATCTCATGATCTATTGGTACATCACGGGTCTAGCATTTCTAGCACAGACTAGTATTAGAGAAAATCTAAATTATCATCTGTCTTGAACCCCTGAAGAGAAAACAATAAAAAATAATTTTATTATACCATAATGACAAGAATAATACTTCATCTGGGAGAAGATGTCTTCTGACTTCTCATTAATTCTTTTTTAAAGCCTGTTGAAATATAAGAGCCCTGCAAAGTTTCATTCATTTTGTTTGTGTGGTGCAAAGTTTTCTTTATAGGAAAAATACAGAAAATTTATCACTGCAAGGAGTCTACTTCACTTTCTTGCAATATTAAAAGTGCATTTGCAATTCTGATCTTGTGGGACAATTGAAAACTTGGTGTCTTTTTTTTTTTCAGCCACTAGAGTAGCATCTCCACACTCAATGGAATATTTGTCTCACACTAGGAACTCTGCCCTGGATGGGAAAAAAAAAAAAAAAAGAGATGCACCTCAAATCTGCGGGAGGTGGACTTAGAAAAATACTTGGAGCAAAATTCAGAACCAAAACAAGTAATGATTTTTGCTATGCCCCAGTAGGTTAACAAGATCCTGGGACCTCTCTACATCTTCCAATTGTAAATATACTGCTCCTGTGTCCTTTTGGCACACAGACAACACGCTCTAGGGGTCTCACTGGGATGGATCAAATCTCAGTAGTCACATCATCTCCACCTTAGGATGGTGTGGGCACAGAACTGTTTAGAAGACAGGCTACCATGAAAGAGGAAGGTGGAACAGCCATAGATTAGTTGAAAGAAGGCAGCTACAGCTGCAAAGACAAAAAGCTTGAGGATGTTGTACTACAGGTCCAGCTGCTGCTCTTGCACCAGCCACAGGATGCCTTAAGTGAACATCTATGTGGTGGTCTCCCAAAGCTTTGCCTGTGTAACCACACAGACTCCATTAATACAAGACCTTTAAAGGACATTACCTGACTGAAGCAGAGTCCTGCTTGTTGGAAGGACTGCAGGACCCTCAGGGTATCTGGAAACAGAAACAAGTTCCTAACAAAAATCTGAAAAACACAGACATTATTTTCCACTAGACCCTCAGGATGGAAATTCCTGCTTCCTATATCATCATAGTCTCTAACTGTGCTCTTAGGAAGGAAGGCTGGTGAAGGGAAAAGAAGGGAGGAAGGAACAGTTTCCACAGATTGGGTTGTAGGAGTAGAGCAGCCTAAAGGTGTTACAGGTGATATTTGATATCCTAAAAGCTGTAACATGGCACCTACTAATACAGTGAGAAACATTTCTCTGAGTCCACCAGCAACTTTGGCTGGGGTTCTTGAGGCAAGCCCTCCACTTCATGGGTAGAAATTTGTTCCATGCTCATAGTTTTTCTTGGCACTCATAAAGCAGTTCAACAAGCATATCCTTTCCAAATCATCTGGCCTGTCAGATGCTGATGGAGGGACATCTGTACCAATCTCCCTCTTTCTTTAAAGACCAAAGAGATTTTCTTAAAAGAATGCTAAAGAAACAGACTTGAGAATACAATACAGTCTTCGCAGTTAAACAATAAAATCCATCTGTTGTGGGCCCTTGTGAGTAGAGTATTAACACATTTGGATGCTCCAGATCCATTTGTCATGCACTTCTGTAACTTTGGTCAGATAAAGAGTTCAACGTGCTGAGAGAAATATTTGTGGTTTATGAGGGGATAAACTCATAAGTTGGACTTTGTTTCCTCCTAATAGGGATTGTATATGTAAACTACTCCCACACGTTGCAGGTAAGTTTTCAGACTACCATCCTCACAAGAGTCTACTTTTTTTTGCCTTCTGTTTCTTTGGAAACCAACCAACCAACTGACCAGCCAACCAACCACTAATTACTTCTGTTTGGATGTTTTCATTTGTGATCCTACTGGTACTGAGAAGCAAGAAGGACAAATATAAAGGCTGTTGTGAACTTTATTGAATCTGATTAATGGTCTGGTTTGGGCTCAATTTAAATCTGTCAAGACTAAAAGTCCCCTGTCGTCTTTTCCCTGCTCCACACAAAAAGGAGATCTTCACACAATTCAGAAACTGTGCTAGGTCTGAAGACAAATACCAGAGCTGCCTGTCAGCTCCTTCACCAGCCAGCCAGCCCAGACAGCTAACTCACAATCTCCCTTCCCTTGTCTTTCTGACATTGCTCAGTTGTGCTTTCAACATTGTCAAAATGCATTTCAACTGGTGTGAAGATCCAGCAAGAGCTGGGTGCCCTTGCAAGGGTGTGGAAGCTCCTGCCTTCCAAGGGGCATGGGAGGGGGGAGCAGCAGCCCTGCTGGCACAGCAGACTCGGAGTGAGGAGGGCAAAGGGAGGCAGGGCTGGCAGCAGTGGGGCTCGGGATGCCTTGGTTTCCAGCACCCTCTGACAGCTCCAAGTGCACATTCCCTGAACAGCTGATGTGCACCCAGGCAGCCTCATCCTGAGCTGGGAACATGGCTGTGCTAGGCTGTTTTACCCAAAGGGCTGGCATATATGAACTATTAAAATCTGCACACGGTTTGAAACAGGAGTGGTCAAACTCAATACTCCAAACAGCATTTGTTATAAACTTCTGTGATTTTTCCTCTTTGAATGGCCACCTCAGAGCGTTCCCTTTACAAAGTCAGTAGCTGTATGACTGTTTTTGAAGTGAAATCATATTGGCTAATTATTCAATTTATTTAATTACAATTTAATTCCCACCTTATATGATGAATTATCAGAATCAGTCAGTTATGCACCTGGTGACTGGATAACTACTTTCATTTTGGTTTTTTTGTTTTTCATCTATTTTTAATAAACTAACTTTTAAGACTGCCAACTCTATTAGTAAAATCTCACAGAGCTTTTGAGCTTTGAAACAATTTTAATACACTGCAATTCTCCCAATAGTCTAAAACATCAGAAAGTCCCATTATAACCTGAAAGAATAAGAAGAATGCTGCACTTTGAAATGAGAGTCACATTTTGGATTTCTTTTCATACCCAGTTAACTTTATATACAGCTACACTATAATGTGATAGTAAATTTACACCCCTCCATTGTCACTTGTTCAAAATGCATTGGAATATTCAGTTGTTTTTTTTTCCTGTTTCTAAAGTCTCCATCAGAGCCTGTGTGAAAACTGGAATAAATAAGCAGCCACATTTTCCCATGCTGGAAAAGTTCCAGAAGGGAAAGGGCTCTTGACAAAGCTAAAGGAGTTTTCAAGACACTTTCTATTTCCATACTTGTTCTTTTGTATGCTAGGTTGCCTGCCATTATGTTTATGTAATTCTGACAGTGTTCTTAATGACACACTAACAGATTGTAAAACACGCTGCTGGCATTTACTTGTTTTTTATATTTTTAAAACAATGTCCTTCATGTAACAGTAGTTAAGCGCGGCAGAAGGACATCATTAGAGCCATGGTTAAACTGTAATTTACACCATTAGGAAGGCAGGAGCAATTTTTATTGCCTGGCAATTTTCTTGCTGAAATATTTGGACCATATGGCTCAATTTGTGTAATAACCTTAATTTCAGCACCCTTCAGGTCTGCCTCCATCTCCTACGGAATGGTAAAATGCGGTTTAGCAGAAAAGGCAACTGTCTATACTTAGAGAGTTGAGATTAATAACATGTCATGTCCTGTTTTTGGTGAAGGAATTCGAACAGCAGCCAGATGGTATCTCTACAAATAACTGTCAGGGGTCTTGATCTAATCAATACAATGTATTAATACATCTCCCTTCGCTGCTTCTCGAGGGGCTAGCGTGCAACATCTGGAAAGATTGGGGGGACCGCCAAGTAGAAAGCTGATCCTTTTCAGAATCAAACTGAGCCCAATTAATTTTTCATGTATACTTGATAACTGTTTCATAATGAGCTATGCGTCTTGACGGAGTCAGGGTTGGCGGCGTGAGCGGCTTGTGCTTCCTATCCCCATTCAGTCCACTTACAGAAACCAACCCATTAATCAAACTATCTGGCATAAAACTGAAATCTCAGCTCAGCAAGAGATCAATAACCATCCTTAAAAAAAAAAAAAACAAACCAAAAAACAACAACACAACCAGAGCAACAACAAAGACCCCACCACAGAAAAGGGTTTAGTGGGCAAAAGTATCCAGGCATGACATTAGCAATTACTTTAAGAAAAACCAAAACTCAGAGCCATACTCACGTGACAGGCACCTAAACCACAGAATTTATTATTAGCATCCTGTCAAAAAGTAACATTTAAGGCCATTAAAAATACACTGCCATTGTGCTTTCTAGATACAGAGGCCATCTGGCCCCTATTCACCATAATTGCTATTACAGTCTCAAAAATAATATTTATATAATGCTGTAAATTAACAGACGGACACCCATTCCCACTCCCAAAGAGCTTTCTGTTGATAAACTCATCTTTTAGCACCATGCAGATATTAGGGTCTTGCTCCCTAAAGGATGAGGGGGTAAGATTATGGGCAAGATTATACATGCATTCCAGGGCTTTTTGTAAAGTCTGAAAAGAGGAGAGAGGGAGGTCACTTGGCAGGCAGAAAATGGGAAACTGCAACAAGCATAGGGGAGATGAGCTTGAATGAGGCTGTGAAGCTGAGTGATGAGAATGGATTCAAAAGGGAGCAGTAAAGAGAAAGGACAGGAGGTCAGCTGAGAATACTAAACTTATCTTGCATAGGACACCCCACGGCTGTTTGATGAGAATGACTTTGGTGACTGTAGACCTGGATTAGATTCAAATGGAGTCCCCAGAGGTATGAGACTCTATGTTATATTTTCAATTCCCATGAGTCCTATGGCTTGCTTTTGCTGACTTTTTTTTTTCTTTAAAAAAAGAAGGTAGGATTCTCTCTTTATTAAAATTACCCTTTGTTTGCTAAAATTCCCTATGAAATCTAAGCATGTGACAACACTTCTCAGCCAATTTGAATAAAAGTCCTTATCTGTGGAGGGAAGTGGGGCTGGAGGGTAGGATGGGGGCTGGGGAGTGGCCTTTCTAATCATCAGCTGAAGAATTCCTGTATCTGTAACTGTTAGGCATGACCCTGGGGATTTTAGGAAGCTGCCCTATGACTTCACCAACAAAGAGCGTTATCTTGGAGTTGCCTGATACATCCACTTAAGAATGTTGGTTAAATGTGAATTAAAATCTAGTCAAATCCAATTAAGCATTTTTAAACAGATATCAAATTTGAAAAACAGCTGTACACATTACCCAACAAATTTCTGCCTCCTCCTTCTTAATTTTTATTTTCTACTTATATATGAAAAAGCATCTGTAGCTTACTAAAACTTTGCTCTTTAAAGCTGATTTAGTGCAGTCACATAACTGGGCACAGAGGGAAGAATGTCCCCATGCTACATCTTCCTAACATATAATACTTAATAAGATGAAGCTTTGTGGAGGTTTCTATTTTGTTTATTTGGTTTTTACAAATTAGAAAACATTCTGTCAGTGGTGTTTTTCTGCACCACCTGGTTAGCTTGAGCTTATTCTCACAACCAAAGTGCAAATACCAAAAAAAATCACATAGAAAAGCATAAATATAAAGCATATATAACAACATATATATAAAAACAGTATATGGAGCATTTATGCATATAAATTTTAGCCATCTTAGTCATCAGCATTAAGGCTTTGTCAAGTGGTCACCTATTCTCTTATGGCTGCAGGTGCACACACATTAAAGATTACAACTTCCAGAGTGCTGCCTACCACCATATATATATATATATATAAAAAATAAAATCAACCACCTTCTTTGACTGACACTTACTAGTAGTGGCACACAAGTGCACCACAAGAGAGCAGTCTCATGTGAACAGCTGCAGCCCAAGATGGTAACTGTCCATGCCTTAGATGTTCTGAACATTACATGGTCTGTCGAGGTCATTCATGCTCTTAACTAGGTTAGGTATCTGAAGTCAGATACTTAGAAATATCTCTCAAAAGACCTAGATCTACATGTGTTTCACTCATCAAAAAAGACTACATAATGGGTGAAAAATGGACCTTGCACAAGGAGAAGCCCAAGGATAAAATACACCTGATCTTTCCAAATAGGTAATTTATTGGTAGAAGAAATTACCTATTGATCCAGGCACTCTGGCCTAGTGTGGTTAGGTGTTAGACATAACTGTATCAGTGTTTTTACTTCCATTTAGTCAAAAAATTTATTGAAAGACAAAATTATATAGGCTTCATGTAGCACACTGAATTAGGGAGAAAACATGAAAGAAAAAAAAAGAAGTGAAATAAACTTCTTCAGTGTAACCTTCACTAATTCAAATCACCAGTTGCCTGACAACATATTAAGACCTCACAGATACCAGACAAACCTTTCCTTCCTAACTCACGAGGATTCTTTCCTTCCTGGCAGAGTTCCAGCAGGGTCTCAAGCTATGTTTCTGCAGCTGCCGGAAACATCCAGGACACACTGAAGTGGCCTTGTTATGGCAAGGATGGTATAAATAGAAGAGCTGAAGCCTCTCTCTTTCTCTCTCACCATTCCCCTCCAGTTCTATTACCACAGTACTTTAAAATCATCTAAGTTGTGCAACAATCCATTTCATCCTTTCTGCTCTAATTAGGCAATTCTACATGTCTGTCTTGATAGGTGGGACTTACTGAAGCACTTAATCAGTTTCTGGAGGGGCATCATAGTGCCAATCCAAATGCTTATTTAAACAGAGCTGTAGTGCCAAATCCAGCATATTCTGCAGCAGCATGGAAACAACAGAATCTGTGAGACACAGATTGCCTCACACACTTTTTTTAAGCAGCCTTCAGTGTGAAGGAGCACTTGCATTCATCCTGTGTAAGCTTAACAAGTCTAGAGACTAAAACATGGAAAGCATTTTACATTACTAGGCTTTCCTGGCAAATGAAACAATTAGAGCAATTCCAGTACAAGCCCTTCCTGAAACTGTGCTAACAAGGCTTTGAATCTTAAAAACTGCATTTAAAATCAAACTATTCATTTGCAAAGCTATCACATACAGCACACACGTAGTAGGTGGGGATCATTTCATTGAAATTAGAAAGCAAATGTCTCTATACATGAGAGGTCACCAGTTGTTGTACATTAAAATCTTTTCACTGTTAGGCATAATTAAAATACTCTAACAGTGGTTTCAGTAATTTAAACATTGCAGTATTGTTGTAATATTTTTCTAGGCTTCAAGAGTTCACAATTGTTTGGTCCAATCAAATCTGGGAACACTGGAGAAGTTATCACCCATCAAGGTAATTACTTCCAAGTTGAAATAATTACTCCATCAATGTTAATGGTCTTTCAACTTCAATAAAGCACTCACCTGCCGATAATCACAGCTAACCTCTTGCTCTCATGCAATTCCCTCTCTATTTAGCAGTTTATATTACAGCCGTTAGAGTGGTCACTTGTCCTGAACAGCTGCTGAATTTCACTTTGATCGTCTGTGAACCATAAAAAAATTAGTCATCTGTGTATGATTTCCCCTAACCCATAAGCCCTTGCAGAGCTAAGGAGATGATCTTTTGGCTGCATTAGGGCACTGCTGAGCAGCCATCTTGTTTCTGGTGGTGGCCACTTTCCACTGCCTAGCAGCAGCACAGTAGCCTAATTAACTTTTGGCCTCCACTGCCATTTACAGCTTTCACTCATTGCTAAGTAGCACATCTTCTGAATTTATGGCATGTACAGGGATTCCTTCACTTACACTCATCCTCTTTTCTTAGGGTGCACTCCATTTCCCAAGCATCTGCAATAGGCATGTATAAAAAAGTTTCACTGGTCCCTCTCCTTGCCATATTTTTTTCTTATTCTTGTAGTTACAATCTTAATTACTTCTATGAGAATGTTGCCATGTACAGCACTGCATACTTCATTATTGAGTAGTCTGTAAGGGAAATTAATAACTATGTGGTATCTCATCTCTAACGCTGCCAAATATTCACAGGTCTATAGGAGGAAATAGAAGTGAAGGACTACACATGAATGTATTATGTATTTTAAAATATAATTAATAAAAAGAGACTAACTCTGGATGCATGATTCCAGATATCTGTAAAATCCTGCATAGTAGGCATGAATATATGGCAGTACTGGCCACTCAAAAATATGTGTGATATATTATTTTTGATATGGATTTTTTTAACAAGTAAACCATATTTAATATTCTGACTCAGGTTATCTGATATGTAAATTCTGTCTGCTTATAACAACACAATCATATTAGCCAAAGCCTCATCCTCCTACCAAAGTCTTTATTACTGCTATTCTGCAATATGTCTACAGATTTCCCTGTCACAGCACCTGCCAAGAGAAGCTTGGCCAGTACACTTATATACCATCTCCCCAAATAATGTGAGGGAAGCCAATATGTGTTCTCAACTGTTAGCACAGCTGCATCCAAACCAGAGGCTTTGCTGGGGCAGTGATAGCAACTAAGAGATGTGTTAATTTTTTCACCCCAAGCTGGCATGGCTGTGCTGGAAAAAAAAACAAAATCTTTAAGGATAAGTTTGGCCTGAGAGCCTCACATTGCTAAGCACATTGTGAGAAAACCTGCACAGGTGCAGGATTTCCCAGGAATACAGGCCTGTAATGCTTACACCTATATTTTGCATGCTCTAACAAGCACATTGCACTTTGATCTACACTTGGTTGAGGTGAATTTAACACACTGAGACCTTGATTCTACATAATAATAATAATTGGGGGGCACTGTGCATAGGCAGTTTTCCTTTTTAACCCTCATGTCTGGATGCTTTTCTTTCTCCAAGTGTTTTCTAACAGCTACATATTTTTATGGTTTTTACTCATCTTCCTGGCTTTGAATTTTCCTGCTCCCAATAAGCAACCAAACTCTTGATAAAATTGTCATGGGAAAAACAGCATTACATACCCACAAAAAGTCTATCAAGAAATGCTCAAACCTACCCACAGTTTTACCTCACAGCAACATTCAGAATACAGCAGTTAAAGAGCTGTGATGCTTTGATGACATTTGGCAGGCACTCATTGGCTTTATAATGAAATCAGCTCTGGGTTCTGTGTTCACAAGCTTAAGTCCTAAGTTCATAAGAGTGAGAAGCTTGCTTTGACAATCTAGTCACTTTATGCAGATTTCTGTAAATGAGAACCTACTGCAAATCCATACCCCTATAAACACGTGTCTCATGTTAATGTCAAGACACTAAATATGATTCCTGCTTTAGAGGGTTAAAATGAACTGCAAAGACGTTGTAGGAGACTTGTGCTGCTCTAACCAGTCTTGACTTGACTTTGCTCTGCAAATAAACCAGAATGTCAGTTTAACTCACTGTCACCTAACATTTGTCACTACACTCCTGGTCAAACAAGCTAAGGAAATGGGTGACACTGCTCTTTAACTGTGAACACCAAAATGGCTCACGTGTATGTCACTTGCTTCTGATGGTGCAGGACACCCTCCTTTCATTGCAGGGGCAGCAGCTTTTGCTCTGAGAATTGAGTTCTCATTTTTATCTCCACAGGCAGTGTAAAATTTCAAGGGGTCAGTGATAACCTTAAGGTACCATACAGTCATACCTTTGACATATTAACTCAAATACATATTAATGGGGAGCAAATAGCTGGATTTGGGGAAGTTATAGTGGATAAGTCTGTTAAATTGGTTGAAAAAGATGCTTCTCATTTGGCTCTGAAAAGGATGGAAATGAAGCTATCATATAAGAACAGTCTACAAGGACATTAGCAAAAGCTTGATTTGTATCCTGCAATGTCACAAGGATTGTATTTCTCCTCTAAGTTTTGGTCAAGCTTTATGTGCCAGGGCAGGCAATCAGGGTGCAACCGACAAGCGCAAGGGTGGGATCAGCCACCGCGATTCTAGCAGTGCTTTTCTTTCTGGAATAATCTAATGGGATAAGAATGGAGTCTAACAGATTAAATAAAGGACCAAACTCATTGCTTTCTTAATACTTTAAGTCTTACTTGTAACATGGAAGCTTGTGAGAGAGAATGACTAATGGCATATCCCACGAGGGAGCTCCAATAGAGATGCTTTAGGAGATTAAATGATTTAGCCTAGTACCCATGAAGGCTATATTTTAAAGGGGCAGAAGTTTAATCATTGGAATTCCAGTTCCTTCAATAAAATTACATTTTAATTAAAGTATCTCATTCAAAAAGCTGAAGTTAAGGGCATATCAGCAATTTCATGATAAAACTCTGTTTTTAAGCATTTATAACTTTGAAAGTTGGTGTCCAGGTTTTTGCCTGCTGGGATAATTGACCTAACCTCCTGCAGATATCTTTGATAACAGGACTCCATGCATTTTATGTCAATATCTTTGATTCAAAGCTTTAGCTGTTCTGCTATATTCAGAAGAGGTAGGATTCAGATCTCAGGTCCTTGCTATTAATCAGCAACAATTCTACTCAGTTAATGCAGCTGCAGCAGCTTAAAGTGAGTGCAACTGATGGAGCGTTGGAGAAGAAGTGCAAAAAGGTTTGTCCCCAAAGGGTAGTATAATATTTTAAGTAAAAATGGGTAGTAAATACCAGAACTGACCCAAGTTAAAGACAAAGGACTGTAGAAAAACCATGCAAGCCAGCTTTGCTGCAGTGCTAGTAGAACAGCTATACATATGCTGCCAGAATGTCATTTTGATTCAGGTTAGTGTTTGGGGAAAATAAAGGATTTTGGAGCCAGGAAAATACTAATTCAGTAAATAATAGCTTGTTAATCTAAAAAGCTTTTAATTGATGCTGTTAACACACTGTAGCAAAATTATTTAAAATTGCATTTTGGTAGGTTTTATTGCCCACAGTACAATCATCTTGGACATTTTCTGTTGTTGTTGGCATGCTTAGAAGTAAGCACGACCAGCCAGGTCAATTCTGATGCTTTTTACATTGCATGCTGCTGAAGCAGAGTAGTAGAAGAAGCCCTGGCTTTTCACTGGTTTTAAAATCTTAGGTGCATCACCACAATTATAATGGCAGTAATTTTTCTTAAAAGAAGTAACAAAATGCCACTGAACTTTATAATCCAAATCTACTTTTTTAAGCCTGGTGTGCTGTGCAATGTGAAAGCAACTGCTTCAGAAGGCAAAACTATATATTATTTCTATAACTCAGTTCAGGATCTGTTCTTCTTTTCAGAAAAAGATATATTACAAATTTAATCCATTTAGGAAGCTAGACACAAAACTTCTCTGAAACCAAGATCAAGTGTAAGATTACCAAGATGGAAACTTCTTCCACCGTGTCATGTAGAGATTTGTCTGAGGAAGTTACTCAGTGGTTACTACTGGGTATTCCAGGGAAAGCTTTTTAGGATCCTACCTGAATTGTCAACCATATACTTCAAAATTGGGATAATAGAGAATTTAGGGGATTTCTGGTGTTTTTCAATACTAACATGGACTACGAAGATCATTTAGGGAAAATTCTAGGTTTATGAACTTGAGGTGGCACTGCTGAGGAAACCAAGCTTTATTACAGCCTCCTTAAACTTTTAAAATTCATTTTCAGAAGACAACCAAGTAGACCAGCTGTCCTAATATACAATAGTTTAGTCCAGCTATCTATAAGCTGTCCTGCTATAGAAAGACTAGAATGCGATATATAGAGGGGAGGAATAGTGGTAAATGCACAAAAGCATAATCATTTCTGTCACTGGTTTACACAATGTTGTTAGTCACTTCACAAAACAATGCCCTTTCCCCAGGCTGTCCCTTTACATACTGAATAGAAACAGGAAAAGAAAGGGAAGGGAAAGACAGATCAGCAGTGCAAAGTAACACTCTAATATAAGTACGTGAATTGGAAATAAAAGTAGAACTGCTTTTATTGCTGATGAATTATGAGGGGAACATGCAAATGGGTTGCATATATGAACTATGTAATTACTAATTAATTCATTCACTTTATGATTTCAACTGAAATAAAAAACAGAATTCTATACCAGGAGGAGTGATATTGCTGTTCTTTGTGCAGGTCCTGTGAAACTATTTTGTCAGTCAGACAAAAAATTCAGGACAATATTTTCAGAGCAAGGCTGACAAATGCATGTGCTTAATTCCTCCAGACATGACACTTCCATGCTTTTGAGTAATCTACTCGCCTCTACCAGAAATCCAATATTAACATTCAGTGTTTCAGTCTGCATTGGGCCAAACACAAAACTTAAACCAACAAAATGACAGGAAATTGGAAACCCCACTTTTCTAACCAGCGTTAAGGGAGATTTTAATATACATCAGAGATCAAAGCAGAGTAAAAACATCTTAAAACTGGTTTTGTGGTGCAGTTCTTACCATTACAGTGAGTGCTGTGACAGCAGGGGTGCTGAATGTGGGGTCGCTGTGTTTTTCTTGGTACACCACTCTGTACAGAGAGATGACACCGTTGGGGGAGAGCGGCTGGGTCCAGTTCAGCCGCACCGAGTACGCGCCTGTGGCTTGTGCCCAAGGGGCTCCCATGCCCCACGGGGAAGCCTCCAGAGTCTGGGTGGAAGCCCACAGGCTGTCCACAGACCCCACAGAGTTCTGAGATCTGACACGGTACTCATAGAGAGTAAAAGGCTGCAGAGCATCGGACGCGTCAATGAATTCCAAAGCTCCTTCAGTCCAGATGAACAAAAGCAGCTCTTCTTGGCTGCCCACAGGACGTCTAGAATTAAACCAAAAGCAGTGCTTTTAAAATAGAAAATAGCTTTAGCTGTCCCATAATAGTTGATCTTAAAGTTCCAAGTTCAACTTGTATCTCAGAAAAAGACAGAAATTATTTCTCTATGTTACACACACACAAGGAACTCGCTACCTATCTTTGCATCTTAAAAGCATTTCCCTAAACTTGTGTTAGGTGCTGAGTAGTGAAGAAGAGATTTTTGAGGCAATTAATTATTCTCCTTTATCTAGAATAATACTATAAAACATGTAAAACAAGTGTGCTGTCACAGTCCAGGGCAGCAGAGTAGCAACACAACAGCATGTTGTCCTTCTAGGACAGAATGCACCACAAATGAGACTTTCAGAACTTAGAACATGAAATATTAAATCTATCTGTAGTTGCTGAGCAATGACTTGAATTGCAATATGGATGTAAGCTTTCAGCATTTCTGAAAAACAATCCTTTTACAGTGGTACTCACCTCAGAATCCCTCATTTATGGAAAACTCGTGACCAATTTACTGGAGAAAAATGTTACCTAGTGAATAAGGAATAAATATTCTATCATGCCCTCAAAACCAAAGCTGTGCACTTTCAAAATATGGTTTGCTCACACTAAATATCCCATTTTTTCCTGCAAATTGAATAAGTAATCCCTTGTGCATAAACTTAGCTGAATTTGCAGCTCCACCACCAAACCTCATTAAAATATCACACATAGTGTTTTCTGTAATAAACAACACATTTTTTCCAACACTGTTTTTGTCTAAAAATGCAAACCTAAGATATATGAAGAAAATTCACTTTATTAGTTTCTGCCACAATGGGTTTTTCTTTTTGCACATGTGTACATCTATCTATCTATCTATCTATCTATCTATCTATATCTATATCTATCTATCCATCTATCTATCTATCTATCTATATACATTTATGTATCCATATACAGGTGTGTATATATAGAGCATTATGACTGCAGATATGCTTGCCTTGGACCTGGTGATATTGAGTACCAGAGATTACAGATGATCCTCAGCCCCTTTATAATATGGACCCTTCTTCCATATAATTTACAACAGTTTTAATAAGCTGAGCACTCATCTTCAAAACAGTTATCAAATCAATTCTTTCACTTGGCATAAAAATGTTTGTGTGAAATTAAGTTGGTTACATTTAAACACTGTGATAAATCTCAGTGATGGTTGGGCTGTACTGCACATGAATTTAAGTATTTCCCCTACTCTTCACAGGAACCTTGGCTTTTGCAGAACATAAAAGCACTTTCACCCTCCAACAACAAAACTCCAAATTATATTATCTGCCACTTTTATTGCAAGTAGGGCAAATTTGCAGAAGTAAAATTGGTTTGTCTGGCTACTGGGTGTCATCATCACTACACACACACACAGAACCTGAAGAACATTTCTTTGGCAACAGAAAATCTGTGTTTCAAAAGATGCTGTTGGATTTTATCTTGTTAGGTCAAACCAGGAATTAATTTAAAAATAAAAAAGCATTGATTTTTTTAAACCTGATAATCTTAGCTGCTTGTAATAATATATTCCCAGGTATTAACATGCAAATATGAAGAACATAATGAATGCATGTGTACACAGCTGTTTATTCATCCTTTGTGTATATGCATATATAAGGCAGGAAAGAAGATATTATTTTCTAATACAAAACTAAGTAAGTTTTGCTAAATTCTGAGATAAGCAGATTATATGGACACTGTTTACATGCATTAAAGTTTGATTTTTTTTTTAAGAAAAAAGAAGAGTTTTGAGGTACAATATCTCTATCATGTGAAATCAGTATCTCTATATCAATATCTCTATAGTGAAATAGGCAAATTGTAAGATATATTTATACTGAGGATTGGTTGGCAGAACTGGGCTAAGACTGGCAGGTAGAAGAAGTGGGAAAGATTCACTAGAAATTTTCAGTCTCTCTGTAAAAGTTAGGGCCCAAAATTTCCCATTGTCTCCAAAATTCTGGTAACAATTTTCAATACAATTGCCCATGCTCTGCTATAATGGCAAGTTAAGCCTCCTGCAGAACTCTCCCTCGGATGCTGTTCACTGATGTAATGCAAGACATATAATTTCAAAAGGTGAATCATTACCACGTCTTTCTCCTGCACCTAAAAATACAGTCTTTTCTCTTTGTACCCAAAAACATGTCTAAAAAAAAATCTCTGTAAATAAGGGAAAAGAGAGTACATTTTAATGCAAGAAACTCACATTTAATGCATCTTGCTTACCAAACATTCTCAAATGAGTACATAAATTTATGTTTTATAAATATTATAAACTCTCTGGGAAATATTTTTTTTCACACTGAATGATCAAATATGCCACCAACTGTAAGATGATTCACAGGCAAAGCTGTACAATGTAGCCTGGTTAAGTATTTAGATCTTATTACTGCTGACTATTTAATGAATGAAACTTATGGTTAGGTAAATGGTTCCATCTGTAGGGCTAAAAACCAGAATATATTCATGTATGAATAAACTTTGAACAGAAGTGGTTGAACAATCAGTAATCATTTCAGTTGTCTTAAGATTTAAGATTCAGCTGCTCATTTAACTGGAAGTATTCCTTGTGTACAATGAGCTGCAAAGGAGAATAACATTTCCAAGAGCTGGAAGCCATCTCTTAATCTGCATAGTCTGATTTGCTGCTTACATTCATTTCAAAGATGTTCAGATAGTTATTTTTATAAGGGCAAATTCTGCCTGCCCCAGTGCCAATCTGAGGTGGATGACACGAGGGGGAGGATGTAATCTCCTTTGTGACAGATAACTCCAGAGCTGTGCTGCAGCAATGCCGACTGCAGCCTCGCTTCCCTGTGCGCACGGCGAATCCCCGCGCTCTCAGGGTCACACCAGAATTATTCCTCACATGTTTACCTTTCACCATACAACTAAATTACATGTTTTAGCAGTGCCTGCTGCTTTGCTTACCAAAGTGGTAGTGAGTTATTTTTAGGAACACTGAGAAGTCTTCGGGTAAAATTCAAACAATCAAGGAATCATGCTGTCAAATGTGGGGGAACAATGCAACATTAGCAATGCTCCCCCTCTGCAATTTCACATTTAATTAAACAAAGAAACCTCACTTACATTTGTATTCAACAAATATACACTAATATAGCTTTCATGATTTGGTTGTTTTTTTAAATTTTTTTTAAACATGAGTTCTGATGCAAAAATAAAAAAACCACCAGAAGGAATTTGAAGTTATTGCATGTAATATACTAGTTTAGATTGGGTATTAGATCAATTACAGGTATGAATAAAAGCCTTCAGGAGCTCTTGTATTCAATGACACAAGCACCCATTGGGATTCCTACATTAAACCATCCAGTAACATATGTACTTTGGAAGCTGTCTTGGGTACAGCTCATGGTTAAGGGTATACAGTTAAGCAATGAATTAATCATAAAGAGTCAATCTGGAAGCCTCTCCACTGCAAGTCACGACAGCCACTGAGACATGTCTTCTGTCTTAAATTGCCTCTTCATTTTTCTGCTACAGTTTCACCAACAGGACTGTTCAGCTAATGAGAGCTACATTTCAATCTCACAAATACATACTAAATTATATAATCTTAAGGGGCAAGACATAGACAGTTTGACAGAAAAATTCAGATGCTCCCTTAAGGAAGTTATCAACTAAAATACTTCTAATTTTACAGGCAATCTGTCTGTAAGGGCCATCCCATGTGCCTCCTACACATTGCATCCTGTTAATCAAGAGAGATAAGTTCCATTAGTTCATTAGCAACCTATAACTTACTAAAATGCAGCAACAAATATATATCAACTATTTTCATAAAATTATTTTTTTTTAGAATAGCAAGTTCTGTGGCTGGCAGAGCAATGTTAAATCATGATGAATGGGAACAGAATTAGATTAGATGATCATCTCATAAACCAGATCTTTTCTCATTCACAAATTGTTCTAAGTTGTGGTCCTTGCTAGAAAAATTTAAAAGCCTCAGATCTGTGTTTAAAGCTGCTTTACGAATTAAAAAAATGTATCACAATCTCCTCTACCATAAAATAACATTTGAATTTTTTGGTTTCCAGCAAAATGGCTGCAAAGTTTGGAGTAGTTTTATGGTGTTAGAGGAAAGCACGAGTCCTGCCACTTTAATGCAGAGATCTGCACACACACTAGGTCCCCAAGCATTCCAGGTTTTGAGTTAAATGAATTTATTTTGGTGGTGATGCAGTAAGGAAGAGGCACATACTGAAGAAGAAATTACATTCCATAACCTCCCATAGAAATACTGCAGGTCTTGCTGCCATAACAATGTAAGGCCATGTGTGGCTACAAAATGAAAAAGAACTATGTGCTTACATCCCATTTCTGATTTTTTTGCAGCTATCTGAGAAAGATTTGATATTGTTGTTGTCTAAGCACATTTAAACTTCAGCTGAAATAACTGCCAAGTGATTCATGCCTATGGAGGTGAATATACCGATTGTATCTGGAGCCCCAGTGCGCCATTTTCATTTCACTTTAAATAAAAAACAAAATGTATCTATGTCAGTCAGTGCCCTTCTGCTGTACTCAGAGGTATCAAACAGGCTACAATTATGATTGTGAAGTGATTGTGTCACATTGGAGGAAGGTTTATTGCTTTTGAGTCTGCTAGGCAGTAACACATTCTGTTTCATATTACTCTTTATATCATTGTTTGGCTGTGACTAGAATAATCAAATGCCATCAAATGCTGTCAAATTCAATTTACAGTATTTTTCACTGAAGCAGGCTTTCTGCATTATATTTCCTGTTTTCCTTTTCTATGGTTGCCATGGAATAGCAGCGGTAATCATCAGCTTTATTTACAAAACCAACAGAGTGAAGACATGTCTTGGGCTATAACATACACTTTATTCCTCTTTATGCAGGGGAGGGACTTGGGTTTTTTGATCAGACAATTTAAAAAAAGGCAAACAAAAGGGTATTTCAAGACAGCAGGAATTTTTAGAGACCACTAATATCTTTAAGGCAAAAGTGAATTTATATTAATTATCACTGAGGATTCCAAAAGATAATTGGATTTCCTGTCTTCTCAGTCACACCTTTAATATAATAAAAAGTCCCAATTTCTTTGTGGGAGGCTAGGTTCAGCCCAGCATGTGTTTGCCACACATACTTAAGAGTTGGAAAACCCAGGAACTTCAGAGTTTAAATCCCTCTCAAATACATGGCTTGAGTTTTATGTTCTCTGACTTCTGAAGTCATTCCAGAAGGTTGCTTCAGTGAATTTTTAACAAGGAGTCAACAGGCACAGCAGAGATTGGTGCTCTGCTAATTTAATACTGCCCTAAACACAGCAACTGTACAGAAAAACTCTCACACAGGGCTTAGAAACTCCTCATAGGAAGTGAGAATGCATCAGTCAACAACCTACACAGGGCAGATGAACACAAACACC
Source organism: Muscicapa striata striata (assembly GCA_030060385.1). Taxonomy (NCBI): domain Eukaryota; kingdom Metazoa; phylum Chordata; class Aves; order Passeriformes; family Muscicapidae; genus Muscicapa; species Muscicapa striata. The sequence continues at coordinate 2,161,827 of JAREIS010000027.1, read as the reverse complement.
AAGGTACATAAACAGATGAACTGTAATCACTGTCAAGATTACTTACTTAAGAACATAAATTATCTTGGAAAATTGATCTGGTTTAGGGACTAAATTTTTGTTTTACGAACTAAACTAAACTTTTTCTGCTTTTAAAAGTCTCAGAATTGGTGAATTACTCCTGTTGCCATTACAAAATTCTCAACTGTCTGTCAGAGAAGATTGAAGTTTGTACCTGCTGGTCTGTGTAATCACAGTACAAGTATCTATCCTACAAACTTTTTCTAAGGTTTTTGTTCCCTTGAATTTTTAAAACGTAGTTCAGGAAGATAATTCTTGTTTGAGTTCATATTCCCAACATGGCCATCCATAGATCAGCTAAACACCTTAGCATTTGAAAGGTAATATCTATTTTTTCATGTACTTCTACACCTGTATTCACCTCCCAAAAAATCAAGGATTAAAGAAAGGAACTGTTTAGTAGGACTAAGAATCTGAGGTGATAAGGGCATTTACCTGTAGATAAAGTAGTTAGTAATGATGCCATTTGGTTTCCTGGGTGGTGCCCATTTCACTTCTATGAGTGCAGGTCCAATTGCTTTAACAACAGGTGGGCTAAGTTCTCTGGGAGGTGCTTCAGCAGTTCTTGAATATGTTTGCCCACCCACTCCACACCCACCTACAAAAAGAGAAGTTTGTGTAGGAATAAGAGCTTTTTCCTCAACAAGAAAATACATTAGAAACAAATGAATGTCAAGTAAAGAAGCTGCTGGAGGAAATGGTGTCTCATTTCACCTCATTTCATTGTTAAATACTCATCTAAATTACCACAACTCTACAAATGATTTACTCTTGATTTTCAGCAGTGAGAGTGATAAGCAAATTGGTTCAAAAATGTCATTTTAGAAATACTTCTTTCAATAGATTTTTGAAAATTTCCACTGAAGTCAGGGAATTTCTAATTTTTGGGCTCTTCTCCTGTCTCTATGTTCATCACTTCTTGTTGGTGACTAGTTACAGAGCTGATTCAGTTCTGTACATCCATTTTCAAAGATCTTTAAGCTGCTTGTGAAAAGCTTTTAATAAAGTGGCACATATAACCTAAAATGCATATTTTAAACCTCCATTTGATATATTCATGGTATATGGAGAAATACATATGTGATACATGGAGAAATATTTAATGCCTCATTCAGTGCTAGGCTTTCTTTTTACTAGATAAACATTTGACTCCAGTGTAAAATAATTTAATCTGTTTTGCAGAGTTGAATCTACCTGGAAAATCCCCTCCAGTCACATAGATGAGTGTTTTAAATTGCCTTACCACTCTGGCATGCTTGTATTCTTATCTCATACAGGGTGTAGGGATCCAGGCCATCAACAAAGGCAAAATGTGCACGTCCTACTGGCTTCACCAGCAGAGTGGGACTGCTTGCATTTAGCAGGATGTTGTATTCCAATGGCACATTGACAATGAATATCCCTGTTGTGAAACAGAGAAGAACCAGTGATTATCTGAAACACTAACAACAGTGCAGGACAACTTCAAAGAGCCATTCATCACATGCAATTTTAAATGTAAGCCCCCTCTGGAGGTTTTCCCTACTGCCTCTTTTGAAAACTACAATCGTTTAAATATAAACTGAAACAGATCCATCTGCAGATTATAAGTGGAAGACACACATTATGGCTCTTAGGTAAGAATCAAAATTCAATTCAATGCCTGTTTTGCAATTGCCACTTCTGGGAAGACCGACCTTATGACTTGGAACCAGCAGCTTTTATGAATTTTGCAGGAGTAACAGCTACTAAGCACTGCTGTTTGAATAGTCTTGTGATCAAACAAGTGAATTGCAACCATTCAGCAAATTATGCCTTTTTAGCCCAACAGCAGTAGCTGAGTGTAGGTTCTTAGCCTGCTTCACCAGTAGAGTACAATACAATAGCTTGAGCCAAGAAACATATAATTTTAAATGAGGTAAAAACAAACTTTCTGGTTTTGTTTAAAAAAACCCCCCTTGCATCTTCTAGTATTTGAATTCAAACATTTTCCCCATCTATTCCTATTCCCATGCTGTCAGTTCTTAATTTTCTAGTTTTCTTGAGAAGCTGAAAAACTCAGTTCCTTCAGAAGAACAAGCTAAGCCATATACCATCCCTTTAGAACAACAGACAGATGTTCCTGGATACTCTCTTTTCTTCTTCCCCATGGAGTGCCTAAGGGTTTTGGTTGATTGGTTGGTGGTTTTGTTTGATTTTTGGTTTCCTTGGGCAGTATTTTTTATTAGGAAATGGGCTGTAGGCTTTTAATTTTTTGTCCACTATGGACTATTCTGTGCAGACAGCAGCAATCTCATAAAACCAAGAGAACGACCAAAGAAGAGTTTGTATTGAGTGTGTTTCCTTCATTCTGCAGTCACATAAGGGACAACCTTAAGAAAGGACAAAGTACAGACTAGACAAGGCTCCTTTCTGAGGTGAGCCAAGATGTATCTGATAAGTAAAAGCACATTTCTCTTCAACACCTACTTTACATGTCACAGAGACCTCTTTGTGACTGCAGCAAGGACCAGATGCCTGTGAGCAGTTCTGAGATTTGTCCACACCTTGAAAATCTTTCCATTTGTAACTTTGGAAAACAACTCAGCTTTTTCTCCTAATTACAATTTTGGTCCTTTTTTTATAAAGCATCTACATTGATACCACTACCCTGAAACTACAAAGAGCATTTTTTTTCCACTGTTGTGCATGTATTAGATGGGGGTTTTTTTTAGCTAAGTATGTATGTGAATATATATAACTAAAAAACAAAAGTTTGCAAGAAATCAGAGATTTCAAGTTTAGTTGTGGTACTATGAACAACTGATGTACTTCAAAAGATCAGAAAAATCTTTGAAACACCATGTTTTTACAATTCCCATAAGAAAAAGAGCATATAAAAATCCTAAAGAAATAACATTCTGCTGCCTGACTAGATGCCAGACAAAGAAAACGCCATTACACTAAAAAGCTGAAAAACAGCTCTGAAGTAGAAGCATGACTTCAATCTTATTCAACTATTCAGCTTACAGGAAGAACAAAGATGTTGTTAGGAGTTTTTGGAAGAGGTGAAGGGAGAAGAAGACAAAAAATGCAATAATTCCTCTGTAAAATTTTCCTTCTTCAGTGTAAAAGTTACAAGAAAAATACCAAGATCTGATCACTAAGAATGGAATATCAGAAACACAACTTTTTAAATCAGGGATGATGTTACAGAGTAAACCTCTGAGAGGTGATCTTCAGGTAGATTGGTTTTGCATCAAAGAAAATTATTTTTTGCCTGATATATGGAAGATGAAATGCTCCAAAAGAGTACACTTGAGTTTGGAGTGTAAAATGTTGCCAGTAATCAAAAATATATTGTTAAAGATAAATCATTATTACTATTAGTAGTAGTGTAGTAGTATTTCCACCCTATAATTGGAGGGTCTGTAAAGGATGCAGCAGAATATCTGAAAGAGTTTGAAATGGTACAGAGCACACCAATAGAAACCTTATTATAATCTCCTACTTAAGGTCTCCTTCTTCTCCTGTCCTGAAAACTGACCAGTTATTCAGACAGGAAAACCCATTCCTTTATGAAGTTATATGATTCAGTTTTTTGCATCTGATCAGTGCATTTATTCTAGGCAAAAATCACCAGAAACCTTTGAAATTGAAACTATTCAGAATGCTTGATTTCCCTAGGAAGAGTGAATACCAACAAGGACAGCTGAATATAACCATGAGTATGCAGCAAGGGACACCTATTTCAAAATAAATGATCTCTCCATGAATATTGGACAGCGTTCAGTCCATATCAGAAATTATTCAAAAAACACCACCTGACACCTGAAACAGAAAATCTTAAAATTCGGCTAAATGTTGCACTATATTAGTAATGCTCAGGGGAAAAAACACTCTCAAGAAGTGAAAATGAAATTGTAAATAAAATCACATAAGCATCCTGTAAAAATTCCAATGTCTGGTGGAATCCTTATAAACTTTGATCAAATTCAATGAAAATGAAGATCAAAGGATCACCTCCTAATCTGGAAAATTCTAATATATATACTCTTACAATATACCAACTTGTAAAAATCCCCCTTTCTTTCAGAACAGCCTTCAGCATCTGCAACCAGTCTGAAACCACTACCTTGTGTGCTCTGATGACTGAAGGAAATGAAATGGGCATATTTGTTAAAGTCATCTGGGAAACCACATGACTTGGTTAGTTCCAGAGTTCATAAATTTATGTCAGAATAAAAGGAACAGTAAAAGCACAAGTGAACCAATTTACCCTAAATGCAAATGGCAGTTTTGTTATTTGGTGTCAAAGTTACCATGAGCACAATGACAACCTGCCATAACACATTTTCATGTTCACTAAAGAACAAGGATTTAGTTGGTTAATATTCCCAGCAATACTCTTTTTCATAATTTACAACAACTAGATGCTGATAGGTTATTTAACATTTATGAAGTTAAGATGTAATCAGAAAAACCCTGATTATCTTTACAAATAAAAAAGTTAAATTATTCCACTTTTTTTTTTTTCTCTGCGACTTCATTTCACAGCAGGTGCACATTTTGCAATGGGACAAATCAATCAAATGAAACCCTGGGTTTTTGTGGGCATATTTGGATAACATTTAATGGACAATTCTGTGCAAAACTTTGCAAATTAGGTTTGATGGTTCTGTGTACTTCAAAACTAGGCTAGGTCAAAAATAGAATTTGCAGCACAAGATGCTTAAAATTGGGGGTAAAAAGCCCCAGACAAACAGACTGGTCAATCAAAATCTATTTGAAGTTAATTGCTGGAAATTTTTTTACTATGATGTGACATCCAATCACAATTAAAGCAAAATAGCTAAACTTTTTCACTTATAGGAAACAAATACTGAAACGGGAACATCACGTCTTTTAAAATTGCATTTTAATATTTAAATTCACAAAATGAAACAATCTATTTGGCTTCCTGAGATTAACTATTTACATTATGCTTCAAATATCCAGATGTCTCAATCTGGTTGCATAAGTGTTACCACCTAGACTGAAAACAGTAACAGCTGGAGATGCTGATTGTTTGCAAGATGCAGAACTTTGGATATTGAGCATGAAAAGCTTGTCCTACAGGAAGGTGGAGCAAACAATAATTTACTCAAAAAACCAAAAATGAGAGAATGTGACATTGGCTTATCAAAAGTCCCATTTGCTAGTCCACAAGAAACCAGGTTAGCTGGAGAAGCTGACAAATATATGGCAAACACCATGTTTGATCCTCAGAAAAATAAAGTAAGAATGAAGATTTTACGTAGCTGTCATTGTGACTGATAAGCAAACTTAGAAGTGGATAGAATGAAATATTTTAATCCAGATGATCATTAACATATGAAGCAGTTATCCAAGGAGCAGAGGACAGGAACCTATTTTGAGCATGTTCAGCTTACAAGTTAGCTCCAGCAGCAACAGAGGACACCCAGAAGAATCAGGTCCCCAGTGAGGAGCAGTGAGGTTGGAATCAATGAGTTGGAATGCAGAATGGCTACCTGACCACCTATCAATAATATTTATGGATATACTTTGGGGAAATTATGTAGGCTCTTTTTTCCATTTGGCTCTTCTGCTTCTATCCATGGCACCAACAGTTGTTCCATAATAATTGTAACTTATCCTTCTGTAGCATATCAGTGAAATGTACCATACCTCTGAGGTCTGTGCATTGAGGCAATGCCACACAAGATAATGGAATACCTATTTCAGAAAATAAAGCCCTATTTTCCACAGTGAGTGAGGTGTGTCAAGTATTATTTTCTGAATATGTCACTTTAACCACTACTGGGCCACCTTGCTCTTTAGCTAAGTCAGGAGTTTTGAAATGCTACATATCTATAAAGTCACAAGATTTAGATATATTACAGATGCTGAAACATAATAATTAAACCATCCAAAAGGAAGGTGTGTTTAATACGATGTGTCTGTAATTAATCCTGAGGGTGATTATTTGATCCAAATTTATTACAGCACATAAGACAGAATGCCAAAGCAGCCCTGGTATCCACAGACAGGAAGACAGTATGAACAAGTACCTTCTCATCAAAACTTTGTTAATTAAAAGCACTTTTTGTAACATCAAGTCTATACCAGTGAACAGTTTTGTCCAAGAGTGGCTGCCAAGCCTGACAATCCTTATAAGTAAAGTTTATAAAGTAAGTGTATAAGGAAAAACCTATGTTGCCTCAATATAGCCCATTGTGAGTCAAGGATTTATGCACAGAAAGGAAATAGATCAAAATAAAGAGGAAAATAGTTATTCTAGGTGCATGGACATAAGGATAAGAAGCAGTAGACACCTCTAGGCTAATCCTACCAAGCTGGGAATGTATGTGACCCCAGACACCTGTAGGATAGGACATGTTAATGGGATCTATGCTCTTCCAAAATAAATCTTTCACCTTTATACTATGCAGTCTTACTCTTAAGGAAAAAAAAAAACCTCTAGAAGCACAGAGGACCTCAGACTGAGCACAAAGCTGGATTATGAAGGGTCAGTAATTATTTCCTAGCTTCTGCATAGAACAGTGCTTCTGCCCACAGACTTTTAGCAGCATTAAAAGCATTGTAGCTTTCAGTAACATTCAGTAACATTTCTCTACAGTTAGTACTCCCCATTCTTACAAGATCAGCTAGTGGCCCTGAAGTGCTATAATAAAAGGAACAGTAAGATTTGCTTTCCTGTCTTTTTCTTAACTAGGAATAAAAATTAACTCCATTCTAGCTGAAACCAGGACAATACCCAATAGAAGTACAGTATAAAAATCCCTTCTTCATATTTAAAAACCTAAATAATTAGCCCCAGAACAAGGAAGCAAAAAGGAAGGGGCTAAGTTATCAAATATCCATAGAAGTGAGATAAATGTTCAAGGTGTGTTCAAACGTCAGGAAAGAAGGACATGTTCCTTTCCCATCTCAGGACAATGATTTCTACAGATGCATGAATACATCAACCCTGCCTCTTCTGCAGATTTGTAATGTCCAGCCTCCTCCTCATCCCTCTGATTGTGTGGTTTCAGGAACAGAAACCACATGGACCTTTCATGGACCTTTGTATCCATAATCTTAATTGCAACAAAACCAAATGTACTACACAGAGCCTGGTTCTCCTCACAGGTTTGTAACCTACTGTAACAGGAATTTAAGCAGCTGGAAAAGGTCTAGAACAAGGACAAGATTTTCTGGGAAACACCCCACTCTTCACAGCCTATCCTATTCCAGCACATTCTTATGTTTTAAATCTATTTATAATGTTGCTGAATATTTTGTACCTTAAATATATTTATTATCAAAACTATAATACAGCATGAGTCACTTTCCAATAAAACCAACTGTAGATTATATGCCATTTGAATTCACCTGCCTTCTGCAGGGTTCTAAATCCTTTCAGGCAGTAGGGGAAAAAGTTTAATTTAAGATTTTAATCTTTTTCATATATTATAGCATTTCTATAATGGATTTTGTGCTCCTGAAAACTAAAAGATTGACAGCTCAGGGTATTATAGATTTATTAATCATTGCTTAAATGGGTAGGGTGAGTGCTGCTAAGCACTGCCACAACACTTGCAATCCCAGTCTTGAAGGCAAAATACTTTTTCTAGGTGACTTTATTTTTAATGCCAATTGACCCTTGCTAAGCAAGGATAGAACATCTTAAATAATTAGGAAAAGGAGATAATAAAAACTCCCATGAATTCATTATAAAACACATATGGCTGTTATTGAAATATGCAAATATCTGAAGTTTCTAAAAAAGCTGACAGAATTTTAACTGAAAAAACCCAGTATCTCCAAACTAGAAAACACCTTGTTGGACAAAAGACTAGACAAAAGATTGTTCATTACAAGGTTCTAATTGTCCCAATAAATACAGCATATCATTTTTATAACATAACTAAAGTGCAACAATCACTTAAACTATGATCTACATTGATGAAACTTTGCATAGTTTCCCTTATAAAAAGATACTATAATTCAATTATTCCTTGCTAGCCCAGCTTTATAGCAGGTGAAGGCCATTGATCATTTTCAGGAAAGAGTAACTTGAGTAAAAATACTTCTGGGCCTTTGCTGATCCACCATACTGCAAGGTAACATATCCACATTACACTGAGATGTTCAGGCAAGTAAAATTTACTCAATCAAATGAAAGCTAGCACAGGTTCTCTGTCACACAACCTTAAAGGTTTTCAGGTTTCCCTGAGGATAACTCAGGTTAGTAAGAACAGAAGAGAAAACTTATAATTTTTTTGGTTTTTTTCATTAATATTTGCACTCTGTAATAGTTTACAACACCAAAACATGCAGGGCTTTGTTCAGCTAAACCTCACAATACCCATGTCAAGTATCTAGGTCAGTGTTATTAAAATAATATATCTCTAGGACACAACAGCTTTAGACACTGGTTATTTAAATCACAAACACTAAAACCAAATATGAAGAATAAAAATATCAGAATGATTCAGCTGCCTACCTGGATATACTAATTTTTTCAATCCTTTCATTTTGCTACAAAGTACTACATAGAAATACATTTTTACCTGGCACATCCCAAGCTAGAAATATAGAATATGCATCAATTACTGTGACATTATATGGGACATGAATTTTCTCTGGTGTTCCTACTGGTGTTTGTATAACATATTTATCACTAGTGTTGCTGCCGCCCCAAGTGCTGGCTTCCAGCTGGTAAACATATCTGCACAAACACAAAAAGATCAGTAGACACTGCAGTTAGAAGCTTTAGGCATATCAGTAACAGAACATTTCCATTTTCACCAATTTAAAGTGAATACAACGATTATTAAAAATATTGCATTAGTGAAGTTTTCCACATTTAAGTTTTCTTAATGTGAGAAAAGTAACTTAGAATAAAAATAATCGTAGAACCTTAGATACCAGCTAAAATGCTAGTACTAAATACTGTACTAAATACTAATACTAAAATTCAAATTAGCTTACTAAGAAAGAGAAGTATTGACTCAAAAAGTGTCAAAACTAATTTCAGAATAACTTCTATAAAAATATCAGCAGTCACTTTTGAGTCTATATGTTCAATATGCACTGGAACATTATATACCATGTGCAGTGCTGTTTGTCATATAAAACCTGAAAATTTTCAGAGCATATTCCATGATGGAAAAATACCTACCATTGAGCTACCAGCAAACCATCCAAGGGGGAAAAAAAAAAAGATCTTTGCTTCTTTGAATCAGAATGACCTATTCTCAAAAACAAAACAACAAACAGAAGTCCTTTGATTTCTAATATTTGAAATTCTCCTAAAAGTGCTTTACCAATTTTCAGTAATAAAGTAATACTGTAAGAGAGTTTTCTTCTGTTCACAATAAGCTACATTTTGTACGTTTCACTAACAAAAGTACTTATGTTTTTCAAGGCCTTTTACCTGTTACCAGAGCTCTTTAACATGCCTTACCTACTGTTAGGCTGCAGGTTAATATCTGTGAAATTCAGGTCTGTACTGCCACCCAGGAAAACCTGCTCTCCATCACGGAATAATCGATAATGAGTAATGAGTCCATTGGGTTCCTTTGGTTCACTCCAGTACATTTCCACTTCTGTTGAGCTGACTATGATATGATGAGGTTTTGGCCATACCCCTATTAAAATCAAAATGACACCATTTTAATTTTATGACAGAAATTCAAAGGTGTATTTTTTTTCTTTTCCCATGCTCGTGCTGCTGTTTTCAGCAATGTAATGAAAACACGAAACATTGCCAGGGAGAATGACAGAATTTAACACATTTTCTGTATTTATCCTATAACAAATGCAACCAATTAGACAAGGTAAAGATTAATGGAGAATGAGGCCAAAGGCTGCAGCCTTTATATGCACAGTAGTCTCTGCATATTCATTTGTGCTTTAAAAAATACTCACCTTCTAATTCTAACTTTTTTAGTGAAGCTAATGAACGTAGAGATAAATTTGGGGAAATTTTCACAGAAAGAAAGTAGAAATGCAGCACCAGGCAGTAAAGAAAATGTGGCAAGACACAAAAACTCCAAGAAAGACAGATTGTCCTGTGTAAATTTCTACATGATAGCTTGATGGATGACAGTGGAGTTGTGCACCTTGTTAATCAGTCAGGAAATACAAGCCTGTATGACCATCTCTTTGCAGTTCTATAAGAATGACTTTCTCCCTTACCATGAGGAGCAGCTTGTAAAGTTTGACCTGAAAGTGGTTGGCTGGAAGAACACCCAGCAGATGTGCATGCAATAAGCACAAAGCTGTAATTAGTGTATGGCTGCAGACCTAGAAAGAGCAAACAGAGTTTAGGTTGAGATACTGACATCAATCATTCCAAAAATTTTATCTATGCATAGAAAATTACTGGACTTAACTTTTAGCATTTTTGGCAAACATGAAGTATGAACTATTCTTATATTACACCTGAACAATACTGAAATGGTGAATTTTCACTAATTTAGACATATATCCTCTACTGATTTAAATGGCCCAACAAAACAATTCAGAATACATGTCTGTCTTTGCTGCCATGGACCTATGGATGGATATCCCTCATATATCTGAATCAGCTTTAAATCAAAAAACATAGATGACACTTGCAATGCAGAAAAACACCTGAAAGTGCAACTGCTTAGAGTTTTGGACTTGAAAAGCTGAATAGTCTGTAATGTTTTGAAAACATATTGCAAATACATTTGCAATAATAAGATAATAAAATATTCACTTGTACAGGAAACCTTCTACTACGCTGCGAACAAGTCAAAGGATACTCCTGCCACCTTCCCAATTTCTGGGGTTTTTTAAATTTTCCCTCTATTTTTTTCTCCTATTTGATACAAGATTTTACAATAAATGAAACAAAGCAGTTAGAAGCTGAACTGACAAGCAAGCCCTCCTTACAAGATATTAATTTAATTTACCTGCAATTTTTATTTTTTTTTTCAGCTCAAACCCTCTATGCTGGACACCCTTGAATGAGATAAAAAAGGCTTTGACTTTTTCTTGGAAATTTTCAAACATCCTTGTGCTGTGAGTCGATGACTTCAGATTTGACATCGAATTGCCTGTGGCTTAAGAATTTGACTTTAGGGATCCTCATAAAATTGCACTCGTAATTTGGCTAAGATACTGAGTTTTTAGAATAGCCAATTCTAAGGCTATTAAAGGCTTCTTGTAATTCAGTTGTTAAAGATGCAGACCACTGTGAGATCACCTGAGAGCTCAGCTTGAACTGCTGATCAGCCTTCCTCACACAGCACCCTCCAGCCCACAACACAGCACCTTTGCTAAACTACTCTTTCAGATATTTATCAACATTGACCTTTAAGATATCACCAGGCACAAACACTAAAGACTCCTTTCTCATCTTTTTAAGGACCCCTTTGTTAACACCTCATAATACTTAAATAAAGATTCTTGTTCCTGAATGTAAAGGATACAAAAAGTACAAGAAGCAAACTGTACACAAAATCTCTTTGAAAATATTAAAATTGCAAAACTAAACACTCAAAAACTAGGAAATCCCAGTGTCAGGACATTGTACAATACAAAGTGACCCCCTTTTGTTCCCATGCTTTGTGGCACAGTCCTTTCTAAAACTGCCTCCAACATGTGGTATCTGGCCTGATTAATTGTAATTTGAGATTTTTTTCTTGTAGCATCCACCTTTAGAGTGTTCAGGTGCTTTACTAACACCAACCTGCTGAGCATTCCAATGTCTTAAAACAATACCAAAATAAAAAATCTTCCCCAAACAACTCCATAAAAAAAACCACATGAGTTCAAAAAAAATAAAAGAAAACAATTTGTCTCAGAATCAGGATACTGACTCAAAGAGACTGAGAGAACCAAAAATCTCCTTGGAGCTGCCAGGAAGCCATTTGGGATGCCTGGGACCTGGGACCCTTGAAAGGGAACGTAGCTCTGGGCAGGAGCAGAATTAAGCCCATCTACACTGAGACTCCCAGAAGGAATTAATCCACTAAACACAGCCAAAGCTGAGGCAGCAGTTCTCCATACAGGAGCTTCATTCTATTCCTCCCTGGAAGAGGCAGATAGTGGACTGAACAAGGCAGTAACCCTATGAACAAATGACTGCACTGCTGTGTAATGTAGATTGTTTGTGTGGAAGAGGCTCATTTAGGATTATACAGGTCAATTCATAGGTACTATACAGGTCAATTTTTAAGCATGTGGCTTTGTGGTCTTAACAGTGTACTTTTGATGTAGTTCCCGTGTCTAAATAGAATTACTTCAAGAACAATGCAACTCTCTGGCAACAAAAAAGCCTGTGAAAGATCTTTGTTTATAAACAAATCCTTGCTTACACCCTGTACCAAGATATTGTAATTAAAATATATTACAAACAAATAGAGTGAAAGAAGGAGCAATTATGTAGGAAGGTAACATGCTGAATGGAAGACATGCAGGCTGCTTAACAGATTAAACAAGTTGTGAAGGAGAGAAAATAAAGAGATGACTCAGAGGGACAGCCCTTGCTGTAACCTAATCATGAACTGGAAGAGAAGAAAAATCATCTGAACACTGTGTATAAAAGTAAGGAGGGAGAAAATGACAGTTGCAGACTAGAGAGAGGCAAAGGCATGGAGGAAAGCCAAGTATTTAACATTTCAGGATAGAAAAGATTACTGTGGCAACAAATTACTTGAATTCCCCTAAAGGGAGTCATGTTCACTTTTAAAGGAAACATGCATAATAAAGCAATACTCATTTACAACTACACTTAAAAGAGAAAAATGAGCATTAAAAGAAGAGCACATGGTTTCAATAAATTTATGGGTAAAATTCTGATACCTGAAATTCTAGCCATATATGGAACAGTCACAGCAGATTTTTTTATGTAGATTAGTAAAGATTGGCATTAGATGCCTTGTCTTATACATGCTCTGAAAAGCTCTGTGCAAATCTTTGTATGTGATTGATAAGAATAACAACAAGTAAGATAATCTTGAAATATAAGCAGCATTTTGCTTTTCTAATGTCTCCACTTAATTGTTCACTAGAGGATATTTCTCCCCTCCTCTTCTTTTTTGGTTTATTATTGTGGAGATTTATTTTTCTTTAATTTTTTTTTTTTTTGGTCAACTTAAGCAATCTGTTATATTGTTGCAGCATTTGTCATTTGCCAAAAGGCTGTGAACAGTGGGGTTTTTTTAAGAATGCATTGTTCTATTAGCTAAATCAATTCCTTGTGATCCTGTTTGTCTCCATTTGTGGGTATGGCTCCAGCAAGGTCAGTAATTAGCTCCCAGGATAACGCTCCTGGGCCCCGCCGTGGGAATTTTACTGGGGAGGATGTCAGATTGCTGACCACAGCCTCACACAGCCCCTCCACCCCCAAGAGTTTCCTTCAGATAAATATTATTAATGATTCACTGCTGCATATGGAGATAGACTTGACCAGTGGCAACACTTTGGTACCTCTTCAGATTTCATCTCCCTGAAATGGAAAATATGTTCAGAGGGAAGAATTTCAAACTATTCAGTCATAAAGTATCCATACTATTGTTTCTTTTACTAAACTAAATATTAATTATCCTCCTTGGTTTTGACCTAAAAATTATTTATCCTACAAATTGTTGATAAAGCCTCTTACTTGGGATATTAACTTTAATGCATTAAAAGGGGGGGAGATGAGAATAAACCTTTTCTATAAACCCACCTGCTGCTGCTGAAGAGGGCACTCTTGGCTTTCTTTTACAATTCCCCTAATTATTTTCCTCAGTCTTACCCTCTGCCTGGCCCCACTGCAAAGCATTAGCAGGCCCATTTGTAAAGTAGTAGTAACACAAAGTGAAACAATGCCATAACTGTCACCCAAATTGTTCTGTACAGGGTACTGGAAGTGTTCAGTAATAAATGATATAAAAAGGTCTTTTATTGACAAGCTGCCATGTGCTGTTTGCATTAGAGAATATGAGAAGATGATGGCTGCTGCCCCTGGGTCCCAGTGGCATTCAACTCAGTGAGATAGCAGAAAATGCTTCAGTTTGCTTAAAGCATTGATAACACCTCTAAATAATTAACTGAGGACTTCCTGTCTTCAATTACTTAATGCTTTTTTTAACATCTTGAGAGGATTATAAGCAATTTATGGATTTCACATGATGAGCACATTCACTGCTATTCCCACAAAGCATTTGTGGGATCATGTTTCCAAAGCTTTGATGTAATTAAAAATAAGCAGCAAGACAATGGTGCTGTGGCAAGGTGCTCGCCTTCACGTCTGCCATTTGTGAGACCCCAGATTCAGAGTCTCCACAAATACTAATGCTACAGCTTCATGAATGTTCAACTGTTGATCAGGGAAAAGCAGGCAGTTTTGGAGAGGGAAAAAACAAAGAAAAAGAAAAAACAAGGATAATGGGAAAATCAAAACATACATCCACAGGGAATAAGACAAACAGTTCAAACATTTGAGATTATGTATGAAGTGAATTTGATTCTTTTATCATATTCTTTTAATTTAGAGAGCAATAATTACCCACATTGCTAAATCACTTCCATGAGTTCCACATTAATACTCAAGGAAGCTCCTGGAGAAAACAGCAAAAGATTTGATTATGACTGTCAGGAGGAATGATCACTTATTTCATTCCTGGCTTAACATGGCCGCACTGGAGGGTGGCTTAACAGAACAGGCACACAAAAGAAAAAAAGATCCTTGTTTCTCAGGAATTAATTTCATTTCCTCTCACTTGCAACTGGTAAGTATTGTTGGCATTAAAATGGAGATATAACTGCCTTGGAGGAGCATGAGAAATATTTTTCTATGGGTTCGATAAATCATTGCTTGTTGGAATGTTCCTTCTTTACACTGCAAACTTACAACAGCAATTCTAAAACATGTACCACCAATTCTGGCTAATATCTCATGTCCAGGAGCACTGAATATGGAGATAGGAGTAATACACTGTTGATGAATTTCACACTTGAGCATGATACTGTCAAAGAGGAACAGCAATCTTGCTCTTCTGTGAGTGACTACAGCAGAGACACACACTTTTGAAGCACTAAGGGAGCCACCCTAACTCAGAACTCATGCTTTGAGGGGTATTTGAGAGTGCTATCTATGCTCTAGAGGATTTATGTGCCCTAAGTCAAATTC
The DNA here is from genome assembly GCA_030060385.1 of Muscicapa striata striata. Taxonomy (NCBI): domain Eukaryota; kingdom Metazoa; phylum Chordata; class Aves; order Passeriformes; family Muscicapidae; genus Muscicapa; species Muscicapa striata. The sequence goes on along the minus strand of JAREIS010000027.1, from coordinate 2,146,652 downwards.
TGCCCTTTGGCCAGCTGTCAGATGATGTGTACAACATATGAATCCTGAAATTTCCTACTTGTGGGGCAAAAAAAAAAAAACTAGGGAAAAATTAATGCATTTGTGAGATATAAAAATTAAATGAGCAACCTGAAGTCAAAGAGTGAAAAAATACATGCCTATGTTCCTGCTCTGTGTTCAAGAGAAGCATTTCCAAAAGGAATTTTACCTCAGCATAACATTCAAAAATAACTAAAAATTGAATAAGTGAAAAAAATACATTTGAGGTCTGAGCCAAGCTTTCTCCCAAAATCCCTGGAATAAAGGTTCTTCATCAAGTATATAGAAAATGGCTATAAGCAATACATAATATTATAAACAGAATTTGGGATCTTTCCTGTTTTGTCCTCCTTTATTTTTTATTATCTCAGATGTAAAGTACTGGATCCTTCTTGATCCTACACTGCTACTGCAGTAGCACATTCACAACTGCATTACTGCACATCAGTGATGTTAAAAGAGAGATTTGAATCTGTATGAAGGGATGGCTGGCCTACACAGAATATTTAAGTCCTTGAGCACTCTACAAAGCATGCATCTTCAGTCGAGCTGGATAGATTTATTTAAAAATGTTGAAATTACATCTATTAATATTTTAACAAACAGCAGCTAGAAATGAAAGAGATTGGAAAAAAATAAATTTAAGATACGTAAAGTCATGATAAAGCATTCCAAACTGTGCTGGGGATTTCAAAGTTACTGACAAGTGGCATTTTTAATATATTAATACTGTCTTATATCTTAAGGACAGGACATTAGCCTGTCAAAGAGCTCTGCCTCCTTACCTGACACTGTGTGCTGCATTCTGCCTGCAGCACCAATGTATATAAGTCCTCTCCCCACTTGACTGATCTGGTACTCTCTGATGATCCCATTTGGTTTCTTGGGTGCAGCCCAGCTCAAATGTAGTGCTGTGGAGTTGAGAGCACTGACTTCTGGTGGCTGAACACTCTCAGGGACTCCTTGGACAGTGACTGCAACTACCTGAAGACATATGAATTAAACAGCAATTTAATGTAATAGTACACTAGGTACCATGATCAATGAGAATGTCACTTTTGTTTTAAAATGTTGTTTGGGTTGGCATATCATTACCAAGGGGCTGGAGATGTAGTTACTTTTTTCCTCCTTTTTCACAATGAAATCTGACCTTGAATACATTACATAAGTTTGTGTCTACAATTTATCACAACAGGCTCACCAGGTTTTAGCTGCAGTATATGGCACAGGGTGAAACAAAAAAAACTGTATTGCTTGAAAACTCTTGATAACTCTCTTCCATATGGTTTGTCAGTGTCTCTGCATTTTAACTGCCTGATTTCATATATTTTAAGCACCAGTAAACATGGGGCTAAGCCTCCATATAACCCATGCAATCTGAACACTATTGTAGTTACCTGCAACTCCATACTTACGTAAGGAATCTAAAGATTTTGAAAGATAGAATAAGTTTGCACTTGTTAAGTTCTTTCTACCAAAAAAAAAAAAAAAAAAAAAAAAAAAAGGAAAAGGTAATTTTCCATTGACACAACTCCACCATCAGCTACAGAAAGGCATTTTCAAATTGCATTGGTTTAATAAGTGAGTCAGACCGTTTTCTCTTTGAGAATCACTTTTCTTTTTCTGTTATTACCACTATAAAGTATTTCTATTATGCTGTAAATATAAAATGTGCCCTCTGTAATATATTGTCTTAGTGCACTTGGTGGAATCAGTCCCCACTTGCAGACTTCTGTGTTTGCAACAGTAAACTCCATAATTACAGTCAAGTGAAACAAGCAGGATTTATTAGCAGGTCAGTGCTTGCCACAACTGAGCCTACATAGTTTCCAGACCACAGCTCTGTGTGCAGACAGAGGACTATCCACCTATCTTCATCCCTCTGCACCAGTGTTTTTCATTTTAGACTTCTGGCTGAGATTTGCATGAATAAGAAAAACATTTAAACATCTGCAAATAAAAAAAAGTTCAATCCCACAGGTATAATAATTACAAAGCATAGTCATTACCCCCCACCTCTGTCCCACAGACCTTACCCTTTAGTCCTAGAAATTAATTTTCAAAGAGGGAAGAATAATATTGTGAAAAAGAGGTCATTTAAGAAATCATTTTTGCAAATGATGAATAAGGCAGGTACTTTGCAGAATAAAAACCAGAGCTAGTTAAATAGTAATGTTGGTGAAAAGCACCCATGATTCAAAGTGATACAAAAGGAAATGAAACTGTGAGAGAGAAAGTAAGAGATCCTGCTTGCTTAAAACTCAAGCTGAGGCAGGTTGCACACAAAGGGACAGCAAAGCCTGAAGCAGGTGCAGATACAGAAAACCAGCAAAGAGCAATATAATGAAAGAAGGCTTTTCCACTGGAGTGGAAGAGCAAAAAGCTTGTTGAACAAATTGATAGACTATAACTAAAGCAGATAATCTAAGAAATAGCAAGGAAGGAGAGGCTATAGACCTCCTAGTGAGAAGCAAAAATTTAATTTCCAGGTTTAGAGAAGACGCATTTTAATATTCCTTACTCTATTCTACCATGTACAGCTTTCTCTTTAACAAACATCAGCTCCTACAGTGCAATTTCAGCTTTGCCAAGACTGAGATACTGCTTGCTTCCTCCATTTGCTTGTTCAGCCTGGGGTTCCAAATATTCACCTGTCAGTAGCTGAATCCAAATCAGATTATTGATGTTTTTTTCACTTACTCAATAATCAGCATGCCTTCAAATTACACCTTTCCAAAAGCATTTCAGTGTTGCCACACTGGCTGATAAGATTCTGGCACCAGTTTCCATGAAGCCCACTTCACTAACCTTGCTGCTGTCTGTGCAACCAGCAACAGTGCAGGCTCTCAGCTGGTAGGAATACTCCTGGTATGGCTGCACACCACTGGTGTCTGTGAAACTCCTTTCTGTTCCTCTGAAATGCTCGATTCCGTTTCGGAGGATGATGTAGTGAATGATAACACCTAGTGCAGAAAGAAAGTTTTCCCTTTTGGCAACTGAGGGATCCTGGGATAATAACTTACTCTGCATACAGAAAACATTCAGTGGAATAACTACATGACCACAATACCAGATAATCATTCTGATTAAATGCTAAATGTCAATTATCAGCTACATTTGCATCAGCATCTGAATAGATCCCAGTTTTTAGTGAGGTCTTCCAAGCTTCCTCACAGTTTGGAAATAATAAGCCAGATTTCCCAAAATAAACATAAGCACCACCAGCCCTACCCCCAAATCCCCAATTATTTTTTAGGATGATTGCCATGACCATATTTGCACACTTATAATTACAACTGTTCTCAAAAGACTACTTTTTAGTATGTGCTTTGTAAAGACATACTAAATTGTGTTCTGTGAAGAAGACTCTCCTCTTACTTGCAATGAAAGTTCTAGCAACCTAGAACAAAATCTTCTGGCAGAGTTTAGGAATACATGTACTTAGGTGACAGGGGTTAATTAAGATATGTTTTGTGATTTTGGAACACTGTCACTGCAATGATAGAAAAAACCACTCAAAAAAAAGGTATCAATACCATTTGGCTGAAGTGGTTCCTCCCAGTTCAGAAGTATCATGTCTTCCCGATTATCTACTTTGGCCCATTTTGGTTCACTTACACCCTGTGGCACATCTTGCTTAGTGACAGCTCTGCTAATTTCACTGAAACCTCTTCCATAGCTATTCCAAGCAGCCACCCTGTACTCATATGTGACAAAAGGTTCAAGGTTCACATCTAAAAAAAGAAAATTACATATAGATCATCTCAGTCCTATCAAAATACAAAATAACTTTTTTTTTTTTTTTTCTGGGTTTACAGATAGAAATGGATGTTATTCTTTAGACAGGGCCATTACTTCCATCAATTTTATTGAAAGCAGGTTTACACATTAGGTTCTCATTGAGTTTTGCTCATTGCATATCCCTGAAGTTTCTGCCCCGATCCACAGATTACTTCTTAAAAGGATTTTGCTTCACTACAATTCATAGAATCATAGAATGGCCTGGGTTGGAAGCAACTTTAAAGACCATCTAGTTCCACCCCCTCTGCCATGGGCAGAGACATCTTCCACTAGACCAGGTTGATCACAATCCATCCAGCCTGGCTTTGAGCAATTCCAGAGATGGGACAACCACAATTTCTCTGGGAAACTTGTTCCAGTGCCTCATCACCATCATAGTAAAGTTCATCTTAATAAATCATCTAAACCTGCCCTTTTAGCTCAAAGTCATTCACCCTTGTCCTATCACTACTTGCCCTTGTTAAAAGTCCCTCCCCAACTCTCTTGCAGACCTCCCTTTAGGTACTGGAAGGTGTTCTAAGGCCCCCCTGAAACCTTCTCTCCTCCAGCCTGAACAACCCCAGCTGTCTCAGCCTGTCTGCACAGGAGAGCTGCCCCACCCCCTGAGCATCTTCATGGCCTCCTCTGGACCTGTTCTAAAAGAACCATGTCCTTCTTCACATTGCCTGACATTTAGTTAGGGTATCTGATAGCATTCAGGCCATCTTTTTCTCCAGAGCAAATTAACTATACTAGCAAACCAGCAGTCTGCCCTGCCACTTTTCCTCACCTGTAAATGAAAACTGTGTTGGACCTCCTGTGTAGACAGTCTCCTCTTCTGCTGGACACACACCTGCTTCTACTTCTATTTCTGTAGCACTCTGTGAACCTTTAATCCATGCACAGATATGCTCCTTAGGATCAAAGTCACACTTTCCACAGTGTGCTGTTTCCTCCATAGATAATGGGCAAAGGATATTAGCCATGCATTCTTCTTTTACCTAAGGAATACACAGGCAAATTTAAATATATTTCCCATATTTTCCTTTCTCTATAAATGCTTCCATTAGTATTTCTCTATCTTTATACAATACAAAAAACCACTCCACCACCTTGAATACACTGGTATTTCCAGCATATGGGAGACCCTTTCAGCCTTTGGCCCATCTACTGTCTTTGACCACTAATGCTTTTATAATCCTTTCTAAAAGAAACAGATTTTTTTTAAGGGTCCTTGGATGAAAGCATCACAAATTTTAATTACTGGAAGAACAAATGGCTGGATTTGTTGAAAACAGAAGAGTCTAGAATCAATGACAACAGGATTTTATCCAAGAATTTGAACATTCTGTTCCTGCAAAGGCCAATATCCTGTGGCAAATCAGTAGCAAATTCCCAGCCCCTCACATAGCTTGCCAAGTACACAAGAGGGCTCTGTGCAAGTCCTTGGCAGCTTTTAAGGCTGAGAACTCTATCCATGGGCTATATAAATCATGTCTTCTGCCACATCACTCCTAAACAGCAGCTTTGCTGCAATAAGAGGACTTCTGCAAACATAAAGATACAATATTTTTAACCCATAACGTACAATTCACAGAAATACACACTGAACATCCACAACTTTCCATGAAAATTCATGAAATGATATTTTTGCCAAACCATAAGCTGGAGAGCAGTAATTCTCATAAAATACAGGGTGCTGCAGAAAGAGATGCACTGCCATATTTGCAACAAATATTTTTGCCCATTATGTCATAAACTTCAGGAAAAACCAATCAGGAAAACCAAACAGATTATATCTAATGCTTCCTTAATTCACCTATTGAAATTAGCTTCTTAGCTGATTAGGAACTTCAGCTAATTTAATTTCCCAAATTTGGCACTTGCACAAAAATTACGTTGTGATAGATATCCATATAGGAGGCAGGATATTGATGGATTGGATTCCCATGTAAAGGAGCTGCAGAATGTGTCAGACTATCAGCCCTTTTGCTCTTAGTAAATCTATACATATCAGAGAGCCAGCACTGCTATCGCTTTTCTACTGTGGGTAAGTGAAATACAAAGCACTTCCTTTGTTTATACTTCATACCTAAGGCAGGGATCTGGTGTGTTATCTCCCAGAATTCATTAACCTGTTCTCAGCCATTTTTTGCCTTGCATGAGCTACTAATACAATGCATTGAGGAACTGCAGCTGACTCATCACAATGCCTGGATTTTCTCTAGGAGAAAATTATTCAGTCTGAAAATGAAATTACATGAAAACCTTGACATGAAGAGGAGAAGATATAAGAAATATTTCTGTATTAACTTAGCAGATGAACAACAAGGATATAGGAACACCTGCATATGGCAGGATGGGGTCTGTTTTGCTTTACTTTTATGTTTGGTAAATTCCACAATATCTCTCTGATTTCCATATTGTAGAATTCACAATATTCAATGTTCTTTTTTTTCCCTCACCTTCTCCCTCTCTTATCATAAATAGAAATACAATTTTATAAAAAGAATATACATATATATAATACAATTATATATATAAAATAAAAATTATATACAGAACATTTTTACAGGTTATGTATAGTACAAAAATGCTAATTCTTGAAGATTTCTGTTGAATTCAACTTGGAGTTGCAAGGCAAAATTGTCTCATGCTGATGCCTAAAGTCACAAGGCACTCTTGGAAAAGACCAAATTAGTCTTTATAGTATTTAGTTTACTCTGACATTAAAATAGAATGAGAATAAACTACATAATTCATTAGGCATGAAAGGACCTACCCTAGTACAGATGAAATTTATGCCAAAATGGCCACTGGTTTTCTGTAGGATCAGGATTAAGTCCATCAAGAAAATGTCAATTGCTTTATTTTTATTTTTGGGGGTTTTTGTGGGTTTTTTTAGGGGATTGGGGAACCATGTCCTACTGCCTGCCCAAATTGAAATGTTATAGCATTTTTATACTTCAGAACTGGCCAGTCCAATTTTAATTTCCACTTAATGAACATCATCAGAAACAGTGGCGACTGAAGGGAAGCTGGCTATACATGTCAGTCTTGTTAGTATGCCAGCTTTTAGCCACTCTACTAATCTGAAGTGCTGGGCAACACTTCACAGAGGCAGCTAATCATTATTAATTCCTTTAGAATTCATTGCAATAACATCAATCATGGCGAACTCATTCGGTATTAATATGGATGTAATGTGAAAATGAATAATGCACACAGGAGTTTTTATATTCCTATTTTAGAAAAATAGTTATGAACAGTGTATTTCTCTTTCCATCATCAAATCAGAGCTACCAAGAGATTTTCTATCAATTACCTTCATCATCATTCCAGCTGAAATCTTGTCAGAGCAAACATATTTCAAAGGATTATATCCAACTCCATTACAGCATTCTTCGCTCTTTGGAATAAGTTCAGTCTCACAGCATTTTACTGGCACTTGGTCATTCTTTCTAACATGTGCTAGGGACTCACCACTGGAACCTGAGCAGCATATGGTATCTGACTTATTCACATATTCCTGCCCACAACAGAACATCCCTGCAATGAACAAACAAACAAAAATCTGAATATGACATTTAAGTAAACAAATACACAGATAAGAAAGGAGAAAGCTCACCATGCAATATGTCTTGGCATAAACCCACCAGCAGCTGGAATTATGCAGATTTAGCTAAAGTGAGATTAAATTCAAACGTGAGGTGACTGAAATAAGCATCCTGACTTCCAGACCTACTGAAAACAATCAAGAATTAGAGACAGGGTCCCCTACAATCAACATTCATCACTCCTGAACTTTTTTAAGAACTTTGCTATGGAAACCACACCAAGGTACCGGCCACAGCAGGCTGGAGATGAATTGTTGATGAAAATTTCCTGTAAGATGAAAAAACTGAGAAAGCTCCCATGTACTTTCTACTCAGGTCTCCTTCATACCCCCGTCCTTCACGTGGCCAATCTTCCAAAAGTGCATCTTAGCATTCCAGAATTTATCACATTTTATATTTTTAAGTAGGGGTTCATATTAGGTACCAAGAATGGAATGGGTCACTTGCAAAATACACACAGTGAAGCTTCAGCCATCTAATACATAGAATTACCATTCAAGAAGTTGATATCTAAATATAATTGGCATTTCTATAGTGGAATTGATAAGCTGCCAAAATTACTTCCACTGTCTTTTTTCTGGTTTTAATAATTTCATTTTTATAATAAAAGCTCATCAAAACCACTGTAATTTGCCACATACTCACATGAAATACTAGTGCTGAACCCACCACTGTCTAAAGGAAGGGGTAAGTTTTAACTCAGAACCAAACACTACAAACTCCTCTATAACTGGCAATGAAATAAACATTATTACTAATTGAACTAGAAAGATATCACACAAAAAACAGGGCTGTGATATACTGTTACCTCTACAAAGTAGTTTGTGCTTGACATAATTTCTGTCATATGTTGGCATTTAAAACACGTGCAAGAGTGGCCACTTTTTTCACTGCCATTTATTGCAGCAAATCTCTCTCAGAAGTCATACATAATGAAAATTAATCTATAAAGGTATGATCCTGCTAAAACATTCAGAACATTTCATTCCAATCATTGGAATGGCTAAAAACGGTAACGTTACTTGCATACTTTACCTTTTCTCAAGGCTGGTTCTAATAACAGCAATCAAACTGTGATCACCAGCTCTTCAAGAGGTAAAATATTTCCTCTAGTTCACACCCTTTTTCCAAATTATCCTAGGATTCTACCGATTTTGAAGAGAGAATTAATGCAGAAAATGACTCAATTCAATACTAATAAGCAACTCAGACAGCCCCAAGGGACTTCTGACAGGCAAACTAAAATTTTGATAATGAACTGTTTTTCTATTGAAACAAACAAAGCTGTATTCTTTCACTGTGAACCTCATCTTTGTTTAACTGAATTAAATTTTTCAGCCAAGATTTCACTCACATAACAAGAAGTGACTCCCTTTCTAGTTTCTTTGGTAAACCATTACTTCTTTAATTATTATCAACCTTGTTCCAGTGTGATAAATTGCTAATTACTTAATACCCTAATCAGCGTTCATTCTTTGCACAGATAAACTGTGACAGCGCCATTAATTTAAATAGTAATTTCACTTAATGGCCAGAACGGCACACCAGATTTTTATGCAGCATTTTCTGAAGACTGCATCCATCACTGCAATATTCTGACATAAAGATGTCTGACGTGCACTAACTCACTTAGGGAGAGCAGATGTTGCAGAGCAGAGTTTGGTAGTAATTCCCAGAGTGCATCACTTCAGCATGAATGAGCTGCAAAGGCAGAGGTAGACAATCTTCTGAAACTGCATTGCATAGCCTCTGACCTTTCCTTAATTTATCACATGTAGCACTTGACTCCTGAACCTTGACACCTCAAATGTACAATTCTAAATATGCCCCAAGAAAAACAAAATAGGACCACGTAATATTGATGGATTGATTTGCTTTCTAAAAATTGCTTTATTCAATTGCTTAAGGATCCAGAAATTCTTATAAACCCTTGCTGAATACAGCAAAATATCAAAATGTAAACTATTTATTTGTAACTCAGTTGGAATGTGTGTGTCATGTTTTATATATTTATGTTTCATAGGCACGTAATGCATTATAGCAAAAAGAAAATCCATGGGCTGGAAAAGACACTTCCTGCTAACACTGATTTCTGTCAACAATTATTTCATGTTCATCCCCAGCAACTGAAAAAATTTATAAACCTAGCTGAGTGATGAATTACTAATTTAGTAAATCTGCAAAACCAATGCTTTCAAAAGGGAAAAAATGAGTATTAAAAGGCTTAGCCTTTGGAGCCAGAATAGAGGATCAACAAAATACAGAGCCAGTGTACATTGCAAACTACTCCAAAAATCCTTGGCTTACATGCGGGTATTGCAACTATTACAGATCAGGAACCACAACAGTACAAAGCATCATCTTTCATGAGTCTAGGATGTCACTATAGTGGCATTAAAAGAAAAAAAGGAAAAAAAAAAAGACAGAGAGAGAAAATCCAAGAGTGGTTTTAGCTGAAATTATCCTTCCTAGCCTGAAATAGAGAACTTTGGATAATCACACTGCAGCAGTGGGGCTCAGGATGTGCATGTACACCACTGCCAGCCTCTGCCAGTAGATGTCTCTATGGTCACCCCACTAAATAAGGCCAACAAAGGGTGAAGAGGGAAACCTAAGAAAAGAGAAATTAATAAATAAAGCAAAAAAAAGTAATGTGGGATGGATGAAAATATCTTTTTACAGGGCAGACTCTCTGAAAAAGGTATGCAATGGCAAATGAAAATGTTCTATGATTCAAACTCTTAAACCAACATTCAGTGCAAACCCGGATCTAGATTCAGCAAAAAGACACTGATTTTGAACTGGTCATGCAACAAAATGAGACTGTGTACGAGGCTTGCACTTTTAGTGAACAAGTTTTTCTCATGCACTTTTTTTGGAAGGACTTAAAGTTGTCAAACAAAAGCTTTAAATTGTCACTAGACTTTTAGCTATGGCATTCATTGCAAAGTGCAAAACAGTGCTTCAGAAACAATTCAGCTTTTGCATAAAACCACCCCTGTTACCTCTTCTCCTTCCAGACAATGAGATCAGCCTTCCAATTACCATATTATTGCAAAATTCTACTTATCCATTTGCCAGTGATAAATAAATTATGTTTTTATGTAAGAGCATTTTTTCCATTAGAATAATTACAATAATTAGTATAGGAAGCAGGTAGATTTTTGTGCCTGGCTCGTGCATTTTTGCAATGTATTTAGCAAGGCTGAATTACTCCAAGAAATTAAGCACAAACCAATTGAGCATGATCTATATGATATGATAAGAAACCACAATCTATTCTACGCTTAATGCAAAACAATACAATCTCTTTTCAACTGTGGTGCTAATTCATCTTTCAAACCTGTAATTGTGTTCAACTGTGTGCTGGCTCATGGCATAAAGTCCTCACAGAAAACCTGTGAGCGATGAAAAAAGCCACTGTTTTCTTTTTTAATAGCCAAAAAAATGTCATCCCAACCCATTCTGGGGGAAAAATAGTGTAAATGATTGAGCGCTATAGGCTAAACACATTTTTAAAAGAGGGATATAAAGGTTTTTTAAATATATGTATTTAAGGAAAAAGAAACCTGTTAAGAATACATATATACTGAAATGAAGAACATAACTTTCATCCCAAGATACCTGTATTACACTCCTACACAACTCATCTGCCCAGAGAGAGCAGTAAAAACATAAACGCTACCCCAGCAGTTCTGTTCCAACAGCATCTGTTAATTCACTCCATTTATAAAATACATATTGACAAAGACAACTGAACTGGGACCAGAGAGATTTGATTTGGTGTGAGAAAGTCAATTCAATGTGATTTTGTTAAAGGGCTCCTGCAGGCAAATAAAATAGTTTAAGTAATAAAGTACATAAAGAGATGTTTTATGAGCCAGCCCCGTCTTGTGGCAGCCGCACAATGTGTGGCTATGCAAGAGGGCTTTGCTCAGAGCTGGTATTGGGAGCATGGATGCTGTAGATCAAGCACAATTAGGGATCACAGTGAGAGGGAGCTAAAATCATGCAAGCAGTGCTGCTCACAGCTCACACCATGAGTTGCCAGTGGAAGGGAAGGATAGCATGGAAACCACAGAAACCATGACAATACTCTTCCTGACAGTCAACACCCAGTGAAGGTGCTCCTAATACCAGAGCCCCTGAAGGATCCAGGGAACACCAAAAATTAGCTAAGACAGAGCTTATTTTTGGGGGAAAGTAGAAGTTCAGCCTTCAGATTCTGGTTCTCAGTTGTACTACTAGAGGTGCAAACTGGCATACACCATCACTCAGATTTGTACACCAAGCATGGTACTAAACATTCATTATTTCTGTGTTGTGAAATCAGGCTCCCTTTTCACACCACGATAGTTTCTGAAGTCTTTTTGTCAGGCTGAGAAAAGCCTAAAGCTGATGGGATATAATTTGTCTAATAACTGTGGAAAGAAAAAACACATGAAAATATCTGAATAGGTTTTGTAATAATACTTCCAATGTCTGTCCTCAGACAGTCATAGAGTTGTATAAGGAAGTAGGGGTTAGGATTGTACCTCTGAATGATGGAGTAATTTCCTATCATTTTCAAGAAATTAATGGAATACACCAAATGAGCCACTGAGTAATGCTGGGGATTAATTGTGGTTAATTTTAACCTACAGCAGATGTAGCCCTCTGTGAGGGATAACACAAGAAAATGACATAGACCACCAAGCAGACACCATTGCAATCTCCAGTTTCCAGGTGACTAACCCCACATTTCCAGAGCAAATGGAAAATCCCTGCACTGGGATGCATGGTGGCACAAGGCGGTCAATCTAACCTCACTGAAGGGACCAGTCCTGTTTCCTGACTTGCATAAAGAAAGACCATTCACTCCTTTTGAATTGTCTGGTTTCTTCAGCCCCTGCAGCCTTTGCACAAAGACAAAGAAGGTTACTGAAAGCTCAGCATTTTGTATTATAGCAAAATAGGTGATTAAAGCGCAACAACATTTTAACAAATTGGCACACACACTTTAAAGCTGAGTGTGTCACTTCTGAATGGCTGGTGCCACAAGAGATCTAGAAAGATTAAGACCTTTTTTCTTGAGGACCTATCACTTACCTGTGAGAGGTCTGTATGCAGTTCCTTCCTTTTCATCACCACAACAGACAGAGTCCATGCTTATGACCCTCCCACCACAGCACTGCTGATTGAAACTGTCATGTAGAGATCCACCACAGCAGATTTGATTGCCTGATGTGGAGTAAGGCATTCCCTGGCAGCAGGAATCACCAATTCCAACTGAAACTCTGTTTTCCTCTTCATTAGGGCAGCATACTTCTCCTGTCAATATAAGAATACAAGTAAAGATTTTATCCATTTATTGTTCTTGAAATTTGTAAGAAGCTTTCATCAGATATCAACAAGTCTGGATTCACACAGCTTCATGTACAGAACTTCCCATGTGAAAGCACTTGGTGCTTTAGAATGCTATAGAAGTATTATATTCGTTTGTGATAATGATTAAAGAAATGTGTATTCATTAATTCAGGTCAGGACTCTGTAAGGTATCAAAAGACAAGCATGACAGATGAGAAGAGCAATGAAAATAATGTCTGTGCATATGACAACTATACAGCTAAAAACCTTTTGCAACTCCAGCTACACAGTAAAGTACATTCTTGCTGTGTTTAACAGAACCACCAGGCTACTTGGCAAAAAATTTTCTTGTCTCCTTCAAAATCATTCCAAACTTGTCTTAATGAATTAATTCACAATGCTTAAAGCATTTTTCATGTTTGAGTGTCATTTAGGACTTCATCTCACAGAGAATTTAAGGATTAAAGTCACTTTAAAAATTAAATACCACCATCACAATTGGTGGACTTGGCTGCTACTTAAGCAAAATCACCAGCTTTTGCAGGAAAAGATCTTAGGGTAAGACTGCCAGACTGATACTATAATGGTGGGGTGGGGTGAACTGGAACAGGGTGTGGGCTATGAACAAAGTACATACTGCTATAAAGGATACAAAAATGTTGATAAATGGTAATAATTTTCATTCAACAGTGTCTGCACTTCAGCTGATCCAATGTCCTAATATTTTTATATTTTTTCCTATGTTGCAATGTTTTCTGAGGCTCAAATGGCATTTGGAAAGAGGAGTGGTTTTGTTTTGCTATTGAAGATGGGTAGTAGAGTTGATTAAAATATTAAAACTCTTCTTTCTCATTTACAGCAATATCTCAAGTTCTTTTCTTATGAAAGGTTGGGAATTAGAGACAGAGATCTCCAAATTCAATGCAGCTTTTTCCAGAAATAAACATGTGAGAACAACGTTTTCCTTTCTCCCCACATTCCTTGCCAAAGAGGTGCCTGGGTGGTAGCAGCATTATTTGTTCTGCCTCCCATCTTAGTTCTGGGATGGATGTTTGCACTTCTTTGTGCACTACTGCTTCAGAAACTGATTCTGCCTTCCTAATTTGTAATCTTCATGCCTCCAGCCCAGTATGCTTCAGCACATCCCGAGCTATTGAGCTGGCCAAACAACATCTGGGAAATATGTATGCTTAGAGAGTTTCCTGTATAAATAACTTTATCAAATAAAGTCAATAATAAACAAAAAAAGAGGATGAGAACAAATTTTTAGATTACAATAGATATAATCCATCTAGGTACTTAATCATATTTTCTTGCATTCCTCAGAAGCTGATTTAGTTGCTACACAGAGAAAGTATTGAAACACAGAATGTAGCTTACATCTATTGGAAATAAAACTATTTTTTTAAAAAAACTATTAGACATAAGACACAAAGGATCAGTAACCTTCTCATTAACCTCTCAAAATGGGATCCATTCAAGCTAGGCATGAAAATGTTCTCCCTCTAAAAACTACTATGCAGTCTTACCAGTTAATTGTTATCCTTATCAAAGAATGACCCACATTAACATTTAGCTTGAGGTTATTAGCATATTTATAAAAATAAAAAAGAAAAAAGTGACCAACAGTGTTCATGTTGCTGCCCTTTAGAGTATGGAAAAATAATGTAGCAAGTACACTTAGAAAAAAATTGTTTAAAATCATGTTCAAATATTCACTGTTTTATGCTTGTGGACTGCTGACTGAACAAGAACTTCTTTCAGACATAAGACATTTTGTTCCACTCTGCTTTTCTTTCTTGATGTAAACAATGTTAAGCTAGTTAACACAGACCACTGGATGGGGACAGAGGTCACAGTATAATCTCTCCATTTCAGCACACTGAGATTAATGAGGTCAGCAAAACACACTTCTCTAGTTCTTCCATGTGATAGCATTTTTCTGATGACATCATGGAAGGCATTCTAATATTGTGATATATGAATTACTTTTCAAAAATCAGAACTTAGGATGTGCTGAACATGTTGGCAAAATGTCAAGTGTTTCTGAGCCTATGGAATGTGTGCCAGCTCGTGAGTAATGGAAGCATTTTAGCTGCTGACCTGACAATTGCCTACAAAGAGTTATATGCTCTGAACACTGCCCCCATGAAAGGGATCTCTCCTCCCCTTTTCCTCCTTTTCCCTGTCAACAATGACCCACCAACAAACTGGAAAACCAAACTCTGAACAGTAACACAGAAGCACAGTTTTGGCAAACTTCCCAAACTGCTCTGAGAATAAGAAAAGGATAAATTACCATCAAAGTTAATGCATGTGGGAGGAATGCTTTGATCTGCAACATTAGTAGAAACAAAGAGTAGACAATGTAGAAACAAGTAGAAGTGATGTCATCCAGAGTATCAACACCAAATACTAACAATTGTTCCACTACAGAAATGGCTATGAAAAATCATGTGGGGTCAAGTCAAGCACAGAACTAAACTTCACCACTAAATTGCCTGATGGTGTTCCTATTAAACAGAACTGCCCTCCCCATTATGCAGCACTTACTGCAATTAAGTATAGTTTGGCATAAATTAGTTCTCTGGGAAATGACCCAATCATCAGGTTTCATCAATTAAGCCTTTCTTGTATAAACAGAGTGTACCATGCTCAGAAGGCAACGTGAGTGCAATTTTCTTTGCACTGAACACAAGTCTTGAAGACATCTAGATATTTTGATAAACCTCACACTTAACTTTTTTCATTCTCCTTGGTTTTAACAAATACTTTGTTGTTTTGTTTCATTCAAGCAGTGGAAAGGAGTTGTTTCTTACCTACTAAAACTCTGGTGTAATAGCCACCACAGCACTGATGTTTTGGTTGCACAGCATGCATCTGCCCACCACAGCAAACCTCTGGTGAATTAAGAATAAATGGAATGTACTTGTCCTCACAGCATTGGAAGCCAGGTTTATTGTCGTGCAGAATCCCATTACAACACACCTTGAAGTAGTTAAAAAAAAAAAAAGAAAGAAAATCAGTAAGGCAATATCTGTTAAACAGAATATAATGGGTTGTCTGGCAAAAACAAGGTATATGAAAACATGTATCCTAGTGCAGACACTAATATGACTGCAGTCAAATAAAATGTAACTTGGCTAAAATTCTACGCCCTCCAGCATTATCAGACTTCAATAAACTACTGTGTATCTGTCAAAATGCTGCTATTCTGTGGCCTTCAACCATACTGCACCTTAATAAAATAGTCCATTAATATGAATCATCCTCGTATGCCTTGCAGGCTGTTTGAGTCTCTCATTGTGGAGTAGATCACAACATTATAAACAATACAAATAAATAGTGGATTTAGTCTACCATCACCTGATCCTTTTTTGTTCTTCCCAATTTTTGGTGGTTTTCTTTTGTTTTTTGTTTTTCTTTTCATTTTTGATGAAACTCTTACAATTGAAAAACAATATTTCCCAATATGAGCTCTTGGGTCTTCTTTCACATAAAAATAAGTGGAATCTTCTTCTTATAGCACACAAACACTTACTTATGACCACAGTTCTTCAAACAATGTGATCTCAAGAGAATAGTATTTATATAAGAATTCCTTTTGGTCAAACTAGAATTTCTATTAAAATAAAATGTTTATATAAAATTAATTTTGAAAAGGCCTTTTAACTGTGGGCTTCTTTCTAGATGCTGTTGAGAAAATTATATGCTTGAACAACCAAATAATTATTTGTACACTTACTCTTGTGTCAAGTGAGTGGCACAGTGAATACCCAGCAAATCATAGAGCATAGTCAGTAAACAACCACAAAAATGGTAAACATGGAACCTACAGTCAGTGCAACTGGTATCAGCTTCTTCCAGGTAGACATGAAATGGAGCAGTCAGGAGAGCAGTGATGTTAGAGCAGAGTTCCTCCTTGGTTTCCTTTTTGAAATGGCCCTCTTCCACTACTGACTTTTACCATGTCCTAAATCAGGTTAGCTTAGCAACAAAGAAAGAAAGTGTTCTTCTGCCTTTTTTTTAACCTTTACTTTAACTATTACATGAGAAAAAAACTTTTAAAAATGTATATGAATAGAATCAGGACATCTATTTTGTATTATAATTATAATATTACTAAAAATATATGCATACAAAAATATTGTTTTTCTGATGTTGTAAACTCTCTTTGACTACAGAAGGATGATGCTTTGTTTTGTTTACTTTTCAATGGCCTTTATTCCATCACCCTTGGGTGTATTAGGTTAGGTTCTGAAGTTACAATTTACAATATGTAAACAACAGGTAACCCACAATTAACATGAGGTAGGACATAGGAGGTTCCTGTTTCCTCATTATATTTTAAGGTTTTATAGCCTTCTATGCTTTGAACTGTGACACTATGTCCTGCTTTTCTGTACCACTTTCCCATCCAGCATCTGTTTTAGATTACCAATGTAGCTGAATTTTGTCATTATCTATTCAGGAATTTTGGATCTCTGTAGGCCCTATTACATTATTTTGCTGTCCACTTTGTCACTGGTAATATAACCCAATCTATGAATTTAATTAACCTACTGTTCTTTCTTCCAGATCATTAGCTAAGATGTCAAATAAAACTCTGCTTTAGAACTCTTCTCTGCTTCCTTGCTTTTGGATATTTTGCAATGACTGGCATGCACTCAGGCTGAGTTTTTCTTCATTTACAATTGGCTCCAAAGAAACCTAAAAGTTTATCTGGTCTCTCTGTATTTCCAAGTGACTTAAAAGCATTCTTAAAAACACAAACCCAAGTCCTATTGGGCCACTTTGCTCAGAATAGGTCACCTTTAGCAAAAGTTCTCGGTATCTGTAAAAATTCCCTCTGTCTTGTCCTTTTTACTGTATCCTGAGCTTGAGACACCAATCAGAAATTCTATACTCTCCTGCATGAAAGGAGATCAAACACATGTTCCTCAAGCATTCTTGGTCCAAATTTGTGCCCCTTGGGATTGTCTGGTGTCTGTCTCTGTGATCTGCCTGGCCCAATGCCACCTCTTCTTTTCATGGATTTCATTTGTCATCCCATTTTTCATTCTTTCTAGAATGAAATTTCACCTGAAAATCACTCACATTTCACCTGAACGCAGTCTTTCCACCTTTCAGATAAAGAAAGATGCACATCTTTGTCTTTATCCAGGCTCAACTGCTTGAGCAGCCATTTTACTTTCCATGAGATGCTTCCAGTTTTAAGAAATGTCACTTGCCTTGTGAATACTCCATAGGAAGGGCTGCTCTGCATATTTCACACCATCAGGAGGGCCATTTTAGTACTAACTCTAAAGCATTCAGTTTGAAACTCTGTAAGATTGCATCATTATTGGTGTATCTCCTTTTCCTCCTCAATTTCTGCACAAAATCCTCAGCTGTACATCCAGATGTGTTACAGTAGTTTCAGCAGCTTTTTCTCTTGTTAAAAATCACAGGCACCAAACAGGGGCCCAGTCAGTTCTAAAACACATTCACACTCTCATCTGGCATTACCAACTGATACAGTTGGTGCTATTATTATGTAGTTTCATAACATCCTCTGCAGCCAGCTGTAAATTGTTAAAGAACACTTTTTTGGCACTCCTCTAGAGATAGTTTCTATTTGCATCAATATTCAGCCTAAGGATTCTGCATTATCAATCCATAAAAACCCCCAAAACCATTCAAGTAATGCTAAAATTGCATCATACAAAAAGAAGAAGAGCAGATGGATTGAAAGTTACAGTGGCAAAAGGTTATTATGAGCTCATCCTCTTACATCTAAATGTGACAGTCCCAACTGGGTGGTGCTATCCTGTACATGGAAGCAGAAGCCCTGGAGTGAAGAAAATATGGTGCCACCAGAATTTTAGCAGGTTGGAGATCTCACCCTTGTGAAGAAGGTTGAATGCTCAACATACACTTGGTAACCAGATGATCTTTACAGTCTATAGAAATGATACAAGATGTTCATCCTTAGCTGTCATGGGAGCCCTTAAAAATATCAGTAACCTCAGAAAGTTACTCACAAATCAATCCTGTCATTCTCCTCCCACCCAAGCACTCAGAGGGACTGTGATGCAGGAGCTCAGGGTCTGGGAAGGGCTGGGCACAAAGAAAGGCTTAATATGTTGCCTGAGAAAGGCCCAGTCAGCCATGACACTAGCACAGAGTACTAGATATCAAATCTGGCAGGCAGGATTACACAATATTGTAACAATTTTTAAAATACTCCAAACTTACCTAAGCAACTCTCTTTTAATTATAATTGTGTCATCCCTTATCCCTCTGCTTGCTGAAGACTTTGCTGAAGGATATTATCTGGCCTTATGGACACATGCCAGTAGAGCTAAGACTGTTTTACTCAAATAAACAGATGTGCTGGGCAGCCATGTTTATCCTTCTTGTCAAACACTTGCTGCCAGAGCCACTTTGTGAAATAGCAATTCACAAAACACTCTCAGGAATTCCTATTAGCTACAGGAGTTCATTAAAAATTTCTGCCTGTGGAGCAAACACCAGAGTAATGATTGACCCATCATGTTCTCATGTGAGAGGGAATATTTTAAATTAGCAAGGCTCATTCTTTTTTACTTAAATTATCTCTGAATCTATATAGACACCCTTTTTAGCCAAGTATACTCATATATTTCTTTTCTCCAACAGTTTTCTCCTTTGGTAATTGATACAGGCTTAGATATAAAATCCATGAGCAGAAATTATTGTTATTCTGTTACAAATCACTATATATTATCTTCCTAAAATGAGTTTCATTTCCTGTCTTTCAGGTGTGTTACAACAAGAAGTGTAATATTTTTAAAGGTTCTCTAAGCCTGAAAGAACTTGAAAAGAATTTGCACAACATTGGTAACATTAATAGCAAATTTTGCATAAATATTGATGGGATACCCTTCACCAGTGTCAAGATGTGTTACATTTCACTGGTGACAGCTTTTGAGGCTGGCTATCAAGCCACTGTTTTACTCCTCCTATCCTTAAAAAAGAGTTCTGCTGGTGTTGCAATAAGTCAAGGGGTAAGCCTGTACTTCCTACAAATGTCAGTTATATTTGATTAGTTCATTAACTGCAGATTTATACGGCTTGTTGCACCTGAAAATAAAAAGTGCTGCAGCTGTATTAACACCTTCAGTCAGGACCATTTTAACCACTGATGTTCAGACACATGATGCAAAGCAAGCAGAAATTATTAGCTTTTATACCACTCCTTTAATTACATTTTTACTGTACCTGTCTCATTATTTTCAGATCTCACAGTAAAAACAGATGCACAGTTTGGTAGCTCCATGGATGATACAGGAATGCCTTTCCTATTGATGCTGAGATTATGCTACCTGATGGGTGAAACTTGGGCACACTCCCTTGTTAATTGAAGTAGCTCTGCAAACCTCATGGCCATACAACTTCACATACAGGTAGAGTTATGGATCACATCTTATTGAAAACAGCTAGAGAAAGACTGACAATTTTGGCAACTTGGGAATACTCAAGCAGCACAGTTTGTCACTGTAAAGGTTCCACAGGACATAGGGAACCTCCTGGAAGCAGACAAAATTCAACATCAGAGTGGATTCTCAGTTCTTCTGCAAAAACACACAGACAAAAATACTTCTAAATTCTTTCTCTGCTCAAGGAATAAATCCATGCAAGTCTGATTAAATACAAGGGTAAAGATCCTAGGAACAAATATTAGCTTTAGTTAAAATAATAAAGAATCCAAATGTTGAAGCAGAAAACTGCATAACAACTAGAAAGAAGAAGAAGGGATCTGATGCAAAGATCATTTAGGATGGGAGGAATGTTTGGTCTTCACTGGGCTTAATATCAGCCCTGCATGTGCCCATGAATGTGCATGTACACATGTCCCTTGTAGTGAAAAGGTCACTTGCCCTTTTAGAGATTCCCCAGATGGTTCTGAGGGAGCTGGTTTATTTGCAGAGCACAGTCCCAAACAGAGGCTCCAACCTGGATCCCAAATGCAGAGCACACAGAGCAGTGCAGCCTGGCAGCCAGGCTGTTTCCCATGCCTTTAGCTCACAGAGCTGCAACACTTGGCTGGACCCAGCTCTGCCAGTGCTGGATCAAAAGTCCTTGCATCCCACTCTGCTGCACACTGACAATACACCCTGGTACTTCTTTTACTGGAGTGGATTATATTTTGGTGATCTCTTATGTAGCTGAATCATAAAAAATCCCTCTTTTTTTGCAGTGCCTTACAATAGCAAGCTGATGATCCCAAATGTAATCCATAAATCCGAAAGGAAAAATTAATAAATAACCAAAGACATATCTCAAAATAATTTTAAACAAAAAGGCCTCATTTTCCTCTCACTTTTACTCATGATGTCAAGAAAATTGTAAGAGGGAAATTAGATATCTTGTAAACAAGGTGCAATAAGTGACTCAAGCAAAAGTGAGAACTCCAGAACACATTTGTCTATTTATATACAACTGCCTACTTTTGCTGACCAGTCTATCATCAAAAAACTCCTGGTTTTGGAAGTTCTGGATCTGAACATTACTAAAGCTGCTCAGCATTTAATTCTCAGTAGCATCTCTTCACATTTGGCTGTATAATCAATGTGTGGTGAATAGCTCAGATTGGATGGGACTTTGATCAACCTGTTCTAGTGGAAGGTGTGCCTGCCCATGGCAAGGGGTTGGAATGAGATGGTCTTTAAAGTCCCTTCCAACCCAAACCATTCTGTGGTTCTGTGAAGTGCAGCTGGCACTGGGATAAGAGGCTTTTGGAAGAAGTGTACACTGGTCACTGTTGCCTTTCCCTTCTGTCCAGCAGACTGCCAAATCCAAGGATCACAAACACCACCAAAAAACCAGACAGTGATTTCTATAAAAATATGAGAGGGTTGCCACTGTTGTATGTTGTCCCTGTCACAGACTCAGTTTAAAAGGCACAAAAGGCACTCAGAGCTCTGTAGATGTCTCTTACAGGCATATTGGATGGCTAGTGTGGGTACATGTAGCAAACCAGACAAAGCACTGGGAAGGGAATTTTAATCAATTCACCCACAAAAATTACCCCCATGTCATTTTATGTATAAGTGCTTCAGTTTCCTGTGGACTTTCCAGTCATTTATTATATGTCCATTACTTAACAAATAGCACCCACTACTAACCACAGTCTTGGAGAATACTGAGAGACCATTAGAGCAACGTAATGCAAAATTAATTAGAAAAAATTAGAAAGCCAGGAAGCTATAAAAATAAATGAACACTCTCCAAGCTCAAAGTTACCATAAATGTATGAAGACTGAAAAAATAAAAATTAAGAGGAAAACTTCTAAAACTAATTTAATACAAATCTAATTCATGCACACGCCAAGATGTAGTAAAAGTCTACCCTGTCAGAAACCTGAAATAAATAATTTTACCTTTTAGAAAAAAAGGCTGCCCATAATTCTTTTGCAAGATTTCATAAATACTTATATTTAATATAGTATTGCTTTCAAGGGAATTCAAAAGTTAAAGCTGTGTTTGCTGGAATAATTTATATCTTGATTTGAACCCCTCAAATAACTCACTCCCTTAATTACTGTCTTGTCTGACAGGGAATCTTGTGAATACATATTGTTTGCTTTAGTCACAGAACATGTGATGATGTCTTTGACAAATAGAGACACTATTTCATGACATTAAATCTTACTTTCAAACTAAGAGTTTTCTACCTCATTTGTCAATAAAAACCATTACAGACTCCTGCTATGCTATTGATCCTACTCCTAAACAGGAACTCATATGAAGATTAACCTGAAAATAGCCATAATTTAAAAATGCCTCTGACAAATCATGATAGTTCCCATTCAGAGTTGCTCATCATTGTCATGTCAGAGTTACCCACTTGTAGCTGAATCTAAATAGATTTTCTTCCCTGAAGAATCTGGTCATTAAGCATTTATCCATGAAATATTTTAAGAGAGGGAAAAAAAAGCCCCAGCAAGCCATGTTAATGACCACCATTTGCCATGCCAGATTGGAGGAATGACTCCTCACAGAGGGAGAAGCTTTATAGGTTTGCTATAATTTTTCAAATATCATTTTTCAAAGGTGCATACACCTAGAAATTTCCTGTGGCCTTTCAGTGGTCAAGTGCAATGACTTTATGCTAAAGCAGCCATATGAACTACCATGTGTGTACAGGGGTTGCCCTGTCCCAGGTACAGAATCTAGCACTTTCCCTTGTTAAATTTGGTAAGGTTGGTGGTTGCCCATCTCTCTCTGCAGGGCCTCTCTGCCTTTGAATGAATCAACAGCTCCTCCCAGTTTGGTACCAATTGTCCCAGGTAGGATGCAAAAAAACATACTGAGATCTATGTGTATCCACCATGTGATTTGTCACAATGGGACTCTGTCAGTGGACTCAAGAGGTGACACTCCTCAAACTTCATTATCCATGGCTTGTGGGATTTACTTGGGAACATCTATATAGCCTGAATTCCTGGGATGAACATCTGCACTATATACATGAAGCAAAGCTTTCTGAAGGGAAGAAACTTCAGAAGTTTGATATTGTCAAGTGAGACCATGCTTTTAGTGGCTGGAAAATTAAGTCCCCATCCAGACCTGCAACATATTTGAAGGGTTTTTAAAATACAGGTTCTAGCTTAGCTTCCTGTGCAAGGAATTTAATGCACATGTGTTAAAATTACTTCTACCCTTAACCAGCATGTTATAAATGAAAATAATTTGGAGATTCACTTCTGGTTTCACTGCACCAAACCAAAGTAAGCATTCACAAATTAATACTAATTCATTTCTCCTAAAAGGAAAAATAAGGTCAACAAACAAAGACTTTAAAATAACAGAATAACTTGTCATCAGCTGACACACACAGCTATCCTTGTATGAGCTTAAATATCCATAGTTGATTTTAAAGAGTTTCAAGATATCTATCAGAGCCTTGATTTTAAAGTATCAAAAGCAGCAGAACCCTCCACTTCCTTTTCTCTGATAGTTAGAGGTTTGGTTTACAAACCTCTTCCTAAAATATTATTTTTCTCTATATATGTAACTTAAGAATATAGAAGTACCTCCAACTCTGGATGATAACAGACTTCTCCACAGATATTTTCATCCTTTTTACATTCTAATGAGATGCACATTCTATTACTTTTGCTGCTCCTTGGAGCTTTTGATGAAGCACACTTCTGCCACGCTTTACGTAGGAGTTCATATCCCAGGATGATGCCATTTGGCTGTCCTGGTGATGCCCAGTTGATTTGAAGAGATCTGCAATAAGAAAATTAACATCTGTTCAACTTTGGGATGTATTTATGCCTGTATAGCTACTTACATTAAATGATTAGCATATAGCAGTTTCTTTTTAAACTAGTTCATGTGGAGTGAAACATTTTGAAGTTTCTAAAATGTTCTTCTGAATAACAAATTTCACAGCTGTTTTAACAATCTAAGGTCTGAAAGTTTTTAAAAGTGTCAATATGTGCTAATAATCCATGAAAACAAATCACACACTCAAGCAAAGTCCTTAAATGTTGCTGTTTAAATGACATCTCATTCCCACTTCTGGAAACTTATGTGTAATAAATTATCTAACATTTTACTCTTTTCATTTCATAACTACTTTCCCTCCATGCCTTTGCAGTGCAGCTTATTAAACACTGAGTCCCCTTCTGGACTTAAATATTTCCATTGACATATAACTAAAAGCAAAAAATGGAAATGTTTATCACGAGTAAGATCCAAGACCTCTGATTGAGTGTAAAAGTACCACTGAAGTAGCCTGCAAAGACTGTCCTTAAAACAAAATCCTGTAGTTGATTTCAGGTTTGATATCAGACCATCATCAGTTTAAGGAAGAAAATTTCTTAAGGGTATTAAATCATGCTCAGCTGTAGCATGCCTATGACTACTAAAAATGTGTAGATATTTCCTCAAAAAACACACTTAGTACTACAATAAATTAAAAAAAAAAAAAAAAAAGAGACATTTGAAACAAAAAAATACAAATTTTCCACTGATATTTCAAATGAACACTTAATTTCTTGTATAATCTCTGTGGAGTCTTGCATAAAACACAAATTCCTTCCACTGTGACTCTTTGGGTAGAGAGAAGAAGATCCCAATGCTACATGTAGATCAATAGGAGGATAGACAACACAGCATGGTTAGGCTCCAAGTACCTCTTTTTAATCTCCATGTCCCAGTTACACAGTCACTGTCAGAATGCCAGTGACATCAGAAATTAGCATTAATTTAAAGTGAAAATGCTACAGTGAAACAGCAGCTGCTGAGATAAACTTTGACATCTTAACAGAATAAAAATAAGTGAACTATTATTTCACTTCCTTGAGGTATAAACAGAGGAAGACACACTGCAATAAGCCTTTGCAGACAAGGTATTAATGTCACCTATGAGGGAATAAATTCATAGGTGGCTTGTAGAGTTGCAATTATCATTCCAAGGTCTTCATCTGAATGGTAGATTTAATTCCATATTCCATCCATTGCTATTTTGTATTCTCTACCTAGTCTACCACATACACATAAACACATACACAAATGCACTCATCCACATTTAAACACTGTTACACTTAAAAGCAGAAAAGCAGGAAAATACATTGTAAAAACTTCAGGAATAAACAGTAAAACGAAAAGGAAAAGAAGGGCAGTACTTCAACCTTTATAAACACCATTGTAACTCTCTCCTGGTCTTTGTACAGAATAGATAACAGGAGAAAAGAAAGCATTCCCAGTCATATTTTTTGAATAATTTGCTGTCTGCAAGTTTCATTCAGACTCTCATTAGTATATTTCCAGAGTATTGTGCCAGTTGTTTGCAGTTTTTCAAGTCATATTTCTCTCTAATATAATTGAAAATTAGGCCTAAGAATTAACACAATGATTTTAAACATTTTGCTTTTTCTGCAGAGCTCAGTATGTATTTCTTTCCTTTAACAAGCAATCACTTTACTATTATTTGATAGATACACATTTGGGGTGGACATAGCCTGATATAAAGAAAAACTGCAGCTGAACAAGGAAATTGTGTGGAATGGGAATTCACTGACCAGTGCCAAGGAGGTAAAGCTCAGTATGACCTTCCAGAGCAGGCTCATAGACAAGCACAATTTTATGGGTGCTCCAGTTATGTCTCTACCTTCTGGTGCCTGCCACCCATGGCAAATCGTGGCAACACAGCAAGAGCAGTGCACAGCTCAGTTTAAAAAAAAACCAGAAGGGTTTTCATGGTACTGCAGAGGCTTTTTGACATCCCCCATCTGAAGGCTGAGCTGAAGGCCTTCTTGAGCAGGTGCAGATTTAATGGGACACTTGTGATGATGCTTTAGTGTGCAGGCAGCTGTGTCATGTGTGGTGGATATGATCCAGCTCCAGGAGCACAGGGACAGGGCCTGCCTGTCCTCTGCTCCTATCCAGTCACCCCCTGTGGGATACACTGGAGCTGTGTCTACCTTGGGAAGTGCCCACAGCCTCACCTGCAGAAGCAGACTCACAAATTGTAGGCAAAAAACGTGCAACACCTCACAGGTGGAGTATAATCCTTGTCTGCCCAGAGAACATTCCAAGTGTCTGCCTTTTATAATAGTTCCTGTGCTGGATGAGTCCCACTGCTGTCACTGGAAATACTGAAGCAGGCAAGGCAGCATAGCCACACTTCACAGAAACTATAGCATAACATAGCATAGTTCACAGAAACTATCTGCTTCAGACTACAAGTCCATGAAAGCACTTTCAGGAGATAAAGAACAATTTCAAAGTGGTCCATGAGGGTGTATCTGCTTTTGTGAAGGAGAGTAAAGTGAAATAATTTGGCTCAAGAATGTAAGGACAAATATTTTTGACATTTCCAGGTAGATTTTTTTTTAATCCATGAAAAATAACAGTATTTTAAAATGTTGATAATGCTTTAGATGTATAAAAGGTTTTGGAAATAAACTTCTGGGATTTGCCTGCTTCATCACTAACTGCAAGTGCCCATAAGGCAGAAAAGGACTCCTGATTTTTTTTTATTTTCTTTTTTCTCAATACAGTAATAAAGGTTTAACAATGAAGGTTAAAGATATATCAAAGCTTCACTTCAGAGTCTTAATAATGAATGTTCCATTAGTCTCATCACATGCAAGAGTTAAATTTAAAAAATCAAAGATTCAATGACTTTACTACTTAGGAGCTGGAAGTAAAAAGAAAAAAACAAAAATCACAACATTCACCTGACAGTCTTAAGATAGGGAGCACTGCTATTATTAATGACTAGTGGACAAAATACTTCCCTCATCAGGAGATCACACATACTGAGCAAGTGCTGCAGCACCATTGCACAGGAGTTAAGGACCTGACATAATTAGAGAAGGCAGTATGGCACAGCCCAGACAGTCTGATCAATGGCATCACGCCTCTGTTGTTGCTACAAACTTCTTGGAGAAACCTTTCAGTGCTTTGTGCTTGACTAGAGTAGGGAGAGCAATCAGGGGTCTTCTGGCTCATGACCACTTTCCCAGTATGGAAAATCAGACTCCCTGGTCTTTAGTTCCCAATATTTCCTTGCTGAAATCTGCACTGTATTTTCTCATCTTCCATTTGTCCAGCAATGAGACCAATTTAAAGGCATTTTAACATGGCACAGCAGTTTGACACTTTCACGTTTGATCTCCTTTAGAACTCATGGGCAAATACCATAATCCAAATAATTTATTGCTAAATTTTATCCATTTTGTTCTAAAATCTTTTTGCCAGCATGTTCTTTTGAAACAACTCCTCCTCCTCATTCACCCACAAACAGCAACAGATATAGAAACATTCCAAAGTCCCATGATTCTGAACATCAAGCCAAAGGATTCACCCAATTTTTCTCCCATGGCCTTATCTTCTTTGAGCTTTCCATTACACCCTGGTGTAATGGAAATTTCCATTACAGGGTTTCTGGTGCCCCTCAAGATGCTAAGAGTCCTTTCTTCATGAACCCATGAAGGATTATCCCTAGACTGCCTAGATTAGGCCATGATGTTTTCTGAGTCATCAACCTTTGAATTAAGCACACAACAGAATTGTTGTATAACAAGAAAAATGAGAAAGAAGAAGAGTACTTTAAAATGGAATGAACTATTTTCCAACACACCATGAGTATTAAATCCACTACCCAAACTTCCAGTCAGTATCCACGTGCATTCAGCACTCAGAAAACTTTCTAAACTAGGCAACAAAATACTATACCTGTCTACAGAGTCAAATCCTGAGATCCTAATTAAAACCAAACCAAACCAAACCAAAAGTGTACCTGATTTCAGTGGCATTTGTTTCTACCTAAACACAGTCATTGCAACCTCTCCCCCAGCAAACCCTAAATTCAGGCAGGAAACATAACAAAGCAGAATCTGACATAGGACTTCAGGACTGGGTCCCACACTGTTTTCTATTTGAAGTTTGGCATTAGAAAATAATTATATCAGGACTGTGACCTTTTGTGCCAAGTTTCAGCCTGAAGCTGAGTTATTAAGTGTTATTAAGGGGTGGGAAAGTAAGGTATTTATAAGGGCTCTGGTGGTATAACCTTCATTAGAACAGTGTGGATGGAGCTGCTATCAGAAAGACTTCTAAGTTGGTGGGTGAAATTATAATTTCTGCCATGTAGCACCTTGAGGCAAATTTTAAAACAATTATTTGTGAATGCTACAAAGACATTATCCTACAGCATTCTCATCAATAATACAGACACCCAAACTGATTCAGAAGAGGGGAAAACGCCATGATTCCAATTAAAGACAAAAAACTGCACAGGCTGTATTATATCTCAGGTATCCCATGAGCTCATATTCTAGAAGTGCCTTTTTTCACTCTCTGATGACAGATATTAAAATGTCCTCCTGTCCAAACAAACTTGGCTTTTTTTCCCAAGCTTTTTCTTTTACGACGGATAAATAAGCAAAATTCATATTCAGCCCAGCACCTGCCAAGGCTGTCAGCTGTAGTGTTTGTCATATTTCAATCAAAGCTGAAGGCAGCCAGTCATTTTTATACTGCACAATCCCTACATACTCGAGGACCAGAATTAATGAATTAGCTATTGATTAAATTCCACTCTAGCAAATCCACCGTGGCAAATAAATGAACTACCCGGGGCACATGTAGGCCACGGCCAGACATGTCCGGGCAATCGATCAGTAGTTAGTATTCTTTTGGGATATAAGAACAGCTGATGATAATATGACATGTAGGAAAAGGCAGTAGAAACAGAGTCTGTTTCTGGATGAGCAGATTATAAAGTAGGAAGGCATTTTTTGATCCTTTTGCATTCATGTGTTATGACATATTTAGTCTATATATAATAGCAGAAACATGCATAAATGTTTGCAGTACAGACAAGTACAGACAATGCAGACAAAGGCATACATAAGTTAAAGCCAAGGGCAAAAGATGAGATCCTGAATTCTTATCATCAAACAAGCTTTGTCTATATCTATATGTGAGACAGAAAAATAGCAAGCTTAATTTCACCCTTATACAGAGACAAATGCTCAATTCAAGCAAAATATACAAATAGCAAACAGGAAGCCATAGTCCTTAAGAGACTGGAGAAGCAATTCCATTCTTTTGGCCACTTCTGAAGGCTCAGATGTTAAATATTAGATATTTTCAAAAGATTTTTTTTTCCTTTGATGAAAGAAACACTGCTAATGAGCATATTCCAAGAGAAGTGGAAAAATCACAGGAACAATAACACAAACACAGGAGGTTAACTGCTTTAGTGTTGGTGTAATTTTGAAAAATGTATTCACAAGTTGAGTTTTACTTTGTCTTTGGAAGATATTAACTCCTAAAGAATCACTGTATAAGTTACTATTTGGCTGCTTCTAAGGACTGCAAAATTGATGCTGCCTTTACAATTAAGAAGTTTGCCCATGCCTGTGGATGCAGTGGACAGGCAGACTGCAAACAGTGGTTCAAGGAGACATAGATATGCACACCTTTTCAGATAGCTTACTAATTCTTACTGCTGAGATAGGTGACTTATTTTTACCCAGAATTATTCTAAGTTTCCATTATCAGCATTGCATTGCTCCCTGAACATTAATCTTCCTCTTCTTAACTGACAGCAGAATGTGATAATTTTCATTCCACTACACTTCTTCTCTTAACTATTTCCACTTATGCCTTATTTATTATCACAGCACAGTGATACCCAAATGGGTATGTACAATCAACCAAGGGTGAGACTTCTTTGATTGATCTTTTGGCGAAAAAACTCCAAGACCAAAGATAACAACAACTAAAAATGTTTTCAAAGCATATACTGAATTCTTTCATGCATCTTATTCCATTTTGAGAAGACAACTTTACATTCTGGTCCCAAATCTCCCTGATACATGAAAGCCACCTATAGCACAGTACCTGGAGCCAATTATGTGAATAATGGGTGCTGACAGCTGCTTTGGCTCATCTTCCACAGTGGTGATCTGGGTCCCATTGCTCCTCACGCAGGCATACACCGTGCAGGCTTCAATCTGATGGAGAGCAACACGACGTTCATGTACAGACTCAGCTGCAGAAATTTTTTAGCTCTGCTACTTGTTTAGACTTTCTCTTCACCCAAGATATAACTCTTTTCTATTTAAAAGATTCCATACAGCCAGGAAAACACTGCAGCTTTGAGATAAGTATATCTGCCAGAGATATACTACACTGTATCACATTTTTCCACACCATTTTCAAAAGCAGGGTACATGCAGCCCCTTGGCACTAATTGCTATTTTCTATTAAATAATCACCAAAAGAGTTGCAGTGAACTTGTTTTTCTGCATGTATATGTAGACCCTGGTACACAATATTGAAAAAAAAGTGCTTTCATTTGAGGCCTTGGGTAAGGTTTCTCTTCCTACCATATATTCTGACATAAAAATAATTTTTCCTTAGTGTTTTCTATTCCTTCATGCCTATTCTGTAAATTAAAAGTGAGAAATACAAATAGAAATCATATAATTTTTTATGAAAAAATGTCACAGAAATAAATTCTTATTGCTTCAATTCTTGGGATTAAACTAAGAGGAAAAGTGAAGGATCTTAACATTGTTTTTGTATTGTCAATAGGGAAGTTACTCCAACTTAAAAAAAAACCATGAAAATGAAAAATAATGCTGTAAGATTACCAGTGAGATGCACATGCATCCATGACAATACTGTTTCAAGGAAAAGAAGAAAAATAATTAAAAGAAAAAAAATTAAAGGCATCTTATTTTGGTTTTACATATCACATTGATGCAAATATAAATACTAGCACAGCAGAAGAGAAGAATAATTAACATCTCAAGCAACAGAAGGTGGCCATGGTAAATTAATATAGAGGGTCTATAAGTGAGGCAGTACACTGAATTTGCATTGTTATTGAGAAAAGATAAATGTGTTTCCAAGTGGCATTCAGAAAGTCATATGTGTATTCATGGATGGAGGTTTGCTGCTTCCGAGGGGCTGGAACATGGAAATCTGCTACGGTGTGCCTGTCTGTGATGTTTATTTATAGCATGGAGTAACTGGCTACAAATTTTCAGAATGAAGTATATATGGTACTACTAAGTTTGTCTCATATATAATAATGTAAAGCAAGCCTTCATGAAATAGACAGGAACCATTACAATTAAGTGTCAAAATCCATTTCTTGAAGAGATTAATACAAAGTCAGGATAGAAGATTTCTTTTTTTATTATTTTTATTATTTTTATTATTATGTTTCTGCCCACAGTATTTTTCCTTTCACTAGATACGTGACTGGGGAGGCAAAGAGAAAAAGGGAAAAGCAAAAAAAAAAATGTTGCACATATTAAGACAATAGAAAGTACTGTGATGATTTCAGAGATCAGCTCTGTTGCCTCCTCAAAAGGATAAGGAAAAACAATTGATAATAGGGTGTCAAATGCAACATCATTATTTCACTGTACAGATACATCATGCATGCTTGATGTTTCTTAAACAATTGCAATTTTCTTTTAATGAGTAGGAGTAGAATCTTTGCCTCTTTGTAATATATGAAGGGTCTTTGCAAATGCTGAAGTGCAGAGCATTTGGGGGGAAGTAAATGGAGTTTTGAAAAAAAAGATAATGGAAATTTGTGATGAAAAGTGTACACAAACCAAAATACGCTAAAAATAAATGTATTCCTTGTATGGATATGCACACAAGCACCAGTGCAAACACATGTCCATGTGCGTGAAGAAACTCACAAAACAATATTCTTCATGGAAATCCAAGTAGAAGTAAATAAGTAAAATTAAAGTATGCCACACAACCCAGAAAATATATTCTAACCTGTATATCATACACGGTGAAGGGAGACAAATCAGCCAAAAGAAAGGATCCTGGCTCGCTCATTCCAGTCTTGTACTGCTGGTTATTTACATAGACAGAGTAGCCTGTGACAACACCATTCGGGTTTGAAGGCGATGTCCAGATGACACGTACAGCTGTACTGTTGATGATGACAACCTCTGGAGGGAACATGCCCTCAGGCTCTAGAAATAAAGGAAGAAACTGAATAAACTCCAGCTGTCTCTGCAAAAGCACTTGTTTAACCAAATGCAGATTAGTATTTAGGTTTAGCAAAGGGTTCACTGCTTATCTGCTTTCCTCTGATGAAGTTATCACAGTCTGTAGTCTTCTGTAAATTGGCTTATTATACTCGCAGTTAGAAATCATGAGAGCTGATGGTAAAATGCTTTATACCAGCAGCACAGTGTCAATCATCAGTAGTATGTGGCCAGTGAGATATGATGATAAATTACTCACCCATCTGCACTGCCAACATGCAAATATTATTTTTATGTCTCCTCAATCCTAAATCTTCAAAAAAGAAAAAAATAAATAGAGCATTTTGCTTTTAAAGCAAAACCTGAGAACAAAACACCTTATGTCTGATGGAACATGAGATTATCAGCCTTATAGATGAAGCAATATGCAATATTGCCATTATGTAAATGGTTTCAAATGTTGATTACTATAGGTAGTGATTAAGTCTAACATTTATTTCAAAAAAAAAGGAAAAAATCCAACCCCTTCCTTAGCGTTAAATTACATAATTATCTAAGCATGTCAGAAATAACTATGCAAAGACCTATTTTTATCATAAGAACCCATCTTTACCAGTTGAAAAATTGCCCTTACCATCAATTCTATTTTATAAACAAAAGGTGCTGACCTTTGGCATGAGAAAGGAAATGGAATCCTCCCTTAAAGCGCTTTGCTAATGACCTGGAACACTTGCTTCTGAGGTAATGATATTATAATGTTTATAATGAGACTTTATAAAGCAAAAAGATTAGAAAGACCATTCCAAACACATTTCAGATGCACAATTTTTTTTATTATTATTTTATCCTCAACCTCCACCCCCAGCTCTGCACTTGCCCACTGGCATAGAAATGACTCACAAAGAATTTTCTTCGAGGGTGAACTTGCACCCAGAGTTTCTAACGACTCAGGAAAGGCCCTGTGTACAACTGTCATGTCAAAAGCACGTCGCTTCACAGAGCAAATCTTTTTAAAAAACCATTAATTGTTTCTAAATTCCACCATTTATTGATATGAACCCAGTTCCAAACTTAGTGCACCCAGACAGGAATATGCAGGAGAAGATGAGAACAAACTGGGTTATTATCTGCTATTAGAGCTTTTGCTTGTCTCAGTGGGACCATTTATTGATCTACCACACGATGACAACCAGCACTTAAGCATTTTAATGTTTTAGACCTTTTTCCTTTTATACCGGAAATTTTATAATGGAAGGATGACTGATCTCAACCCTAACAAAAATCAATCAATTTCATTCTCAGATTTTAAGCCTGCATTCACTGCTAACCAACCTCCATCTGAGGTAGTCACATGCACAACTTCACTGTTGATGCTGTGGACTCCATTAAAAACTTGAGAAAATATCTCATACTCTGTGTTGGGCTGCAAATCATCTATGATTACAGAGTTTACATCAGCCTGGATCCTCAGAGATCTTCTCTCATCAGTAGAATTCAAGAAGAGGGTGTAGTAAACAACATCTCCTTGCAAATCCTGCAGTGCTAGGAAAAGAAAGGAAAAACATTGGGACATCAGCTGGGAAATTTTCAGTCAGCAAGTTTCTTATCAACAACATTCATTGTGAAGAGTAAACCAAATTTTATGCAGACCATCTTATTTAAAAAAAAAAGAGGAAGATTCCATCAAGCACCTCCAATTTCACCCTTTTAAGGAGTGATGCAGACTGCACTCCCTAATTTGTCAAAATCATGGATGGCTCATCCTCCTATCTGACACTGGAGAAAGCTTTCTTTCCCTAGACCTCCCCTGAAAACAATGGAATATACAAACTAATAGGTAAAACTCACTGCAAGCAGTGGTGTGCAGGCCTTTTTGCTCCTTCCCTTCAAACAACAGTTGCCAGAGCCTACTCCAATACTGTGTTATTCCTCTAGCCATGAATGAGGGATCTGTGCCTATGCCATACATCCCAATGACATTCAGCTTTACAGAGATGGCATTTTGGCCATTCACAGTACAGTGAGAAGCTATGTGTAATTGTTTCAGAACAAGCATGAGCACATCATCTCCATGTAATGCTGTAAGACACTCAGAAGCATTATACAAACAGGGCAAACCCCCCAAATCCTCACATTTCTTTCTAAGATGTATTTTACCCAGCACTAACTTCCCCAGAGAAAGGCAGAAAAAACAGTACAATTTTCTGGCTACACAGGGAAGGGTATTCACTGGTCTGAGCTGATGGATAATCACAGATTGCAGGCAGTCTTCTCTATTTTAGTGATTCAGATGTCATCTGTTATCTTATCTGTCCTTTGTCATACAGTTTAAGTTCAGGTCTGACTAAATGCAACTGCTTTTCCACTAGGCATCTAGATGAAAAGTATAATTACAATGAAAACTGTAAGCACTAACACAAAAATCTTGAAATGACACACCATACTACTGAACAGGACTCAGCTCACTGGCACAGAACACTGATAAAAGCCAAAAGCATACTTTCAGACTTAATAATATATGTTTGTCATCTAAACTCTTAATCAAGAATGATACTCTATTTTTAAGTGGTACTGATACAAGGCCTAAATCCTTAGAAGTCAGAAACTTTTAGTAGGCAAAGACAGCAAAGCAACTTATATTGAGGGCTCCCAAGTCCCCAAAGAAAACAAAAAACTAATATGAAAACTAATATTATGAAAAAGAATGAAACACTGATATACAGAATAGTTAATGTATTTATTGGTAACATAAGAAGTAATAAAATATGATAAGGTTTTCAAATAATGAATGGCCTTGTCTTGGTGTTTAACTTCTACATTCACAAACATATATGGAGGAAATTCCTAAGACATGAATGAAAATAAAACCAGATTGCATTACCTACATCTAGAAGGTCAGGGGTTTAGATTACTAAGGTAATGAAACTTCAGTGAGCTGCTTCAGATCTATTACATTTGTCAGTTTTTATAAGCATGCTTACTTCAGGCATGCAATTATAAAATAAAGAGACTACATTTGTTGCAATTCAGCACCCAGTCCTTACAATATCATTTGCATTTAAGTCATGAAGAAATTCCCCACTGCTGTATTAACAAACCAACTAGAGAAATTGGCTAAATTCATTTTAAGGAGCAGAGCATAAAGAAAGGAAAAAGGGAATCTTCTCATCGAGAAGGAATGTAGATGTAAATTTTTATACAAAGGGATGAAATAGGCCACAAAGACATCAGTATTTTGTGTAGTAGTGCTTTATACATGTCTCATGAGTTTGCATTGTGTTTCTTAATTTTCACTATTCTCATTGTGCAGAAAGAGCATATAGTGAACACAAACATGACTGAGAAAGAGCAAATGTGCACGTATTTTTCCCTATTTCTTTCCTTTCAAGGACATTTAGGTATATTATAAATCAAGGCAAGGACTGTGTTTCCTCTGAGAGCAAGGCAGGCCATGGTAAGTGATGGCAGGTTAACATCTAGTTACTGGAATAAATACTAAGCACACTTACTTGGTTTTGACCATTCCACTTCCACAGCAGTGTGATTAACAGCACGTGCAACGAGGACACTTCCTTTCTCTGGTAATCCTGCTAATGTAGTAGCTATCACTTCTTCACTTGATGTATATCCCACCTCATTGTGCACTATGAGCTTGTACTCGTATGTTGTGTACCTAAGACATTTTAAAAATAATTAAATGGAATGAAAAATGCAGACATGGAAAATATTTGCTGTAAACCTTCTGCCTGTGCCAAAGTTTTGTTGTTTCTTTCCCCTCTGCACAAAAATTCATCTGTGTGGTATGCACCAATGAAAATTTCGTAAGAGGCATCTGTTTTGTGGAAATTATTCAGCACGATTAACACAGTTACAAAAATAAAACACATTATTTCACTTCTTCATAGTTGTAGCTTCTGAGGTGTTGAGAGATTATAGCTCAATTCAATATGTAATTACAGTGGTGGCAACCTGCCAAAATTTGGATCAGAATTTAATCAAATGAGGCTTTTTTCCTCTTTTGGGAAACCCATTGATTTTAACTTGCAGTCTCATTTGTAAAAGGGATTCACCACACAGTCAGGACTCTTCTACTACTAAAACATCCCAAAAAAGGCACCTAGCAGTTCAAACTCATTTAATAATGCAATTTTCCTCAGAACTGTGCATATTCCAATTACATATATTTATTAAAAATGACATGTGTATTTAGTAAACCAAGTTACTGTCGTGCTATCATTTCTTCCCTATAGTAAAAGGCATATTAATGTACTTTACTGTGGGATTTCATAATCTCAGATTTAATTTTCTCATAAAAAGCCTCACACAAAACTGCACAAAGACAGAAACTGAGGATCATCTTGTACAAATTTTCACTGAAGTGGGATAAATGTCTGCAGATGCAATAAAGGAGCATACAATAAATGCCTAATATTTGAGATTTTAGTACAAAAATACCCACAGTGTACAGATAATTTACTTTCTATATTTATTTTTGATGCTTTACTATAACACCCTGATTTTTAAAAGAGCTAGGCTTTAGCAGAACCACTGAGAGGAAAGCAAATTAATGGGAACTCACTAGTTCCAACACTAACTCTATGCATTGACAAACAAGGAACATACACAAAACACATTGCATTTCTCTCTCTCTGCATCTTCTGTCACTTGTAAACATTTAGTTTTTTCTTGGCCATTGTAGCACACAATACAATAGAAAAAGAAAGGACTCTATTCTTGCAATTTACTGATGAGAATTTGTGATTAATTTTTTTAACCATATTTTCAACAATGAAAATAAAATGAGTTTGAAGTATTAGAAATGAAGAAACCATCTGACAAGATCAGTAATTCTGATATATGCTCAAAGTATGACAAATAAAAGTAAATGCTGATATATGAATTTGCTTTTGGGACAAAAAAAGGCTTGAGTGCTTGAGTCTCTCCACAGAATCTTCTCTTCAGCCACAAATTCATCCTGAGTTGTTTATTGTAAAAACATAGCTGCAGGTTGCAGAACTTTTCCCAGGAGAAGTGTTGAGGTGTTTCCAAGGGCTAGACACACTTTTTTGGCCATAGCTCATTCAACCCAAAATGTGATAGTCCCCAATGACTGGTCACTGAAACTCTGACTGAAGGTACTGCCACCTCTGAGTGCCAACATAACTGCAACACACACTAAAATATGCTACACCACTAAAGTATGCAAAGTTAAAACCAAAGGTATGTCTATGCAGGCTTTCAGGCACGGCTGAGAGAAAGAAATGGACACTTGGGCAGGATTGGTACAAGAACAGCTCTGTGAGCAGTTATTGCAACAGATGGAAATGAGCAGTGACTTTCAGCAAGTAGAAGCAAGCAAGAGTCAGTAGCCCTCAGGTTGCTTCAGAGTGTCTCTGATAGGTGACATTCTCCTGATTCCCATTGTGCTCAGGAGGGATGCTCACACAATTTTTACAGAAGTAGAAGGAAAGCAGAGATATTTCAGTGTCAGTCATTTACATGGAGTTCTCAAAAAGCACGCCAGCACACAGAGCACAAACACCCTGAAACCATCCATGAAGTTTTCCTGACACTTTACCTACAAAAACTCAATCCACAATCCATGTTGAATTTTCCAATACAATTTTTAGTTTTGTGTGTTTTGTCTTAAGGAGAAATAGTCTTGACTTCAAGATGCAGAAACTAAGGTTGATCAAGAGTAAATGTCTTGCTCTACCCTGCAGGTCTGTTACATACCAAGGAACAGAGTACACACACCATTCCCCCATTCTAAACACCCTGCACTTATTGGTGATGAAGCTATCACAACAAAATCAGGTAAAAAAGAACATTGCTGAGATTCAGATGTTTCCCTCAAACATGCATTCTGCCTGTGCTATAACTTTGACAACATGCAAATCTACAACATCTGTACACATAAATCTAAATGGTTTGACTGCATGAGCATATTGATGCTAAAACTTCATGAGATTTTTATTTTCATTTGTTTTTCGAAGCAAAACAATGTATGAGTCAAGAATGACAGACTAATAATAAATCCCTGCATATTAGAATGATTAACACAAAGATGATGACAAAAAATATTTCATTACATAATTAATATGTTCACTACATAAAGACACAAGAAATACTTTGAACTATTGAACATACACTATACAAAATGCCAGCATTTGTTTTTATAGTTTTTGTAATCTCACCTGCTAAGACCCTTATCTTCATAAAACCACTGAGTTCCTGAGTAAATATTGTGCCACAGATTTAAATCTTCAGGGGGATTTGACGCAAGTGGTTGCTGGATTTTACGTCTCAGGAGCTCATATCTAACACAAAAGACAAGCAGAACACCAGGATTATCTCAACTAATGTTATTACACAAAAAAAAAAAAAAAAAAAAAAAAAAAAAAAAAAAAAGTTTTTTTTTAAAGCCACACATTATTTTGTTTTTACAGCTGTAAACTTCCTGCAATAAATATTCTTTTTAATGTTTTGTGATTTGAAATATTTAATTACTTAAAAAAAATGAACAACTTGGAAAATGGAAAAAAAAGCATTTCAGCTTTAAAAAAACAACCTAGTTTCATCAATGATTTATGGATTTTAAACTTTGTGGTTATCAAGACCAAGTCCAAATAGCCCATAATGGCATTTTATGCAGACGTGAATGATCAGCACAGGTTGCTCCAGAACATGAAATTATTATGTCTCTTTCTTGCAAATGTACTGAAACAAAGAGCACTGCCATTATTGTTTTACTAATAGTAGTACCTTAAGTGTGCCTTTGTACTTAACATGTTTGCAAATAACCATGATGTAAATTACAGGAGCTAACAGGCACAGAATGAGTTAACTATTCCAGCCATCTGTAGACCTTAGCAAGGCACCTTTGTGTTTGGGAAGAAATTCATGATGTGCACTTGAAAGACCAAACTATTTCATCCTGGTTTTAATTGGTATCTGAAGCAGTATTCCTGTCTCTGTTCCAAACAGCAGGTCAGCCAAAGCCCATCTTTCATCAGGTCAGCCATGAGACTGCCTGATTTGGAAAACATGCTTTCCACTCAGGCTGCATTACACTCTCCATCATCCTTTATACAAAACCTTTATGGAATTTAACAAAAATTAGATCACTTAGTGCCTACACAAACTAAAGGGGATAATATTATAGTTTGCATTTCCTAATCATTCTAGGGATTACAAAGGAAACTGCACTCTAAAGGAAACAAAATTAGATATATTTGTTCAAAATCTTTAGGATTATTACTCTTTATTACATTCCACAGGACTGTTTATTATTCTTACAATAATTGTTTCAGTTTGATACTCCAGCAAATTAGGGTCATATGCATATATAGTCACTTAAATATATAACTTGATTCTCTTAAGTGCTGAGCTGCTCTGTTTCATCTTGTCCCTGCCTCCCATTCTGGAAATGTGCTTACTGCTAAATTCCAGACAAAAGTACATGGATACTCAGGCAGATTTTAAACACTCTCATTTTAAATGCACATCTGTGAAAATGTTTCCACGTTTAATTGTTCTCCAGAATACCTTGATGTGGGTCACCACTGTTGTAATTATCACGCTGACCAAGGCCTTTGTGTGTAATTTGACAGTTCTTAGTGTCAAGATCATCTCCAGTCTGATAAGGACATGTTGGACAATACCACCCCAGATTTGAGACCCTGAATGAAGGTAACAGGTACTGTACACAGTGATTTAGTGTTGCTTCAAAACCAGAAATCGACTGAGATGCTCTTATGAGAGATCTGACACTTCCTGTGCTCTGTAGCAGCTAGGGAGTACATGCACTTCCAACAACTTTTGCCCTTGAGTTTAGGGAATAATCCTCAACAGGTACAAGCAAACATTGGTGCCTCTTAGTGATGCCAAACTGAATTACTGCAGAAGTTTGGATTATAACTTCAGAAATTAAATAGCAAAAACTAATTAAACTCCAACTCTGTCAAAAAAATCAGATGACTTTATGACAAGAACAGCTCTCACATGAGTGGTTCATCAGTGTCAACCCAAAGACAGATCATTACAGCTTTAAAAGAAACCATCTTGGCACATTCTGTCCAATATATTTCATAGACAAGTCTCGAAAAACATCAAATCTTTTTGAACACTGAGTGGTGATCATGTGTAAATCACCCCCACTGGCAGCTGCTGCTGCTACTCTGCTTGCTGCAGACTTCTTGTTCCATCATGCTGTACAGAGCAGCTGCTTCAGTAGTTGTTCTTGTTGAGGGCAGCATGGCACACCATGAAAGAAATGAAATCTGCAGATGTAGGTCGTGCTGAATTACTTCAATAATCTATGGTAAGATGGTCATGTTATTAACCCCAGAATAACAGACACTGCTTTTCTGAAACTCCAAATTTTACTGTAGAGCAATCATCATTTCATTCAGTTGTAGTGTGCCCTAATTAAGCCTGAAGAAAAAGTCAAGCTACTGTGCTGTAATAACAGACGCAACTGAAACGGCATTACATGATAATTATTGAACCCATCAGTGTGCCTAGAAGAGAGCTACTAACCAGAACATATGGACTACAGAGCTATAATTCCATGCACAATGTTTCACGATATGTTAAAGCATTAGAATGAAAGATATGACACTTTTTATTGTGTATATATAAAGATATATTTGTATTTTTAAACCTTTATGCACTCAAATCCATATTTTTTAATGTATATCTACACATACACGTGCTCAGTATTCAACAGTCAAGTCAAGATTTACATCCCATCATTCCAGACAAATCTCAGAGGAGATTCCTTTCTTTGGCTCCTGTGGTAAAATCCAGTCTGCTATATCTGGCACTTCCTTAATTTCCTATTTTGGCTACGCCCTAACACTTCTGGCACTTTAACTTTCATTTTTCTCATGCACTGTCTCATTTACAATTTATTCATCACTCAATTTTTGAAGATTACTTTATGTCATCATACTTCCAAATGGTCACTTTCTCTTCATGTGAAATAACTCAGAGTACTGAGAATATTGGATGTGTTAATTACTCATGTTTACAGAGATCTTTTCTTTTTCTCGTCATTTTATAGGTAGAATTTGTTGCCTGAACTCATCACCAAAAAGTGTCTGATGCTGCAGCCCAAGCCACTTATGACTTTGCAAATATACTGTGCTTGTTCCTTTTGGTTTTCAGACAGCACAGATCTGAAACCCACAGCCTTCAAGCACAAACACACTTGCCCTGAATAATCCTGACTCCTTTCTGTGGAGGAGAAGAGGAATTCTAAAGAGGAATTCCTAAAAATCCAAAATGATGAGATCACCTGACAAAGTCTGCATCACTCAGAATTTTCTGAGTCAGATTTAGGTAAGGAGAAGCAAACTGCTCTCTCAGTCTCAGCTTACCTCAGATGGGGACCATTGGGCCGTAGTGGTGGCTGCCAAGAGACGGCGATAAAGGATTCGCTGATCGGAGTCACGGACAAGGGACTGACACTCTGAGGAACTGTTGAGGGTGTGGTCACCCTGGTGGGCAAACTCTCTGTGCAGCCTCCTAGAAAGCCATCCCCTCCAGTGCAAGCTATCACTGTGACCGAGTAGTTGGTGTAGGGCACCAGGTTGGTCACCAAATGGCTCAGCCTCGAGGAAGGGTTCCCAGTGATGACAATGCGTGGGTCAGGCATGCGAATCTCATAGTTCAGGATTTCTCCATTTGGAATCAGAGGAGGCTTCCAGGAAACCTGAAGGAGGAGGGGAAAAAAAAAAATAAAATAACTTTTTTACAAGTTTTTTTAACAGGCTTCTCACAGTCGCATTGCAGAAATATAGACACAGCATGCAACAGATGGACACAAGCGAGGGCTGAAGATGTTCTTTTCTATATCTAAAGGAAAACCAGTTAGGAAACTAATCTTTGATTTTAGTGAAGTCCACAGTAACAGCTGTAACCATTGAAAAATACTATTTTGCTTTACCAGTAAAATGTGAACACCTCACTCAAAATTCCATGAGATGTTCAGGTGCATTAGCAGAAGTAGAACACTTATCATAAGTATCACTGTTACTTATTTTCTTAGGGTGTATTACCTGGCATGCTCAACTACCAGTGGCAGAGCAAAGACAAATCTTACTTAGTGTTGCCACAATTTTCAAAAAGATGTAACTGCATTAGCTCCTATAAGAAAACAGATTTTCCTGCACTCTCCATATGATGAAATTAGCAGGTTTTCCCTTTTATTTTTAATTAACATATTACACTGGGAAGTATCAGACAAAGAACAGGAAAATTTTTCCATTTTAAGAACTGAAATTATACTGAGAAAACTTGATAATGGAAAGATTGGAAGTTACATACAGAATTCATGTTTTTTAATAGATTTATACACACACACACACACATATATATATATATATACACACATATATATATACATACATACTGCTACTCTTACCATGGTTTTGTTCTTACTGAACTGAGGTTAGGTGAGATTTTTAAAAGTTTTTAGTTTTTTTGGCAGGGTTTTTGATAGCACATTTATATATATATTTATTCTTACCAGCTTCACTGAAAAATCACACTCAAATAATTGCACTATAAAGTGCGTGGATGTTCTAAATTATTTTTTAAGGCTTTTTGCCATGATATCATGACAGAGGGGCTTTCAGATTGGCACAATGAGGACATGCAATTTAACATGTATTAAGAATCTGAGTTTCATAAAGGTAGTGTAAAAGCATCTATCAATACTCATTTCCCTAGAAATCCCAGTGCAGGAAGCATACAAGCTTTGCTTTGCTCTGGGACTGTTTTTCTTGCCATTTACCCACTCATCTATAACAATTGCTGTCTCTTTTCTTCCCAGACACAAGATAATTAAGGACTGAAACCAACATAGAAAAGAACACAGAAATGGAGGAAAACCTAGATATGCCTAAAACCTAGGTAAAACAAAGAAAATACTTAAGTGTTAAATAGTAATACCACAATACTTTAGTTTCAGTTAATTTGAACTTTTTCCTTAATTCTCTGTCTCCCAAATAAATATCTTTAAAAACGTATATGCACAATTATACACAGCCATGGAAACAGAGAAGCTTGATTTATAAACTGATTTTTTTAAAAATGGGAATACAAAATGCTGTATTTTAGGTACAGAAGGACCTCTTAGCCATCAGACTTGTAAGAAAGCTGGCAGCAAAGTGCTGGAGAAAGCTGAAGGATTTTGATAACAGATTCTGGAATACTATTAAACAGAGTATTAAGAGAGAGGGTGATCTTGAGTAAAGACAGCAAAACCAAGATTATTGGTGCCCACATAGGAAAGGCTTAGCTCTGGCTAATTATCAAATGCTGCATTCAGATTTCAGTTGCTTCTGGCCCCAAATCATGTTTGAACAAATAAAGAAAAAGCTACTGACAAAGCAATGCAAAATTTCACACAAGGTAGGAATTGAGTCTGTACCATTCTCACAGACATTGAGCAGAGCTCTCTTTTTGAAGTATTTCATGTGATCAGTGATAAGCTTAGGAAACAGAAGAATAGATAATTAGCATGGACAACAGAAGAAGTTTTCAAGTACAAGTGCTGGTTTTGGCTTGGAAGAGTTAATTTCATAGTAGAATGGGGTTAGTATGGGGCTGATTCAGATTTGTGCTGAAAACAGTGTTGGTAACACAGGGATATTTTTGTTATTGCTGAGCAGTACTTTCAGAGGGTCAAGGGCTTTCACCCCAGGAATGGAGCAAGAAGCAAGAGACACAAGTAGAAACAAGGGAAGAAAATGCAAAGAGAAAAGTGATGCATAGTCAGAAACTGGAAGACTGTAAAATTCAGGCTGCAAAATTCTTGGAAATGCAGGGATGAAGTATGTATCCTGAAATTCTGTCTCGGTGAAGAAAACATACTTGACATGTTAATCTTAATAAAGCAAATCTGTTATTTTTGGTGAAAAAAACCTTCTTGTTGCTTAATACAAAGTGGCTTCTAATAAAAGAACTGCATGCAAACTGCTTAGAGAAATACCTGGTACTACACATCCAGAAGATAAAATTGTCTCAAAACATTTATTTTGTACCAAAACCTATTTCCTGGAAGAGAGGATGAGTTATTTTCTAATCACATTTCATTTTTGATGCCTAACTTTTATGTCTAAACCTACAAAATCATTCTAAAACACTTGTGCAAGATTCACCATATCCTGTAACCCCTTCACATAAAGGAACAGATTAATACCATGGCAGGAGAACAGAGGCTTCAGCTCCTGAGATTCACACAGTGTGTGCACTAGCTGGAAACACCTGAAAAAACTCCCAAGTGCTACTTCACAGCATTTGTTGTGCTCTAACAGGTACAGTAGCTCATACTGTAAGTAACAGATATGCCTTGTGGGGCTTACTGTGGGAAAATTTCTTCAAATTTTA
This sequence comes from Muscicapa striata striata, assembly GCA_030060385.1. Classification (NCBI taxonomy): domain Eukaryota; kingdom Metazoa; phylum Chordata; class Aves; order Passeriformes; family Muscicapidae; genus Muscicapa; species Muscicapa striata. The sequence goes on along the minus strand of JAREIS010000027.1, from coordinate 2,101,951 downwards.
TTTTTTTTTTTTTACCTACCTGAGAGAAATAAAAACCATTCTGAACAAAGAGTATATTCAGCCAGCAGCACACAGAGTGCAAATTATTTTTTTTTCTGGGCACAGATATCTCACACAAAGATATGAAGATCTGTTCTTGCTTTGGTTAATATTTTTTTAATAAAGTACTGGGATGACCACGGATACTCCCTAACCCTGCTGTGTCACTTGAGCTGCTTAGAATTACCTGTGTCACCTGGGCATGACAGGACATGCAATCCCTCACAAACATCTCCTGTCAGGAGGCAAGGGACTGCCTGACCCATAAGTGGGGATGATGGAGCCAGCCTGGTTAACACACATGTGGCACTACTGGACCTCTTCTCCTCTTGGATGTGCCAAGGTTTGAGGTAAGAGCTTGGCAATGCATGAAAGCAGGAAAGCTCACTAGACAGGCTGTGTTGGAAGCAGTAACAGTTTGTTCATTGATTTGAAGCTCAGCACTGAGACCATGAAAGAGGATGCCCATGAGGAAGAGAGAATAAGGTAACTACTGGGAGAGATTAACTGATTCAATGTAATGACTCTGGAAGCTTTCATTTAAAGATCAAAGGACCTTATTTTCTCCACCACAAAATTTAAAGAGACAGAAATTAGCCATTTTCCCCCCATTAAACTGTTATAACCTTGGAAATTTTTTGCTTTTTTGACAGCAGTTGGAACCCTGCAACTTAATTCTGAGCTATCTGAGGAGAGGCATTGGCACATGTAAGCTATTTTACTGTTCAGGCCTGATTTCAACAGTTTGCTTTTAAATCAGTGTGTTTGGCTTCATTTTATTCTCATTTCTCCTAGATACTGCTTGTAACCTCTACAAACAGAATGCAATAAATACACTACTGAGAGCTTTTCACTGTTGGTCTCAAAGCACATTGTAAGTCTCAAATTGCAAATATTATTATTCCAGTTTTAGAGATAGAGAGACTAAATCCCAGACTAAATCATCCATCAGAAAGAAGCAAAACTCCAAACAAAGGCCTGTTGCCCTAATTCTGCATTCCAGCCACTGGACTATAGTCCTCTGACAACCTCCCAGCTCCCCCACAATAGCTGGGAGATGAATTTCCTCCTAAATTCTTATCTGTCTTAAAAGAAATTATTGTGGGTTCAATCAAGAGCCAGGATCATACTGCAAGTACAAATTCTTAGAAAGGTCACTGATGGTTCTGCTCATACACTTTGCACATGAGTTACACCCAGCTTCAGCAAGGACTACCACAGAACAGCATGATCAAGTTTGCAGTAACCAGCTGCTACTACAAAAACTCCTAGAACTTTGCTTGAGTAGTGGGAAAAACAAAAGAACATTTATGGTCCTAAACACCAGTATTAGAGTGTTTCAACTTTATCAAAGGCAGAGGGATGATGCCAATGAAACCCCACTGTATAACCTACACCAAATGAGCAAGCTGTGCAAGAAATCACAGTCCTAACATGTGGAAAACCCCTAGTGTGCAAGTTAAGGTTGTTCCTAAGGGTGTTGGCATATCCTAAGTCACTCAAGCAGCACTTATGTGTCAAATGAACCAAGGTCTCCCTGACCTTAGCTGCATTACAAGGCAATCTTCACACAAGGATTGATTGCTCCTAAACATTTTCCCCAATGCACCAGGCATACCTGCATAAAACTGAAAGGGTGGTGAACAAAGTCCAAGCCCTTTTTTTCCTTTCCCAGCATGAAGCTGTTACTTAGGCTTGCTGCATCCCCCTTTAGCAGACATGGTTTAGGAATCAGGGCTGTTTCTACTCTCAAAATTGTGTTCTGGGATAACTGCAGACTGAAGTGTTTGGAGAATCAAACAGCAACAGGGAGTTTAAATCTGGAACAGAGAAAGAGACTTCACAGCCTCATTCTCTGCAACATAGAGAGGAGGGACACTGAAGGATCATCTCACTGTTAGCACCGACTTCAGTGACCTTGGAGTAATTAGCATTGCATCCAACATTGTGTAATCAGAATCAACTTCACAGGACAGGAAACATTAATGTGTGAGACATAAAAAACCCAGCTCCAGAACATGTGCCTATAACTGATTCTGTGGGAAGTAGAAAATGGATAAAGAAAACATCTTTTTTTTGGTGGATGATATTTAAACTGTAACTATAGAGTTGTTTTTAATGTGTCGGTGATATCTATTCCTTACAGATGAAATCTTGCTCCTGTGTGTTTTAATCCTAGCCTATTTACAGAACAACAGGCATTTAGCAGTCCACTATCCAGCTTCTGGGCTAACGAAGAACAGAAGACAACTATAAAAATAGAGCCTTGTTTATTTGTGTTTGCTCAGTTGCACATCTAATTTAGCAGTGAAATTTGAGAAATAGCTACTAGAAAAGTTTATCACTGTTGCAATAAATGATAATCTACTGCACTGAAAGAGTACAGATGGCAACTCTTGAAGATATTGTGGACAGAAAACTAACGACATTGTTCAGTCTGGAGGGTGGAATAACAGCTTTCTCTGCTTCAGTTTCTTCTATACAAAGAACAGAATGGCAGGTGAATGGCAAAGTAAAAGACTGTCATCTCTGTGGGTAACAACAAACATGAATGAAAGTCAAATTAAAAAGCCTATAACCCTTCCTCAGTCAAGAACTCAAGAGGAAGTACTTCAGAAAAACAATCAATCCATGGGAAATCAATGACATTATTGAATCAATAAGCAAAACAAACGAACAAACAAAAAGAAATTAGAATGGCAGTTAGGTGCCACAGAATCACCACAGCCCTTCATTCCTCACAAGTAACATATATAACATATATTAAGAGAGAAGTAATAATAATTTTTTATTTTTCTCAATTTGTATCTAATCAAATTGCAGGAAATTTCTGTAAATGATGTTATCATGAAGGAACAGCACAGCATGAGAACTATATGTCAATGAGATTTTTATTCCACCCAACTAGGAGGAAACCATTCTCTTGTAAATTCTTTATTAACACTAAAAAGAAAAAAAAATGTTTTCCCTGGAGAGAAACATCAGGATTATGCACAACTCATGCCAACTTCTATCTTGAGAAAAAAGTTACATGAAGGATGATATTAAATGGCTGCAGCTTTTTATTTTTCAGTGGTCCAGCTGGTGGCAGTCACCAGTGAAGGGGAGCAATACAGGCAATATGAGGCAGCAAGTCTCTGGTTAAGCCAATAATTACGACTACAGCTGCCTTTTTCAGGCCCAAATCCTCAAGAAAGAACCCCAGCAGTAAAAAGGAAGTCCTCCTACCTAAAGTTATAAGGCCAAAGTTGGAATATTTACATACTAGAGTTAATTTAGTTCAGTGTACCCAGCCAGATAATGCCTTTCCTACAAAAAGAGCTCCATTAAATAATTATTCACTGTGTAAACCAGCCTTTTTCTCAAGTCACTCAACCTAGCTGCATTCCAGAATGTCATATCAGTGTGAAGTGTGAGATTGAAGCAGCACAGCAATTGCCACCCTCACAAGAAAAGGAAACAATTTCTTTTCTACTTCTGTACATTAGGGTATAGCAAATCTTGTGTAACAGGAATAACGTTCATGGCATTGGCATATACTAAATAAACGGCTTTTGCAGTTGCTGAATGCCTCCACTTCACTTTGGCATTTAATCAGCCACAAAAGCAGTTTATTGCACATTATACTCTGCTACCATGAACATTATCAATTCAGCAAATATTAAAAAATATCATGCAGGTGTCACAGAAATGGGTACTTTAAAAATTATCGACAGCCTTACACTTTCTGTTGCACAAAGGAAAGCAAGTTAAATGTTATGGAGAGATACTGGTCCATTCTGATTAAAATTAAATGTTAAAGGACATTTGCTTCTTTGCTTCAGAAGGGTTGATGCTGAGAGTGACCTGCCGTGCTGATATTTTCCTCCTTGCAGAGTGAAAGCTTTGGTCTATGAAAATAAGCTGTGTACTCAAGTGAGTACTATCCTGGAGCACTTTGAATTCTTCACATCCTCAAATAATTTTTATTGATTCAGTGACTAAATAAAGGAATGGAAATATGTTTCTCTCTTTTGTAAATTCTTTCTGTTTTCAGTAGAAGTAAATATTTGTGCTCATGGTTTAGGGATTGGTTGCACTGACAGCTGAAAGCCTCTATTGATTTGCAACCATGCCTTGGTAAAGGAGCTTCTTGCTAATCTTCCCACAGTACCCTTCCAATACCTTCTGCTCTAACCTGGGAGGACAGCTCTCTCCAAGGTGAGAGGTAATTAAAATCTCCTTCCCAAAGAGATGGCTTGTTTTCCACCCTGTGCTTGTGAGTTACCATCGTTGACAAGGAGGCAAGAGCACTGCACAGCACAAAGGACTCCACAAATTTCATTTGAACACTACATAGGTGATATATGCACTGCAGGTGTGCTGGCCTTGAGTTACTCAGAGGGAAAGCGAGCCTTTCTAGGACTCTTAGGGGCACCAGTGTAAAGCTATTCCATATGAAATCCATCCTATTTCAACACAGGAAAACATTTCAGCCACTAAGAGGCAATCCTTACAGAATGCTGCACAGTTGTTCTGTCTGTGCAACTAGCAATTTCTGGGGTGAAGGGACACAGTGGGTTGGCAGATCTCTGCTCTAGTTCTTGAGAATTTGGGCAAAATCCCCAAGCATTTTGTGAACTTGTTTTTCTTGTACTCTCCTAGTACACAGCATTTACACAAGACTGCCTCAGGGACCCAGTGAAGCCTGAGTGCACTCCAAGTCCTCTACTCTGGCATGAATTTGCCATAAAAATGCAAGGAAGGAAACAACACCACCTCTAGAAAGCTAATCCATTTGACAGATCTGTAAGAAGACCGACAAGTAAGATGAAATCCCAGTCACTTCCTCTGGTGCTCCCATCTGCAAACAAGCAGAAGGCGAGAAAACTGCTGGGTGCAGCAAGTCTTGTCTATGATCTCATCGGTGATGAAGTGCAATGACCTCTGCTGCAACTATAGCTTTGCTTCATTTTTTTAAAGAGAGAAGAAATAATTTATTATTAGAATAATAAAAACTAAAAAAACTAAATACGCATCTTGCTGACCTGGTCAAGTGAGAGAAATTTTAATATTTTTAAGAAGCCTTAAAATCTTAGAAATGAGAACTGAAGCAATATCTCAGCCATGGAGTATTTTCTGCACAGGAACTGTACTAAGTGTTCCTGAGTGTACTAAATGTTTCTATCACTTGTGATGAATACAGAATGGAACAATTAAATTAAATGGAACAAGTAAATTTAAATACTTGATGAATACAAGAATTTATGTTGATATCAGCAAAGAACCAATGCTCTATACAGTAACAGAGAGACTTCAGCAGACAAGATACTCAGGAGTGAATGTATTTGGAGAGGCATATGTGTAAGTCACTTTTCTCAATTCAATGCTGCCACCTTAAACTATTTTGAACATTTTAACTTAAATAATTAAAATTAATAAAAACTGACAGCAAAACCGATTAATGAAAATAAAAACATCCAGGCTTCAGCATCTTTGACAAAAATTAGTCTTAACAGATGCGAAAATTATTTTTCTCCAGCTGGAAAACACAAATCCAAGACTACATGAGCAGCAGTGACACTAAATTTGACCACCATTTATAGAGGAGTTCATACAGTTTGGACATTAAAGGGCTTTAAAGAGTTTTGAATATTAATGACAAGCTGAGGAAGAAGAAGGAAAATAAGCATTTGAACTCTTCAGTAAGAAAGGAAAACAAACTTCAAAAACAATGTTTTATGAAATTTAATTCTTATGGAGTGAAAACTGCATTGCCTGACTTCAGACTTCAGAAGAAATAAATGACACAACTAACTTTCAGTATTGGTAGATTACTTAATCTTAGAGTTGAGCAAAATACACTAAAATTCTGACTGAATACACATTTCTGATCTCAGGAAAAGACATCCAGTAAAGAATGACACAATCTCTAATAACTCAAAGGCTTTTAAAACTAGGATTGAGTGTGGATCAGAGGTAAAATATAAAATTATTATGCTCTTACTATGTTAACTGGAGCTTCAAAGCTTGCAGTGAGTCTTTGTGCTCAGGGTTGAAGCCAATGTGAAAAAACTCATGCAGTGAAACGTGGACATGTGGGGAAGCCTGTGATTAAACTAGAGCTACTATTTACTCAGCATTGCAGCTTCTGGCAAACCCATGAAAAATGCTTTACTATAAATTGTGGGGAATATTAAGATATATCTACAGAAGTACAGAGGGCAGAGTCCTGGAAGTAGATTGCCCAAACCTTCAATAAGCAGTCTGGCAATTCATCATAATTACTAGTGGTCGATCGTTATTAATTCTTACAGTAACCATTGTACTCATATTGAACTGATTTGCAATTAACACAGAGATAACATGCAATTCCTTAGACATTAAAACATGATTTTCTAAGCTTAGGATTTTTTTTGTCTAATCATGAATAGCTATTTTTTTCATAGCTTAAAATTATGTGTGAACAAAGGAAAAAAAACAGCATTGGTTTACTGCTGAAATTCATACCCTCAAATTATTCAGACTGCATTGGTAACACCACTCTGTTTACCTTTTGAAAATACAATGTATACCAAAAAATAATAAATCTAACAGATGAACTTCAATCTTATGCAAATGTCCTTTGTTTTGTGCTCTGGTGAGCAAGCTACTGTACCAATACTTTTGGCATTAGTACAAGACTGAATCCATGGAAGCATGTGTGTATTTACACAAAAGAGGCTTCTAAGCTACAAAAATCCCTCTTGTTTGGTTACACTAATTTCCCTTGAATGAAGTTTGTATGCAAGCCAAAACAATGGTAGTTATCCTGTCCTCTAGAGTTCATTCCCAACAGAACGATGTGAATAATTGAAAACTTCCTACACAGTCCTGTAAGACTCCTCTTCCGTAAATCTGGAGAACAAAAATGCTATTTTTTCTTCATTAGCGATTTAAAAAAAAATCTGATAATTATACAGAAGACTTAATTACAGAAAAAAAAAATCTTTTTTACTTCTTAGCATTTTAATGAAGTCTTGAAATTTTGGAGAAGGTAATAGGTCATTTTCTGATCTGATTAGGGAGTTAAAAGCAATCATTTAGGTTTAATATTGAAAATACATCAGGTGTGTAAGGAAGAAAATGAACTGGAATATAATGCCAGAGGCTGGTGTAAAGAAAAAAAAAATGGAAAGGAATCTAATGCTTTTGAGCCAAAGCACAGACACTAATTATTCAACTACCCCTGCAGCAATGAAGTCTGTTGGCTCAGCCAGTAGATGTCTCTCTTAAATACACAGTTGCTACAAGGAAAACACGTTAAAGCCACGAGGCAACGAGAATTATTCCTACCTTGACTGAATAGGGTCCCAACGCTTCTGCATCAGGTGGCTGAACACCAGCAGGTCTTGAAGGTCTGGTGGTAACCTCTGCCCAGGCACTGCTGTTGGTGCCCCCGTGCAGGGTGCTCATCAGCACTCTGTACTCAAATTTCTGCCAAGGGCTCAGAGCAGTGCTCTGGTCAATGTAGCTCGTGGACTCACTGAGGGGGAGATGCACCACAGTTGAGATTTGTTCTGTTCCTTTCACTCTCCTCTCTATTGTAAGGCTTTCCACCAAACCATTTGGGCGAGCAGGTGGTTGCCAGGATATGACCACAGAAGTTGGAGTATCAGAATAGAGTTCTGGAATAGGAATATCCTCAGGGGCATCTGGAAGAGTCTGTATTTCTGGGGTTGTTGGGGAAAGAGAACATCCTTTAGAAGTGCATCCTTCTACCTGAAACACATAGACAGTGTAAGGATGCAAGTCTTCTACAGTGCAGTTAGATGCAGTTCCTGGCACTGTAGCATGCAGTTGGCCATTTTGATAAATATTATAATGTGTGATAATGCCATTTGGCTTTAAAGGATGCTGCCAGGTGATGCTTGCTGCCCTTGCTGTAACATCCAATAGAAGTGGTGGATCTAAAGGTCCAGGCTCTGTAAAAAAAAAAAAAAAAAAAAAAGAAAGAGAAATTACTAATTATTTGTGACTTTTAAAATCAGTATCAGCAAGATGTACTCACCCTAAGGAAGCTTAAAATCACAAAAGGAGCTCAGATCTACTAAACAGCCTGTTTCTTTGGAAAATGTAGGCCTAGATATTCAGGGGATGAATATGGCTCTCTCCTCAAAGGCAAGCTGCTCACCTTCCCTCCTCCCAACCTTCCTCCCTCCTCTTCTACACCCTTTTTCCTCCTGTGTCTCACAGGTGCCCTATCAATGCTGTTTGCATGTGGAGAAAGTGTATGGCTCAGTATTACTGCAGACCTGCAGTTCTAGCTTTTGGGGATGCTTTTCTAGAGCTCTAGATACTAATTGCAACCAACAGCACAGGCATAACAATGCTGTGTATTTTACAGCTCAGTAAGTGCCTACTGCATCTCTCATTACATATTCGATATTTTACTTTGTTCTGTTTGTAATTCTAATCCATTTTTGCAATTTATCTACTCCCTGTTAATATTATAGGTGATTTTTTACTTCGACTGTGACAGAAGCTGCCGATTTAGCTCTTTCACCTACTGATAAATAAACAATGCACAGATCTGACCTTTAGGTTAACAGGTTTTATGCTTGCTCCACTCAGCACTCTAACTGATTCAATTATCATAAAGGTTCAGGAGCTTCCATGAATACTGAAAAAGACCGACCATATGCCTGCATAGGTGTTGTGGAACAGCAAATACTCTGCAGCCCTCCAGAGAAATTCCTTAATTGTAAATAATTTCACCATGCGACACAATCAAGTCACCTTGAATGCAAAACCCTCAGCCTGTGGAGGCAAAGTGTTATTTAAGCTTTACTGGGCTGCGTTAAATTCTGCAATTTGAAGGGCTGTTAAGTTTTTCAATTGAAATTTCATTTAAAATGCAGGTGCTTTTTATTATATTGAGGCTTTACTGCTCTCTAGGTACAAGCATGAACATGGTGCAATAACACAAATCTGGCTCAATCACTGATCAGTAACAGCTGTAATTCCAGAACATTTAGCATTCTTATAAACCACATCCTGAAATCTATAAATTGCTACAGCAGATCAAGAAAATACTATATTCTCCCTCATTCTGCCCATAGCAATTTTGACATTTATGAGATTTTTCTGTGAACATTACATTTTATCGAAATCTTAAAAAAATATATACTTGGATTTAGTAATTGCTTTAAATAACTTTAGATTTGGGGATTTGCAGGGGGAGAAGAGGGTACCTACATTTGGAATTATAAGAGTTCAAAAATTTAAAATTTATTAGTGATTGTGGGTGTGCCAAGACTTCAGGAGAGGTGACATAGCATATGCTGAATTCCACTATAGTCAACAACAGTAGTATTTAATTCCTGGTGTCCAAACCAGAAGGAACATTACAGGAAGAACAATTTACTTCACTGGAAGTTAAAAAATTTGTGATAATTTTTAAGGGAAAAGGTGGGGGCAGGGAGGAAGTGGAGGAAGGGGAGGAAGGGGAGGAAGGGGAGGAATTCAATAAATCCAGCACAATGAATTGCTCCTTCTATATTTTAGCATAACAGCTGAAGCAAGTCAGAAGTCCCTGTTCTCCTCTCACATACAAAGAGAAGTAAATCAAGATTATTCCAGTGATGTCTGTGAAAATAGTTATGTAAAACTGGGATAGCAAGCTTTTTTTTTTTTTCCCTTTCAAATTTGGAAAGTAACTGTGTTTTTTCTTTCATTATATGATGCATCACAAAGCAACTCCATAAAGCTCAGCTGTATCACATATCGTGCTCTGCTCACAGTGATAATAAGGATGGACTTCTGTATTTAATGCTTGTGCACACTAGGATTAATTTAGATCTCTGAATTTGCAAGTACAAAAGATGATCTGTTGTAAAGAGTAATTAAATTCTATTTGCATGTACTCCTGGGTAAAATCAATTAGGTCGTAAGTTGGAACAAAATTTGGTCCATTATTTAGACCTCACTGAAAGCTGGAGAGGTGGAGGTGTAAATCTGAATTAGATTTATATTCTGTAAACCAAATTTTTTTCTGGGGTGGAAGAGAAGGAGGAGAATTTGCTTTGGAATTAAAGACCTTGAAAATCAGTTACTGCAAATTCTAGTTTAGTGGTGGAAAGGAACTGAAATACAATATTTACCACTGAACTACAAATATGCATTTTATGGAATTATAGTTTATAAGCTATTGCACTGTGAGCATCTGCAGGAGGGAAAAAAAACCACAACAGAATAGTCCCCCAATATTCAAGCAGTTTGCTGTATAAGGGAGCAGCTAAGCCTTTATACCTCCTACTGAATAAGTTGCAGGCATTACAGGTGAAACATTCATGGTAATTAGTTGAACCTCAGCTTCAACACCCCCCGAGTTCAGACTTATTCCCTAAGGACAATCTGTAATGTACGGGAGGAGCTGTCAAGCTTCAGCTTTGGGTCCCCCTAGTCCCTCCCCTTCCCCTCAAAAAAACGTATTTTGGTAGCTAGAATACCTACCCACACATTCCCTACTGCCCTTTTAAAGCAGAGACTTTTAAGACTTTCTGAGTTCAAACAAGACGTTTGAGAGATGCTTAATTGGCCCCACTGGATGGGAAAGCATTAAATCCTAGTCCCCAACACTCATTCAGTGCAGCTTCTTTTTAAATGGCAAGCAGAATCCTCTAATTCTATGTACAAATCAACTAGCACGATACTGCTTGGTTGAAAGGGTCACCACAATTATGTAAAACATGAGTATTACCTATAATTGGGATAGTTTGCTAATACAATAAAAAGCTCTGAACATGAAAAAAGTTATGCTCGCAGCAGTAGCTATCACTTTCTAAAGTAAGAATTCATGGATGAAATGACATGAAAAAGATGGTTATAAAATTTTAATGGAATGATAAAAGGCAAAAGTCATCCTCTCAGCTGAATTCTTAAAATCCCTATATATCACAATCAGCTCCCTAACTGTAAAATCAATGTGGAGTATAACATGTTGTCAATGTGGTTGTCACTGGAGGGAAGACTGCAAAGTATGACAGCTACACAGCTCAGCCTGTCAATGATGAAAATAAAATCATAAAGCTTTTTACATGGATGTAATTGTTTACAGAAGTAACTACTGAAGATGGAACAGTGGGCATCTTTGTCCTTAAGATTCTTAGTTCATATTTCAAATCATTTCATTACAGTATTAATACTAGAAGGTAGTTTCATTTTGGCAAATGAAATTATCTTTTATGGCAGATTACTTCGCTCATCTGCTTCAAAAGTTCAGACTTGGCTTAAAATAAAGGCACAAAACTCTCATTAATCTTTTTTAATTCCCTGACTAGAATGACATATTTGTTTACTTATTGTGAGACTTGGAAAGCAAGGAATTACACTCTCATGACTGTATTTTTTGGGGGGAATCTACATTTATATTTAATATACTAAGACATGTACCTGGACTGATGCCCTTTAAAGCTAATGAGAAATATCTGATTTGCTGGCAAAATCTCTCACTAAGCAGAATAAAAATCCTGTGCCTTTTACTCTCTTCAGGAACATGGAAAATGAAATTATATGTATTAACAGAATGTGGTGTCTTTCATATACTGCTGACAGTACCTAGCAGCAAACCCAAATTGTGTAGCTCTGGGCATAAGGGACCACTGGAATCTTTTATCACATGAGATCACAGAACTCAAAAGTTGTTAAGCTGTTCATGCAATGACATGCAATCCACATGAACCCCTTCAAATATGCATTAAGAGCTGTCTTCAGTATTAAGACTTGTTGCCCTCTACTACTCCAAATGCACACTATTTCCAGAACTTTGGTTCTACCAGTCAATAAAGTTCCAATTCCTAATCTGTAGGCACGCATGGGCAGTTTGCACTATATATCAGATGATCATCTTATCATATGTGCCACTACTTCATCAGCTTAATTTGTTCTGTCCTTATGCTATTTACTCATTCAGGTATTTCACATGATTTTTATTTCCTTTGTCACCTCACCTTGTCTTCTCTTGCTTCAGTTTCCATTTTTCTTTCTTAAGCTCACATGAACACATTCACATCAACTATTTATGGATTAGTTTATATGACTCAATTATATGGACATAATTTACATAGCTAAAGGAGGAGACCTGTCTTCTCAGACAACAAATATCATAAGCAGTAAAAGAGAGAAAGCAAGAGCTACCAAAGGTGCCAAACTACATTATTTACCCTCTTGTTCTGAATTGCGTCTCTTTGTTGTCTACCTCAGGAAGATTTAGGAGAATCATAGAATATCTTGAGTTGGAAGGGATCATTGAAACACAACTCCTGACTGCACAGGATATTCCCAGGACTCACACCATGTGCCTGAGAGTAGTGTCCAAACATTTCCTGAACTCTGTCCAGCTTGGGCTGTGACCACTTCCCTAGGGAGCCTGTTCCTGTGTCCAACCACCCTTTGAGAGAGAACTTTTTCTAATACCCTACCTAAACCTTCCCTGCCACAACTTCAGGCCATTCCCTCAGGTCCTGTCACTGATCACCACACAGAAGAGATCAGTGTCTGACCCTTCTCTTCCCCTCATGGGGAAGTGTAGTCTGTGATGAGATCCTCCCACAGACTGAGGCTTTTCATCCTGGAACCAAAGCATGCCAGAGGAGCACACCATAGCACTCCTTATGATGGGAATAATTTGATAAGAAGTAGCTCAGCTGATACATTGCAGGAGCTCTTTTTTTTTTTTTTTTTTTTTAATTGCTTTTTTTTTCTCCAGAAACTTCAACGTGTAACGATCTCCAGTGATTATTGTGTGCTTTTGCTAGTATTTATTGTGAAGCAACACTGGGCCAGTCTATAACTTCATTATGTATAAAAGAGATGGACCTGAAGTCACCTCTGTAAGAAATAAAAAATAAAAAAAAAATTGGACTGCCTGCTAGGTAACTTGAAAAATCTTCTTTTCCAGCTAGTGCAAGGCAGGCACTTTTAAAAGGGCTTTAGTAAGGGCTCTCCATACTGGAGCTGTAGAATGACCCACAGGACTGAAATGTAGTCACAGCATAGAATGTGCTGGTGACTGAGATGTCCTGCTGAATGCAACTCACTGGGCTGCAGACAGGTTCTGGGGTATTCAAAACCTAATAAAGTAACAGGAAGCTTTTCTTTAAAACAGAATTTTTGCTAACTTAGAACTTGTCCAAGTCATGGCGTATTTTCTCAAGCACTAGAAAAAGCACCTTTTTCATTTGGGAGATATCCTTATGAACAAAAATTACACTGTGTGGATTGCTATTAGACAACATAATTTTGCAAGTCCTAAATCTACACCATAGGAACACAGTAGCTCCCATTGGGGCAGCTTCAGGTGACTGTAACCAATGTCTTTGCAAATCTCAGAGAGCTCAAAGGCTTCCCACAGCTAAAGGGAAAACCTAAATTGTATCTCCTTTATTATATCTGGAAGGTTTAGTTATATCTCTGAATACAAATTTTTGAGATTCTGCTCTCAGTTCAATGGTACATACTGACCTCTCAGTTTAGTGGTCTTTACACTGATTGCAACAGAGCTATATGAAATCTACACTTAAGCTACTGAAAGTAAGCTCTAATTCAGAAACTTCATCAATTGTTTCTATCTGTAGATAGTCTGTCAGTAAATAGTCTGATGCTATACTTACCAAGATCACTGGAACAAACATATTTTATTAATGCATATTTAACAGGTTTTAAAATATTCATAGTTATGTATATTATTGTTATCTGGCATGGGCAGGTTGGACCTTAAAAAATGCATGGAATCAGTTACTAGTGTCACAATCATGTAAATAGAAGTATTTGAACATTCTTTACTGCATTTTTTCCTTGCATTAAAAATACCCCAAACCTACCAATCTGTATATTATGGCATTCTATTGTCAGATACAACATATTTTTATGGAAGCATTTGCTAATTTTCCCTTAATGATTCCCAATATCCTCCTATTTTACGGGATATTTATAATAAATAAAATATAATACACAGATATACTGTGAAATCATCAGCTTGTATTAATGGAACTCTACTGACTTTAAAAGCTGATGTGTTGATTCACATCTATTGCTGTCAAGTGTATGTACACACAGACACACATGCATATATTTTATGCCTACAGATAATTTATGCTTTGGTGAAACAAAAAAGACGTATATTTACAGAATAATATTTAATAAGAACATGTAGGCACACATCTAGTTCAACAGAGTAAGAGATATGGGAAACTTCCATTATTAAATTGTGCTTTAAAAAGTCAAGGTCTGTTGGGCCAGGAATTAAGTGTACTTCTGTAACAAACTGTCACTATAGGCAGTTTCACAAGAAACATGTTGAAACCTTGACAAAAATACTGCTTAGACCCAATGACAATCATTCAGTCTTAAGCAATTGAGCTGAATATCCTTTCACATATGGCAGCTCTCCACAATGACACCACAGTCCTCTGTCACCACTGAAAGTAGGGTGTTTGTTTTTTAAAATGAAAAGGGTTATTGGTAACTGTTGCATCTCCTGTGTAGGTTTTCCACCCTACTCCTCAAAAGAGAATTTTAAAATTGTACACCTAGTACTTTGCACAAAAATAATTTTTATATCAGTAACAAGTTATGCCTTTTAAATGTACTTCTGTCCTCCTTGTATGTGAAAAGAAACACTATGTGAATTATCAGACCAGAGCTAAATAATTATTGCCATTTGAATTAAATAGTCATTGGAGACTTGTTGCATTTTGGTTATGAATGAAACAAGTTCAATAATATTGTAACCACTTTTGTCAGCAAACAATGTAATGAAATAACAATCTCAACAAGAATTGCTACAGGTAGAAAACACAGCTCTGGTATCTAAAGACCAAGTTCAGAACTTACATTTACTTGTAGGTAGGTGTGTTTATAGAAGTATTAACATATTTGGAGCTTAAATGAATTTACCAGATAAATTTCTGTTGTGAATCATTTGCTCAGCTTCAAAGAAAAAATGTTTTACAACTGTGGGAAAAAACCATTTTCTGATCAATGCTTTCTCAACCTAGACAGCTGTCCATTTAGAGAATCAAGTTGAGTCACCAGCACTGAATATTTGCTAAACCAATGTTAGTTATCCTGCTACCTTGTACAAGAAAGCTAACAGCTCAGTTTCTTATGAAAAAAAAAAAAGGCTGGAAATTGTGTGTTTTATATTTATATTAAAAACAACAAGCTCAAATTTGTCATATGTTTTTGCTTACATATTGAATCAGATGCAAAATCCTATCCTGATAACTAACTGGTCATACCTATACACTGACAGCTGGCTGCTAAATCAAGGCACTGTTGAAAAAACTATGGGGAGTGAGTCTGAAGAACACAGAACTATTAACAATGAAAGTGATGGGATTGACAATGACAAACCCAATTTCAGACCAGTAGGTCAGCACTTTAAATTAACAAAGTTCAATGGGAATGAAAAGTTCTGTGGTGGCTTCAGTATTCTCAACACAGAGATATGACAACTGTCATATACTATGAACTTCAACTAATTTTCTCTGATAAGACTGAAATCAGAATCAAGTCCCTGAATATAAAGGAACACTACTTAGAAAGCTGTACTTACCAGTGTATCTTAAACTAACCATATATTGCTGGAAGGATATTATATACAGAAGTAAGACAGTGCTTCACAAAATATGTATGTAAATATCCATATTTTCCAATGAATATGTATAGCAACAGATACTTGATCCTTTAGGATTTTTTACTTCAAGTTAATACTAGGGAAGGAAATACATTACTGCTCTATAACTGAGAAAGCTAGATAACTAAAGAAATTAAGTACAATGGCAGCTGGACTGTTATTTACATTTCTTGCTAAAGAGAGCTAAATAAGATCTGACTGCTTACTGTCCTCTGCTGTAGTCATTGGAGTCCAGTTGCTATAAGCATTGCCATAACCATTGGAGGCAACCACTCTCATCTCATACTCGGTGTAGGGCTGCAGGTCTCCGACCCTGTGCTGCAAGGAAGCAGTAGGGCTGGGAAGCAAACTGCAAAGAAAAACAGCACGAGTTACTTCAGAACACATGCCAGCACATCAAGAAAGACTGAAACAAAGCCAGCCCCCCTAAAGGTGAGCCGTGTTCAAGGCAAGGGGCCCTCTCTTGCTCAGCAGCGATGGAGGTCCTGCTCCACGTACTCTAAAATGTCACCAGCAGAGCGCCGCCGCCGCATCTGGAGCCGGTAGCTGGGCGCGCCGGGGGCGTTGTTGCGAGCTGGTGTAGACCAGACAACCTGAAGACTGGTCGGAGTGGCAGATGAAAGCCTTGGAGGCATCACACCATCTGGAGCTGTTGAAAAACATGGATGAATTAGAGCAGAGAAAACCATGGAGAACATATGCCGCGTGGAAACAAAATGCTCCATATACTGGAAAAACTGTTCCTCAGGATCAACAGTAATGTTAACATGGTCCATTTAGTTTAACATTTTCACTACTGAACAATGCTAATCCTTAATTTTCTTCTTTCCAATACATGAATATCATCTTGCTAAAAGCAAACCTCTAAACACCAAAAGTAATTCAGAAGCAACATATTTTCTACCACCTGTTCAAATATTATCTACTTCTCCCTATGCCCAGCTCTGCCACCCTGAGAAGCTAAGGAAATGCTACACAGACATGTTACCCAGCATGAGTAAAATTGATCAGACTTTTTTATCATACAGATACCTTTTCACCCATAAAAATTAATAATAATTTAAAAAGAAAACAGAAGAAATTTTAAGTTAAGAACATCTATAAGTAGAAATCAAAATAGATTCACTGAAGTCTCAGTCTCAAGCCCACTGTTTTGTTAAGGAAATTAATTTTTATGAAGTCCAAGGAACTGCAGATCAAAATGTGTCAGTAATGATACCACCAATGACCTTTAACTGCTGCAAATTTCACTGCATGCAGTAAAAAGATCTATGACAATTTACACCTGTGAGTTTATGGCTTTGCTTTTTCTTTAACAAGAAATCAATCTGTTGAAGAAACTTTCTGTATTTAAAGACATCTGTAACTTTTATATATAACACATCTGTAGTCATATCTCTGCAGCTCTTTTCTAGAGTTAAAACACTGGAAAGTTACTGCCTTTGTCATTTAAACTCTTGTATAATAGTTTTGCTTTTCATGGTCCAATAGTTACCATTTGCTTTTTTCCTTTGGTCTTTCCAACAGAAATTCCTTTTCATTGCTGTTATTTTCTCTTCTATTGGAGAAAAACCAGTCTCACAGATCTCTAACTTAAAGTGTAGTTGTAAGCCTCAGGGCCTAAGTTGTAAGTTTTAAGATGAGCAAACAGTAATTTACAGTAAGCTTTATGATTTTCATTTACCACCTGTATATGAGGTGGTTACTAAGAAAGAAACAGACTTTGTGATACACTATTTGAGTAATTCTCTCCCTGAGACAGGTGAAAAGATGCATCAACTCAGAAAAAAATACATCAGTCACATATAACAGTTTTTATTTATACTGATATGTACATTAAAAGATATGTGAACTAGCATCTGATATTTTTACTTGGATTATATTTATATGTGGGGCACTTCAGCATTTTTCATATCCAGATCCAAACTGTATTACAGGGAAAAGCACAAAACATGGTCCACTACAACCTAAGAAACTTGTTTCCTTTACATTTCAAGGTCTGTCTATTCTCATATGGAATTTTTACTAAAAGCTGGCTTCTGGAGTTATCAGGTACTTCTGATAGTTGGCCCCCAGCCATACAGCCCTCCTGTTCCTTTTTCAGTACAAGATGAAGTAGAACAGAACCTCCAGCTTCCCTATTCCCTTCTGCTTCTCTCTGTCACTGTGAAAAAGAAAACATGTAATATGGAGGGGCTTGAGTCAACCTGACTGCATTTGGATGTTCCTTCCTGCTGCTGTTACCTACATCTAGGCAAAAAGTCTCCAGTGAATCCCAAGTAAACCTAAAAAATCTGCCTGTTTCCAAATGCAGAAAGTCTCTGAGAGTAACATCATTCATGGTCTGCAAATCCCATGCCAACACCTTCAGGGCCAATAAAGAGCTTGTGAGCATCTCACTTCAGAGTGAAGAAGGTGGCTGGCTTAACTTAAACAGCCCCAATATCCCTCCAGGTGAGCCATCAAAAACAAACATTTGCCAACCAAACGTCTCTGCACATGATATTCTCATTCACAGTAAAATGAAGAACACATTTATTCACCTTACATAACATTGTTCTGTTCAGCCACAACATAGAGTTGGATTTCAGTTGTACAATAACAGGTTTTTAAAATGGATGTAAAATGCATTGCTCACAGATAATCATGTATTATTTTGGTATCCTTTATAAGATGATTCCTGATGTTGAAGGCAAACTGAGACAGCATGAGAAAGATGACTCAATTAAAGTAAAATTTTTTAGTTCAGGGTCTTTAAGTGTTTTTCTAAGCTGACACCAACAGAAAGAATCAAAATCCTTTCAAAATAGGTAGTATTTCATTTGAAACTAAACTGCCTGCAGATTAAAATGCAGCAGTTTTTAAAGATCACACAGAAATTCTACACAGCCAAAAGAGCTACATCTAAAAGTGAATCCAATCAGCTGACCTAGTAATTTGGCCAGGAAGTCAAAGTTTGCATTATTGAGGGGACAGTGTGAGGCAACTCACAGAGGAGGCAAAAGCGTTAAATTTATTTGCAGTTCTGTCAGGACACATCACTCCACCTTTGTCTTTCATTTACCAATCTGTTAAATGGAGATAATAATACTTATCCTTCTTTATAAAGCTCTCTGAGATCTACAAAGTAAAAGCTCAGATTAAGCTTTATGTATGTATAGAGGTGGTTATTATAGCGATACAGGAATGTTCATCAAAAAGCAAAGATGTAGCTGTCTAAATGTCAATAACAATCCCACAGTGTGGATGTTATTTTAATGGCGTAGGTAATCTCAGCTAAATGTTCAAATCTCTTCTACCAACAAAAGCACAGCACAGGGAAGAGTGCAAAATTTGGACAAAACTCTACTGTGAAAGTCGCCTGACCCACAGAACAAGCTAAGCCCACTATTTTCAAACCAACATGTTTCAATATACAGCAATTTTATTTATCTGAAAGGCTTCCTGTAGCCCACAGAGAATTTCCTTGGAGATATATTAGTGAGTGTTCTCCAAAGGAATGGGGCAGGGGGGCAGGAGGGTACAGCAAATAAATTGTCAAGTCTCTGCTGAGTCATAATGAGAAAGGTGCTCTATTAAACTAATCACGATTTGCTCATTAAAACGGCAGACTTACCCCCCAAAATGGTAATTCTAATTTGCACACAAAACATCCTCTGACTATTCCAGGCATTCCTCATCACCAAGGTCTTCAGTGTAACATTTCCCCCAGCTTAACCCTTTTTATCCAATCCATATCCCCAAGAGACTCCTTACTACCCAAGTAATAACTGGCAACAAGCAATAATTCTACTGTGAATTTCTCAACAGAAGAGCCATGTATCTATCAGCTTGATATATTGTCTTTAAGATGCAGTGTTGCTCAAAAATCTCCCCTCGAGCTTTAATATGACCCTCAGGGGGCGAGCACTCCACTTGCAACCTACTGAATCAACATCTAGCCCAGTAAATCCTCACTTAGCAGGGCAGAAAGTCATGCTTTGTATATCAAGAGACTACAAAGGCAGAATAAAATATTTAATCAGGTGTCAATTCTAATCAAATAATTAATAAACAGCTCCACAAAACAGTAAAAACTGAAGACTGTTTCAAGATGACAATGATGTATTGTATTCCAAATACTCAGGTACATGTGGATGGATTGAACAAAGATCCCATCCCTCTTCAGCCAGTAGTGTGCTAAGCAGCCTTTGAAAAGTGTTTCAACTTTTTCTCTCAATTTCTTTATCTTAAATACTGTGTGCAAAAAATAGTCAGTTTGTAAGTATTTATTTTAGGGCAGCAAGCATTGTGTGAAATGATTCTGTTTAAATGCTTATTCCATGCTGAAAGTTTATTTTTTTTGAGAGGTATCCATTATATTTATCACAAGGATCTATCTGAAATGTAATTTTTCTGAATGTAGACTACTTTGAGCAGGATTATTAAAAGGTGAACTACTATTAGGACAATAAATGATCATTTAGTTATAAAAATGTCTCCACTATTAATATTTCATAATAATAATAAGAAGAAAAGCCAGCACAGCTTGATTACATATCTATAAAATTGGTGCAAACTCACACCAACTTTGAAGTGAAGTGTCACCACTTTTAACAGTGATCAGATATACTGACCTCAATGTATCCATAATATCTCCAGATAAGCAGCTAGAAGAGTTTGGAGCCATGAATATGCAACTCTGCAAGTTGCCACATCTGCATATATAAAATGTTTAGCATTTGTATCTTATCAAAATATATTTCATACACATGGATGCAAATGATAACTGTGGGGATTTGACTACAGGGGAGGAGGAAAATAGTCTCTACAGCATTTGTACCAAAACAGCAAGGAAAAGTTCCACTCAGACTGCCTTTAGGTAAGTGTCTTGCTCTGTCATGACTACTCTTCCTCTTTTCCAGGTTCAATTCACAAACTCCATTTCTTTATCTCATTGTAGTGCTTGTTTAGGTAGTCCTGATTTATTTTCTATTTTAGGTGCCCATACTGAGATCATCTTATTATGGCACTTTATATGGCAATATGTTCTGCACATTGACATTTGTTTCTTCTGATTTTGTAGGTATGCCTGTTATCTATTGGTTTGCTCAGTCCAAATAATTCCAGTCATTGCACTCCCCATAATTCTCAACTTGGGCATGTGTTTTAGTTTCATTTCAGAGAAAAAACAGGCCATGATGCTGGGCCATATGTCATCACTAGAACAGCATGCTAGTTACAAACCTTTATCTCTTGGCAAAGCAGAAGATTGCTTTTATTTGCTTTTTATCTTCACAGGTTCATTGAGGTTTACTCTGGTTTGGTTTTTAACTCCTTCTCCATTATTTTTCCTTCTCAGCATATACCAAATATAAGAGCAGCTCTTGATTTTTTCATTTAATTTATCTGTGCAACCATATTATTTCTCCTACTCTCAATGACTAGAGAATGCAAAAATATTTTTGCATTTTCTTCTAATTTTATAATTTCACTGTTTTCAGTTACAGACATAGCTCCATCTAGCAATATATATATGCTAAGGTCAATACATCCTTATTCAATGCACATCCTTGCACTTTGGAACACAATGTGAAAGGTTCATGGTGGCCCTCTTGCTTTCTCCTCTCTGGCACATTTATCTTGGGGAGAAAGGGAGGTGTGTTATGGCAAAAAGCAAATCGAGAGATATAAAGGAGTAGCTTAAAGCCTTTGTAAACTTACAGCAAGTCCAAACTTGTTCACACCTCATGTTAGTGAAATTTTCTTTTCAGAAGTACAATATAAACAGTGTACAGATATATCTTGTTTTCTGTTCATGATCTATCCTGTTCTATACCTGTACTCTCTGCTGTAATAGTAATTTCATTTGAAAAGAGATGGTTTTGTAAAACTATCCAATTTTATCATTAATCTTTAATGTTACTTGTATGGCACAACATCATTCAGAAAAATAAAAGTAAGATATTTGAAAAAAAAAAATCTAACATTTATCTATATCTGGATTAAATGTGTAAGCTCTAACTGCAGATTTTTCTGCACTTTCACTATTTGGTATTCCTAGCTGCAGAGCATAATTTTAGTAGGGCACTAAAAATCAACTTGGGCTTTATTCCATGACCTGCAGACCCAAAGTTTAAGACATTTGTCTTCTGAAATCCCAAAGCAGGCTTACTTATTCCTCATTATTATTGTTTCAGAAAAACAAAACAAAACAAAAAAACCAACAGCAACAACAACAAAAAAACCCAGAACTTCCCCTCCTTTTAATGAACTTTTCTTCATGTACAACCTCAACACCTGCAACCTGGGTATGGTCTCAAGTGGAAATATGTGCAAGAGATGCTCCTCTCCTAAGTGTTATGTTTCACTGAGGTCAACACTATAAAAATATCTTATAAATTTGTCACCTCACCTGTCCATAAGAAGTAACCTGCCTTCCTTCCTCCTGTTAGGTGAAAGTTTGTCCATCTTACTCAGCAAGAACTTTACTAAACTCTAAAAGCTACAAAAGCATGCCAATAAGCAATTAGCTGAATGATTAATGATTTTAATACCTGTAGTAAGGACATTGGCTAGAATTTATAACTGCCCAGTAAAACTAATTATTCATCAGACTGTCCAAAAAGATGGTAAGCCAATAACTGCCATATAACAAAATTAATTTTTTTTAAGTACTATGAAGAAAAACCATAAGGAATGATATTATAAAATCAGGCAGAAACTGCAATTAAAAAAACATCTCTTGCTGGTTAATTGTGACTCTGGCTACTGGAAAATGAAATATCTCTTTGAAATAGCTTTAAGAAACTATCAGATCTGCCTGTTTTAACTTAGAGAGACAGATGTGGCATGAGCAGTGAGAATAAGATCTTGTCTGTCTTCATGCAACAACTTCAACTTCCTGCATGAAGCAGTTTTAGAGATTAAGTTCAGGAGGTTTTCTGGGATTGTACGGTTTTATTATTATTATTATTATTATTATTATTATTATTCTTTTATTATTATACTTTTTGTAGTTGGTTGTTTAGCAGTTTTGGGTTTGATTTTTTTGTTTGCTTTTTTAAAGGAAAAAGGCAAAAGAATTTGACACCATCTTCAAAATCTTACAGCTTTCTTTATAACTAATATGTGGCACCAGAGTGCTATAACCAGAGGCAGGCATGGTACCTTCCACACTGATGGAAACATCTCTGGTGAGAGTCTTTAGATTGCTGGCAAGGAGACTCTTGGCTAAATTTAAATCTCTCTCTTAATGTAGATGCCAGAATTTCAGAGAACTGCAGGATGGCTTTTAAGCTTGCAGCTTCAGGTTTGAAACTAAACAGAAACTGTTAGTTTGAAACTAATATTTCTTAGATAATTCTAAAAATCCAGAGACTCTCTAAAAGAACAACAACAACAACAAAAACCCATCAAATTTTATCACTCGAGGTTGGGAAAAGCCCAGGGAAGAATGTTTGAACCTACATAGTTAAAAGAACAATAAGGATTGATACATTAGAATCTTCAACTTCGCAGAAGTTTTGAGAAGACAGAGAATGTTTTTCTGGAAATAGAACACAGTAATGGGATTAAACAAAAAAGTTTTCAAATCTCCATCAGACTAAACAAATGCTTACCAAAAATAAGATAATTTACAATTTTGAGGAAAGGAGATGGCATCAGCTGATTTCCCAATTAACTCTTTTTCAACCTAAAAATTCTCTGAAGGGGATTCTAATGTCATAGAAGAAGAGTGATATAAAGAAAAAGGAAAAGGTACAGAGGTGGTGATGCTACAAGAAGCATATGCATCATTCCAAAGCATAATCTGTTAAAAAATAATTTTTAATATTGATCTATTCTATGACTGAAGGAAAAAGTATAACACCAGACACTCAAAACCAAAAAGCACCATTCTACTTGGACAAGTGGACATGGCTTCTGCAAATCATTGTTAGCTATACAAGTTGTCAAGCATTGGAACAGACTGCTCAGGGAAGAGGTGGAGCCACCATCCCTGGAGGTAATTAAAAGGCATGCAGATGTGGATTAGTGGTAGACCTAGTCAAGTTAAAATAATGGTTAGTCTTGATGACCTTAAAGATCTTTTCCAACCTAAATTATTCTGTGATTCCATATCTCCATCCAACATGGCAAAAGAAACTAAGAAAATACAGCAACCTAGCTGAATGATAAAGAAAATGGGATACTGGAAAATGTGTGAATGTTCTCACTAAATAAGAATGGATGTGTATGGAGTATGGATGCAGTATGCCATCCATCCTGCAGTATGGATGTGGTGATGGAGTGTTAAAAGAACAGGCCACCCTGTTGGTAGAAAACTCCAGTGTTGCCAGTTGATGAACATTTTGACAGAAGCCTCAATTTATATATCCCTGTATGTACAGACTGGAGAACAATGCAGGGGTGCAAATAAATTAGCTCCGCAATAAGATTACCTGTAGTTATTTTTAATCCATAAATTTCTCTGTGGTAATAATGGATGGATGTGAAATACTGATGGAAACCAAGCTTGAGAGTGCCTATAAATAGAAAATGGATCTGACAAGATGACAGATTAGCTGGTGTTAGGGAGCCACTACGCACAGTGGGTGGTGCAGTCTTATTATACCTTGAATTTCCTACAGGTATCTCTGAGATCCAGGTCACTGGGCTACCTTTTGGCCATGAAAAAACTGCAGCCAGAATAGACTTCCTCCCTCTCAAACTCTTTCCTTATTTGCAGAAAGAGGAGGAAAAGAGCTTCCCCAAAGTTTCTGCTCCTAGTAATCAAGGCAACACAGAGCTGGCTTTTGTTCATAGCTACTACTTAATTCTTTATGATATATATGGTAATCACAAAGAGACTTTGACTCATTGTCAAAATGAGTCAAAAACTCTAACTTTACAGACTGGGAGTCTTGTGTGTGCTTTCAAGAAATGTTGTTCACCTCAAGACAGTAGAAGTCATGCCAGTAGAATACTGAGTGCATAATTCTTTGAAAATTGACTTCTTAAGGTTTCATCAAGTGTCTTGTAAAATTTTGCTCCCTGGAAGACTGTTTCAGTGGCAAACACATTTTCACAAATGGAAGTTAAAAAAAAAAAAAAAAAAAACCTAACAACAACAACAAAAAAAAAAAAAAAAAAAAAACAAAAAAAAAAAAAAAACAAAAAAAAAAAAAAAAAAAAAAAAAAAAAAAAACCAAAAAAACAACCCCTAACAACCCCACAAACAATATTTTTGCTCCAATCTTCACACTATTAAAAGGCATATTAACTTTTCCTGTTCACCTGAGTTGGACAAGGCTGAAAACAAAAATATCCAAGCAACAATATCTATTAAGTAGAAACTCTGTTTTGTGTGTCATCTTAACCTGCTTCTCAATTCACTCCATGGCATTCACATCATATAGACTTCGAAGTAGCCTATATTCTCTGGTTTTCTTCTGCAAAGTATAGTATATGTTAGATGCAGAAAAAATACCAAAAATGACTGTATATTTTATTAAAAGCCTAGTTTTATTCTCTCTCTCTCTTTTTAACAAAAGTCTAATTTAGTTGCTGTTCCCTTAGGTCCGAGGTACACAGTTCATAATTCATTTGATATAAAATGTCAGTTTAGATTTTTGCACTTCTTTGATAAATGAGAAAAAACACGTACATTTCAATTTCCTTCTACGAGGTTTCACTAAAAGAAGCCCCTCTCCCATTGTGCTGCTCAAAGACCTTTGCCTTAAATTAAACATCAAGATTCAGAAACTGTAGGGAATGATATTTCCAAGACATACAGTACAAATACATGAGACTGGGAAAAAGGTAATGATTTTTCCTACCAGTAAAGTGATGTCTCCCAAAGAGCATCTTTGATCCTTGAATTAGTTCTCAGTTATAATTTAATATATCAAAACTGTCAGCAGCTTTCCTTACATTTAAACATAAAGTGATATAGTCATCTGCACAAAAAGCAAAATACAACATTCAGGGGCTTTCTCCCCGCCCCCCCCCCCTCCCCACACATGTGCTTGTGACTCTGAAGTCCATCAATATTAATGAGGAAATTCTTTGTACATCAAAGGGGACAGTAAAGAATTAATTTAATTTTATCTGTCATCATCACTAGTATGGAGTGTTTTTTCCTATATAACCAAATCCTGCATTTGATTAATGTGTAAAAATCTCCGGGTGTAATCTGTACAGTGGAATAGAGAAAAATCAATAATTTAGTTCTGGAAATAAAGCTGATGTAATTAGGAAAAAATAGCAACAAAACACTGTGTATTATTCTCTTATGTAACACATGAGGCCAAGGCTGACAAATCTGAACCATCACATTTACAGAGTAAACAAGAATTCTTATCACTCCTCCAAATGCCAACTGCAATGCTATGGCTGTCACTTCATGTTACAGTACAGTCCAACAGCTGCAGTATCAATAAATTAAGCTGTATTAGAAAATAGCAATGGGATCACATTCTGATGCTCATGCTGAGCATCAGCACTGATGAACAAAACACATCCAGAGCCATGAATGCCCAGAACTCAGCACCTTCTCCTCTTGCCCTCTGTGCTGCTGCCATGCACACTCCCTCACCCCAGCCTGGGAAGTGTCATCAGCCCCATGTTACAACAGCACCTGCTCTCTTTTCCCCCAATAAATGAGACTTCTCCCTATACACAACAGCAGAGTTTCAACAGGATAGATGGACAGTATTCTGCATTCCCTGCTTAAGAACCCACAAATTAGTACACTGCCCAGTACCTGGGAGACAAGATGAAGGATCCAGATCTTCTTGTTTTCAGCCAGCATCCTAACTGAGAAGAGCTATGCCACCTAACTGTGGCAAAAATCCCTGACTGTTTTTAACCCATCACAGTTTCCCACTAAAAATAGCATTTCAATTGACAGAAATATGATCTAGGTGTTACATACTGGAGCAAAATATTTAATATTTAGGGTGAATAAAAAGCAATTCAGGCAAGACTATTCCCACACAGAAATAATCTGTTCAAAATGTACAGCTGAGTTTTCTGATGAATAGGGGAAAAGGATTACAACCTTTTATAGCCAAGCTATAATGTTCAGGGGAATGTTCATACAGCATTATTAAGTAGCTACCCATCACTTAATGCCCTGTTCTAGAAACTTTTAATAAATAAACCATTCATATTAATTATGTCTGGGCTTCATATCCTTAGATAGTAATGTAGAATACATAAATTCACTGCAATTGGTAGTAGTGTGTCAATATACAACGAGTGATCTGCTCACAGTATTTTTACTGAAGAAACCTTGACTATTGCTGTGTTGCTCAAAATCAGGTAGCCTAATTGCTTAAAAGTCATTGTAACACCATTGTGGTTTATTCAAACCCAAATCAGACTGAATGTGTTCTGCTTTCTGTGCCACTAGACATTTCAGAGCATTTACCCCCAAATACATGCACTATTCAGCACAGGTTGAAATAAACTAAATACTTTGGCAATACTTACTCTTTAAAATACAGATTTTCTTCAATCTTTTGACAAAAAGTAAAGAGCAAGAGGAACCTTTCTCTCCTTTGTTCATTTTTCAAACACAGGGCTAAATTCTCAACACAGAAAATTTGCATCTGATTAATTCAGATTACAACCATCAGTTGAGTATTTTGGACAGCAGTATCAATTTCTTATCAATAACCCTCTCAAAAAGGCTACTTAGTATGTAAGAGCACTCACAACTTCAATGTAAAGAAAAATAGAGAAAAGAGAAGTATTTTTTCTTTATATAATGCCATCTCTTCAGTTATTCAACTCATTTTCTTTATATATGTATTATTAGAATTTTTTAGATGATCTAAATTTGGCCAACCTGAATGCACACATTTTCTCTGTACACACTGGCTGCATTAAACTATGGTGACACCTTTCACAGAGAGGCAATCTCCCAGCCTAAGTTAAGAGACAAGAAAAAAGGCTGACAAACTTTGTGACCTGTATATTATACTTTTCAGCATAAGGAGGAATATAAAATTTTCTTTTACCTTCTGTTTCTAACACATGCCTTTCACTCTGTCTGTAAAATGGGAATAGCAATCCTCAGTCACCTGAGAAGCCTACTGGAAATCTGAATTAGCAGATACAGTTGTAAAAATCATAAAAGCAAATAAGTCAGTATACAAACAGTAAGGATTAATATAATTCAATACTGGACATATCCCCTGCAACATGAAATAATTCCCCTTCTTATTTTACTCAGCTGGAATAATCTAAGAGCATAGTATCTCTTTTTTAGAGGAATAAGTATGATCTGTACAGAGATCCAAAGATAAAAAATAGAGCAATCATGTATATATGAACATGCATATACTGATATTTCATAGACATTTTTGTGTGTGAGCATATGCATGCAGACACAAAAATAACATTCAGAAAAAAAGGACAGTGAGCAAAAAGCTGTCAAGTGCCAGGAATTAACAATTAAGGGCTAGAAGACTCTTATAGTTGCCTTTGTTGAAAGAAAGAGGGTAGCACACACCAACACTGCATTACAGGAACACCAGAGGAGAAGTGGTGACTCTAGTCACTAATTCTCACTCAACTTCCATTTTCTCTCCATTTCTGCCTTTGTAGAGAAGCTCATTTCTCCTCAGGTACTCAGCCAACTAGCCTAAAGTTAACAACATAGATGCAACAGAATGAGGAGTGCTACACTAATAAAAAGTAGGGAAAGGTCAAACTTAAAACACTACCAGAACAAATAATTAGCTGTATGATGGAAGACCACTTATTTTCTTATTTCACTTATTCAGATATTTTAAATTCAATTTCAGATTATTTTCTAAACTACAGAGAAAATCCCAAAATGGAGTTACTAAGAGTAATTTTTAACTGTATACAGAACCAGCAAAAAAAGCAAAAGCACTTTTATGGCCATGATGTTTAAAAAAGATAATCTCTGATTTTTTCCCTAGCTGAAGAGGAAAAGAACAATGTTTTGATTTTCTGTACATTTAAACCTCAGCAAGATAATAAAAAACCCTTATTTTTCCCCCTCATGAAGCTTTTTATCCCCTAATATGGAAACATGACAAATATGCAACAGGGTGACAAAACTTTGCTGGAGGTGTACAGAGTTCATTGCAGGCAGAGGAACTTCAAAACTTCCTGAAGTGGCTCAAGCCTTCAAACCTGCCACTCCACTTTACTGAAATGCTTTATGATCACCAGGTTAGCTTCCATAATCTAGATGCTTCAAGTGCAGAAAATATAGAATAACATGACCAAAAAAAACCAGCAAACCAATGAACAAACAAAAAACTCACAGATATTTGCCTTTGTTGACAGTTAATGAAAATGAAATTTTACTCCAAAAAAAAATATTGTCAAAAAAAGAAGAAGAAAGTAAAGTATAAAAACGTGAGCTTTTTAGAAAAGCAGTGCAAATCATCACAGCACAAAACAGCACAACACAAAAATTGATCAGATTACTAGTACTTACATATATCTGGGAAATGGCTCTAAAAACAAAATTAATTGTGTGATTTTTCAAATGTCTTCTCTATGTTTTCACCAGGAATTTCAACAGCATTTTATTGCAAAATTCCTTCAATAGAGTCTAACTTACCATTGCTGACTTCAGTTACAGCCCTGAAAAATCTAATTCAGATTTTCTCAGAATGAAAAGAAAAATCAGAAGTCAAAAAGCCCCAAGCATGAATAAGCTTGAGATTATACAAAATAGGCACAATTCATCTAAATCATGTCCTTTTTTGTGTACAATTGAAATTGGTCTGAAATAGGTTAATGTGATAGTAGGTAACAGTTTTAAATAATGATCAAAATTCCACAACAGCCCAATTCCCCCAGTTTCATATATTCTTCTGTATTTCTGAATTACAACCAAGCTGTAGTTTTTCAGCACAGCATCTTCACTGGTACAGATTTCTTCTAAGAGTTCTTTAGTACAGCCTGGAATCTCAGGCTAGGGCTAAGGTTTTGGAAAGACCTGAGTGAGTGAGACCTCTTCAGTGAGGTTAATTGCTTGCTTATGAACGATCAATTAGATGCTGCAGAGTTTTCCCTGGCTCATCTGGCTCTCCCTAAGCAAGCAAAACACATCCATGTTCTTCCAGGCAACTAAAATTGCTGGTTTGATCTTCTTGTCTCAGCTGCTTCATGCTGCTCTAGAAGAGACAGAGGAACTGAGGGGCTGATAAATGCAGGTGCTTTGTGTCTGGAGCATGGAAAGGGCACAGCTGGAACTATGGAAGATCTACCCAGCCCCAAAAGCACAGGGTGCAAAGGCAAAGAGAAGGAGGCAATCAGAAGAAAAGGACATAGTTGCAGTGTCATTGCCTGCTGAAAAAACTCCTCAGTTTTATGAGCAGGGACTTACACTAAGCTTCAATTTAAAGCAATCTTTATAATGTGTGGAGTTAGGCTGAGCCCCAACTGGCTGCAGTTTAGGAAAGTGAGGAGCAAAGAGGGCACCTCTGTGCCTCCAACTGCCAGAGTTTGAAGACAGCTGGTCAGGAATCAGACTCCTCTTATCTCTTGCCATGTGAAACACCCACCCAAAATCAAGAATGGACACAGTATGAGCTCACTGAAAGGTGTGCTGAACAGCCTGGGAGAGAGGAATAAAAGAAGAAAGTAGCACTAATGAAAATGAAAATCAGTTCAATACTACAAAGATTAGAGAAGAATTCCTGCTTCAGTAGAAAACCTCCCAGTTTTCCACACAAGCACTTTTGGAATCCTACCCTTATATCCCCATGAAATCATCTTTTTGGACAAAAAGAACTGGAGTGAACAATTGACACAGCTTGCTACTGACAGTCTGTGATTAGCTAGGTCATTGATGAGAGATGCAGGAGAGCTTTGTTCCCTCTTCCTACTCTATCCTGGTCTCTCTGCAAAGTACCTGTAGAAAAGATATGGTCACAATTTTTCACTAAGAACTTCCTGTTAACACAGAAGATATAGAACAAAAGAATCTCTTGGATTCTTTCTCTTGGATTTCTCTCTAAAGAGAGAAGGGAGAGAGAGAAAAAAGGAGAAGGAGGAGAGGGGAAAGAGAGAAAAAACAAGTGATGTCTCAAATACATGAAATTTGAAGCAGAGGACATTCTTTCTAGACAAATTTTATGTTGCGACTCAATGTGATACTAGGAAATACAGGAAAACAAATTTGTCTCACAGGGAAAATTCTAGCATATTCAAGTTAGATTTTTCTTCCTAAATTATTCTGACTTAGCATCAGTTTGCTTTGCTTTTTTGACTGAATATTCAATCCTCTAAGGAGGCCTGCTGGCTTCAGTGACCAGCTTCCCAAGCAAATACTTTCAGATGTGGATATAAGTTGTATGATGTGGTTCCTACTTGTTTGCACAATTAGATCAGTGGTCCTGTGATGAGGTTCAGTACCCAGTTTCTGAGGTGTTGCAACTTAAACTAACAGTGGCTGAAACCCTCTGGTTGCAGGACAGCATCTCCTGTAGATACTGAACAAACACCAACAGCTACAGGGATGTAGGCTCACATTTTGTTTCTGAGAACAAGCCAAGGCACAGTCATACAGTATTCCACACAGAAACAAGGGACCAGCAAGGGACAGGGGCTTAAGGGTCTAAGTCAAAATCTTACATCTTTCCCTGCTAGACATTCCTATGTTGTGCAAATCACAGACAGAGCACATAATCGAACAACATACTTAATAAATCATGGCAGAGTTTAAAGAGGCACTTCACTACTTAGACAGATTTTTCTTTTCAGAGTATCTTTCCTTTTATGTTTTACACAGGAAGTATGTGTCAATTCTTTGAGGCTCTTTTCTGTAAATAAATCAGCACTACATTAATGGTGTGTAATCCCCATTATAAGAATCCACAGACAGTCAACTATGATATGTGATACAGAATTACCACCCACAACAGTCTTCAGACTTCTTGTCATGACTTGGAAATCCAGTCCTTTTTCCTGCTTTGTAAGTGATGATTGAGACTCCACCTTCCTGCTTCCCATCAGAGCAGCAGCCTGTCCTTTTTGCATCTATTTTTGCAACAGAATCCATCTTCCCATTCCTTTCCATACTCAGGCTTTGGTGGCCAGAGGAAGGGAATAAATGGATTTAACTAGAGTATAAGCTATTATCAGCAGTGATTGCAAATTTCCTTTCTACTAGCTCACCATCCCTTATTACAAAGCAATTCTAAAATAATGGGGTCTTCTATGTGCCACTACATCAGAAATAGCACTCATTGAGGAGAAAAATGTATAACCAAGAACTCTGTGCAAATGGTTTTCTCCCAGACTTTTGCAGTTTTATATCCTTTCTATCACTTCAATTCATTTATCTGATTAAATTAATTCTAAAACAATTTGTTTTCCAGATCTTTTACTGGCTGGTATCCTCAAATTAATGTGAAGCACTGGCTAGTATATATTTTTTTACAGCCTCTACCAAAGCATTTTAGGACAAGATAAATAGAACAAATTTATTCTTTTTGGAAAAAATACAGAACTCAAAAAAATTTACTTCTACCTCTGCAGTATGAAATTTGTCACTAATCATTTTAAACTATGCCCTTTTATGCTTCTTCCATCTCTTTTAGCTTTCTATGCAGTTCTTTGATGTAACAAAGACAGTTTCAGACAAGATTTCAGTTCATCTGGAAAAAAAAAGCTTTAAGTCTTGAGGCAAAAAGCAGTGTATTTAAAATTTATATACTCCATAATGCCTTTGTTCTGAACTTGAACATCCTGAAAAACTTCTCCTCTTTCTTTTGCTTTCCGACTCTGAAGATCATTTGTTCTCATGGTTTCAGCATCTTATTATGCAACAGTGGTGGCTTTAACTGGTGGTTCCAGCATTTAAGTACATGCACAGTCATGGCTGACCCTTTCTGATCAATTGCCAATCCATACAGGTTTGACTGATAAAAGAGCCAATTAGATTTAAGCAAATTAAGGGACATCACCAATGTCAACCACTTATTAAACTGAATGCTGAATTCCATGCATACCAAACACTAATGCACCAAGTCCCATTAAGAGTTGAAATCCTAACCCCATTAGTAACTCCAGACCACTACAGGGTAAGGGTCAAAAGAAAGTTTCATATTTATGGATTAACATTTGGATTCAGTTTTTATTTTTCTAATCTTTCCAAGAACTCTTGAACCTGCACTGCAATTTTAGTTGAGATCGTAGATAAAATAAATTCCTTATTTCTAAGATAATTTTTTTCAAGTGTTGATTTTAAGCATGGCAAATCAGCTTGATAAGAAATTAAGATATATTAATCAGGTAACACTAAGGATTTAGTGTGCTTTATATTGTGTGCAATGTCTTTTAAAGCTAAAAAAAAGAAACAAAAGAAACGCACGTTGGAAAATAGATTGTATCATGATGGTAAAACAGCGATCAGCAATAACTTCAAAATGGAATATTCCTTTGTTCTCTATCACTCTCCCTGTTAGACAATCTTCCATCAAACTCCCTGAACTACTCCCCACAGTGTAAATTTTTTAAATAGTGTTTTTTTTGTATCCTTGCAAAGAGAATGCTACATTTTACCACTCATTAAAAGGCTGTGCTTCTGCACATAATGAGACCTTCTTTACTTTTTGATCAAACAAAACTTCTGACTAAGTGAAATCTTGGCCACTGAAGTAAAAAATAAAATTCTTCCTTATTTAAGGAGCATCTAGATTTCATTTAATGATTTAGAAAGTGTGAAGGCACTGAATACTGCCCAGTGTAAAATTACCATTATACTCATAATTTAGCATGCAGTGGAATTGTAGAACACTCAAAGGCTCATTATAATAAACATCATAGTAAAACAAACATGTATAGTCCCTGATACACATGTGTCTGTACATGTGTACATATATAGTGAAAACACAGCATGTGAGAGAGCATTTCCCTCATATGCACTGCTTCATTTATTATTCATTTCTCTACAGATCACAGTCCACTGGACAATAGTATGGAAGATTTCTTTAATAACTCTCACTGCTAATTTAATTCTACTTAAACACACATATCCTAGTGAATGCCACATGCTTTTCAGCATGATTTTATGTGTAAATCAGGATAATATGTTTTCAGATCATTAACTAAAAGGAAGCATGAACTAAAACCTATTTAACCAATGAGGTATTGCTTTTAAACTACCACAAGGTCATAAAAAAGATAATTTCAAAGCTATAAGTTTTCTAATTGTAATCAACAACAATCTAATGATGAAAGAAAGTGTATCTTAATAGTTGTCATAAACTTGTGCACATCGTTGCTTATCTTTAAAGATCCTTTACTTTGTCATTTGTTGAAATTTTCACTACCAAATTTTACTAAGCAAAATTGAAATGTGACACTGGAGCTAGAAATATCAGTGTCTTACTCCTCAGTCTTAAATGAGCAGTAAAACTCAGATACAGTTTTATAATTATATGAGAATGTATATTTGTTACTAGTAAGTGCAACTAGACAATCAGATTGGAAAAGTACAAAATGTGCTGGGAATTAACTTTTCCCTTGTTCCTCAGTAATCTGTCATAAAAACTATGCATTGTACTTACTTGCTTTTCTGAAGTCCCCAAACCAAATCCATCTGTTTTCAAGCAAGTTGTTTCAAGTATGTGTTTTTGAGCTGTTTTATAATTTTTCTTTTCCTTTTTCTTTTTTGCTGTTCATTTCTTTTGCTTTCAAATTGTATGTCCCTCTACACTCTTTTTCCTCAACAGATACACCACACACTCTCAAAAACAAGTGTTGTTGGACTTTCATTTAAAAATTCAAAAGTGCCTTAAATTAATTGTATCCATTAACATTCATTTAACTAAAAACTAATTAGCTAAGGTGTCCATGAAAAGAAAATGCAAAAGTAGCACATCTACACCAGCTATAAATGTAAGCTTTCTTGAAAAAAACCCCAAACAACAACAAAGCCAAAAAACAAATCATTGTACAATGTTTAGGGCATATCTGCTCAATTCTCTTATTTCAAATTGTTATGAAGACAATATCCAGACTGGCTTACAGTCTAATTCACTGTAAGTCAGCACATTGTAATTGACTTTCTTACAGCTCAATATATTGCCAAAGGTTTATATTACTATTATTAAACAAATTCTCTAAGTCTATCCAGTAAGTGCTCCTTGTCAGCATTTACAACTTTTACTCTAAAATAGATTACAAAATGCAGGTGAGGCTTTCTATATTCTTGGGCTAGATTAGCTTTCCATGCCAGAATACACCACCATTCTCAGAAAAAAAATGAAGTACATAATGCACTTCTCACCTCCATAATATGCTAACTACACAACTATGTATTTTCATTTTCTAGTTCTTAAATGGAACAAAGTGACAAATTAGAAGCCAAAAAGAGCAATTTTGTGAGTAAGAACTACTATTACAAACATTCTTTTGAACTTCAGTCCTCAGCTGCAATAATAAATAACGTTTTGTTGAACAGAGTGTTTGTGTAATTGTTACATGCACAGAAAAAGCACTTTTTCATACTTACCTCCTGGAGGCATGACTATGGTTATAGCATCACTTATCAAGCTGCCCTGGCTGTTGGACGCATTCACTTGTACTGTGTAGTTAGAAAATGGAATCAGTCCTTTAATGGGTACCCATACATTGAATTCCTTGCTGCTGCACAACATCTGAGTATCACTTACAATAGAATAATTAGCATTATCTGTTATGGAAAAACAAGAGGGGGAGGAAAAGAACAAATGTTAGACCTTGCATCTGCTACAATTCACTGTCTTTATGAACCAAGTCTTATTTCTACTCAAATGAAGAGCTGCCATTTATACCAGTAACACACACAAATTTTTGGTGTGTTAGGAAGAAAAATTATTATTCATGATTTCTTCTCCTTTTGCCAACAGTTTGTGTCATTTGTAAATCCTGGAAAATAAACAAACCAATACATGAACCAACAGTTGTAAACTGATTACTATTTACAGCAAACAGAAGTTCCAGAACAGTTCTGTGATAACTGCAGATTTGAAACATTAATGATAATTCTTATACCATGCCATGAAAGACTAGCAAAACTTTTTGAATTTGATAGAAAAATGCTTAACTTAGGAGCTGATAAGCTAATTCCACTGCATGAATAACAAATAGTCATCTGCAGTAATAGAGGCTTTACAGCATGGCCTGCAGTTCTCTCAAAGACAAAACAAGGATTTGAAGTACTCAGTTTATCAGTTGAAATCATCAGAGGACACCAGAGCAACCTACATGTCCTTTGCAACCCTTTAAAGATCTCAAGATAAGCCAATATTCTACCTGACAAAAATTAAAATAACAATAATAATAAAAATAATGCTCACAAATATCCCAAATATCTAGTTAGACTAGAAAATAAAACAATTATATATCAAGTAACAATTTTTTGAGTTAATAAAGACTTTGGTAACATATCTCAGAGCCAAACTGACTCACTTAAAATATCATCTTATACTTTGAGTATATGAAGTGCTATATGAGCTATTAATATTATTACTATCCATCATTCCATGGAGAGCTCTCTCACTGAAGTCAATGAAAACTCTGTATTAGAAACAACAGCAGAACTGCACAAGTCTGAGAGCACAGGTATGAGAATGAGAGTAAACAGACTAACTATAAAAATATTGTAAATCAATTATGACATTGTAACAGCTAGAAGATTCAATATTTACATCTGAGTCTTCTATAAAATCTAAGAGAGAATTACAAAAAAACTAGAAAAATCAATCTTTTAACTTTTAAGGGACACTCATCAGATTTACTCATTTTGATGCAAGTTTCAAATGAACTATTAAAACTGAAATGCTATTAAATCAGAAACAATTTTTCATATATTCCATGTTTCTATGATGTGCATTAAGGTGCATCTGCAGTACATTTCAGTCATGCTCACATTACATTTTACCATGGATGAAGGCTGCGGATTTTCCTCTAATTTGGGGATTCCTATGAATAATTTGGTTCACTTATGGTACAAATCCAAGCCCTTCCTTTATTTTGGTCTTATGAACTGCACTGGTGTTTTCAGTTATTCTTTTGTAACATACAAAAAGCTTATTTTTTGAGGTTTTGGGGAGAGGGACAGGTTTGCCAAACCCTTTCTTATAAATCTGCCTTGTAGCCTAAATCCTCATTGCTCAAATTCTACCTGGATTGAGCCCTACCATAGCACCAGACCACTCAGACTACAGCAGCCTGAAGGTTGAATAATTTCATGAAGCTTGATGGATTCACTTTGGATTTCACTGAAGTTTATCTGAGAGACCCTGTTTTAGGTACAGCAATGGAGGCAAAGCTTCTTTACATGCAAGAAGAATAACTACATTTTACACACCCCACATACAGAATCCTGCAGAAGCAAAGTTATTTTGACTGAGATTACTCTTACATACTCAGGCTACTCAACCACCACTAGAAAAATGCATCTGCATTACTTGATCTCAGCTTTTAAATTGTTTTAAATCCTGCTGCACCTTTGTGAAACCATCCCTGTGTGTGATTTGGGAGAAGATACAATCCAACAAAGCACATTTCTCCTATTATCTGTAACAGTTTTCGTGATGTTTGTGATTTATTATTTGTGAAGATCACCCAACAATATTTGACATATACATTCTTAAGGTCCTAGGGACATTAAACACTTAAGGACTCAGTTGGCTGTGGAAAAAAAGATGCATTTTTCAAACATTTCACCTCCAATGTGTGGAAAAGTTTAAAAATACTGTGCTAACAGATCAGCACATAGGCTAGAGTCAAACCTCAAGTACAAAGAAAATTTGTCTAACATCAATTTATATAAGCCAAATTCTTGTGAAAATGAAACTTTTTCTATCAACAGTACAGATTTAACTTGCTAATATTTTAATTTCATTCACCTGAGCCTGGCATGAAACCATGTACTTCCTCTGCTGATATTTTTATTCCACTATTAATCTTTCTTCCAATGGCTAACTATACTATGTTTTAAAAATACAGTTTTGAGTAACAGAAAATGAATTAAAAGGATAGCACACTATTCCAAGTTGTCTGGATAACAACATTAATATACAGTAATTATACAATTAGTTGTAACATTAAATTCTAGTTATAGCAGAGTGATTACTCGGCAATTATAAGAAGTATATAATTACTCAATAATTAGGAGAAGTATGTAATTACATAACCATTTTATTCAGCTCAAAAACGAACTTGCAAATTTACAATGAGATAGACAACATAGCAGCTCAAAATTTTTCATTGCCTCTAAAAAAAGCTAAAGAGTACTTGCAAGTTTCCTAGCCCAAATTTTACACAGACAAAAGGTGTTTTATCCCAATTCCCAGACAAGGAACTTACTGCTGCTGGCAAGTAAAATATTAGGACATTTTTAAAATGCAGGTCTTGCTGTGGCTGACTTGCAATATGCAGCTTTGCCACTTCTCAGTGCCTAAACTGTGCTTTCAGTGGGCTGGAAAATGCAGACACATAGGTTCAGCCTGACAGAAAGTGATACAGTGATAACCCTGTCATATCATTCCAGGCCATTCCTGCCCAGGCTGCTTCAGTGTGGACCCAATTTGTGAGTATAAGCAGATGAGGCCCCCCTTTTTCCAATTTTCCTGGGTGTTTTTTTCTCCACCCTGCTCACAAGTCCCACTGTAGCCCACTGGCAAGTCCATTGCAGATGTAAACAGCAGCTGCCTGAGACAGTCCTAAGTGGTTTGTAGCAGAACACCTCCTCATTTCTGCCTTGTAATTCCTGCCATGAACAGACAACAGCACCCCAACAAGCAAGATTCCCCCATGATTCTGTTAACATGAACAACCTAAAGGGGCAGGAAACAAACTCCTACTCCTACTCCATCCGACTCATCCATGAAAACTTAAGGCATGCAAACATTTACACAAAAAGATGGGTCCTGACAGGAGAGAGGTCAGAGACACTATTTTCTATAGCCTCTTAAAAGAACCTAAGTCTTTTGCAGACATGAAGGGCTTCTCCAAGCTCCTTAATCTTTCCATATTTTTGCACAGTTATGGTTTTGTTCTTTTACTAGCCTTCCTGCTCAGTTCTCCATATCTCCCCAAAATTATCTGAGGGATTTCTTTCCCTAAGGTAACTGAGAAATACTTCTGCTGTTCCTAGTTTATTCCTAGCTTATACCAAATCAAAGTATGTCAGTTTTTCAGGAACAGATCCATATGAAGAAATGAGGGCTAAAGAATATCCATAAAAATACTTAAAAGTGATGTATAGTTGAAACAAAGTCAAGGAATAAAACATGCTTGCATTAAAAAGACACACGAATACACATTTATTGCATTCAAAATCACTGTTTAAAAGTGCTAAGAGCACTCTAGCTGGTGAGTATCTCTACTTGAAGGTTCAGGATGGTTTTGAGTGGACACTCTTCAGGGGACTCCCTAGCAGATGTGCATTCCTGCTACTGAGCACCCCTGTAAATTGGTGAATTCAGCTCCTGTGAGTCAGCGGTGCGTAAATTACTGCTGTCCTGGGTCCATCATCCTGTGGGGTTCACTAGATTGAAATAACATAAATGGGTATCCTTTTCCATTCTTGTTATAATCATTGTCACAAGAATTTTAATGCCTCATATATTCCATAATTTTTTTTCTGTGTGCTGTACTGCTCTGACCTTTTCAATATTCTGTAATTTGACTGGCTGGCGATTTCAAGTTCTCTCCTTTTTACAGCCTTATTAACTTGTGGGGAAGAGGTGAAATGCACAGCCAATCAGAATACATAATATTGCAAAGGTCACAGCAGTACAGTACAGCATCAGCAGACACAGAATACTGTATATTAGTCATTAGCATCCTGATATCTTATTCATGTGACAAAGGTTGTGAGGAGCGTAGGAAATGGTACAACATGAAACCATTCTCATGGCAAAGAAATGATACAAACTAAACACATTCATCTTACATTTAAGAACTTTTCTCCCCTCAGATCTGGCAAATTTAAAGGCACCCATCCCATACCTTTAAAAATTTATGTTTTTAAGGGAAAAGGTAATAAATTGAGATGTTTCCTTTTTATGTATTAAAAGAGAAAGACATATTTCACAAGTGTGGGCAAATACCAAGTAATTCTATTAGTATTACTGCATTTGTGATTAATATCAATGCATACTTTACATATAGTTCCATTATTTCCTGATAACCTTTTTTTTCATTACAGAACATGTTGCCCTATAATATTCAAGCAGACAGAAGCAGAACCATTACCACTGTAGAAGACTACTCAAAGACTAATGGTAGCAAAAATCCAGCTGAAGGAACAGCTTCACAGATCCTCACAGTTCATGTGAGGATCTATACAAAGATTACTTAGTTAACTATCACAAACACTTACAGTTGTTTTTATGCCTGCTTTATATGACTGAGAATACAGAGGTTAAGCCTTGTACCATGAGCCACAGAAAAAGTTCATATCAGATCAGAATAACAAAATAAAAGTGAAACAAGAACTCATTTTTTTGGCCCTTTCCCCAAGAACTCATCCTCATTGTCACCAGTTTCTGTCCCTATTTGAGACACAGCTAGTTTGTGTCTCTTTGGCATCATATCTTTGGGGGAAAATTCTGTGAATATGCACACTTCATTGTGTCTCAGCTCATTCTTTTGTCTGTTAGTTTTGCCTATTCTTCACCCTCATTAACTACCACAAAAGCTACTTTCCTCCCAGCTCAGATTCTTCTTTTCTCCTTCTCTTCCTTTCCCATTGTTTCTAATGGAATATTCAAAATAAAAAATATCACTTTCCATTAGTTTAATAATCCCAGCAGAAAACCAGCTGAAATACTTCCTTGGCCTTATTGGCAACTCTCTTTTCTTAAGAACTGTAATAATGAACTGTTCTCAAATTGTCATCTCAATTGTTACATTGATTTGTGAAGTAGTTTTGATGCCATACCCCCCCTTTTCAACAAACTGTTGAGGGGTTTTTGTATTTTGAGACAAGGTTGATTTTTATGTTTTGGCATTCTGTTTTTAGAAGATTTTTTTTTTTTTTTTTTTTTTTTTTCAGATGAGCACACTGCTGATTTTTTGCCTCAATGTCTTGAACCACTATTTGCTACCCTTTTCCTGAGCTGACAGATGTATTGTTCCTATGGACATATCATGGTTACAGTCCATCAAACTGAGTTCAAAACTTAAAGACTCTCTTAACACATGAAAACTTCACTCTCATGGGCTAGGAGGAGTTGCTGAATGAGTCAAAAATGGGTAATTTAAAACCACTGTGGGAAACTGGAAAAATTATGAATCTAAAATATTAATTTTCCTGTAAAATAGAAGAGTTTCGCATTATCTGCACTGAAAAACTTTAGATATTTTCCTTTTCCCCTGGGAATTAAAAGAAGCCTTTAGTTTTAAAACTGAAAAATGGAAAATATTTGAAAAACAAGATCAAAATCCATGTTGGCACATACAGCAGAAATCTGAAATCTAAAAGATCCAGTTTCTGATTAGTATTTCCTGACTAGTACTCAAGTCATCACTCAAAGAGGCTTCTTACAGACTCAGATTTGGTAGAGCTATCTTAGATTGTCTTGAGACAAATAGAATGTGTACACTGTCTGTCACTGACACAGGAAGGGGATTCCTCCTCTCTTTTCAGACTGGTGAGACACATCTGAAGAGTTCATCTTATTCTGGGATCCCCAGTAACTCAGAGCTGGACTTACCTGAGTGAAGTTCATGCAAAGATGATTAAAGTCTTGAAGAATATGCCACATGAAGTAGGTTTGAGAGAACTGGGGTTGTTTAGACTCAAGAAGAGGAGGAAGGATCTTAAAAATGTATAAAATGTTAAAAATATCTGTTGTAAGGGCATAAAGTAACCAAACATTTCTCAGCAGCAGAACAAAAGGCAATGAGTACATACAGAAAATACAATAAATTCTGTTTAAACCTAAGAAAAAACTATTTTTACTTTGACATTGGTCAAACACTGGAACAAGTTGCTCAGAATCTCCAACTTTGGTGATACTACTCAAAAGCCAGCTGGACACTGTCTGGGCAATATGCTCCAACTAACCCTGCATGGAGAAGAGAGCTTGAACTGGTTGTTCCCTAGAGGTCTCTCTGACCTCAGCTGTTGTATGATTCCATGAAAATTTTCAGAACACTTCAAGAACCCTAAGGCAAAGCAAGGGTAATCATTATGATGAAAGCATGTTCCTGTCAGCTGAAATAAGTGATTATTAGGGTTACAAACACTAAGTAATGTGCATTTATGTGCTCATTAATTCTACAGACTGAAATATGAATAAAGCCCACAGCTTGATGTGAGAGCTCACACAAGAAAGTTAGCACAGGCCCCATGGATGGTTAATGACTGCAGCCAGGGTTAGGCTTTGTCATGATGGCAAGAGGGAAGGAATCTTCAGTGTGTGGTCTCATCTACCCTTTGGAGCTTCCAGCTTTGAACTAAAAAACCTCTGTAATTGTTGATGAAGCTGCCAAGAAGAAACCTTCCTGATTTGAATTATTGCTTTAGTTTTTCTCATTACTCTTTTATAAACACAGAAACACCTAATGAGTCTTGTAGCTGAGTCAGTTTCATTTAGACCTTCCAGTTAAAACAGTGTTTTCAGTATAGTGTTAAATCTCTGCTGTAATTATCTTCATCTCTACTGTGACTCAATTTTTCTGCAATAGCACCAAGGGGCATCAGTCTTGGACCCCATACACTGTACAGAGACAGTTTTAGAGACACACAGTAAGAACACAGCCCATGACCTAAACCAAACTCTGGAAAGCATTCTATGAGTACAATCAACTTCTCTGGATTTCAAAAAGGTTTCCAGTGTCCAAGCACTGTTATCAGGATACAAACAGGAGGAACTGTCCCAACAGAGCTTAGTAATCCAAGTGGAAAAACATCATATTTGACACAAGACATCAAACAGCAAAAGCATTTGCTGCACTTGCAATCTCAAGCTGATGGAAGAGCATACAGTTAGTGATTTGATCTATTTTGTTTGAGGTGTTTTATAGACATACTATGAGACTTTATCAAGTTTATTTCATAAGGGATTTTATGCACTGAAAAAAAAATTCAGTTACCTTTTAAACTTTCAAGTTTTCTTCTCCATGCTTAGAACGTTCTTTCTCTAGCTGCAGCAGTACATAAATGGAGATTATCACAGTATCTGGTTTTTGAATCTATGCCCATAATTCATGGATGCCAATAAGAATTTTCCATCCTCCAGGGACACTATCAGAAGGAGACTAACTAAACACATAGAGCAGAACTTGGAGTCTCAAATCCATAATCAAATATCTAGATTGATTGTGTCACTTGCACTTGTATTGATTTCAATTGGAGCAGCTGACCCAAGAGAATAATAAAAATGTGGAATAAAACTGATTTATGAGAAGA
Organism: Muscicapa striata striata; assembly: GCA_030060385.1. Classification (NCBI taxonomy): domain Eukaryota; kingdom Metazoa; phylum Chordata; class Aves; order Passeriformes; family Muscicapidae; genus Muscicapa; species Muscicapa striata. The sequence continues at coordinate 2,058,881 of JAREIS010000027.1, read as the reverse complement.
AAATAAATCCTTTTGTGAGAGGTAATGAATTGGTACTATTTAACCCTTTCAATCACAGAGGGAGAACACTATTTATTTTTTCAGAATGCTGAGCTAGCCAAAAGAAGTCATATAAAAAAAGTCAATACTGTCAAATGCCATTACACTTAGTTGTAATACTTTGGAAGGAATGAAGCTCTAAACTTGATCTAGGATTTTTGTTTGACATATGACATTCTTTTGGTTTTTTCAGTCACCTTTCATGAGGCATCATAAGTGATGCACTTGTAGATTGAAAGAACCACAGAATCACTCAGGTGACTGTATGTTGTACTTACTTATAAATTACCTCCCTCTAGACTATTTAGGAAAAAAATATGAAGAGTAACAAAAAAACCACATCAACTGCACACAATTATCCCAATAAAAGGATGACCTATCATAGTGCTCTTTCTGCTATCACACTAGAAACTTACATAGTCAAATTATAATTTGATTCCTCCTTATAAAGTGCAAAGAAAAACTTCATCAAAAGTTTGTCAAATCCCAGTTTTCATCATGTTTTCTCTACCTGAGAAAATAGATGGGGTTTATATTAATCTCTAATGAGAAGTTTATTTATTTGAAGCCAACACAGAAATATTCAAACTCAGTTTCTTTATCTGTGGAAGCTCTAGCCATATTGTGTATATCTTGTTTGGGTTATGCCACTGACATTAATCATATTGTGCTTAATGTCATAAATTGTTTTTTTGCATTTAGCAGTTACCATAGATACCTAAGCACAGTCAATGTAGCCTTCATGTGGGCTAAAAACTCTGAAAGACATTCATTAACTAAAAGACTGTTTTTGTAGGAAAACTGATTGGCAAATTCCCTTTTACTCAATACTGTTTACCAGAGCCATCTCCAGAAGATTGCTGTTATTCCCTAGACTATTCCAAGGGAGTAGAAACAGTCTTGGAGCCAATTCTGCTATAGGCTGCCACTAGGAACTTCAGCCTGTTAATACATTCCTGATAATACATTCCTCACAAAAATGGGGTTCATCCCTATGTGTCAACTTTATCACATGAAATCAAACAAATTACAAAGTACAAGACAGACAATGTACATGTGACAAAAAAACATAACTATGGGAATACAGTGATGCAGAAGATCAATTAAAACACCATCTGTGGTCTGATGCTAGAGTCTACACCAAAAAAATGGTCAGATGTAGGAATTAGAGAGTGACTTTAATTTTGCTTTCCTCAGAGACATCTGTACTAAGGAAAAGAAAAGAACAGTATACCTGATACTGACTGGAATTATGCTATAAGATGGTGCATTGTGAAGCTGTTCAAAACCTACTGAAGCTCCACTAAACACTACTCAATGATCATCCTGAAGTGCATGCAAAACCATGATTTTTCTAGCCAGGCAAATCAAAATTTAAATGCCCTACAATTCCAAGGCAAAATACCCCTAACTCCTGCTCTGGGGAACAGATTAAATATGGCTATTTGAAAATGGATTATGCATCCTCTTTGCTCCCCCTCTCAAATGTCTTTAGGACTGGTGAGTGTTGTAGGTCTGCAGCTAGAACTATAAAGACAGACAAAATGAGAAAGGAAGGGGATGAAATATGAAAAATCTCCTTTATGGGTGGCTTGGAAAAGCAGCTAAGAGATCCCACAAATGTATCCCACATTGGGAGTGGGAAGGTCATCTTTCTGGTGCAGGAGGTGGTAAGCATTTTGTAATAACTTTCATTCCTCATTCTCAAGCCTTCAGCACAAGACAGGCTAGGAACTTCAAGGGGCTTCAGCATTCCTTTCCCCACTTCTGTTGCCATCTGCAGGTAGTGTCTTCCCCTAGCAGTCATTGTTTTTTGCACTAGGTGATTCTTAAAACTCCCTTTCTGACTTCTGTTTGGATAGGGTACTGAAAGTGTTGAGTACACTGTGCCAAGTTCAAGACTATAAGAGAAACTTTCTTACAGAAGTTAAATGAATAAATGTCTGAGTTTATTTATTTATAAATACAGCAAATATTTAACTAAAAAGGTTAGATTGGCAACATTCTGATGCATGCATGCAAAAGTCAACTTCTTTATGCTGTATTATGCTGTTAAAATTCTCCACTTTGCTGGGAGAATGAGTGGGCTGCAATGAACCTTTCTGGTACACCATCTCCAAATAAGCAGAGCAAGCAGATAAATACTTTTTTCCTTTACAAAAATACTCGATTAACTGTCTTGCTGAAAATAAGATGATGTGTCATCAAAATAAGTTATAGTAAGTATTAAAAAACCCCTCAAGAAACAAAAAATACCAAAACCCAAAACTGAAAGTAACACACATTGATTTCTATATTCATAAGCAACAGAATTCTGAGTATAACCCTGCAACTTTGTGTTATGGAACTCCCTAAGGACATACAGTTAATTAAGGATTCTCTTTAGGTCAAACTCACATTCAAATGCATCACAACATCTTGGGGTCTACAGATTTGGATTAATTTTGTGTTAATGCAGTCATCTGACAGAAGTAGGAAGATAAGAATTTCCTCCAAATCTGTCCTCTGGAAAAGAGGTGATACCTGATTCTTCCTGTCCTAGAACTTAATTTCAGACACCCAGACGCAATTAAAAATGACCCTGTATTCTATCTGAACCAACCTGAGAATAGAGATGAATGAAGAAACTACTTGAGGGAAATAAGCCTGACTCTGTCACCTTTCTTTCCCCTCAAGTCCTCTGAGAATTGGGAGGGTATCGAACAACAAGAACTCTACCTACTCTCAAAGAGGAAAAAGCTGTTTGTGATCTGGTATTACTAGTATTTTATGGCTTGAATGACCAATTGAAAACCAAATTCCTCTTTAAGGCTCCTTCCAAGCAGATGCTGGGCCTTAAGTGACTCAAGGAAAGCAACTTGTCATTGCATTGTATTGAGCTCAAGCAATGATGCTTGAGCACTGCAGAACAGGGACAGAGCCCTCAATTCCTCAAGTCCTATTTGCTCTCCATATGCTGTCCATATACTTTTCTGGAAAACTAGAACATACCTACACAGAACAGAATGGCAAAGCAGCCCCAATAAAGCTCCTTTCTGTTTTTTAACAAGTACTTCAAACAGAGAGAGGTTTTCAGAAAAATTAAGAGTTTAATTAAAAAATGAAGGCTAATTGATACAAGTATTTCCCTTGAATAAATTGTTAAATCATGGCCATACCATGGAAAAATCCATTATAAGTATCTTCCTCTATGGTCAGACAATCTAAACTATCTCCTCCTGTACTACATCTCACACTTGCAGTGACCTTTTCTGTCATTTCATTATAGTATTTGTTAGACTTTCAATTTGATTACACATAATATTAGCAGGTACACAATATTTACTAACCCCTTTCCAAGCCATCATCTTAAAATAAAAGAAGTATCAGCAATAACAGAATCAAACAGCAATGAAAAAACAAGCTATGCATTACAAAACATTTATGTTGGAATCAAAAGTCAGTAATTTAGGCACATTAACAGCTAAAACATTCTCTCTTGCTTTTATCATTACAATGTATTCTTTGCTGAATTATTGTTGTTTTTACTGTAGGAAGATACACATTCTCCATTCCAAAAAATACCCCAAACAACTTAAAATCTTTTGAAAATTATTTAAGATAATCTGACCACTTTAGGAAAAAAAAGGTCTAGAATTAAATATAACTTGTTTTAACATGGAAATAACCAATAAGCTGTCAGGCTGCTCACTTGAATTGCTATGAGGTATGCATATTTTTAAAAGCAGATGGATGAAAAGTGACATGGTATCTTAAACAAACATGATGAATGGCAGAGCCATTTGGTGGAAAAACAGTGCAATCAAATATTAAGACAGTCAGAGACATAAGTATGTGAAATT